>CM023483.1:39198505-39798505 GCA_013339685.2 Hyalomma asiaticum
GCTACAAACTTCTTCCGAGCTATCGTTAACTCGATCAAAGGTGCGGGCGAGTCCGCGACACCTCCTGCACGACAGACTGAAGGGGCTAGTGATCCGAACGCATCGGTGGTACTCTCGATCGCCGCGCGGTGTCCCACGTAGTTCACCGGCGGCCTCGTCCGTTTCCCAAACCGCGCGTCTGTTCCTGACCGGGTGTGCGACGGCACTCGCGGGCTATGTGCCCCGTTGCACCACATTGGTAACAACGGCCGCTGAAACCACGCCGGCCCGGGCGTTGGTCGCCGCGAACTGGTGGGTCATAGCTTCGCCGCTCCGTGGCGTGCCGCACCCCTGGTCACGTGTCGGCCTCGCGCTCCTGACGTGGAGCGTCACGTACAGGGGAGTCGTGGGCCGTTCTAAACGCGTAGGCGTAAGGGTCTAGTGCGCGGTCTGACAGTTCCCAACCACGTGGCACCTGCTCATCAGCGAACGTTGAAGCGTTGGCCCTACGCGCTTGTGCGGCGGTCGCCCCGCCGTTCCACGCGCAACGAGGCTCAACTGACAACGCTGCGGACGGAGGCGGGCGATATGCTCGCGCTGCGAGGATGTCCCCCTGTATGCGCTTGGCCGCGGCGGCGAGCTCTTCTAGGTCTGCGTAGTTGCATCCCCTAAAATGCGCCGCGAAAGTCGGGTGCGCTTGTCGTGTAATGCGCTCAACTTTCTCCGCATTTGAGGCAAGAGGGTTAGCGAGGCGATAAAGTTCGTCCATCGCTCGAACATACTCCAACAAGGATTCGTCCGGATGTTGGGTGCGTAGCTCCAACTCTCTCCTCAAACGCCACTCATAATTCGCCGGCAGAAATTCGTCGCGGAAGCTCACGCGGAATTCTACCGTGCGGGCGCGATGTCCGGCCAGTCGGAACCACCGAGCCGCTTGCTCTGTCAGCGAAACAGGGACCACCCGCGCGAGAAGTTCGGCGTCGGTTAGTCCTGTCGCTTGCTGATAATGGAGCTATCGATCGAGGTACTCGTTCGCGCTCTTGCTATCGTGGTAGCCACTGTAGCTAGGCATGTCCAGCTTGACACGTGGTCTCGCACTCTGCGGAGCTGCCTGCGCGTTGTTTTGCAAGGCACCTGCTAAGCTCTGCATCACAAGAAGCGCGTTCTGCAAAAGTACCTCGCTCGGGGGCACGCTATTGCCCGTGGACTCGGCCACATCTGCGGCAAATGCCGAACCATCTTGTGGCCGTCGCGTCTCGTTCGTGTCGCGGGGTGACGGGTTGCGCGGAGTCGTGCACGCCGTATCAGGCCTAATCCCTGCCCACGCGGTCACTGCGGCATCCTGGCTATTCCGCATGGAACTACCAAAATTCACGCTGTCGGACAGTCCAAACATCGTTTCCGCGTTAGCAATAGGCACGTTGCACATCTAACTCCGCCGACGACACTAGCGCCGTAGCGGCGGCGGGCTCGTCACCGTCGGGGGAGCGGAGAGCGGTCGCGCCTGCTTACCCTGTTGACTGCGTCAGTTAAGCGGCTGCCTTGTCGCCTTGCACCGCATTAAATAATTTTTTTAAAATAAGATTTTGTAGGCTTAGTGTATCGGAATGATTCTTTGCAGAAGTCAAAGCTGTAGCGTTGTGGAATCGAACATTCTAAATTAGAGAGTTTTAGCAGTGCTGGTTACCGTACGGTAATGCCGTACCGTCGCGGTCCGCACGCAGAAAATTGAGCTTGTGAGAACTTTACCAGCAAGTTTTATCATCTGATGACGTTACGGTACTCCCCTAGCAACTAGTGCAGGTGTTTCCGACTAAAATAGCGACGCGCCGACCACGACCGTACGGCATTACCGTACGGTAACCAGCACTGCTAAAACTCTCTATTTACAGCAACTCGCCGTGGAAGAAGTTTCAGAGCTTCCCAACGCGCTAGTAAGTTTCACATAGCCGCGAGTTGTCAACTGTGCCAGATTATTTCATTAAGGAGAACTTTGTGTTTGCAAGAATTACATATGCTGGCATATTAATTAGGCTCGCCTTAATTAGCCCCAAATATGCTTAGCTTATTTGAATATACAATTACCTGGGCATGGTTCCTATGGCAATGCGCGACTCGACGGAGTCTTCTGCGGATTCCTTACCTCAAACAGCTTCGCTGTTAAAACACAGCGACCGCGATGGGTCGTTCGCGTTTGCATATGTACCCGTGATGGAGGCTTTGTGGATACATTTGACGCCCACTGTTTCTTCAATCGCCAGGAGTAACTGCTTGAACAGGCGACAATGAACACGCCAGGTCAAACAGTCGAACTGAGGAACGGCTTCTCAGAGGCGAGCTATCAACTTAGCGCGGTTTCTCTTCGTTGACCTCGCAATTAAATCCTTAACTAACCAGCAACACAAGTGCTATTGCACTGATTTTTTAGCAAATGGTTCACTAAATTTCCACCTGGCAGCCAAGTGCGTGTTTTTCGAGAGAGTTTTCATCCTCAGTTTGAGGAACGCGAAGGCGCGTGGTTTAAGCGCCAGCTGCTTTAATGCATCTTTTACATCATGCGTACAGCCTGCCTGATCCGGCAGCTTATCGTTCCTAGTACTTATACCTAAGAAAAGGTTACAAATGTTCAGCTATCTATGAAAAGACGAAGGGCAGTAACGCGAGCGCTCACGTTGCGTCTCTCTACATTACGTTCTCGTCCTTCGCTAGCTCTTCACATATTTTTTTTTTTACACGCTCTATACGAACGAGGACGAACATCGTACGTGTTCTAAATGCGTGTTGAATTCCGTTTTAACAAACTGCTATTATGGCCCACGACACGGCGCTCAACGCGCGCACCACGTTCACTCGCCTCGGAGTATCGAGGGCAGCCCGCGGAAGCTCCCCCGACGCTAACGAAAAACTGGCCACAGTGGCGCTGGTGGGCTATGCGATGGTGGAGGCTCCTGGCGGGTGCAACCTGCCTATAGGCTCCTGATTTTGCACCGCGACATCAGACAACATGAACAAATCCTGGAACTCCGACATGCCCGATATTGTCAAAACTTGCCGGCGAGTCGACGTTCGCTCGCAACAAAATTAACCCAGTTGCCAAATTGGCCGCACGTTAGGCGCCAGATGAAGGGTTTACAACGCACTATGCACGGCTGATTCTGAAGATTAACTCCGGCTCCAGCCGTACGCAGTCGTTCCGTGCACGTGTACTGTACGTACCCTTCCCGTAGCGTGGTGCTCACAGCTACGGCGGGTTCGGGCGAATAAGGCAACTGGCCAAGCAAAGTAAATGACACTTTATTGCTGTACGAGCAATACCGCGTACACTTCGCTACGTAGAGGGATAGTCCGCTCTATACGTAAAAAGTAACAAAAGATAGGCTTACTCCTTGGTCGGTCTCGCGGGGAGGTCGGTTCAGAGGTCACCGCTGGCACAAGTGAGTGCGGCCTCACTGACCAGTGCTCCTTTTATACCGTCCGTCTGTTCTGCGAGGGGCGGTAGTTCCCCCTCACAGAGAGACAGCAGAGACAGTGACCTGACGCCGCGAGGGATCTCGGGCTGGCGCGCGGCATTCAAAAGGCAGAACGGGACGGAAAGGGCGGCCGGGACGTATCCATCACCTACCAGCGCGGCCCTTTCGCTTCCGTCGCCGATGAGCGCTCGCGCCAACGTTAAGGGAAGGAAATGGGTGCGCATGCTTCCCCACAGGTTATATCGAGTAGCCGCGCATTTAGCACCGATCAGTGTTTACATGTTGCATTTCATTCTGTGAGCACTGCACACTAAATTTATTCAAGAAAAAGGACTGCTGCTAAATAATGTGCAAAAGACACCGTCCAAGTAAAACACATCTAACCTTGCTTTTGACATGCGGCTCTTGCAAACTCGTACGTACGAACATGTGTCGCTGTCGCAGGGTATTCCATGTAGCCCCATCTATCGCAGTCGCCGCATTTGTATAGATGCAATGTCCGCTGCCAAGCAATAAATTTCCAGAATGCATTTCTGTTCTCTCAAAAACTCAGCCCCCAGGGAAGCCGCATCACCCAAGCGAAATCAGTCTTGCTTTTTCGGTCGCAGAGCATGACACCCCGGAATGTTTACAATTATAGTTCGTCGTTGCCGCTTCGAAACGCATAACCAACGCTAACAAACACAAGCAATGGGTTCATACTCACCGGTGCGTACGTGCTCGAGCCTTTAAACGAGTGTTGCGTCGTGTGAATGCGTCGTAATAAAACTAAATAAGCGGTATAAACTTAAGTTAATCCAGGATATGCGCCAACAACGAGCTACGATGATGAACAAGTAGAGCAATTCTACGAGGATATCGAATTAGCAATAAAGAAAGTACGGACACAATAGACCTGTCCCTGTTTGTCAACAATGTGACGTCACGCAGAGCATCGCCATCGACATCGCGGCGGGCCAGTTTCGCAGTGGTTGGCAAAAAGCTCCGGCGGCTCCTGCAGTTTGCTCGGGCTTTGCACGCGATGGTACTGTCCCACTCCGAGGTTGCGCGCGGGCGGTTTGTCGAAAACAAGCTGCAAGTTCGTGGAATGCAGTATCCATACCCCTACACCATTTCGGAATGGAAGAATTACCCTAAAACCTCGACCAAACGTTCGGCTCTGTGTGTACCTCGCAAGCATGCCTGGCCTGTACAATGCAGAGGCCATGAAGCGTTACTGATCGCTCAAAGCGTACGGCTTAGTGAGAGGCCACGTGCATCTAGTGCTTGTCTCGAACTGGGGCACCAACGCTTTCCGTCGACTGCTGTCATTCGTAAATCCAGAAAAAAAAAAAAAACGATGCCGCTGCCTTAATTTTGTCACGCGTTTGGCACATCCTGCAGCGCAAAAACTAACCACCATGTCAAAGAGGCCAGGTAACGCGCAGAAAAACCAGTACAGCCACGGTCCATCCGTACGGCAGCATGGAACCACGCCGAACACTGCAACTTTTGCCAACCAGGCATGGAATGCATGTTTTTCAAAGCAAACACCGTCACAGAGAACCACCGTCATGCCCTACGAGCTGCAGGCAGCGTCCACACTGCGCGCTGTACTTGCATGGCCGGTTTAGTTGTAGCGCTCATTTGCATTTCCTTCTGTTCTTTCTGCTCAGTATTTAAACATTTATACGGTCGAAAACAGGCGAGACTGGTACTGTCTATCGCGTCCGAAAACACTAACAAATTTTGCCTTTGGAGTGCTAGCCCGACGCAGGTTGCAGCAAAGTGAGCGTGAAATAAAATCTGCACTACGTTTGGTACCACCGCTTACTGGAGGAATGCTTTCGTTTCAAAACGCCTTCAAAACGCTCATACTTCTTCCTTTTTGTTTCAGGGCTAGTTTTCTTGAAAGCAGACACGCTAGCTACCCGCTCCGGGTGCTCAGAAGATCAAGGCGGGGCATCCTAGTTGATACATGTTTACAAATTCTGCGGAAGCACAAATAACAAAACGCCTAAAAGCTCTACGTAACAGGCTAGCACTTACCAGCGATGAAATGTAATCCAAAAATCCTGTTGCTGTCTGACGGCTGCTGTTTTACGCAGCGTACAGATCGCACCCACGCTTTCCGTCACTGTGTCGTTTGGACTTCGGAAATCGAGGAGGGAAAAAAAAGAGCAAGGACCCGATGCCGCTGCCTTTTATCGCGCGTTTGGCATATCCTCCATCGCAAAAGCTAACCACCATGTCAAAGCGGCCAGGTGCACGCGCACAAAAAAAAAAAAAAAAAAAAAAAACGAGTACAAACTCGGTTCAACCGTACGGCAGCATGCAACCACGCCGAACGTTGCAATGTTTTGCCAACCAGTCCGTTCGCACGTGCGTGCTAGGGTCACGTGGCTGACGTCACGGCCCTTTCGTGACGTACCCCAGGACAGGTCTATACACAGTAGTCATGGGGGATTTCAACGCAAAAGTAGGGACAAAACAAAGTGGAGAGCAGGCGATTGGCAACTACGGCGTCGGCCATAGGAATAACCGTGGGGAAATGCTAGTACAATTTGCCGAAAGAAACCGACTCCGAATAATGAACACGTTTTTTCAAGAAACACAAGAATAGGAAGTGGACGTGGAGAAGCCCCAAACGGGGAAACAAGAATGAAATCGACTTCATAATGTGCGAACAACTAGTATAATTCAAGACACAGAAGCAGTGGGGAAGATAAAATGCAGCAATCACAGATTAGTAAGGGCAAAGATTGTACTTAACCTAAAGAAGACAAGAACTAAATTATTTACTAGAAAAAATGCAATCTAGAGGTAATCAGAGCAAAGAATGAAGAATATCAACAGTTTCAACGAAATACTAAAAGTAGCAGAAGATTTCTACTCTGCACTGTACAGTTCTCAGACAGACCACACAACCTTAATAGAAATAGAATCTGAGGAGGACACCGAAATTCCATGTATAACCGCTGACGAAGTCAAAAAAGCTGTCAAAGGCATGTCCCGCGGTAAAGCAGCTGGTGAAGATGGTATAACAGCCGACTTGATTAAAGACGGAGGAGATATTGTACTTGAAAAACTTGCATCGCTCTTCACGAAATGTGTCAAGACATGTAGTCTACCACGCAGTTGGAAAAATGCGAATATAATCCTTATCCACAAGAAAGGTGACATAAAGGAGTTAAAGAATTATAGACCAATTAGCCTACTCCCAGTAATATACAAGCTATTTACAGGAAGTAATTTCTACGAGGATAAGAGAAACACTCGACTTTAATCAACCGAGAGAACAAGCTGGTTTTAGGAAAGGTTACTCGACAATGGACCACAGCCACGCTATCAACCTAGTAATCGAGAAGTATGCGGAATATAACAAACCTCTTTATATGGCGTTTATCGACTACGAGAAAGCATTTGACTCGATAGAAATACAAGCAGTTCTAGAAGCTCTACGTAGACAAGGGGTACAGGACATATATGTGAAAACCATCAACGACATATACAAAGATTGCACAGCCACACTACTCCTACATGAGAGAAGCAGAGAAATCCCGATCGGGAGAGGTGTGAGACAGGGAGATACGATATCCCCGATGCTATTCACTGCATGTTTAGAGGAAATTTTTAGACGTCTAGACTGGGAAGACAAGGGAATTCGAATAGACGGAGAATATCTCAGCAATTTAAGATTCGCAGACGACATTGTGCTCTTTAGCAATGATGGAGACGAACTACAAAACATGACTGATGACCTAAACAGGGAAAGTATTAAAATTGAATTAAAAATGAATAGGCAGAAGACCAAAGTTATGCTCAATAGCCTAGCTAAGGAACAGGAATTTAAAATCGACAATGAACCCTTACAATGTGTAAACGAATACGTATACCTGCGACAGTTAATAACAGGAACTCCTAACCATGAAAAAGAAATTCTCCGTAGAATAAGGATGGGCTGGAGCGCATTCGGAAGGAATTACGAAATCATGACTGGAAACTTACCGCTCTCACTAAAGCGAAAAGTATTCAATCACTGCATTCTCCCAGTACTAACGTACGGTGCAGAAACGTGGAGGATAACGAAAAGACTAGAGATGAAACTAAGGAGCGCGCAACGTGCAATGGAAAGAAGAATGTTGGGGGTAACGCTAAGAGATAAAAAACGAGCGGAATGGATCAGAGAACAGACAGGGGTAGCCGATATTATTATATCAATTAAAAGAAAGAAGTGGACCTGGGCAGGGCATGTCATGAGGAGGAAAGATAACAGATGGACAGTAAGAGCAACGGAATGGATACCAGGAGAGGGAAAACGTAACAGAGGCAGGCAAAAGGTTAGATGGAGCGGTGAAATTAAAAAGTTTGCAGGCATAAAGTGGAACCAACTCGCTCAGGATAGGGTGGATTGGAAATCGTTGGGAGAGGCCTTCGTCCTGCAGTGGATCTAAACAGGCTGATGATGATGATGATGATGATGATGATGATGATGATGATCGTCCCGCCGGAATTTCAACAGTGGCTTCGTTCCACTGCAGGCCGCTGATTACGCTCCACGGAAGCGTTTAAACTGCCGAAAACAAACACGTTGTAATGTATTCTGCCGGTAGGAAGCAGCGAGTAAAAGAGTATACTTTCTAAATTTCACGGAATATTTAGAACGAGACAAAATAGCGCGAGTTACCAGAGCCCCCGGACGCCGTGAACCGTTGCATACCTGCCACCGCATATTTTGAATGGAAAAATACTGATGTCGATGCGCTGTTCACATTGAAGGAGTCAGCGAAAACAAAAATCGGTTAATAAAAGACAGGTGACAGAATATCTCGCAAAAAAAGCACTCTGTGTATTGAGTAGTGTTATTTTATTATATGTAATACTATGCCAAAACGCAGTCTTCGTCTGCATTAAGAATATTTTGCCCTGAAATTTGGCCCCGACGAGGGCGCCCCTACGTAAAAAGTGCAACAGCGCGAATGGCGGCCTCCAGTCACGTGATCGCCTTTCTATAGAAATAGCTTGAGTGTAAAGAGGGGTCAGTAGATCCACTCCCAGCGCATGAAGCCGGAACGCGCCGCGGTTGATTTTTACGCCATCTGCGGCGATTTTTGGAACGTACAGCCTTCCGGGGCCTGGCCTCCCGCGCCCGAAAGGGTTTCCAGGGGGACGACGACGCATCATGCGTGGTAACCATAGTTGCTAGCATGCCTACACTAGGAAAGGAGCGACTTCGTAGATGAAAAAAAAAAAATTTGTTTTAATAATTTCTATTGAGTTTCTGGAGAAACCACTGCATGCTGGCACACTTCGAATGGTACGCTTTCTGTTGAGCCAAATAACGGGAGAGCGATGGAGGACGGTAGACAGTCCCTTTAACATTGTTCCTCTGAAGTCACATCCATTATTGATACAAGTTTTCCTTTTTTTCCGCACACTATTGACATATGTAATGATCTTGCGGGCTCCCTGCACAAGCTGTCAAATGATGAACTTCATATTGATGAACTGTGTATACTTTCCTGAAATTTTCTTTTTCAACGTATACATTATTTCAGTAGCACAGATAAATGGGCGAGTTTGTACGTATTCATGATTAAGAAAACGGCGCAGCACACACAAACGATATACTACAAACACGCCTTCGTGTTTTCTTCTGTAGTATATCGTTTGTGTGCTGCGCCGTTTTCTTAATCATGAATACGTACAAACTCGCCCATTTATCCGTGCTACTGAAATAATGTATACATGTGTAATCATGTGTAATCCTTTTCGTTTTGTTTCGCAATGCCCACGGACTATAGGGGGAGCAATGGGTGATCCAAGATGGCTGCCCGGAGGAGGGTCGACCCGTCTGAAGAGCGTCTGCTAGCATGTGCAAAGATAGGACGTGCGGACATAAGCCCCGTGCCGCTTTTCCCGGATGAAGCCACGACCTGCACTGAAGTGTATATCAGACCAAAATACTTGCTTAAATCACAGACAGCACCAAATTCCCGCAACCTTAACATTTGCTGCGACGTGAAGGGCTGTTTCAGCCCGTGAGCGTGCACCAACGATGTGTTGCGAGATCCTGTGCGTTCTAAGGAAAGCCAGTACGTGTAACTGAATTGGCGTATGAACTAGACAACGCTCCGAGGTATGTATCGAGCGCGCCAGGCATATTTCGTGCTGTAGTGCGCAGCTAGCAGCTAACGCTATGGATTTGCTGCTGGGCACCGCGCTTTGAACGTGACGATGGTTTTAAAACATGTAGCGCCGTCACCATTACTTTCGCTGTCAGGAACGCGGACTTCGCAGAAAGAGTCGCGGCTTTGTGGCGTTGAACTTCTCAATCAGTCGCATTTGGGCAGAAACCAAGCCTCAAGTCGACATTTATTAGTCGGACGCTCCTGAATCTAGTCCCGTTTTTGCTACCGCGGCCCACCGATCCGATCGCAGCTTTGTGCTACACGGATGCGCTATCAATCGAAATCCACGCATCAGGATCGAACTTCTAGGTCCCACCTGAGTGCTGTCGTTTCAGTAGAGAGTTGAATGAACTTAGCCAAATTGATTCAGTTGTTGGATCGCATGGCAGCAACGTCGTTCTCGATCGTTATCATAGCTCGATTGCGGTGAAAAAAGCTCGTGTAGGCAGTGGATTCGTATCCGTTACGGCAGCTGTTCCAACGCATCGCGGGCTATTTCTTTGTAAATTCCCCCGGCGAACCGTATCAACGTTTCAATTATGTCAATTTGACGAAGTAGAAAACTCTTACGGCGAGCCATGTGATTGAAATTCACATTTAAGGTGTCGGTTGCGGTAGTAAGATGACGAAATCTGCTACTGCGTGCGTGGAAAACAAAAACAAAAAAAAACACAGGTCCCCTGCCATTTACCTAAGTGAAGTTGGGGCTAAATATAAATGGACGCCCCAATCATAGCATTTCACCTTTCCTTAAGGCACTTCATGTAATTTGCACTTCACATGTTTTTGTTAAGAAAGTGTCCCTGTTGACACGCTGCATGCTCTCTTACTTCGCAGTCTGTATACTGATATCACTTGCCCTTTATGAGCAGCAATGTAAAGTGGCACTTTCTCATTCAGCTCATTAAAACTGCTTCGGTGAAATTCCACTCCGAACGTTTGCTTGGAGTCGTGCTCTGCAACATCAAGATCAGTGTTCGTGCCAGATGTGCAAAAATGTTTTTTTCAGCATTTCTAATGTTCAAAATTTTATTGGGTTGTGTTAAAATGTGCACATTTAAACTAGCCTGCAAGCTCATTCTTGTGGCCACAGGACAGTTTTCTGCAGATTTACCTTAACAGAGATGCCTAGTGGGCGCATGACGACTGTCAAATGATGATGATGATGATGAATATTTTTGCAGTAGAACCATACCTATGAAATTTTATTTGAGTAGCAATTACTCTGGTCACGATCATTAGGGAGTATGGCTCATGTGAAATCGAATGGTTGCTTTTTTTAATGATCTGAAAGTTTTGCTTAAAGAGCTCTGCAATGACATATTATGTACAAAATAAGTGTACAAATAATTGGAATGACACACTACTCAAAATGAAAAGACTGTCTGAAATGCTTTTTGACAAGTTTTGTGACAACTCTGCCACACGATAAACTAGAATGACTGGTGATGCAGCGACTAATATGGGATTTGTAGTGTACCCAGAATTTTCCACGACCCACACAGGTGGTGCAAACATTTACAGGGTATTTTTGCAAGTCTGAATGAAAATGCATTACACAAATGAAAATGTTATCCCACATTTCACATCATTTATTGTGATATCTATTTCGCACTTGGGGTTTCATTTTACAGCATGTTATCATACACACATTACACAAATGAAAACGTTATCCTGCGTCTCACATTATTTACTGCGATATCTATTTTGTACTCAGGGTTTCATTATGCAGCATGTTATCATATTGTGTATCGTAGCCGTGTTTACTGCAGTGCATTTATTTTTGTTATACACAGCACATTTTTACAATATACAAGACTATGTTGACATTGCCTCTATCTAAATGTAATAATTTCTATTTTGTTTATAAAGAATATCTGTTATGTGAAAAGACAAGTGTTTATATGTTGTGACATCACAGCGGCCTGCACTAATTGATGACTTATGATGCCATGTCTACCTAAAACTACTAGTACTAACGTTTCGAACAAACCTTCCATTTTAAGTTCAGCACTGCGTTTGTCTTGTGCCTTTTTGAGTCCCATAGTTCGTGCTGCCTACTTAGCCATGCTTTGTTAGAGCTACGGGCTTGGACGTTGTCCTTAGGCTGCAATTCGGTGACCAAAAGGCCATGGATAGTGTCCCCTGATGGCACATAGGTTAGCATGGCTCTAGCACATGATCCATTGTCGAGAAAGCCTGAATGGAATCCTGGTAATTGTCCTATTGAAAATGGCACGGACAACCAGGAAGCCATCAGTGGTGGCTCTTGCTCATGCAGAAGCCATGGTGCACATGGAGATAGAAATCCAGTGAACCCTACCTTCATGGCATGGTGTTGCACTGTGGCTGCCATAGAACAGGATCCTCGCAGGCTGTTCCAATGTAATAAGGAAATGTGACAGTAAGCTGCCATGTCAGTTGTCCCTCTTTATTTCCCATTTGGTCCCCATCAATGCAGATGCTCCAGTGCTTCGGTCAACTCCAGTATCGACTGCACACGTCATCCTCACAGTATAAATAAGGTTTCTATAACATTTCTTGAAGTGTCAGAAACTCATGCTAATAGGTTAGGTGATTTCATTTTTTTCTTCACTGTAGTGAATTGTTTATTTTTGATAGCTCAAAGGGCCCCAAGGGGGCTTTACATGAAGGGTGGGTATGTGCACTTCATTTAAAATAGGTTAGCTATTTTACAATGTGTTTAAAATGAAGAGGGTTCTCGTAGTCAAGAGTTCAACGAAAGTTTGTCTGGTCAGGCATTGCATGAGGGGATATACTGTCACTGGCCAAGTCTGATGTCATCTCAAGAGGGTTCTCATGAAGCATAGTTGAATTGGGGAGGTCATTCCAGTCTCTTGAGGTTTGCAAGAAGAATGAAGATGAGCCATGGTTTGTCCTGGAGGAGGATACACTGTGTTGTCGGGTTTGGTGCAGTTTGAATGGCGAAGGACTGGCAGAATGTTTGGAGTCCGGGGACTTGCATGGGAGAACTTGTGGAATACTACAAGACGGGACACTTTTCAGTGAAGTACAAGGTTAGGTAGGTTAGCTTGCAACGTTTGCTGGTATGGAAGTGTACGAACAATCAGAGGAAATAAACCATGCTGTGCATTTTTGAATTGGTTAGTTTTGTGGGGATCCCAAACTACACATGCATTCTTTCTACAATCGTTAGCCAGGACTTGTGTACTGCTTGGTTACTCAGGGGTTTGAACATTATACAAGTAATTACAAAAAGCCAGGAGATGGTGCAGCTTTACAGTTTTCAAAGCCTGCTCTCCTGAGAGACTGTGTGAAATAAAGCAAAACAAAAGCCAAGTGATAAGTTTAGAGAAGCCAATGACTTTATTGATAAAGCTTTGAATAGATGTGCCTGAATAAGGACTGTAGGCAAGCTTGTGTGCTTTCATACAACTAGGTAATCAGAACAATCTTCCAGTAAGCTCTCTTGTAAAGGCTTTATTAATGAAAGCATGTATACATATATAAAAATAAAAGCAAGGCTGCCAAATTTTATGTACTAATTTACATACGCGATACACATTCTAGTCATGAACACATTCACAGAGTTTAACCATATTACTTTCTGAAGGTAGTAACTTCTGAAGTTAGTAACTTATACCTTGAGATTTCCTTACAGATGTTACTGCACTGTTGCAGCTGTTTGAACCGCCTTTGCACAACTAATCTGTGACATTACACCGCGGATGCAGCTGCCACAGATATTAACAGGTGCCAGCAGCCTTCTTATCATGAATGTCCGCGTTTAGCAAAAACTGCGACGCTATATACCAATCGAACTGTCCTGCTCAGACATAGCCATGCACATGCAGTTGTCTCTTGGAAGTTCGTTCAGCACACAGAAAAATGAATCTCGAAATTCAAGCATGCATATGCATACTTTTCACAGCATCGAAGAATTTCTCAACAATAACGCCGTTCGGTCGGAATTGGTGAAGTTTAGAAACACAGCGGCCCGGCTTGCCGCGACTGCACGTTTCGCTACTTTAAAGCGACGCACAAGTAATAAAAGACGATGTACTGAGCAGGACTATGAATCGAGTTCGTTCAGCTGAGTTTCATTAACACAGATATAAGCGAACGCCATCGGTCAATCACGCTTAATCTCCAAAGGAATGCGACTGCTGGACACCCCGCGACACAGTCGATCTGTACTTGGTCCCAGTACATATGGGACGAACGCGGCCCCGCGGATGACTGAACACTCACCATAAAGATTCATAACAGTGCTTTCCTAAATGATAAAGCGTCCTATTTTAATGCGAGACTTTCCATTACGAAGGCCCTCATACTGCTTAGTTATCAAACACGCGAGATCGCGAGCTTACGCGACTCCGCCGCACGCAATGTTATGGGCTTCGATCGTGCAATAAATAAACATCAACAGATAATACGTACAAGCGAAACAACGTGAATTTCTACAGAAAAGTTTAGACAACAGTACCTCACTTACTACGTAGCTTGAAAAAAACTCGCGGAGCTGGAACATGTACGGTGTGGGCTTTCGTTGGCAGCGCGGCTTGCCCGAGGAGTTTCACCATGTATCTTCACGAAAACTACGCGTCTCGCAAGAAAGAATAAGGTTTATCCCGTCACGGGGCCCAGATTTATTCACTGCTGCACTTGGTCGTCAGAAAAGCACCTAGCGCGCCTGCGCTCATTTTACTTCGCGCCGTGGCCCGTGGCGGCGCTGCAGTCGAAATTATTGCTGCGTTCCTCTTTCCCTTTGCTGCCAAAAGCCTTGGCAGCAAAGGGAAAGAGGAACGCAGCAATAATGAAGCACAGAGCGTTATGGGGACACAATAGGTACGAGGTGCTTAGGGGTCTGTGGAAAGGGGTAATGGTACCGGGGCTTACATTTGGGAACTCAGTGGTGTGCATGAGGCCAGAGATACAATCAGGAATGGATGTGAATCAAAGAACTGTGGGACGCCTCGCGTTGGGTGCTCACGGGAAAACGACAAACGAGGCTGTAAAGGGCGATATGGGATGAGCGAGTTTTGAGGCAAGGGAAGCGCAGAGCAAAATAAGGTTTGAAGAAAGGCTAAGGAATATGAAAGAGAGTAGGTGGGCAGTGAAGGTGTTCCGCTATTTATATAGAAAGAGCGTTGACATGCAGTGGAGAAAGAGAACTAGGAGGCTCACCAGTAAATATACGGCTCTAAGAGAACTGACAACAAAGAGCGTAAAGGGAAAAGTCAGAGAGGCGGAGAAGATTTACTGGAGGGCAGCGATGGAAAAAAAAAACGACTCTGAATAACTACCGAGAGGGCAAAAACGAAATAAAGAGGGAGGCATTTTACGATAATTCAATAGGAAGCGCTTTATTGTTTGAAGCGAGATCGGGCTGCCTTAGAACGCGTATTTATAAAGCGAAATTCAGTAAAGAAGAGGAAAAATGCACATGCTGCGAGGAAGATAGGGAAACGACGGAGCATGTTCTGATTGAATGCGGAAATATCCACCCAGGTGTACGTTTGGGCACCACCCTACAGGAAGCCTTGGGTTTTAGGGCGAACAACGGGAAGCTGAACATAGCCGCGATTGAAATAAGTAAGAGACGGTTAGAATACTGGTGGCAGAAAACTAGAGAGAACGGACAAAAATAATTATAAAAAAAATATGGACTTTCTGCCATAAGGCGCAGGGAACTGGGCTATGAATTTCCGTTTTTGCTATAGTATGATCGATTTGATTCAAGTAAATTTAAAAGGCATGAGGAAAATTTAAAGAGAGGAAAAAAAAAAGGCACTTTGAAACGGAATAATAAAATTACAGCATATCCACGGAGTGAATGATGATGAGTGGGCGAAGCTCGGGATGTGCATCGTAGATCGTGCCGAGTTCCGGATTAATTTAGTTAACGCGCATGCTACGAATCCTCACGGTTCAACTATGCACAATGCACAAGTGAAATCTCCCACCGGCACTTCATTGCAAGATATATATATATATATATATATATATATATATGGGTTTTGCCGGTGAACGCTTCTCCAACGCGAGCAGTCGGTATTTCTCAATCAAGAAACTCGCTAGGAGACGCTGCCTGCGCCAACGTTGTCTCTCGCGTTTGCCGGGGCAGTGTCGAGTTTGCCGGGGAGCGCGTGGCTCCCGGCGCTCGCGGCGAGGGCGAGCGCCAGGTGCCACGCGCTCGCCCTCGGCGCGTGCGTGCGCTCCAGCAGGCACGCGCCGGTGGCTACCTACTACTAACTACTACTACTACTACTACATACGTCGGGGACGCACGAAATGGCTGCTAATGGGGAATGAGAGACAGAAGAATTCGGCTTTTAGTTAACGCGCACGCTGCGAATTTTTTATTGTTCAACAACGCACAGGAGAAATCTCCCACCGGCACCACCTTGGAGGTCAAAGCGTAAGACTGGTTACTCACTACTACGACTACGACGAGGGACGAACGGGTGCCGCTTTAAGGAGCTTCGCCCCTAAAAAGTTCTACGAGCCTGGTGGCGCACAAGTCACCGCCCCGTTACAAAGGGGACGCTCATAGCATCCATCCATCCATCCATCCAGGAAAGAAGAGGAAAAATGCACATGCTGCGAGGAATCCCCCGTAGTGGGCAAGAGCCAAATAACAAGGAGAAAAGAAAAAGAAAAGAAAGAAAGATAGGGAAACGACGGAGCATGTTCTGATTGAATGCGGAAATATCCACCCAGGTGTACGTTTGGGCACCACCCTACAGAAGCCTTGGGTTTTAGGGCGAACAACGGGAAGCTGAACACAGCCGCGATTGAAATAAGTAAGAGACGGTTACTGGTGGCAGAAAACTAGAGAGAACGGACAAAAATAATTATAAAAAAATATGGACTTTCTGCCATAAGGGGCAGGGAACTGGGCTATGAATTTCCGTTTTTGCTATAGTATGATCGATTTGATTCAAGTAAATTTAAAAGGCATGAGGAAAATTTAAAGAGAGGAAAAAAAAAAAGTTCTACGAGCCTGGTGGCGCACAAGTCACCGCCCCGTTACAAAGGGGACGCTCATAGCATCCATCCATCCATCCATCCAGGAAAGAAGAGGAAAAATGCACATGCTGCGAGGAAGATAGGGAAACGACGGAGCATGTTCTGATTGAATGCGGAAATATCCACCCAGGTGTACGTTTGGGCACCACCCTACAGGAAGCCTTGGGTTTTAGGGCGAACAACGGGAAGCTGAACATAGCCGCGATTGAAATAAGTAAGAGACGGTTAGAATACTGGTGGCAGAAAACTAGAGAGAACGGACAAAAATAATTATAAAAAATATGGACTTTCTGCCATAAGGGGCAGGGAACTGGGCTATGAATTTCCGTTTTTGCTATAGTATGATCGATTTGATTGAAGTAAATTTAAAAGGCATGAGGAAAATTTAAAGAGAGGAAAAAAAAAGTTCTACGAGCCTGGTGGCGCACAAGTCACCGCCCCGTCACAGAACACTTATACCAACTTTTGGCCCCGTTACAAAGGGGACGCTCATAGCATCCATCCATCCATCGCAAGTATGAGGATATGTAAACACGCCCTCCGGAGGGCTCTCCTCCAATCCGTTTGATGGCGTGACAGTCTACGGGCATTGCCATATTGTATGTGTGTACTCACTCCCGCAATATCTTGCAATGAAATAAATAAATATGTATTAGGGAAACCGGCGCGCTCGCTCTCACCAGCGAATCGGCTTAGCCGCAATCAGTGGCCGCAATGTTACTTCAGGGATGTAAACCGTGATGATACCATCACAAAGTTTGAAACGCGTTCCTTTGAAACGCGTTCCTTTTTCGCGCCATTTTTTCGCGCCACATTCTCGCGCCATTTTTGCGAACATTAATACCCACTAGCCTTCTGGAATAGCGCGCACAGCTTGCGACGTAGGCAAACAACGCATAACATTCACACTGAGCTATGTAGGCGACACAAATAAAGTGACATGAACTTACCTCATGAAAAAAAGCTACCACCGAGCGGGCGTTGAGCACAGGGCATGGCATCCGTTGAGCGACAGCTTTGGGCGTAACCACCGGTACACGATCACTTGAACAAGGGACAACCTCGACTCCACACAGTGCCGTTGACAAAAATCACACATCCCGCACGACCGACGTTCGAAGGTGGTATCGCACAACAAAGAACGCACCGCGATTCTATCCACGGCCACTCGATTAGCAACGCACGAGGTGCGGCCGGTGCAGCCTGCTACGTCGCGTGGCGAACAAAAGCGCAGCCTGGCGCAGCTGTGAGAGGAAAGTTTTCGCCGCTTTTTCGGAGGGGGCGCCACTGCTACCAGGCAACTCTCCCACTCTCCCGGCTCTCGCCGCGCGGGCCGCTCCGCGAATGTGTACGGGACGGGGTTTCTGTGTGTGTCGATGAAATTCTGCACATCGCGCGCACTGCTTGTAACTGCAACGTGTCAAGGTGCTTCTCGTATTGTGCCATTGCCTCCTATAATTTTGGTTGTGCGCGGCATAATGTTGCGCGCTGCTGTGTGGCACAAACGCAAGGACCCTCAGATACGGCACCACGAGTTTCCGTGCGACGTAGATCGCCGTATGGTATGACTAAAAACATTTCTCGACAGGGAATAACTGGAAAAGGAAGCGTGTGCTCGAGCCAAATGATAGGTCGCTGGTGTACTCACGTCGTTTCCCTGACGGTGACAATGAGAAGTCCACGAAGCTCAAGCTATTCCAACGGCTGTTCCGACGGCAGTTCGTGCGCTTGGCATCAACAGTTCCACCAAATTGTGTGATATGTCGGGAACTAACGTGTGACAGGGATGAAGCCACACCGAGGAGACCTGTGAGGTTTTCCTGAGCAAACTGTTGCGGCAAACAGCGCCGGAGACCTGAACTTAACTGTTGAGCGGTTAAAACTCTTACAAGCCTCTGTCAACTCAATTAATCCGGAACTCGGCACGATCTGCGATGAACCTCCCGAGCTTCGCCCACTCGTGATCATTCACTCCGTGGATATGCTGTAATTTTTTTTTTCCATGGTGGAGGCGCAACGCGTGCCTGTCGTGCACGCGCACGAGACAGAGACACGAGCCCTGGAGGCCTGGAGTTTGCCTGCAAGAGTCATTCGAAGAAGAGACGCCGGCGTGTGTGGAAGGCTCTTAAGTCACTCATTTTTTTGTTAACCCTATTTTCGGGCAGAGCTTCGCCCCTAATAAATCAGCTGTTATACTCTCCTACCGCTACAATATGACTAAACAACCAGCCCACAACCACACAATGTTGCAGGGCTTGCTGCGAAACAGCACGCAAGTTCAAGCACACCCTGCCCCGAGCGATAACGCGCACCAGAAGACCGCTAAAAGGGCGGTCCCCGCGAAAGAAAAAACAAGTACGCGTATCAGCAGTCATATGCATAAATTGTGACAGCTTTTAAGATACATGAATTTGTGAAACACAAGAACATTGGTTAGACTGTTTTATTTTTACCAGGTCATTTTCTTCCATGCTGATAAGCTAAGGAAATATATGCATTGATACACGAAGGATCAATGCAATAGCCCCGCGTCTCTCTGTGTTTCAAAATGAATTCTTCTTGCCTTAAATATACTTGACTTACAAAATTATCTGCTAAGTTCACATAGGATCAAGCCTCCAGAATACATTTTTAACAATCACACATTTTGTTTATTTAGAAGCTGCAAGACAAATAGCATAAACCTTGTAAAAATGATATTGTGCACACCTTTTGCACTAATGAAATACTGAGAAGGAGTGGATAGTACTTGCAAGGACTACTGCTTGCACAAAAATTGTTCTTATGCTTGAAAATAACTAGATTGAATATTACAATATGCTGCTAGGAATATCACATTCTAGAATACATTTCAAGTCTGAATACGAGTCAAGGACCTAGAATTATCCGTCGATTAACCAAACACTTATCCTTCACAGATGACAGCACAGCACTTTAAAGCTCAACCACAGTTACCATTAAGGATCCTTATCTTCTCCGATATGATCTCAGAGTGTTTCTCGAGCCAATCGCGGCTAAGGCATTGTGCGTCTAGCTTCAACTCAGAAGCCACACCTTCCTTAGACCCTGCAACGCATTCGACTCGTACGCCATTATCCGACACCTCGACCACGTTCTCGCAGTACCTGTCGCACACATACACACGACCCTCTACCTTAAGAGTGTCACTGTCCAGGCACGCTTTCCGGCCGGCGCGCCGCTCTTCGTGCATCTTCTTGGCGAGCAGGCGGCGTTGTAGACGCACAGTGTAGGAAAAGTCCTCGCGTATCCTGATGCCCGTTCCCTTAAGCCTGCCACTGGCTCTGAGCAGCTCCGACTTTTTGGCCTCTGTAGTAAGCTTCACCAGGATAGGTCTTGGGTTCGAAGCAGACTTCAGTCTATACGCACTCACGATCTCTTCCAATGTAAGAGGAAAGTTAAGGTGGTTATTGATGAGGTTAAGTACAAGTTCATCACACCACTCCGGATCCACTTCGGATTCGGGCAGTCCAAAGACAACTATGTTGCATTTTCGCTGCCTCTCGTCAGCCTTGTCGAGGTCAATCTGTGCGCTGTTGATCTGCTTGGAGAGGTTGGAATGCTTACGGCACAACTCCCGTAGCCGCTGCTCTGTCACCTCCATATCACGAAGTAGAAAGCGCATCTCGTTGCAGGCACGGTCAAGGGTATCCAAGCGGTATACCGACTGTAGGTACAGAGCCTCGTATTGCTCGGCGTTCACAAAGCCTGCCTCGAGGCACGACATCACGAAAAATTCATCTAAGGCAGCCGAATCCATGGATTTTTGTAGCAATCACTTTCACAGTGTGTCCTTCACAAATCACTGCTCGCTTACTGAAGTCTGCATTATGCGTGTTTTGAAAGGACAAGAGGTCGAGAGCTTAAATTTCCCAGTTTTCGTTTCTCCCGCTTGTCCGATGAGAAAAATAAGGTCGAATGCCATTCAAGTCCTGAAAAGAGCAGAAAAATTCCGCATTTGTAAAATGACGAGCACAGAAACGGTGGGTGAGGCTTATTCGTATTCAGTTAACTCCTCCTATTGGACACAAAAAAGACTTGTGGGCCTGACAGTGTTCGAATGAAATTTTGCGATGATTTGCAGAATGGCCGTCGTATTACCTAGTAATAATCTTTGAAACATCTTTAAAACACCACTCGTCACCTAAAGATTGGCGAAGAGAAATGGTCCCAATTTTTAAAGGCGGCAATAGAACAGTGTTGACCAATTATAGGCTTGTGTCTCACGCCGGTGTGTTGTGAAATAATTGAGCATACAGAGTCGAAAAATATTTTTCATTTTTTAGAAGAAAGTTACCTATTATGTCACTTTCAGCTCGAATTTCTCAGTGGTTTCAACCGTAACACAACTGAACGAAACAATTCATGCTGTAGATGCCTGCGTGCAAATCGATGTTATATGCACAGATTTTGGGAATGCGTTTGATAGTTTCACGTCGTAAACTACTTCTTAAGCTACCTACTTCGTAAACTAGTTCTTAAGTTACGCCCAAGTAGTTTCACACATCTGTTGGGTATCGTTGCGCATTCAACGGACGAACACAGGAAGGAACAGAGTAAACGGAAAGAGCGCAAACTATCAACTGGTTTTATTGATTTGGTCATTGCATATATATGCATGTCCCAAACAACACGAGAGAGGGCAAGAGAGGAGGAATCACATATAAACCTCACGTCAAAAAGCTGCGCAGAAAATCGCTTTCTGCTCTATATAAGGCAATAGATGTGTCACTGACGCAGTTATCGCCAGCATCCTTAATATGAAAGGCTTCCAGTAGCTCGCGCGCTACTCTCTCCCTGCTTCTGCCTAGAATTTTTATTTGTTTGAATAAGGGCTCACACCCCCTACAAGAGCTACAATGCGCAGGCAAATTCGCTCCTTCTCCCCTCGTGATCGAAGCAGCATGCTCCGCTATGCGTTCATTTAAGCAGCGCCCTGTTTGGCCCACGTATGAACGTCCGCACGTGAGCAGGATTTGGTACGCCACTCCTGTGGCGCATTTCCGGAACGATTCCGCATGCTTTCTTCCGCAGCCGCTTCGCCGTTGTCCTTTCCTGCAAACCCTTGGGCATACGCCGGCGAGCTTCTTTGGCGCGGAAAAAACAATTGGTATACCATGCCTGTCTGCCACTTTTTTATGTTATGCGCAACTTTGTGCATATATGGCACAACTGTGACCTCCTTACCTATGCGCTCTGTGTTGCTGCCACGCTTTTCTTTTCCTACCTTCTGAGAAGTTTCTCAGCCACAGCAGTGACGATTGTAGTAGGGAAACCCGTGGAAAGCAGCCTATTGACTTGATTATTGAACCTATCATGCATGACATGTTGGCATGATTTGTTAAGAGCTGATTCCAGACACGAGCTTGCAATTGCCAAGACAGGAGGGGCGGCCGGGCGGAGGCGAGGCTCCCTCAGAGCAGGAGCACAGCAGGGGCCGAAGCGTGCGTGCCAGGTTGTCCTCCCCCACGTCGATGACAGGTATCTTTTCGGTGGGCCAGAAAGTTGACTCTTCCTCGTTACGCGCGGTCTCCTAATGAAACCCAGGTGGTTTCGGGCTGGGTGGTCGCGACCTTGGGCGTGAAAGGAACACGCCCTCCCCATAAGGTTATCTCGCAGCCCCGATGCCCGCGGCTATGGCGCGCTTCACCGACGCCTTATCTTGAAACGC
Organism: Hyalomma asiaticum; assembly: GCA_013339685.2. Classification (NCBI taxonomy): domain Eukaryota; kingdom Metazoa; phylum Arthropoda; class Arachnida; order Ixodida; family Ixodidae; genus Hyalomma; species Hyalomma asiaticum. The sequence goes on from CM023483.1 coordinate 39,220,828, forward strand.
AACAAACTACTCCGCCGCCGGGAGATCCGGCCTAAGGGTAGCCAGCTGTCTGGTCGCCCGAAGCGTCGAGATTATTTCTTGGTGCGATGAATCGGAACACTTCGCAGCTGGGAACTGTCTCAGCACAAAACACAAGCACAACACATTCACCGCGGTAGGCGAGCCCAAGCGACACGTCCGCCGGACACAAAAATTCCTACAAGGCTTTATACAATTCTGCCTCTTTCTCTGCTACTTTTTCTTATCTCAGTCGTGGCCAGCTCTCGCAAAGTTGGAAAACAAATACCATGTGACGTTTTCCTGGATAGCGGACCGAACAGAACAAGTTTTCTTAAAGCAACAAGAAAAAAAAAATGGAAACCTCTGTTCGGGTACTGAAATCCCCGACTAAGTCCGTCCGCGTTCTTGGCTCCCTTTTCGATACTTCACCTCAAACTTATACTCCTGCAAAATGAGGCTCCATCTTAGCAACCTCCCGTTTTTACTCGACATTCGGTTCAGCCGTGAAAGAGGGCAATGGTCGCTCTCGACCGTGAATTTTGTGCCTTGAATATAGCATCCTAATTTTTGAATAGCCCACACAATACACCAACACTCCTTTTCTGATGTGCTGAAGGCTTCTTTCCGTGTTATCAGTTTCATGCTGAGATAGAGCACGGGATGCTCTTCACCACTCTCGTTTATTTGGGCCAGGACTGCACCCAGAACACGGTTGCTGGTGTCGCACTGGAGAATAAATTCTCTCCCATAGTCTGAAATCAAGGTAGCCTTGCTTAAGAGTTCGACCTTCTCCTCTATATTAGGCAAGGGGTACACTTGGTCCTTCGTTATGGCATTCAGAGTTCGGTAGTCCGCGCACGGCGGTGGATCTTTCCCGGGCACTTCAACTAGCATTAAAGGGGAGCTATATTCACTAGATCCTTCCTTAATTGCACCCAGACGAAGCATCCTTTTAACTTCTGCCTTCATTATGTCTAGCTGCCGTGGTGACATGCGGTAAGCCTTCGAACTAAAAGGAACCTCCGTCGTCAGCTCGATGTCATGCTGTATCAAATGAGTCCTTCCGAGCTTCTCCCCAAAACAATCGAGATACTCTTGAATAAGGCTCCTCATATCTTCCACCTTTTCATTCCCTAGTTCCTCCGTGTTAACCGCATTCTTTATTACCTCGTCCACGCTCGGTCCCGTCCTATTCCGAAAACACGGTAACTCCGGGGGAACGTCACCGGGCACATCCATGGCTATGCTCACAATAGCTGCTCGCTCGAAAAACGGATTCATTAAGTTTACAAGATAAACTCTGTCCTCCCGTTTACGTCCTGGCAGCCTCACTGTGTAGATAGCCGTTGTATTTATCATACAAATACTCGAGCACCCGGTAGCATGTTTCAGAAGGAGGGGTTGATCGCTTTGATTTCAGCCCAGGAATGCACAGTTCGTAGGAGACGTCTTCGAACATCCAAGGAGGGTCACTTCGTTGCCTTCGTTTGGGACTCTTGGCACTAAGCACCTCCAGAGTACTGAGAGCGGCATAGAAATGAGACTTGTGCCTATTTCCGAGTCTTCTGATTAGGGTTTTCCCAGGTGAGGACTCACTCAGTCTTAGGAGTTGTATCAGAAGGGCTTGAGAGGCCAAAAGGCGTAATGGTAGCGATTGACTCTCGAATAATACTTTCTTGTTTGAGGCCGCTTGTGGAACTCCTAAGGCCAAGCGAATACCTTTCCGATTTAGCACCTCTAGGCGTTCATATTGGGTCTCTGATGGACGTATCAACGGCAGCTGGTAAAGTATCCGACTGGTCACAAGGGCGGAGTGTAGAGCGAGCATAGACCTTGGGTGACAACCCCAGTGCATGCCGGCGACTCGCTTGAGGGCATGAAGTCGCTGCAGTGATGTGTCAAAGACATAGTCTACAGCCTTCCGCCATGACAGCTTGCTGTCCAATATCACACCCAGGAAACGAACACTTGCAGCCTGTCGTATTGGCTGGCTTCCCAAGTTGATATGCAACCGCGTGGCTTTTCGCTGTCGTCCCGGAAAAAGAATAAAGCATGACTTCTCCGTTGAGATTGACAGGCCGAGCGTTGACAGGTGGGTCTGTATGGAAGAAGTCGCTCCTTGTGCTATACGTGCCAGTCGTTTGTGGCTGTATCCCGACACCCAAATGCAGATGTCGTCCGCATATATTGACATTTTGACAGAAGCGCGCAGATAGCCAACTGAGTTCGGGAGAGCTGCCAAAGCAATATTGAAGAGGAGAGGAGAGAGAACGCATCCCTGTGGTACCCCACGAGAAATGAGTCTTTCCTCGCTAACAGTGTCTCCAAGGCGAACCCGAATAACACGGTCACTGAGAAAGGCGTGTATGAAGCGCAGAGTGTTGCCTGTAACTCCCATGGATTGCAATTGGGTGATGATGGCTCCTCTCAAGACGCAGTCATAGGCCTTAGAAATATCCATGAACACTGCAAGTGTTGAGAGGCCGTCTTCTCGGTGGTGTTCAATATGGCTTACCAGATCTAAAACACTGTCTTGAGCGCACAGTCGCTGTCGAAATCCAGTCATGCATGATGGAAGTTTCCTATTCTGTTCCACAAACCAATTCAGCCTGCTCTGGACTAGTTTTTCCATGACTTTCGCTACACAGGACGTCAGTGACACCGGGCGATACGAGCCTAAGACAGTAGCATCTTTCTTGGGTTTTAGAATGGGCACCACCCATGCAACTTTCCAGCTTTCCGGAATATCTCCTGTGCTCCACACAGCATTGAAGATGGTAAGGAGTTCTTGTTTCCGTGGCTTCGGCGGGTTCGCGATCATCTGATTGCTGATAAGATCAGGGCCGACCGCACAATGTCTGCGCAAACCGCTGAGCGCTGATTCCAATTCACGGAACGTAAAAGGGGCATCCATCAAGGAATGGGAAAGAGGTGGCACGGGATCCATGGGTTGTGACGAAGTGTGGGTGGAATAGGCATCTGCAAAGTCTTCCGCTAATGTTGCAAGTGTTTTCCCGAGCTTCAAGGCAAGAACTTCAAAAGGTCTTCTGTGGGAAGTCCTTCCAGCCAGCGTACCAATAATTCCCCAAACTCTCGCTAAGGGGGTAAACACAGATAGACTCGCACAGAAAGCAGCCCATTGTTGTATACACGGATGGATCTGTTTGTATGGACACAAACAGCTGCTCTGCGGCATATTGGATTCCATCTGTTTGTTATGCATGGTCTGGACGTTTGGACAACGTAGTCTCTTCAACGGTTGCAGAGAGTGCTGCTATTGCTGCTGCACTACGCAAACTGAAGAATGGACCCACAAATCAAGCCGTCATTCTCACAGACTCAAAGTCGGCAATTCAACAGCTCTCTCGTGGAACTCCTCGAAACAAGTTCTGCCGACAATCATTGGTCTCACTGAAAACAGCAGCCCAAAGAGGAATTAGGATAACTTTCCAGTGGATACCTTCGCATGTTGGTATCAACGGCAACGAAAAAGCAGATGCCCTGGCCAACGCAGCGCTTTCACGACAACCGACGATAAGAGCTCCTATTAATCAGATATCAGCAAAACAATCAATTCGTGATCATTTCCGTTCTTTGTGGAAGCCACCACACCAGCCTTGTGTGACTAAAGGACTTAGCCGCAGCGAATCAACTTTACTGTACCGAGTCAGAACGGGGTCAGCATGCACTCCCGCATGGTCTTTTAAAGTTAGGGGCGCTGCTTCGCCATTGTGCACGGAGTGCAATGAACTGGGAGACATTGACCACTACATCTGGTCCTGCAAGCGCCTTTGCACCGAGAGAACAGCATTCATGGACAACATGCAAAAAAGAGGGCTTGCGCATGGGAGCACTGAAGAAATTATATATCCGGAAGGGACACGGTCGGTTCGCAAGAAGGTGTCAGCTCTGCTTGTAGCGTTTCTTCAAGAGACAGGATTGAGTGACACGTGGTGAACAATGCGACATGGACAGAGACTTCTATAAAAATGTAGCGCAAAGGAACACACGGACAGACAAAGAGCACAGGACGAGCGCCCGTCCTGTGCTCTTTGTCTGTCCGTGTGTTCCTTTGCGCTACATTTTTATAGAAGCCATGAACCAACTAGCCCAAGAAAACGTTTTGCTGGACAGAGACGCTCGGGCGGAGCAATTGCCGGCCAGGTCTGCCAGGCTAACACCGCCTGTAGCCACAACACCACTACTACTACTACTACTACTCACTGTGTAATTCACCTCCGAAATGCGATTAACCTCGGCGTGTCCATGCTAATGTACTTCCAGTTTATTTTGTCGATTTGGCCGCAAGATCATTACCTTGTCTCCCTTGTCAAATGATCTCGTCCTCGCATTTCTGTCGTAATACCTCTTTGAAGCGCCTTGCGCTGCTTCCAGGTTACATTTAACAAGTTCGCGAGACTTGTGTAACCTTTGCATGAGGTCTAACACATACTCCACCACACTTTTTGGCACCCGTGCGTCCTCCCGTAGTACGCGAACTAGTCTCAGGGGACCTCGAAGATTTCGGCCATAGACCATCCCCGCTGGCGCAAATCCTGTCCCTTCATGCGGCACGGCGCGTAACGCAGTGTGCCACGTAGACAGCTGTCCCAGTCACATTTCCTTTCGTGGCAAATCGCCCTCAAAACTTTGAGTGCGGCGTGCCGCCTCTCCACGCTGTTACTTTGAGGGTGATATATCGAGCTACGCAAAATCCTGACGCCGCACTTCTCGAGAAACGTTGTCGTGAGTGCGCTCGTGAACACCGTTCCTTGACCGGATTGCATTTCTGCCGGGAAACCAACGCGCGCAAAAAATGGAAAGCAGTGCATCGACTACCTCTACCGAAGTTACCTCCTTCAATGGTACCGCCTCAGGAAACTTGGTCGCTGGACACAACGTTAGAATGTACCTGTTTCCCGCCGTTGTTTTCGGCAGCGGCCCCACCGAATCCACAACCACTCTGCGAAAGGGCTCAGAAATAAATGGCACTTTTACCATCGGTGCTTTCCATCTGTCGTTAGACTTGCCTGCTCTCTGACAAGTATCGCAAGTGCGCACCAAATTCTCCACCTCTCTGAAACACCCTGGTCAATAAAATTCCTGCAGCAGCCTTTTCTTCGTCTTATTTATACATAGGTGTCCTGCCCACGCGTGATCATGACAAAGGCTCAATATGTCTCTGCGATACCGTGCCGGCACCACCAGTTGATTGTAAGATCGCGCTCGCCTATCTCGGTACTTACGGTACAGGACGCCCTTTCTCATTTCGAAAGAAATGTTTTTAGACGACACCGCATCACTGCTTCCGCTGTTCAGAACTCTTAACGTCAGGTCGTTCCCTTGTGCCTCTCGTAGCGCTTCTCGGTCAACACCCAGCAAGCGCTCGTAGCTAGGCGCAGTCGGTGCTAACACCGTTCCCTGAAAACTGTCATCTTTACCTTTAGATTTCTTTTTTCTGTTTCTCAACTGGCCGCTCCTCATCGCGAGGTCTGTCATGTATGGCTTCAGTAGATCAATGTTACTTGGATGATTGCTTACGCGAGCGAATACGGGCCTTTTCTTTGAACAGTTTCGCGCGAAATGACCTGGTTCCTTGCAGTTAGAGCATGTCACCTGAACTCTGGCTTCGAGCTCTTTCGAGTGATTTGCGGGTTTATTACTACCCCTTTCAGGTGCTTTCGCTATGCCCTCAGAGCGAGCTGAACTCTGATCAGCATCGTTTCGTTTAGCTGCAGTTTGCTGTCCTCGAGGGTGCGCTTGTGGCCGTGGGGAAGGCTTTTGATAATTGTACGCGCTATTTACCTGAGTCCTAAGGCCTCCACTTGCGACATACTCATCAGCAAGCTGTGCGGCACGCTTTACAGACACGTCTCCCTGTCAATCCTTAACCCAAAGGCGCACGTTATCGGGCAGTCTCATAGAACTGCTCTAAGCAGATTAAATCTCCCAATTTAGCATTAAATCTCCCAATTTGGAAGTTATCCGCCTCTGTTCCTTTCACCCACTCCGAAAAATTGTCCCTCAGGCTACACGCAAATTCCACAAAGCTCTCGTTAGACTTTTTCCTTTCCTGGCGAAATCTCCTCCGTAATTCGTCCGTTGAAAGCCTGTATTTTGCGAACAAGCTCGATTTACTGACCTGTATTCGCCTGCCTCGGCTGCACTAAGTCGGGCCACGACTTGCGAGGCTTCTCCCGGCAACAACGCAAGCAAGTGCACGATGATCACTGTAGCAGTTCCGACTGACGATTTTGCGTCCATACCTCGATAAAAAACGAAGCTTGTCGTACAAAGCAGCAGAAAAGCTTCGCCACAACAGTTGGAAAGAAAGGAAACGTGCACTTACAGAAATAGTCACACAGTTCCCCTGCAGCGTTCAACGAAAAATATTGCACATTGGCTGCTTGCAGAACACATCCCAATACGAAGACGACGTCGAAACAAGCTTGTCGATGTTCGGCACTTCACGGGACCCACACCCCTCTTGTCAGTGGCCGCAGTAGGCACTGAGCACGGAGCCAGTGCAGTGCTTACGGGACTTTTTAAGCAAAGACGGTCGGTCGGAAGAGGAGCTGCGAAGTGTAGCTCATGCAAATCCAGAACAGTGCCGAGGCGGTGCGAAGCGGAGCACGTAGGGCGCAGCGGTGGCCAGCAATGAGCGCAGAGGCGTCCTATGTTTAGCAGCTTTGGTACGCATTGGGTAGAGGCGGCGGCGCAAAAAATAGGTCCCCGGATTGCTCACTATGCCGGAGGTCTGCGTAGGCGAGTCGCCTGCCCGATGACGCTCGTCTGAAGAAGCGCCAGGCATTCTCACTTTGAAACTGGCTTATAGCATAGCGCGAAAACCGACAAGGACAAAGGATAAATAAACAGGCGAACACAGGCGCTACCAAGCGCTGACAAGGGTACCAGTTTGGGCTTGTTGGTTGAACCAACAAGCCCACATTGGTACCCTTGTCACTTTGAAAATATTGCCGCCTAGCCCCAGTAAGCCTCAGTTGTTTGCAATAAAGCCTTCAAAGAGAGAGAGAGAGAAAAAAAAAAGTAAATGGGGAGGCATACTTGCGCCGATAATCAATCATTCAATTAATAAATAAATAATTTGACCAAGTGCGCTCGTGTACATGCCAAGGATTCTGTACTAGAGCGCTGCACGGGCCCGGCCCGGCCCGCGGGCCGGGTCGGGTGTGTAATTGTTGGATCGGGCCTGGGGCCCGGTCAGGCCCGAATCAGGCCCGGGTCCCATACGTGTCGGTAATGGCGGCGCGTGTACGCTTTTTGGTTTTTTTTTTTTTTTTGGGGGGGGGGGGGGGACTTAACGTCTCGAACCTGGTCAGGCTATGTGAGACGCCGTAGTGGAAGGCTGCGGGTAATTTAGACAACCTGATATGCATCAGCGCGCACTGAAAGAAATCGCGCGTTACAAGAAGTCTAGCATTTTGCCTCCATCAGTATGTTAGATGTAATTTCGGGAAACTGCCTCACAAGTTCCCGCCATTATACTGAGTGAAATATGTTATTGCGTACCGTGTATCAAAAGAAATGGTAGTCAGCGAGCACTCTGGCAAGCGAGAAGCAACGGTACACTGTCCAGATTAGTGCATATAAGATGCACTCATCGGTATCATGGGAAATATTTCGAGTATGCAGCTACGCTCGCATGCCCGCCGCGCCTGCCTCCCCCTTCGTGACTCTGTAGGTTGGTCAACGCGACTCGTGAGTCATTAATACCTGAGGAGCTCCTTTTCCTGCAGTTTAAGCGCAAGAAGCGAAGTGACTCTGGTCACAGTCTCGCCGATCCACGCAGATGTTGCCGATTTTTGTGCTAGCAAGGCAGTTGCAAATATTTATGATTTGGCAATTAGCGAATCAGAACTAGCATTTAACTCGGATGCTCATCATATCGAGTACGTTTTTGCTGATTCTCACGGACACCTTCGTCTTCGTCACACTTCGTCAGTAATTCATAAGTTTCCTCATTCGTCGGAGCACAAGTGTTCCCATGGCGCTCAAAAACGTGGAGGCGCTCCCGAGACAGAAGTGAGCAAGCACCTAAGGAAGGTGATTATCAAGATGATTTACTGCAGTACCCTTTGTAACAGGCGGGTGTATTGGCACCCTTTAACGCATAAATATCAAAGAGGTCCAGCGACACCCCGTGTGGACGAATTTTTCATCCCTTCAAGCTTCCATCTTCCCTCGAACTTCTGCCGCTTTTAGATTTTAACGGTTAAGTAACACACATCAAAACGGGAGACATGAGCCCCTCCTCTAGTCAAAAAAAAAAAAAAAAGAACGTATGGCAGCTCCGCTGCTGTGACACCTCAGGACGTGCGTAGCACCGGCACCCAGCGATTCCCATTCGTAGAGTTCCCACTGCTCCGTTTACCAAAGCGTTACTGGCGTCAATGTTTGTGGTAAGCAAGTAAAGTTTCCCCGGCACGAGTAGAATTTGTAAGGCAGATTGGTTAAGTCGGTGTGCGACATGTGCGCTACTTTTTTGTTGACTTTTATCGGCTGCGGTGTCACCGTCGCGTGTTAAATGTACCACGATCCAAAATCGTGGCGCGGGTAGTTCGGTGCGTGCGCTAACATAAGATGATTATAGTGGGTAATACAGGTTTTGCGGAAGCTATGTACAGAGGCATAGACTGAGTATTCTGTGCCGCACTTGAGATGCTTAACACCCTACATCTTGAAACAAAAGCAGAAGGGCCCAAGTTCATTTATATGATGGAACACACAACTTACTTTATTGACTGAACAGTTGACACCTCCTGAAATGAAGCCTGTACTGAAGCAATAGAATATGCCTGACCCGCGTGAAATGTCCTCCTACGTGGGCGCGACCCCTCTCAGAAGTTTGCTTTTTCTCTACCTTCCGCATTTTCCTGCCCACCGTATTCAACGCTTTTTCCTTTCTGGCGCACATCGTCTCCACCGTCACAGCCGCTAGCTGCAAGACTGCAACCACGACTGCGAGCCACAGACAGCCAGACTTCGCTCCCCTGTTCGCACAGAGGCCTCCGGATCTCGGCGGCAACCCACTCTCCCGACTCCAGTCATTGCGTGGGATCGCGCTCCGGACACCCGACCCGCCGCGTTCGACGGGGAGCGCTTAAGAAGCCACCGGCTAGTTCATTTCGGCGCTCTAATATGCAGTTATTTCGGAAGCCCTTAGTCCGGCCTTGATTTAAGGTGTAACACTTTCAAAGACCGAAGACGTTCACACAAAGGCGACGAGATACGCATCCAAAGCGAACAGCGAGGACGGTATCTCGCTCGCTAACGCGTGTGGCTTGATTTGACACATCTATGGCACTGCGGTGGCGGTGAATCGGCGAACAAAGTTGAGGGAGAGGACTCCCTTCTTAGCACGAAAATGTAGCGTACGTTGGGGACAGTTGCCTACTGAGGAGTCGAAACGAACGCTACTCAGCCTGGCGAATCCTCCCAGGAGTAGTTAGAGCGCGTTTTTTAGGGGCGAAGCTCCTCTTAGTCTAACCTTGTCACGCGTCAGGCGTCAGGCGTAACCCGCGTGCTGGGAGGCACGCGCTCGCCATCGGCGTTCGCCTCGGCGCGTGCCTCCCGGCGCGTGCCTCTCTCTCTCTCTCCCGGCGCTGCCTCCCGACGCGTGCCTCTGCTGTCTTGTGTGAGAGAGACAGAGAGAGAGCGAAAGGCGCGTGTTGGCTATGGGAACGCTCTTTCTTAGAGGAACGCTGTACCAGCTCGCAAAGAAGGAGAACGCGCCTTCACCCGCGACATTCAACGTTGGCGCAGGCAGCGTCTCCTAGCGAGTTTCTTGATTGAGAAATACTGACTACTCGCGTTGGAGAAGCGTTCACCGGCAACCCATATATATGTATATATATAGGCACTGGATCTTGACTTGCAATGAAGTGCCGGTGGGAGATTTCACTTGTGCATAGTTGAACCATGAGGATTCGTAGCGTGCGCGTTAACTAAATTAATCCAGAACTCGGCACGATCTACGATGAACCTCCCGAGCTTCGCCCACTCACCATCATTTACTCCGTGGATATGCTGTAATTTTTTTCCTCTCTCTCTCGTTGCATTGTGCAATAAACGAAGTTTGCAGGATAAGGTCTGCGCTGTTTACTCAATAGTCCCGGCAATTGTAAACTCATTTATAAATGTCCGCCGTTTTTCCACTTTATGTGGGCGTTGTATGTTGTAGTCGTTCTTTGAAATGAAATATGAACATTTCACGGTTAGCACTGCGTGCATGATACAGCCAGGTATGCCTCCTCATATATCCCCCTGCAATTCCTTCGCTAAAGTGTTACGGGCGTAATTAACCGAAGGTAAGCACAGTACCAGTGCAAATCGCGACACTGTCAGAAGTTCTCACAACACTCTCCTGAAACTATCTTGAGTGCGGCTGATATCTTCACTGTAAAAGATTGGACAGTGCCTCGTTTATGCTCAAGGAATAATTGGTTGAATTGGGCCGGGCCGGTCCGGGTCGGGCCGGCCCAAACCTTTCGGGCCCGGGCCGGGTACGGGCCGTATTTAAAAACACCGGGCCGGAGCACGGCGCTTTCGGGCCGCGCCGGAAAAAGTCGGCCCGTGCAGTGCTCTATTTGTACATATTTGCAACACTTATGGAAACTTGCCTGGCTCATAGAAGGTGTCCCTGAAGGACTTCGGCGTCGACACGAATGACAGAAAATAAGCTAGAGCAAACATCCCGCGATCCCCGAAAAAAAAAAGGGAGAAAGAAATAAAAAAAAAAAGGCCAGGAGTGAACCAAACCTTCATGCATCTGCCAGTTTGCCCAATGTACCTGCTGCCAAAGCTTAGGGGAATCATATATACGACACCCTCCTAGCATGCTGTAAAATTATTCTGATGGTTAGTTTCGCAAGTGTCCCTCCGCTTAGCATGACCCTTCATACGGCCACAGGGCATCGACAGTTTGTTTGGAGCAGAAAAAACGACCTTGACGTCCACCTCAGCCCCTGTATTCTTCAATCTGTCCGAAATATTATGCAAGTTATGCCCACTGATTGGCTTCGAGCCACTAGCAACGCACCTTGCCGGTGCGATCCCCTCTCTTCTCGGTGAGCGTTAGCTTCTTCTCCGCAACAGATACCAGCACGGGCTCTGGGAATCCAGCGTTTGTCAGCCGGGAAACTTGCTCGAGGAAACTGCTCCAAGATATGCGCAGGGCATTTAAGAAGCAAAGATTAACAATATAACCCGCTTCACGAGCTTGGAATGGGCAGAAAGATAAGACAAAAGTGGTTTGTTACCTCGGGGCTCATATTTCCAGCCAAAGTGATCCTCAACTTGTAATTCCGAGGTAATGTTACGGTTGCTGCACTTGTTCGCCGTTGTGTCGCTGTTACTGTCTGGCCGGATTAGCGGTGGAGGGTCTTCAGTTTTACGGGGTTCAGCGGCCTTGCCTCCACAGGTCGCTGGCTCTAGTTTTCCCGTCGCGGGCTTGGTGAGCGACGCCTCGGGGAAATCGAAGAGGGACGCGGACTCGGCGATCGGTAGCGCATTGGTGTGGTTGAACGAGATTCCCGTTGCTGAGCATTATGGTGGGCTTGACGCGCCGACAGGAACTCTTCAATCTCGTAAGGGCGCTCACCATTTCGAGGACAGGGTGCATTCACTGCGAAGCCACGCAGTCCCACTCGGCGAAAGTGGCACGCACGGTAAAGGTGGCCCGCCTCTCCACAGTGGTAGCATAGGGGCCGCCGGCTGCAGTACGCCATACGCTACTTTTACGGGGTCTCTCTTCCTGCAGGGGGCGCCATACTGCGAGGAAATGTCTGGGGCTAACGATAGTTTGGGAGCGTCCGAGGTCCTGTCGTACAACTTGCGCGTAGGACAACTGCCGCTGGGGCGCCGGTCGCACATCGGGAGGTACCTCAGGCTGTGGTCCACGAACCACTTGCCGGATTTCTTCACGTACAACATGCGCAAGTGAAGACACCGTAACTGAGCAAGCTGCGTTTTCTGAAGTTCCTCCCTTACAACAGCCCTCACAATTTCCCACTGGACGCCGATGTCGCTGGTTAGTGTTGGAGACACTGCGTTAACGGATGAGACGCTTGCGTCCCGGTTGTACTGTCGTGCACGCTGCTGCAATCTTTTCCATCAGCGTAGCCTCCGATCTGAACTCAGCCACATTGCAAGGCGGGTTACTAACAAGACCTGCGAAGAGTCCTTCCTTTACTCCGCGTAGCTGGTGCCGCAACATCTCTTCGTCCATGTTTGTATCGGATCGGCGAAAGAGCCGGGACATGTCTTTGATGTACATGGCCACGCTTTCATTGTTGCGTTGGTTCCTTGCCTGCAGTGCGTTCTCTGCCTTCTCTCTTCGGTCCGTGCTCGGGTAGGTGGCCAGTAGCTCTCGTCGGAAGTCATCCCACGTCAGCATGGATGCTTCGTGGTTCTGAAATCACATACGCGCGGAGTCTAGTGGCGCGAAGTACGCATACCGGAGTTTTCTGACCTCATCCCAACCGTTGATTCCGGCGACGCGCTCGAAGCCATCGAGCCAGTCCTCGGCGCCCTCGTAGGTGTCGCCGTGGAAGGGCTCTGCATGGTGTCCGCGGCGAGTCAACGACGGTGTGAGACGATATGAGTGGCCATCCTAGCGGCGTCAGAGCTGGTGGTCGCCACCGGTCTTGATGAGTCCGGAAGGGGACCAAACTCGGGGGGCTCACCTCTGATACGACGACTTGTGCGTTCGTGAACAGGCGTTAGCTCAGCTGGTTCCAATGTATGGGGATTTAGGCTACCCTCTCTGGCCTGCATAGAGCTTGAAATGTTACCCCGCACCTCCACCAGATATGTCACTAACAAATAAAACGCCTGTCGCTATGAAAACTATTTTTTTACGGCGAACTTGTGCCGGTCAACTACAAAGCGTTCAAGACTGAGCAAAGATGGTCTCTAGTTCTCTGCTCTGCAGATTCGTCGATCTCTTCCCCGCTCTCTCAGCTCGTGCTGGCGGTTCCACTATCACTCAAGAGCCGCCAGTTTCGAGCACGAGGTGTGGTAGCACATGCGGCGCGGCGTTGCATTGCGCGTTTCTGCTTGCCACATGCGCGGTGGCAAGCAGATGGATGGATATTAGGAGCGTCCCCTTTATAACGGGGCGGTGGCCGGGCCACCAAGCTCTAGCTTTATTTCTTTTTCGTTTACAACCATTTCTTTTCCCGAATCACACATATTTTCACAACAAATTTTTTTCCTCGTCTATTTATTTTATCTATTATCGTTCTGCTGTGATGTAACAATCTTACCCGAACTACCTTGCGCTTTTGTTTGCTCCATACTTTTGCGCCACCAATGCTATAAGCGCCTTTTACTTATATCTATCGCCGGCATGTTCAGCTTTCTCCCCTGTTACTTCTGAAACTCATGGCCTCCTGTAGGCTAGTGTCCACAGCTACACCTGGGTGGACATCTGTACATTCAATCAAAATATGGTCTGTCGTTTCCCTAGCTTTTCCACAGCACGTACATGTATCCTCTTCTTTATTGAATTTCGCTCTGTAACTTCGGGTTCTCAGGCAACCGGACCTTGCCTCAAACAGTAAAGCGCTTCCCTTTGAATTATCGTAAAATTTTTCTCTCTTGATTTCGTCTTTCCCTTTTCGGTAGTTGTTCAATGCCGGTTTCTTCTCCATTCTTGCGCTTTGCCATCGACCAGTTGTCAGACGGGACTCTTTCGCGACGAACAGCGAGCGTTCGTCGGTGGTATTCGGTGTTGTGCGACCACCGACCGTTCACCGCGTGCGATCACGCCTTGATACCAGCATCCGGCCTCCGGATTTGGACTTTGGTCCTCCCGCCATGTAATATGGCCCTGTTCGGTCATCCTTGACTATGGCTGCGCCCACTGAGGACCTCCCGCCAGGATTCACCCTGAGCAGCACCACGGGCCGTTCGCGTGCCTACGACCTGCTGCTTAGGGAGGCGGGGAGAATCCTCAATCAGCCAAACTGCGTCCCGCTATCGCCACGACGCCGTACACGCCGTACCAAACGGCATACCCCCGTCCGCCCGGCCAGAAGAGCGCGACAGGCCAACGTGACAACCTCGCAGCCCGCCGTGCCTTTCCCCAGCATCGCCAGCAGCCAGGGGCCCTTCTCCTTGCCCGACCCGCCATTGCAGTCAGCCGAGGAAGCCGCGGCGTCCATCTTGTGCACCACTTTGCTGGCACAGACCCCCTCCTCTCCGCCGACACCTGGAAACGAGCGTGACAGGAATGCGCGGCAGCACGTGGAGGACAGCAGCATTCCAGAAGGAGACCAGGAACAGGTTCATGCCTCCGATCTCTCCTCCTCCTCACGGGAGCACACCACACCTCCCTTACCTGCGCCCTCCTCGCCCCAGGCATCAGATGAAAACAGCAGTCAGCTGACCACGGCCGCCGAACCAAGTGCCTCAGCTTCGCCCGGCCCTCCCCTCACGCTTCCGAAGGGAAAAGAGGCAAGGCGCTGTCGCCCCAGCTGTGTCCTCGGGCCGTCTCCTCCAGCAGCCGACGCCGAGGAATTCCCGGCCTTGCCTTCGACAGGGGCCCCGAGCGGCACGCCCCTCTGCGCGCCGCTTGTCACCGGAATCCCGCCACTGCGAGCCAACGGTCCGCGCCACTCTGTGCCAGCTCCTGTTGGCCCCCGATCGCCCCCCGGCCGTCCTGCTGCACAGACCGACACTGTCCTTTTCCGCCCTGTCGGCAGGAGAGTGACCTTCCGGCCTGTGTCACAGGAGGCCATCTCGGCATTCCTGGCGCCGATGGACGGAGTCCTGCGCATCAGGATTAACTTCCGACGAAATGTGGTTGCGGCAGACGTCCCCGCGGGTGCGTCCCTAACCTCCCTCCTCGCCGTCACTGACATTTGCGGTGTTGCGGTGCGTGCCAGACGGGCGGCCACCAACACATGCAGCGGCGTGCTCTACAATGTGGACCCCGCTCTCAGCGAGGAGGAGATCCACGAAAATATCAATTCGCGGCTGCCAGTGCTGGAGTGTTCGCGCGCCGGCCGCAACGTCGTCGTGCGCTTCAGTGGAGCGACACCGCCGGCTGACGTGGAACTCTTTAAGCAGCGACGAACGGTGCAACCGCGACGACCTCGACCAGCCCAGTGCGTTCGCTGCGCGAGGTACGGGCACACCGAGGTGACGTGCACAATGGCCCAGCGTTGCCTCGGATGTGGGGGCCCTCTCCAGCACTCCGATTGCACCGCGGCATCGCCAAAGTGCTTGTTTTGTGGCGGTCGCCATCTCGCCACCGAACCGCGGTGTCCACGCTGGCAGGAGGAGCGGCGGCTTCTCGAGGTGCGCGCCCAAGCGCCCGCACAACTGACCCGCCGCGACGCACTCACCATCGCAAGAGGCACTGCCCCTGCACCGCGCGCACCGCAGCCCGTACAGCAGGGAGTGCCGTTTGCGTCCGTCGCCACCGGTGCCGCACGCACGCCGGAGCCGAGGCCTGCCCCCGCACCTGTCGGACGCAGTACAGACAGGAGGGACGCGGTCATCGCGGTTCTAGCGGCCGCAGTGAACGCTGCCATGGGCTTCCTCCCTCCTGAGTCGCCGGTTCGCCTGCTGTGTGCTGCAGCGCTGGCCACCCACGAAGCCCTTGCACCAAGCCATGGCGAGTAGTCGTCGGGAACCACGGCCGCGCATACTGCAGTGGAACTGCTTCTCCTTGCGCCGCCGACTTGCTGAGCTCGCGGTGTACCTTCCCCTGCGCGATTACGACGTCCTGGCGCTACAGGAAACGTACGTGCGTGCGGAGGAGGTATCGCTGCCCGGCTACATCGGTTACAGCAGCCCCACTCAGTGTGCCCTGGATGAGTGCAGTGACGCTCCGTGTTCCGACGACTCTCACCCGTCTGGGAGGCCCCGTGCCGCCTTATACGTCCGCGCGACACTCGCCCATGCCGTGGTCCCCACAGAGAGCTTCTGTAGCTCTACAGTGGAGTGTGTGGCGGCCACGGTGCGCATTGGCCGAGTGGACACATCCGTCGCGAGTGTGTATGTGCGCCCAGCTGTCGGTGTAAGCTACGCTTTCGTGACGGCGCTTGCTACTGTGCTGTCGCGCGATCATGTGCTGTGCGGGGATTTTAACGCGCACCACGTGAGCTGGGGCTGTCCCACCACAACGAGACGCGGCGGTGACCTTCACGACGCGATAACCACGGCGGGCCTGCTCGTGATAAACACGGGACTACCCACGTTCGTCCGCCGTGGTTCTGCCGGAACAGTGATCGACTTGGCACTCGTGTCGGAGCGCTGTTCTTACGAATGGAAGCGCGACGCCGACACGGCCGGGTCAGACCACTACCCGATCACCCTCTCGCCCAGACAGCCCAGCCGCAGTGCAGTGCGTACTTACAGTGTGGTGCGGTGGCCTCTCTTTCGAAAGTTGTGTGCCTCAGTGCCCTGTGGGGACGACTTCTTCACGCACCTCGTTGAGTGTCGTGAACGTGCATCGACGCGCTGTGTTGTGCCCGCAGGAACTCCAGTGCCGGATATAAAACTCCTCAACCTGCGTGCGGCTCGGCGACGTGCTGTCCGTTCAGGTGCTGACCACGGCGTGTGGACGATGTACAACCGCCTCGACGCGGTGTGCAGGCGACATGCGAGGCGTCTGCGCGCTCGCAGCTGGACGAGCGTATGCTCATCGCTGAGCGACCCTCACCGTCGCGGCCGCGGCTGGCACATCATGCGGGCTATGCTCAATCCCACGGCATCCCGTTTCCCTGTGCTCGCGATTGCCGTGTCGCGCGGCATCTCTGAGATAGCCCTTGCTGAGCTCATTGCCTCCACCTTCGAGCTCCCTGCGGCTGCTCCTGCGCGGGTCATCGTGCGCGCCAACAACCCTGCCGCGCGGCCCCTCCCACCCCCCGATCCGGCGCTCGCCACCGAAATCCGTGCCTTGTGCGAGGAGGATTTCGCCCTCTCCGAACTGGAGCGAGTCCTCCACCGCAAGCGAAAGCGCAGTGCCCCTGGAGCCGACGGCATTACCCACCAGCTCCTAAGAAATCTGGATGCCTCCCAGCGCTCTCTCTTGCTGGAGGCGTTCAACAAGGTCTTCTCCAGTGGCAACCTCCCCGATCCGTGGCGCTCTGCCGTCGTGGTCCCTGTGCTAAAGCGAGGTAAACCGCCGCGGGAATTAAATTCCTACCGGCCCATCTCGCTTACCTCCGTGGCCGGGAAAACCATGGAGGGCACGGCATTACATCGCCTACAGTGGATTGCGACGGCGCGGGGCTATTTCCCCGCGGAGCAGTGCGGCTTCCGTCCTGGTCGCGCCACCGCCGACTGTATCGCCGCCGTGGTCAGCACATTGGAGCAAGCCCTGCACGACAAAGAGATGGCGATTCTGCTCCTCCTCGACGTGAAGTCAGCATTTGACTCTCTCCCCCACGAGTCCATCCTTCACGCAGTGCGCGAACTCGGTGTGGAGGGCAAACTCTTGCGTTACGTGCAGGCCTTCCTAACCGACCGCTCGTTTCGTGTGCGAGTGGGGAGAGAGACGAGCTCACCGCGCCCCGTGACCTCGGGCGTCCCACAGGGAAGTGTGTTGAGCCCTTTCCTCTTTAACCTTATGCTCGCGCCGCTCATAGAGTGCCTCCCGAGTGCGGCTCCCTTCCCTGTGCGCGCGGTGATCTACGCTGACGACATCGCGTTGTACGTGCGGGGCCCTACGCGGCAGTGCAGCAGGGTGCGTGCATCCATCCAACAAGCGCTCGAGTGTGTGGCCACGTTCATCGACGGCATCGGACTCGCCCTATCGCCGGCGAAAACCGAGGCCCTCGTGATCCACCCTCGAGCAGCTCCTCGGCGCACCCTGCCGTGTTTACAGCTCCGCGGCGAAACGATCTCCTGGCGAAACTGCGTCCGCTACCTCGGGTTGACAATCGATAACCGGTTGCGGTGGACACCCGAGGTACGACGCATCCGCCAATCCTCTCGGTGTGTTGAGGGAGCTGTGCGCAAACTCCTGGCTCGCGGGGACGGCTGCCCTCCCTCGTTTGCGTGCACCATCTACGAGGCGATGGCGCTGTCCCTTGTGTACTACGCGCTCCCTCTGTGCGGTGTGTCGGTGACCCACTGGCGCCATATCGACCGGGACCATCGTCGAGTCCTCCGCATGTGCCACGGAATGCCCCGCAGCTCCCGTGTGGCGGACGCCCTTGTGGAGGCTCGTGCGTGGCCCCCGTCCCTCACGGCCGACATGCGCGCACTGTGCCACATCGAGAGGATACATCGCGCGCCTGGTGCTGCCCCTCTCCTTGACAGTCTGCGCCGAGTTCCGCGTTCTCGTGTGGGCCGTGTCATGGAGCTCTACGAGAGCATCGTGGTGGACGACCCCGTGCCCTGTGCGCCCTGGCCAGCCCCTCACCGCGACGTGCATCTCCCAGTGACATTGACTCTCCCGGGGATGCGCACAAAGCGCCACACGCCGCACAGTGCCGTCGTGCAGGAGGCAGCGACGCGGATACACGAGGACCTCGCCGGCAGAGTGCACGTGTTTAGTGACGGTTCCGTGCTGCGCGATCGCTCGGCCGCCGCTGCCTGCACTGCACCGGAACTTGGAGTGCACAAACAGTGTCGGCTGAGCTACTGTGCCTCATCTACCACAGCGGAGCTCGTCGGGCTGCAACTGGCTGCGGAACTCCTCCGAGAATCGCCGGCTGTCGAGTCTGCAGCCATATTTTGCGACTCGAAACCTGCCCTCCGACTTATCGCGAGGGAGGAATGCGGCCCGCCACTCGCCCAACGAGTGGCTCGAAACCTTCTGTCCCTGCGGGAGAGCGGCTGCGATGTCGTTCTCCAGTGGCTGCCCGCACATGTGGGCATAGCGGGCAACGAGGCAGCAGACGAGCTCGCAAAGCACGCTCACTCAGCCGACACTCCACTTTCTGACTGCGCCAGCTCCTACGATTCAGCGCGCATCAACTTTCGGAAAGAGCTGGCGCGGTCGCACCCGGACAGCCGTTTCGCCGACGGCAGGCTGCCACGACCACTCCCCGCCACCGGATTCACTCGGCGAGAACGCGCCTTTCTTCTCGCCCTGCGAACTGGTACGTGCTGGCCAGCCGAGCGCCGACACCGCCTCCGTGGTTTCCCCTCCCCTGCTTGCTCGGACTGCGGGGAAGTGGAGACACTCCCTCACCTGCTCAGTGACTGCCCGGCCCACGTGGACGCGCGTAAACAACTGTGCGCGCGCTATCGGAAACTCGGCCTGCCCTGTTCCTCAACAGAGCAGCTCCTGTTTCCTGACGGCTGCAATGAACGGCGCCGCTCTGCCCTAGCAGCCCTCCTCACATTTATCGAGGTCACTGGCCTGACTGGGCGGCTTTAAAGCCGCTCGCCAGGCTGTTTGTGTTCCCTGTTCGTGTTTGTCTTCCCCTTGTGTTTGTGTATGTGGCCGGACATGGTGTGGTTTTGACCTCTGCCTCCCTTATTTCTTCTCTCTCTCCATTTAATTCCCCCATCCCCTGAGTGTATCGGTTGAGGTGTCCTCACTGAGAGACAGTTACCGTGCACTCTGCCCTACTTTCTTCACTTCCCTGAATAAATAGAATCTCTCTCTCTCTCCATTCTTGCTATCCAATCCGAGTTCTCCGCCGCTCTGACCATGCTCTTAACGCTCTTTTTCGTCCCATCCGTTTCGTTACTGGATGTATACCTACTGGTAAGCTTCCTAGTTCTCTTCCTCCATTGTGAATCAACGTTCTTCCTATACAAATACCTGAATACTTTCGCTGCCCATCTACTTTCTTTCATATTCCTTAATCTCTGTTCGTACCTAATTTTACTCTGAGCTTCCCTTCCCTCAAAGTCAGACCATCCCATATCCCCCTTAACGGCCTCATTTGTGGTCTTCCCATGTGCGCCCAGTGCGAGACGTCCGACCGTCCTCTGATTCACGTCCAGCCCCGATTGTACCTCTGACCTCATGCACACCACTGAGTTTCCGAATGTAAGTGCTGGCACCATTACACCTTTCCACAAACCTCGGATTACCTCGTACCTGTTGTAACCCCCTGTAGCCTTGCTGAGGTCACCACCTAGTGGCGCGTTTAGGCTCTAGCGGAATTCATCATCATCATCATCATCAGCCAATTTTATGTCCACTGCAGGACGAAAGCCTCTCCCAATCCTCGCCATCCTTGCCTGTCCTGCGCGAGCTATGGGTGGGTTCTCCAGTAAGTAGCTGTCCTAGGTACAGATATTCTTCTACGACTTCTAATGTATGGGTTTCGACCTTGAATAGACGTTTTTTCGCCGTGCCACTTACCATTATCTTTGTTTTCTGCATGTTCATCCTTAATCCTACCTTAGCGCTTTCTCGGCTTAAGTCTTCAATCATCTTTTGCAATTCGTCGCCATCATTGCTAAAGAGTACTATGTCATCTGCAAATCGCAGGTTACTCAGATATTCGCCGTTAATCCTGAGCCCTGTCTCTTCCCAGTCTAACCTTTTGAAGATTTCTTCCAAACATGCAGTAAATAGCATGGGAGAAATTGTATCTCCCTGTCTGACACCTTTCTGTATTGGGATTTTTCTGCTTTTCTTATGGAGGAGCAGGGTGGCTGTAGAATCTTTATAGATGTTGGCTATTGTGTTTTCGTTACTGGATGTTTTCGTTACTGGATGTTTTGTTACTGGATGTTTTCGTTTCGTTACTGGATGTATACCTACTGGTAAGCTTCCTAGTTCTCTTCCTCCATTGTGAATCAACGTTCTTCCTATACAAATACCTGAATACTTTCGCTGCCCATCTACTTTCTTTCATATTCCTTAATCTCTGTTCGTACCTAATTTTACTTTGAGCCTCCCTTCCCTCAAAGTCAGACCATCCCATATCCCCCTTAACAGCCTCATTTGTGGTCTTCTCATGGGCGCCCAGTGCGAGACGTCCGACCGTCCTCTGATTCACGTCCAGCCCCGATTGTACCTCTGACCTCATGCACACCACTGAGTTTCCGAATGTAAGTGCTGGCACCATTACACCTTTCCACAAACCTCGAATTACCTCGTACCTGTTGTAACCCCTCGTACCTGTTGTTGGTGTAGCAGAAACGCGCAATGTCTACGCCCCCTGTCGGACGAAAAGAGAAACGCGCGCGTCGCGCTGTGGCCTCCGCGATCGGCTGCGGCTATGCCGTTGCGCTGCGGATGCCCGTGACTGTTCTAGATTCAGCAGATGACAAAGAATACGCGACAGCTCTTACGCCCTTTCTTTCCAAGGCCATTTACACATGCGTGGTCACAACACGCCAGCGAATGGCTTCCAGCAGCATGTGTCGTCTGCTCTGAAGTGAGTGCAAGCAGCTCGCTCCAAGCGCTGTACGGCAAGTAATTAATCCAGTATTTATTACTAACTCCAGCTAAAATATCCGGTGCCCCTATTTATTGACGCTACAGAGTGAAAACTGAGAAAATTTGCAATATATGAGACGGTAACGCGATAATTATGCGTCGCGCCTGTAGGATGACATGTAAACGATGGGAACAGGCCAGCAGCGTTATCTGTCGTGAACTTCCTCATCGCCGAAGTGTTACATTAATGGGCCGCCGCCGCACGCTGCCGTGGCATAGAATTTTTCCCTCCTCAAATACTTTTTTCTCCGTGCCCCTAGCGCACAGATGCCGAAAATATATATATATATATATATTTCAAAAATGTTTTTCGGCTGTGTATAGGGAGCCCAACCTCAAGTTTGCGCAGCGCCGTCCGGCAGTGAAGCGGAGAGAGGTGGAACTACCGGTCGCTCCGACGGTCGCACTCGCATTGCACGAGCGGAGAAACGTGTTTCGGGAGGCTCTTATCTCGCGTTGCCCGCCCAGGCGCTGCAGTTTTTTTTTTTTTTTGTCAGTACGGAAAGGAGGCACACAATACAGATGCTCTGCGCGCTGTCACAGCGGTTTAGAAAAAAAAAGAATAGCCGAGAACTGCCCGTGAAAATCAGGCACCGTTTCCCTGGCAGAGACGGCCACCACAGCAAATCGCAAAATGATGTGATGCTTGCACGCGCGGTATCTAATTGGTGTCACTTTTTGCAACATAAGATATCATCAATAGTTAACACGGAGAAGCGTGATGGCCAGTTGTATTTTAACAGAACTGCGTATGTCAAGCGAAAGTGCATGCAGCAAGTATATTCGTCTTACATTTCGAAGAGTGTGCGCTTGCTAGGTCACTTACCATTTTTAATACGACAGCAGTGGTAGACGTTGGCCCCGTACATCAGTTATTAAAAACCGTGAGTACTGGTGCAGTTTTACTTCATGGCGATAAGTGCGCAAAAAGAGCACCAGGACAGAGAGGTGCAGAGAGGTGCTGTGTTTGCGCACTTATCACCATGAATGCATACTAACTGGCCCGAGTATCCGCTCTTCTGCAGTTTTACTTAATTAACTGGTGGATATGGGTTTTTAGTCGCTGTTCACTACAAAACTTGAGTAGCTGGATGTTCATAGTGAGCGTGTTAACTCTGGCCATGGAAGCGCCTGTGCCACTGGCGGTCTGCCGCTTTGGCTAGGTAGGCCAAGTATGTGTAGAGAGAAGCAAGGTAGCGATGAAAACAGCAAAGATATTGTGCAGTCTGATGCTGTTTTTATCATCAAAAATTACATTATAACGGGAAACACACACGATCGAAGGGCGCATTTTATAGTGTTGACGAATTGGGCTTTCGAAGGGCGCATTCTATAGTGTTGACGAATTGGGCTTTTAAAACAAACAGAGCGCCATTACTGTAAGCGCACACGGTCTGAAATAATTGCTTACATTGCAGGAAACATGCGTAGTCACGGTGGGCGTTAGAGATTATCGTGCCGCATTGTAATGCAGACAAAATCAGCTTCAAAAAGATGAAACCAGCATGATGTGACGATGAGATGTCGCTATCTTTCGAGGCAGAGCTTGTACGCGGCTGTCAGCATTGCGTACTGTAATGCTGCCAGTGACTGAGCAAGGTAGACGTAAATATGAACGGTTCATACTAATCATATCATAAATTTGAAGTCTGCTGTGGCCTGCAACCGATGGAATTTCGAGCGAACGTACACGAAATTGCAATTTCTTGCGCCTACAGCTCCGAGCAGACACCACTTCACGATGCGTTTTATCGGCCGTATAATTACAGAAACTGAAAACTCGTCTCTAGTTTCACGTCAGCAACGTAGTCATCCACACGCGCTTGGCAGCCACGAACACAGCATCGTCTTCAACGACCTACTAGGTCCCGTAATTGCAGTATTTAAAGTGTGGTACATGTTGAGATTGGAAGCCCGAAAATGTTTTTCAGTGCCACAAATTTTCCTGAATTTGCCATACAACGGACACATGACGCAGCATATGCAGCCACTGAGCGCGTGCGAGTTGTGAGAGACGCCTTGGGCGGCCTAAGAACGCGCTAGCACGCGCAGAAAGCGGGCGCACTCACAGGCGGCAAGGGCGAGAGCAGAGGGCGAAGCGACCGCAAATCGTACCAGCTGCCGAAACGGCGCTTTTCGGAGGCGCGCCGCAGCGCCCTCTGTCCCAGCTTGGGAGGCCAAGCGACCGTTCCTGAGAACCAAGCAGTTTTCAAAACCAGGCACCAGGAATGGCTCCCTTGAAGCAATGTGCACATGTCACCAATGACAAACACACCAGTAAAAAAAGAATCCCCGAATTTTATCCTAATCAGAAACAGTGAAACAAGAAAGAAAAAAAAGCTCGATGGTGGCAGGAGACTGTGACTTGAGCTTCATCATTATGCTGCTTCCATTTCAATATCAGCAACTGTAAAGAAGAAAAAAAAAGGACAAAAAATATGTTTGCTGTATCAAAGTGTCCTATATGAAACAAAAATAAAGTGCACAGCTGTCATTTTACCTGCAAAGTGAAAAATCACAAAACAATTACACTAACGCAACATAGGCTAAATGCAGCACTTCGGGAGGCATTTCCATAGTACTCCAGTGTTAAAAGCCTAACATGGCTATATTTTAGTAATCCTGTCACGTTCCTGACAGTGCAAATGCTCAGCAAATTTCACAATAATAAACCCATCCAGGCAGTACATCCATCATGTGACATAGTAGAGAGTGCAAGTGCCAACAAATGGTAAGTTGTCAAGTACATGCATGATCAGTTCAGCATCACTTGCCTCCCAATCCCATCACTGTAAACACAAAAAACATAAATACCAGCAACAGCAACTTTAGTGCCACAATCTGGCTCCGGAAAATCACACTCCTTTATGTTTCTCACATGCTCAGGTAGACATCACATACAATGTGGCCAAGCCAAGAAGTCCAGGGTAATCAATGAAATTCATTTGCATGAGATCTGCACACCCCTCCAGCCTGTTATTAGGTATAAATGATGGAAGAGTGCAGGGGAACATGCCCAACTAATTTCGCAGAGATCTATTGACTTTGGAAAACTGCTGGAATTAGGCTTTGACAGTATATCAAAGCAAAAAGGGGAAATGCTCCTAGTGATCTTGCCACGCTACCAAATAGAACAGCCTCCAGGATTGGCCCAAATTCCTGTATATGCACACACTTTTAGCCAGGACCTAGCCATTGAGAGCTTTGCTGTAAGAAAAATAATGAAACAGATACCACATGTTGTAGTCACCAAGAAAATTGCCTGCATCAAATTGTTTGGCGTTCAGCCAAACATTACTAGTTACTATTAACCTCCTTGTGCAAATTTGCCAATCTGACTTATGTGTGGGTAACTTGGGCTTAACAGGCTCCACAGCAGCCCTGTGGTATCGGTGTGCACATTTAGTGTACAGACGTCCATTTTGTCAAACAGGAATGCATGCTACGGTTTGCTAATGTGTATATAAGTGTCGTTCAAGAGTATTCCTATGATGCTGAGCAAAGCCATTCTGTTACTAACTATCGGCCAATCTCATTAATTTCAACTTCCTGTAAACTTATTGAGCATATAATACATAAGCATATTTCAGAATTCCTAGATAAGCACAATATTTTGTCAGGTTCACAACACGGATTCAGGAAAGGATTTTCTTCTTGTACTCAGCTAGTAACAACAGTTCATGATTTTGCGCTATCTATAAATTCCGGAAAACAAGTAGATGCAATTTTTATGGACTTTGCTAAAGCTTTCGATACGGTTTCTCACAATAAATTACTCTTCAAACTTGATTTAATTCTTCAAAATACTCAGCTTCTAAACTGGATTTCTGGCTATCTTTTGAATCGAAAACAATATGTCTGTTTCAATGATCACTGTTCTCGTACAGTACCGGTTGACTCGGGAGTGCCCCAAGGCTCCGTGCTTGGGCCTCTCCTCTT
Source organism: Hyalomma asiaticum (assembly GCA_013339685.2). Taxonomy (NCBI): domain Eukaryota; kingdom Metazoa; phylum Arthropoda; class Arachnida; order Ixodida; family Ixodidae; genus Hyalomma; species Hyalomma asiaticum. Next base: position 39,246,155 of record CM023483.1, read on the forward strand.
TTTGTTGTTTATAAATGACATATCATATGACATACCTGTAAAAGTCAAGTTATATGCGGATGACTGTATTCTATACTCGGAAGTTGAAAACCATACCGACCAAATTCATTTAAACGACGCATTTCAAAAGGTCATTCGTTGGTGTGATAAATGGCAGATGTCAGTTAATTTTAAAAAGACCGTTTTCATGAAAATTTCCCACAAACGTACCCCTCTTCATTTTGCATATTCAGCCAATAATGTTTTTTTGCAGGAGGTACAACACTACAAGTACCTTGGTCTTTGGATTTCGAATGACCTAAATTGGACGACACATATTAATACCGTAATAAGCTCGTGTAGTCACAAGCTATTTTATCTTAGACGAGCTCTCAAGCTTTCGACTCCCGCCGTTTGTCTTATTGCTTTTAATGCAATTGTTCAACCTTCTTTAGATTATGCTTCCATAATCTGGTACCCTCACACTAGAAAAAATATTAGCGAAATGGAAAAAATTCAAAAGAGAGCTGTTAGATTTATTTATAACAGTTTCGGCCGTACCTCAATAACACGTTTATTATCAAAAGCCAATCTTCCAACCCCTACGCAAAGGAATAAAGTATTATGATTGAAATTTTTCTTTCAGTTAGTTAAAGGTTATTATAAGTTAGACTTATCACACATACTTCATTTCTCCACAGGGTATGCCACAAGACAGAGGCATACCCTCACAATAACCCCATTCTCCACCCGTAATAACACATTCAAATATTCGTTTTTTCCTAGGACAATCACCGAATGGAATAACCTTAGTAATGAAGTTGTTTCCCAGTCTTCCTTGAATCCTTTTGCTGCGCAGCTCCAGCAGTGAGTGTCTGAGTTGTATTACATGTGATCCTGCTTTTTATTTCTATCTCTGTAGTGATTCCCCACTCGTGACGAACTTGAATGTAGCGCTGATTTCATTATATGCCCTCATGCCTCTTCATCGCAAACCATTGTTTTTTGTGTACATACCTTACCTGTTTTATATTTACTTGTTTGCCTATTTGTAAACTTAGCAAATGTGTATCCACCCTGCTAAAACCCTATGTTAGGGTTGCAGTATTCATAAATAAAAAAATAAAATAAATAAAGCCGAGCAATAGCCTGCTGAGCAATAGTAACAGATGTGCACTGCTTATGACATTGCTACAAAGCAGCTGACACACACCACAACCACTTGGGCACAACCTAGAGTGGACAAGGGGTAACATGCTTGCTTGGCACTGGGGGGCCCGGGTGTGAAACCTACCCTTATAAATGAAGGCAGCGTGGTAGGCTGCCTTCAGTTATTGAAGCACATTTATCTGGGTGTGTCGATCTGTTATGCCTACATTTAAATCGTGCTAATATAAACAGTGCCTTTTTCTTTTTATTTATTTATTTATTCAAAGTACCTTGCAGGCCCAAATCTGGGCATTGTGTAAGTGGAACATCAAAGGTTATATACAAGGCTATACAAGAAATAAATACAAGCTATAATAAAATAACAAAAAATATGGCGACTGTACAATGCAAAACAGCTATGACGATAAAACATACAACGGGAACTAAATACACAACATGCGAGATAGTGACTATACATTGATGAGCTACATAAAGATAACACAAATTCCGGAAGCGCATAGAGACTTAGTGCATAAACACGATGATTTATGCATAAACAATGAAGTGCATTAGTAGTCAAATGTAATGAAATTCACAAAAATGAATAAAAAAAGAAACAGGAAAGTATGAATAATTAAGTGCCAAAACACGGAACTGGACATGAATAAAGTAAATAATTATGAAAATGCGTGTTCAGGTGGTGTCGAAATTTATCTTTGTCGGTTTCAGCCACTATCTCGTCTGGAAGGTTGTTCCACATGCGGATGACGCGTGGGAGGGCAGATGAGTTGAAGATGTCTGTTTTGCATAGATGTACGTGAAGGAAAAATGATCATGCAATCTTCTTGACGACTGTGCTGGAAGTTCCAGGGTTGATGGTAATGACCTAGCCTCGTGCACATATTTATGCAACAATGATAGCAGGGCTATGTCACGATGGCTGCTCAGAGGCTCCTTTTATTTAATCCACAAAAAGCGTCAGGGTTCGTTCACAATACTTTGATGAAAATTCAAGCACATTTTAAGGATTTTAAGGATGCGAAAAGGAAAAATTCAAGGAGTGCTAATTTAATTTTATTCTTGCACCTGACTTCAGAAAGCAGCTCTACTTTGGCACTATTTTCTTTTTGAAGAGCAGCTCTCTCCACCTATTTTCATTTAGCTGCTCGACGAAAACTGTTGGCTTTGAGAAAGCAAGTCATGTCGTTTTTTGCTTCGGCATCTTCCAAAAAGCGATCCACTGACTCCACCAAGCACTTCAGCTTTTTGGAGCTTTGTCTTCTTCTCCTGCATGCTCTGTAGTTATGGCTCGAGTTGTTTTCTTTTCAAGGTTACCTGCTGTGCCACAGCTTACTTCTTCTGTTCGTCCTTGTAAAATGCATATCTATGCCTGGCTTGGCACACTGATGATTTCAGTTCTTTTGACCGTAGAATATTGTTACGCACAAAGAAGTCGACAACCGTCGACAACCCTCACGACGACGACGAGAACACAGTCCACTGTATCTTCTCAGTGTCTGACCTCGCTAACCTTGGCGACAAACAAAATCATGACCCTTCCTTACGATCGATCATCGAACACACACAAGAATCGCCCAATGACCCCTCCGTCAGAAGATTTCTCGTCCAGAATGGCGTCCTCTACCGACGTAATTTTCGGGCCGAAGGAGCTGACCTGCTCATCGTCGTACCGAAACACCTACGCGGGAGCATACTCCACGAACTTCATGACGCACCCACTGCCGGACACCTCGGTGTACCCCAGCACCTCCACCACGATGTTACGCACAAACAAGGTTACATACACCTGTATTTACAGGCTCGACTTTAACCGTGCACAGCAAGAACAGCCAGTGTTCGGTTATCACTTCGTCGTCGTCTTCTTTGGGCCAGGCATGAAGGACACTCGCGTATGTGCCGTAGCAATATTGACGCGAGGTAGATCGGAACGCTGTGCCAACGGCCCCTTGAAGCGAGAACGACAAAGTTCTTGGACGCGCACGTGCTCTCGGACGATCGGCCTTCGCACCTGGTCGTCAACACACCAGGACGTTGAACCCATTTCACGGAGATGCTTCAGAAGACGCTGATGATTGGCTCAACCATTTCGAACGTGTTGCCAACCTCAACAACTGGAACCAAGAGCGTAAGCTACGCTGTGTGTACTTCACTCTTGAAGATGCTGCGAAAGCGTGGTTTGAGAACCACGAGGCGATGCTGATGTCGTGGGATGAATTCTGCCGGCAGTTCCTGAATGCCTTTGCGAGAGTGGACAGAAAGGAAAGGGCGGAGTTAGCAATGGAGGCTAGAATTCAAGGTCCAAACGAACGAATGACAGCGTACGTAGAAGGCATGAGCTGGCTCTTCAGACTGTGCGGAACCTTCGATGACAGAGAGTAAGAAAGTGCGCCAACTAATGCGAGGCATGAAACAAGAAATCTTTGCCGGCCTCATTCGAAACCCACCGTCGACACTGGCAGAGTTTCACGATGAAGCCACTGCCATGGAGTTGTCTTCCGTTACCATGGGCAACAATATCTGCGCCTTGCGAGAGCTCATCAGAGCTGTTGTCAAGGAGGAACTGCAGAAGATGCAGGCGACCGCTGCTGCCCCTGTAGAGCCAGTTTCCGTTGCGGATATAGTGCGCACCGAAGTGAAAGAGGCCGTCCACGTTCCAGGACAGTACGAGGGGCCACAGATGCAGGGCCAGCGAGTTGAACTGAATTACGCCGAAGCCATCCGCCACCCATTAATGCGTACGAGGGGCCACAGATGCAGGGACAGCGAGTCGAAAGGAATTACACTGAAGCTGTGCGCCGTCCATCGCCCCCTAATGCTTACAGCGTGGTAACCCCAGCACGGCAAATGGAAGTAAGCTTCGGGTCCCGCAGTCCACCGTTCGTCGCCGAAGCAAAACCTAGGAAGTGCGACGTCTGGCGCACCCCCGACCACAGGCTCCTTTGTTATCACTGTGGCGAAGCAGGATACGTGTACAGAATGTGTCCTTACCGATGTGTGGGGCTCCGTGGGTTCTCGCCGAATGCACATCGTCCACGGCCTGGTGAGTGATCGCCAGAAATAAAGAATTTCATTGCGAATCGTCTGAACGTCAATCAGCGGTGGCACGAGCCCCGTTTGTCGCCTCCTACTTGTTACTGATCGCCCAGCCCAGCCTTCTCCCGCGGCACTCCTAGACGCCGCTCGCCTAGCCCTGCAGGTCGGGAAAACTGGGTTCAGCGACCTCCGAACGTCAGTGGCCAGGTGAGGCCACCAATGACAACAGAATGGCGCAGACAAGCAGACGCAGTCAAATACGGTACGAAAAGTCGTAAAGTCGAACATTCCCGTAACTGTCGACGACGAAGAAATAACGGCGTTAATCGACACCGGTGCTGACACGTCAGTCATAAGCATGGATCTTGCCACCAAGCTGAAGAAAGTTTCTACCGTGTGGACGGGATTGCAGATTCGCATGGCAGGAGGCCACCTCCTAACTCCGGTAGGAAGATGCACAGCGCAAGTGAGCATTCGTGGGTATACATACTTCGGAGATTTCGTTACCCTGCCAGGTTGTTCAAGGGACCTCATTCTGGGAATGGACTTTCTGCACGCTAATGGAGCCGTGATTAATTTGCAAAAGCCTCAGGTAATATTTTCGACTCCACACGCCTTAGCAAGGAACACCTGTGACGAAACTCATGTCAACGCATTGAGGATCGTCGATGACAACGTCACGGTGCCACCAAGAAGCAGCGCATTGGCCCTTGTAACATGCGACGCATCCGACAACCACAAGGGTATTGCGGAGGCAAATATCCCACTGCTGCTTGAAAAATACATCTGCGTTGCGCGAGGTCTCATCCGGTTAAAGAATAAGTGCTCGCGTGTTTTGCTGACAAACTTTGGCAATGAGTGTCAGCATGTCCCGCAAGGCACTGCTGTCGCATTCCTCAACGACATTGCTGAGTTCTCCGACGTCGGTACGTTACAAGTTGCTTTACCTGATGCATCAAGTCATGTCAGCTTGAATTCTCGCATTCACATTAATGCTGAATTAAACGAGCTACAAAAGAAGGAGCTGCTGGGCCTCGTGAAGAATTCTCTGGTTGTTTCTCGACAGAATCTAAAGTTCAGCCTACCTCCGTTGCACAACACTGGATTGTTACAGAGGAGTTGGCACGACCTGTCCGTCAGCATCCGTACCGCGTGTCACCTATGGAACGGGAGGCGATAAAGCGCCAGGTACAAGAAATGCTAAATGATGACGTCATCCAGCCGTCGACAAGTGCCTGGGCGTTGCCATTAGTACTAGTAAAGAAGAAAGACAACTCACTCCGTTTCTGCGTAGACTACAGGTGGCTTAACAAAGTTACGAAACCCCACGTCTACCCCTTGCCACGGATTGATGATGCTCTGGACCGTCTACGCCACACTCAGTTCTTCGCTTCATTAGACCTAAAGTCAGGGTATTGGCAAATTGAAGGCGATGAGCGCAACAGTGAAAAAAACCGCCTTCATAAATCCTGATGGGCTATACAAATTTAAAGTCCTCCCTGTCGGCCTCTGTTCTGCTCCTGCTACGTTTCAGCGCATGAAACGTAGCAGGAGCAGAACATAGCAATGTCTGCCACTGTGCCCGCTGGGCTCAAGTGGCAGACATGCCCGGAATACTTAGACAACGTTGCTGTGTTTTCCAGCACGTTCGATGAACATCTCGTCCGACTAAGAAGCATGCTGACTGCAATAAGCAAGGCAAACCTGACCATCAAGCCCGAAAAATGCTACTTTGGCTTCTGGGAACTCAAGTTTCTAGGTCACGTAGTCAGCTCCCGAGGCATCTGACCAGACCCAGAAAAGTTGACTGCCATTGCAGAGTTCCCTCGTCCTATGGACAAGAAGGCTGTTCAACAGTTCCTAGGACTCTGCACATACTACCGTCGTTTTGTTGAAGGCTTCTCAAGAATTGCGAAACCTCTCACAAGACCAACACGACAAGACGTCCCCTTTGTGTGGACGGGTGACCAAGAACAGGCCTTTACAGAACTGCGCAAACGACTTCAATCAGCACCAGTGCTGGCACATTTTGACGACGCCGCAGAAACTGAAACTCATATCGATGCAAAAAGCAACATGGGACTAGGAGCCATTCTTGTGCAATGGCAAGACGGCGGAGAACGTGTAATTGCTTATGCGAGCCGCAGTCTCACGAAGGCATAAGTTAACTATTCGACAACCGACGCGCCCGCTTTCATGGGGTTTGACGTCATTCTGTTTGCGGAACGATGTACTGTACGAGAAGAATTTCGAAAACAGCCAGGAGACATTCCTTCTCGTCATTCCGGCAGCACCACGCGAGGAAGTTTTCCAGGCATGCCACGATGACCCATGTGCCGGTCACTTAGGCTTCGCGAGGACTCTAGCACGCATACGCCAGCGATACTATTGGCCACAGCTTTTTTCATCTGTTCAACGGTATGTGAAAATGTATACCTGTTTAGGTCTTTCAAGAACAGGCGTAGCTCAGTGGTAGAATGCTCGACTGCCACGCAGAGGACAAAGGATGTGGGTTCGAATCCTCCTCGATCTTAGTTTTTCTTCTAAAATTTGCGCAGTAGTAGTTATGGACACCGGCAGCGGTGGTGGCGGACAACTACAGCGCCAAAACTGGCCCTTGTGATCTCATAACAGCTTACGCTGCAAAACATTATATAACAGTTAGCCACTGCACCTTCGGCACAACCGCCAGTCCTTGTAACTGCCAGCCACTGTACCTTCACGAAGTTTCAAATACCATATTTACTCATGTAATGAACCCACCTTTTTTTCAGAAATGTTCGCACCAAGTTGGGGGGAGGGTTCATTACACAGGAGAAAGAAAATTGCGGTAGTTATAAGAGCTGAAATTTCGCATGACGGCGTTCAGAAACTGGCTTTTAATAACGCACTTTTTTAAATGTAAGAGCCTGTACGCAATGTATGTAAAAAAAAAAAAAAAGGCAGATCCCACGTGCAGTGGGAATGAAGTAAATGCGAAGCACGCATCAGGAACGTAAAATGGATCTGCATTGTTGTCTCGCTATACTGATATTGGTACATATGAAGTTAACGAAACGGCCGCAAGAGCACCAAAACTGTGGCATGTAAACCATGCCGCTCATGACATGCTTGTCATGATTCTAATGCTATGCCCTGCCTTTTGTGTTCGTCATGCAGTCATGTTGTGGCACACCAATTTTCGTATACATCACACTGATGAACGGCCAGGAGAGCACCAAGACTGTGGCATGCAAATCATGCCGCTCATGATATCCATGTCATGATTTTCATGTTATGACCTGTCATTTATGTTCGTCCTGTAGTCATGCTGTGGCATACCAATTTTCGTACACATCCCATTAACGAAACGGCCAGGAGGGCGCCAAGACCATGGCGTGTAAATCATGCCGCTCATGACATGCATGTCATGACTTTCATGTTATGACCTGTCATTTATGTTTGTCATGCAGTTATGTTGTGGCATACCGATTTTTGTTTACGGTACATCCCATTAACGGAACAGCCAGGAGGGCACAAAGTCGTAGGCGGCTAGATAGATAGACAGAGAGACACGCTCAAAGTCGCCAAAGTTCGCTAAGAAATGCTTCGCATTAAAAAAAAAAATTGTTTTATTGATGTCACCAACCGGCCACTTTTTGGTGTTCCTACTCACAACTATCACCACTATCGCCGTTTGCTTGTTTGTGTGGCATTCGCATTTTTCACATACTACACACAGTTGCACACACCAACGAATGTTTATATTTCAATGAGTGCTGACGTCGATTCACATAGGTGCCAAACGGGTATTTTTGATCGCGATCTAGGCCGATCCTGTTTAGGCTCTATCTGGAACACGCTCACTGTTGATCGTGGTCAAGCATGATACACTGATGTCAAGACGATCAACGTCTGTGCATCGCGATTCGGCTTTAAGCTCCTGATTTGGCCAACGCCAGCGCTGAACTCTATCACTATTATGTTGGATCATGTAGCGGCGATCACCGTTGATTGCGATTAAGAAATTTAACCCTGACTGATCCCAGTCGCTATCAAATGTGCCCGTGTGACCCCGATACTTACCGTAAAAACCCGCGTATAATACGAGGTTTTTTCCTTAATATTAGCGTTCCAAATTTCCGCCTCATACTAAGTGCGGATCCGAACGAAAACCTGCTCGAAAAACCAAGTTGTGCTTGAAGTTTCGGTTTCGTAATGGCCGCGTGGCTACGGCTTGGTTTTGTGTATAAGTGGCTACAGCTTGGCTTCGTTACTTTCGCGCACTCGTGTGGAAAGGTGAGCACTGGCGCCATTTCTTTCTTTATCGCCGAGTAGTATTCTGTAGCGTGTACCTTGACAGCGGACTTGTGCACGTGTGAACCTCGCTTCGTGAAGGTGCGACATGCTAGGGCCTCGAAAACAGTACTCGGCTGCATTCAAGAGAGATGTCATCACAGCTGCCGAGAAAATCGGCAACAGTGCGGCCGGGAGACAGTTTGGAGTCACCGAGGGAAGTGTCCGCGGATGGCGACGACAAAAAGAAGCGCTTTTCGCATGCAGCGGAAAGCGAAAAAGCTTTCGCGGTCCGAAGAATGGGGCATTCCCAGAAATCGAACTCGCCCTGACAGAGTTCGTTCGAGAGCAGCGGGTGGCGCACTTACCAGTCAGCATGGAACTGATGCAGGTGAAAGCGAGGGAGCTGGCAAGAGAAAAGGGGATGTCAAGCTCGGATTTCAAAGCCAGCAAGCACTGGATATACCGCTATATGTGCCGAGCCGGATTTTCCCTGCGCCGGCGAACCTCGATTTCTCAGAAGCTCCCTGAAGCCTTTGAAGAGCTTCTTGTGTCATTTCAGCGCCATGTTATTTCATTGCGCCGCTCGCGAAACTTCCAGCTGGGGCAAATCGGCAATGCCGATCAAACGCCAGTTTACCTGGACATGCCATCGCCTCTTACCGTTCACGAGAAGGGCTCAAAGCAAGTTTGTGTTCGTACCACCGGCAACGAGAAGACGCGAGTCACAGTGATGTTATCGTGCACGGTGGACGGCCACAAGCACCCACCCTATGTCGTCTTCAAGCGCAAGACCATGCCGAAAGGTGAGGAGCTGCCGAAGAATGTCATCATGAGATGTCAGGATAAAGGCTGGATGAACGAGGACCTTGTCCTAGACTGGATAAAGTCCGTGTGGTGCAGACGGCCCGGCGCCCTGCTTTCTTTTCCATCCATCCTGGTGCTGGACGCGTTTCGCTGCCATTTGGCCGATTCAGTAAAGAAGCTCTTGCGTGACTGTGGCACGGAACTTGTCGTGATCCCGGGTGGGATGACGTCGCAACTGCAACCTCTCGATGTTTGCGTGAACAAACCATTCAAGGATGCGGTTAGGCGTTGCTACGCGGAGTGGATGCGCTCAGGTGAGCCTGCAGCCACTATATGTAAATGGATCGTAGACGCTTGGGCAAGCATCCCAGAGGACCTTGTGCGTCGGTCATTCAAGAAGTGCGGCATCTCTAATGCCCTCGATGGCACTGAAGACGAGTACCTGTGGGACGATTTGTCGGACAAGGAAATGTCCGAAGGAAGCGCAGTCAAAGACGACAGCGATTGAAGTGGCGGGTCCGTGTTCAATAAATGTTTTCTCCGCGCTTTCCTATCTCGTATTATACCCCTGACACACGGGCATGCTAAAGTACTTTAGGTAAGGGGACATCTGCCGGAAAGGCGTTCACGTCCAGTGACACACGACAAAGGGGTATCTCCTTCCTGGCAAAGTTGCTTTTCAGAAAGGTAGATCGGCGATCTACTTTTCGAACGTAAAGGCGTACTCTCGCTGACAGCTTACATCACCCGTAAACGGGAGAGAATTTTTCACAAAATTACAACACCCCGAAAGTATTTTCTTGCCTTGCGTATAAGCGTTAGCTTTTAATCATGTAATGGGATTTGTCGGGCCGCAAAGATTTATTTTTACCGATATCTCGAACGCTCACAACACCGCCATGCGGGTTTCCGCCAGTCATTATCTTTTTCGTTGAGGCGTGAAACGATCAACATTATTAGCCATCGGTAATAAAAACAATATTTTTACGATCCACAGTCGCTAAAGGTCATTAAATGCGGAACTTTTTAAAAATGTTGACTATCTTGCTGCTTTAACAAGGAGCGCCATTTTTTGCGGCGTTCGTCTTCGGAACCACCTAAAGAAGTTCACGTGCTGCCGTGTGTCATCGGCGCAACTACTTTCTGCAGAGGGTCCGTTAGAGTAGAAAAAGGGGTTCACTACAAAGGACTTCACTTTCGCCCGTCTGTCAGGGGTATTATACGTGGGTAAAATTTTTCTTTTTTCATTTCGCATCCCTAAAATATCACCTCGTATTATATTCGGGTTCGTATTATACGCGGGTATTTACGGTACTCACTTTGGTAGGAGCACTGTGCAGACAAAAGAGTTAAAAAGTACATCACCCAGTCAGTTGCGATCTACAGTGACAAGCTGCGTCCTTGTGACACCAAGCTCTCTGTGTGCATTTCCAACGGATCCTGAAAGTGTCTTCGTGATACACGCGAAGGGCGGCACGGCAACCCTCTGGATTCGCAAGTGACTTTTAAAACTTCTTTCTTTGGCGGGTGATAAGCAGACTTTGACTTGTGGACACCACGTAAGAAGAGGAGCTCTGCCTTTACAAAAGCTTCCAAAATGGTTGCTAATGAAATCGGCTCTGGAAAAGGAAGCTAATTTGTGTCGAACATCGAGAAAAGCCTGTTGAAGCTTCTGTACGACACTGTGGCAAACGGCGTACACTCCTGGCATGCGGATAGTCTATCCTCCTCCAGACAGCCATCTTGGTTCGACTTGCATGCCACCCATAGCTCGGGGACATTGCGAATCATCTCGGGGGATATTGCGCATCCCTTATCACGAAACCTCTTAACATATTTGAGCACTTCGCTCTCCACAAGAGGGAACTTCCCTTGTTGCGCGACGATCCTTTTTCGTAGCCCGAAGCTCTTCCTCTTGCTTCCACCAGTATCGTACGCGCACCGGGTCCACGCTGAAGTGTCGCCGGGTCCACGCTTCACCGGGTCCACGCTGAAGCAGCACGGTTCCCATGCTCCAGCGCATGTTCCACCACCTTGAGCTTAAAACCGGCCGTGTAGCTAGCGTACTGGCCGATCGTACCCTACGCAGCAGGTGTCCAATGAAGCTCACCTCGTGAAACACGACAACAAAGCAACAGCGACGGATGACGGCACACGAACCTTCAACGTTCCAGCAGGGTCTGTTCGATTCACCTGCACGCCTTGAACCAGTTCACGAGGTGCTGCACCTTGTCATTCGTTTCAGAGGTGCAGGGATGGCACCCTTGGAACCAAGTCGTTCTTTTCAAAAGGTGCAGTAAAGGTGCAGCGCTGGTTCACGATTTTCCTGCACCCACTTCGTTGAAGGTGCCGGCTTGGTGCAGGCGTGAGGGTGAGGGCAGCAGACGACGTGCCATTGTCGTTTGAACTCGCTCGCCTTTGCTTGCAATGCAACGTGTGTGTTGACGCTTCTCAGACTGGCTATGTTCGTGACCTCTCAACCGTGCACAAAAGCGAGGCCTGCACAATGTTGACACATCTCCGTTCGTTTCTTTTGTCGCGCCGCGCTTGTACTACTGAACTGCAGTGGGGGGGGGGGGGGGGGGCGGAGGGCCCAGGTGCGGCTGCTTATGTTGCCATGGCGACGTTGCGCCGCCGTTAAGACCGGCCCCACTCGCCAGGGCCGTAACTGAATGGGAGTTTGGCGCTACCGTCGGCTGAGCGCCTGCATTTCCGCAGCCAATGGGAGGTATACGGAGATTCACCCCCGTGGTGTGGCCGCTGCGCTTTGTTGTTGTTCTGTTAGCATGCTGCTGTGTTTGCGTGGCGCTATAAGCAACAAAGTTTCTTCTACTCAGGGCAGATGGCGCTCTCCGCAAAAACGCAGGACGCTTAAATTTTGACCCGTGTCGTTCGCGTTCGCCCTGCTAGCAATTGTTCAGCATGGTTGCTAACTTACGTTTTAACTTTTGAGTCAGTTGTTTTCAAATATAATGGCATGACTTAACGTTGTTTCTATCGTCAAAGACACTAGCATTCACGCTGAAATCAAATAAAATTATGAATACAATAAAAAAGATTTTTTTTCGAGGACCAAAGTGGGGGGTGGGTTCATTATATGAGTGGGTTCATTATACGAGTAAGTACGGTAGTTCCTTCTTCGAACTTTCAATGTTACGAAAATAAAGCGAGGGTGGCAACGACCATGGACAGATGCATAAATTATGTCCTTCTTGGTTAATTAGAGGAGAACATGGAAAGGATAATTCTTTATTGAACCAAAATCAAGCGCTTGCAATGCAAAAACCCGGTGCACCACAAGCACTGCCACCAGAGCTTTTCCACTCAGGTAGGTGAAATTTCACGCGTAAAACGACCTTGGAAGCAAAATGAACTGTGCCATGGCCTTTTGCAGGTGGAAAAAACCTTTTGCAGGTGGAAAAAAAATGAACAGGATATATACCAAGCCAAAAAACTAACAAACAAATACTCAAGCCAACTAACAATACTCAAGTCTCAATTCGGCACAGCGCTCAGTCCTGAGTCTGGCCACATTGGCTTCACAGGCGCTGTCGCGAATAACAGATGAAACGCTCTTACGTGCTCGGAGCTGTTTCCTTCACGGCGAAGTCCGTTGCCGGTCCGGACCTAGTCTCGTTACTCCAAGTTCTTGCCGTCCTCCCTAGCGTCGTCCAGAGGGTATCGCCTGCTGCCGTAGCCAACGCCTGGTCTCAAGTCGCTACGTGGCGTCTCCCTGAGTTAGGCCTACCACGGAGGCCTAAGTACGAGTACGGTCCTCCGCTCGACGTAGAGACGTGATGGCCCGGTGAATTGCTGCTGGCCAACCCCTTGAAGGGGAATTGTTGATGGTGCGTGAGGAACCGTCCGCTGCAGGACCTCCAAAGAGCCTCGCCCGAACCAAACACCTTGCCCCGTCGGCAGAGCGTAGCTGCCGATGCGTCCTTCCTCAGCGGTCGCCACTCATACAATTGCCCGCTCAGTGTTTTATCATCTCCGATCGTGGTGCGGGTCGCGTGCCACGAAGCCCGCCGTCAACCAGCCACGAACACTAGCGTGTCACCGGCGCGTGCATTTTGGTGCCTCTTGGTTACTTTTGCTCGCCATCTCTCTTTCTTCGCCATGTGGCGCGTGCCCTGGGCCCCTTTACTCATGACAGAGCTTAACATGCAACACTGTTCTTACTTCACATCCGTGAACAAAGCGAAACAGAGTAATCCGTGTTGTTTCTTGTCTTGCCGTGTTACAAGCGAACATGACATAGGGCAGAATGTCATCCCAGTTTTTTGCCAATGTCGATGCACATCGAAAGCATGTCTTCGATTGTTTTATTTAGCCGCTCGCTTAATCGATTTGTTTGTGGATGGTAGGCAGTTGTCTTGCGATGAGTGGTACTGCTGAGCGGCAAGATTTTATGCAAAAGGGCTGCTGTGAATGCTGTTCCCCGGTCGGTTATGACAACTGCTGGCACTCCGCTGTATACTGACGGTGCGGCGATTAGTGCAAGCTTCACTCGCACTAATCGCCATAAAAAGAAACAAATATTAGCGTAAAATGCTTAGAATTATGTTAAGCTGTCATATAGCTATGTTACTCTTGCACACTGTTGAATTGTACAACAGGGGGCTTGGCATAGTCCAGCTGCAGTAATGCAGCTTTGCCCGCCACCCCCTTCTTTGTTGAGGTGAAACAAAGCTTGATTTGATTGGGAATGTCGCTGATGCTGAGAACAACCCAAAGGCAAGAACCTGAAATTCATAAAGTCTGTTGGATGTCACCAATGCGTTTTTCTCTTGGTCTCTTCCATCCACTTCAATTTGGCAATAACCGTTTTCAGGCCCGTCGACGAAAAGTAGCATGCGTTTTGCAACCTGTCCTGGGAATCATCAATATGTGGCAGTGGGTAAACATCCTCCTTTCTGACGTGATTGAGCATCCGGTAGTAGACACAGAAGCACAAGCTACCGTCCTTTTCTGCCAAAACTACAGGGGGTTCCCATGGACTATCGGACGGTCGAATGACGCCATCTAGGGTTTCGCAGTAATTCTCAGGCTGCTTACTTCCATTACATACATGACACCTTCAGTTGCTTCTGCATAATCTGCACATCCATCTATCGTGTTTATTAAAAAATCAACTGCCTTAAACTTGATTTTCAGCGAACGTCGTCTTCCTCGGTGCTGTCTACAGCGTCTTCTATCGCAGCGCTTCGTCGCATGATGCCCGGCGGCGAAGGCGCCGTCTCGGTGCCTGGCAGGTTCGGGTGAAAGCGCTCCAGGCGCACGACGTGCACGATATCAGAAGTAGGTCGCGCTGAGGTGTCGTCAAGAGGTTAGATCTCGTAGGTCACATCAGTCACTTTTCGTAGGACACGGTAGGGGCCTGAATATGGCGACAGCAACTTCTCACAAAGGCCAACTCGCCGTGACGGTTTCCAAAGTAGGACCATGTCACCAGGGCTGAAGTGGGCGTTGTGGTGGCGAGCGTCGTATGCACGTCGTTGCTTTTCCTGCGAAGTCTCAAGACGACGACGAGCAATCTCACGTGCCTCTACAGCTTTAGAGATGACATCACGGGCGTATTCTGACATCGCGTCGGGAACGGTTGGGAATAGCGTGTCAAAAGGGACGATGGGGTCTCGGCCGTACAAAAGAAAAAATAAAGAGAAACCAGCAGAATCATGGTGGGACGTATTGTAGGTGAATGTGACGAATGGTAGGGCGGCATCCCAGTCACGGTGGTCCGGAGAAACATACATGGTGAGCATTTCTGTTATTGTTCTATTGAGCCGCTCTGTGAGTCCATTTGTCTGAGGATGATACGCCGTTGTGAACTTGTGTTTTGTAGCGCAGGAATGCAAGATGTCTTGCACTACCTGCGACAGAAAGGAGCGGCCGCGAAGCAGTTGTCGAGGTGCGCCGTGCTGAAGTATCACATCTTCAAGGAGGAAGTCTGCGATGTCAGTTGCGCAACTGGTAGGGAGAGCCCGTGTGATTGCGTACCGGGTGGTATAATCCGTAGCAACCGCTATCCATTTGTTGCCACCGAGCGATAAAGGGAACGGGCCAAGGAGATCAAGTCCAACCCTGAAGAATGGTTGCAATGGTATATCAATGAGCTGAAGGCGGCCAGCTGGAAGGGCGGTTGGTTTTTTGTGTAGCTCACAAGATTTACACGAGGCGACGTAACGGCAAACGGAACGGTAAATACCGGGCCAGAAGAAACGACGGCGAACACGGTCATAAGTCCGCGCAACGCCCAGATGACCCGTGGTGGGAACATCGTGCATCTGAGCGAGGACAGTCTGACGCATTTGTCTAGGAATGACCAGTAGCAGTTCAGGGGGGAGTGGTAATTACTTTGTTATAACCATTAGTTCGTTATAACCAATATCAATTTCATCTATAGGAATTTCAAGGGGAATTGCGATTGCTTCGTTATATCCGATATTTCGTTATATCCGGTCTCGTTATAACGAGGTTCTACTGTATAACGGTATAAGATGCCATCTTGTAGTGCAAACATACGAAAAGGTGTTGGAGTGGTCGGGCCTGTGAGTTTGGAAATGACGTCTCTGAGGTAAGGGTCACGGCGTTGCTCATCGGCGATGTTGCTAAACGTGGTAAGAGCTAGCACACAAGTTGACTCGCCGGTCTCAGGGATGTCTGGGGTGTCTACCGGATGGTGTGACAAGCAATCAGCATCTCCATGAAGTCGACCTGTCTTATACACCACTGTGTATGAGTATTCCTGCAGCCGTAGAGCCCACCGACCGAGCCATCCAGCTGGATCTTTTAAGGACGAAAGCCAGCATAAGGCGTGATGATCGGTGATTACCGTGAAAGGCCGTCCACAAAGGTAAGGGCGAAATTTACTCACTGCCCAAACGAGGGCGAGGCATCCGCGTTCTGTGATAGGAATAATTGCGTTCGGCTGGTGACAGAAGGCGGCTAGCGTACGCAATGACACAGTCGCATCCCTGTTGTCAGTTGCTGTGGCCGCTTGCGTCGGTGCGTACCTCTGTTGGAGCGGACATGTCAAAGTGGCAAAGAACTGGTGGCGAAGTGAGACACATCGTCAGCTCAGCGAATGCACTAGATTGTTCAGGACCCCAGACAAAGGTGACGTCTTTCTTGAGAAGCTCTGTGAGAGGGTGCGCTATGTGAGCAAAACTGTGCACGAATCTGCGGAAGTACGAGCAGAGGCCCACAAAGCTTCGAACATCGTTTGCACAGGTGGGCACAGGGAAGGCCTTGACCGCGCGAACTTTTTCTGGATCGGGACGAACACCCGACGAATCGACAAGGTATCCGAGCACATTAAGCTGGCGGCGGCCGAAGTGACATTTTTTGGAATTGAGCTGAAGCCCTGCCTTCCGGAACACTGAAAGAACTGTTGAGAGACGCTCGAGGTGTGTGGCAAACGTCGGTGAAAAGACGATCACGTCATCGAGGTAGCATAAGCAGATTGACCATTTTAAGCCGTGAAGGAGCGCGTCCATCATTCGTTCGAATGTAGCGGGAGCATTGCATAGTCCGAATGGCATGACTTTAAACTGATAGAGTCCATCAGGCGTGATGAACGCAGTCTTTTCACGATCCATTTCGTCAACTGCAATGTGCCAGTACCCGGAACGAAGGTCAATTGAAGAAAAATATTTGGCACCACTGAGACAGTCAAGAGCGTCATCTATCCGAGGCAAAGGGTACACGTCCTTCTTGGTTACGCGGTTAAGATTCCTGTAGTCAACACAGAATCGCCAGCTGTTGTCCTTCTTTTTGACAAGCACAACAGGAGAAGCCCAAGGACTTGAAGAATGTTCGATGATGTCACGTGCAAGCATCTTGTCAACTTCCTCCTGTATGACTTGGCGTTCAGCAGATGAGACGCGATAGGGCCGTCGGTGGATGGGTTGAGCATCGCCGGTGTGTGTTCGATGCTTGACAACAGCTGTTTGAGCCAGTGGTCGGTCATTAAGATAAAAAATGTCCTGGTAAAACATGAGCAAGGAACGAAGCGCGTCGACGAGATGGGCCGGAAGGTCAGTGGCGATCATTTTCGTCATGCTATCTGTTATTGTGGAGTTCGAAGTAGTGGCGGCAGGACACACTGCAGGATCAGTTAACACAGAAATATCGTGATCGCAAGCTGGAGCTAGTGTTGCAAGAGAGATAGCTGGGGGTAGTACTTGAGGGAATAGTCCGAAATCTACAATAGGGAGACATGCCGCATTGTCTTTTATGCTGATTAGAGAGTGTGGGAACATCACACTGCGTAAGCAGAGCACGGTAGCGTTAGGTGAAACGATGTACTCTCCGTCGTCAACAGGGGGATCTGAAAACACATCGATGTACGTCACGGCTAGATGCGGAAGGCGAACGTAATCCATGGAACGGAGCCGACTGGGCGCTGGATCCGAAGGCTCAGCGGCATGCGGTAAGGCGAGCTGGATAACACCTGCGGAACAGTCAATAAGCGCCGAATGTGCTGATAAAAAATCAAGCCCCAAGATGATGTCATGTGGGCATCGGTCCAGGACGTAAAATAAAACAGATATATGGTGTCCAGCAAGAGTGACACGGGCGGTGCACATCCCAGTAACAGCTGGTGTCGCGCCATCGGCTACCCGGACAAGAGCGATCGGAGCAGGGGTGAGAACTTTCTTCAGTCGAGCACGGAGGTTTGAGTTCATGACTGATATGTGGGCGCCAGTGTCAATGAGTGCGATGACAGGTGTACCATCTACGTCGACGTTGATAAGGTTGTGATGTCCAGGTAGTGTGAGCAGAGGAATTTCGGGTCGGGTCATCGTGGCAGGCTCACCTCTCGGAGCTGAGCCCATCAGTTTTCCGAAGAGCGGCGTGAGTAGGGAGGAGAAGGAGAGCGGTTTGGTCGAGCTGACCATGACTGCAGAGCATTGTTGTCTTCATTGTGGAACGGGGCGCGGGGACTACCAGCTGGACGTCGGGTATATCGATAACTTGACCAGGGCTGCCAGTTTCCAACGTTTCCACAATGACGGGAAATGTGACCCACGCGGCGACAAGAGAAGCAGATGGGCCTATCATCAGAAGTGCGCCATTCTGCGGTGTTTTGAAAATGAGGACGAACGTATGGGCCTCGGGACAGCTCAGGCGCTCGGGGTGGATGGTAGTCGGGCCTGCTAACAGGACAAAGCGTCTGGAGTCCTGCGTTTGCCAGTTCCTGACGCACAATGGTCTGAATAAGCGAAACAGTTGCGCGCGTGTCATTGGAGGAACCTACTTGGAGGGGAACTGGAGAGGCCGCTTCAATCTCGCGGCGCACGATGCGCACAAGGTAGTCGGATGCTGCGGGAACTGGTGGGGAACGAAGGTCCTCGCAGGTTGATGTCGCAGCCGTGTTGGGAAGACAGGTAAAGCTCGGAGTAATGCGGCGGCTTTTTGCTTCTTCAAAGCGTCGGCATTCATTGATGACGTCTTGCACCGTGGATGAGCTCTTAAAAACCAGAAGTGTAAATGCATCATCTGCGATACCTTTGAGGATATGCGCAACCTTTTCCGCTTCTGGCATATTATCGTCGACTTTGTGACAGAGTGCGAGCACATCTTGAATGTACATCACATAAGACTCTGTGCAAGTTTGAGCTCGGCATGCAAGTTCTTTCTGGGCAGCATGACGGCGTCCGATGGGCTTGCCGAGTAAGTCAATGAGCTTCTGTTTGCATACGTCCCAGCTGGTAATTTCCTGCTCGTGGTTCAAAAACCATACTTGGGCCGTTCCAGATAGGTAAAATATTATGTTAGCCAGCATGAGGGTCGGGTCCCAATAGTTGCTTGAGCTCACCCGTTCGTAGAGTTGAAGCCAATCTTCAATGTCTTTGCCGTCTGAGCCGGAAAATGTACCAGGGTCCCGCGGCTGTGTCACGACGACGGGGCGATTGAGGGCGGCTGGTCGAGGCATGGTTGGTGATCTGCCCGGAGCATCCTCGTTCTCGCCTGCGGTTGGCATTGCAGGTGAAGCCAGTGAACGTCCGCTGTGTAAATCCGTCTTGAGTCTGGGAGAACCCGCACCTTCCACCAAAATGTTACGGGGAAGGAAGACTCTGGTTAATATATATTTACACGCTTTGTACAATGGGCAGAACGCAGGCATACAAGATGCAGCCCCGTCCGCGCGAACATCAGCGAATGTCGTCTTCCTCGGTGCTGTCTAAATCGTCTTCTATCGCAGCGCTTCGTCGCAATACTGTAGACTCACTGTAGCCAGGCAAATTTTAACTTTTGGCCTACCAAAGTCGAAGCAAGGCAGACAGGTAGAAGAAAAAAAAAAAAGTTCAAGGCATTTCCATGCCATGAGAACCATTGGAACAGTGGAGCTGTTCATTCCTCGTTAATGGGGACATAAGTGGCAAAGGTGCCAAGTTATTGATGGCATGATGCATCACAGCTATGTTAGTCATACCATCCTTCATCGTTACCTACTGACCGTGCGTTCTTCACCATACACTTTTTTCTTTCGTGCTTGCTTGCTTTCCTTCTTTCTTTGCAATTCGTGCTATGGAAATGCAGTCGTGGCTCTCGCGATAGAACCTGCAATATTAAGCTAACCTTTCTTACACATTAGCACACTCGCTTTCGTGCACGATCACTAGCATGGCAAATGAGTTCTGCGGAAACCCACAAGGTGGAGCAACTCCCTTTGATAAATCACTATCGTATAGCAGAGGGCTGACAGCACAAGTGGGTAGAGTGTGGCAGTGGCTCGAGGGCAAGAACAGGTCCACTTGTTCCTCCTGCATGACAACCCACAACATGATCATCCGAAGCAAAGCATAGACTAATCCTTGAACAGCTCCGCTTTTAAAATTGCACGCAGAATGCTGTAAGCAATGATGTTTGCAGGGATCACAATGAACCTCTACGAAATGTGATTCACACTATCAGGCCCTATCAAAACACCACGAACTCAGGAGTTTTCAAGGAGTGGAAAGAAATTCAAGCATTTTCAAGGCCATGAAAATGCAATTTTTAAATTCAAGCATTTTCAAGGATTTCAAGAGACCTGTAAGCACCCTGGTAGAGGTAACAATGTTCACGGCACAAACACTTTGTTTAATTTGTTAAAACCAGTGATTTGTTGGCCTGACTTCATACGACAGAGACCAACTTACCCATTTCGTTGAACATGAACTCCTGCTGATATTCCCTGAGGAATTGAGATGACCGTGCCTCATCCCAAAAGAGGGAGTAGACACGCTTGACATCCTGAATTGAGACCTCCGTGCCCTGAAAGTTATGCACTAATTAATTCAAGGGCTGCTACAATTACTTCTGATGAAGTGCTTGCCACAAATGCAAGTCAAGCCTTGCCCAAAGCACATGGTATAGCAGCAACATTAGTGATCTATTACTTTCCGTGCAGTGAACGCAAGGACAAAAAGGAGACACACACGAGACACACGGGTGTACGTGTGTCTAGCATGCGTGTCTAGTGTGTCTCTCCTTTTTGTTCCTGCATTCACTTCACTAAAAATAAGCGCCTTTCTACGTACACCAACAAGCCCAGCTGTCCACACATTAGTGACTCATTTTGCCGCACCTTCTTGAGAAGCTAAAAGTAAGCCATCGTAGCAGGTTCACAAGTGCAAATACAGAATGCAATACAATTAGTCCTGGAGACGGGTTGGCTGACTACTCAAACTCAGACGAACCTGTGAGTGCGAGTTTGAGCGAGCCCAGCCCCAGCAAATGATTTGCGATTTTCAGCTCAAGTCAGTCTGGCTGCACAAATTTAATGGGAGTCTGAGTATGAGCAAGCCTGGTTAAGTGGGCTATTGGCAAGTCCGAGTCCGAGTGAGCCCAGTAGAGCGCAATAATGGGAATTTTGAGTCCGAGTGATTCCGGCTGAGTAAAATTTTGGTGAATTACAGTCTGAGTGACCTCCGCGGAGCTGTATATTTGAAATTCGAGAGTTTGAATCCGAATGAGCCCGACAGGGGTGCATATCGGTTAATTTGAACACAAATGAGCTGAATGCAAGAAGAGTGAGTCCGAGAGAGGTTAAATTATTCTACCTACTGAAGTGCGACAAAACTTAACTTGAATTATGGATCTTAAGTGAATCAGTGATATAGCTAGCTTGATTCAGTGTCACATACAAGCTGTCACACAGGCCTCGTATCACACAAACTGCAATGAGATCAACGTTCTATGGTTTTTGTGTTTGTCTGACCGACACTTGAAAAGCCAGATGGAAGAATTGACTGATCTAATGGATATCAAGAATGCCGGTTTTTGCTCTAATTCCAGTGCTAACTTTTATGTATCATGGTTGTGGCACAATACCATGCTGTATTCACCAGTGCGCAGTAGTATGAAAAATGTCACACACTCATATCTTGCAGGCTTATTGAACTCAGCCTGGTATGCTATAAAGTAAATAGGCCTTACTGCGCACCAAAGTAGGTGAAGGGAGGATGCCGGCAGACTATGCGCTTCTTTAATGCACCTGCCCCAAGGGGGGCTGCATTTTCATCATGCCAAGTGCAAGGATACCAGCGTACTTAGTTTAAGTGCACAATAAAGAACCCCACGTGGTAGTAAGTAGGTGGCAGACTCCCATTAAAGTATGCCTAATAATAACATCATGATTTTTACACCAGAACCCCAAAACTAAGTTGTATCTGTACAATCGTGATGAGTCAGAGTGAGCCCATTTCAGAAGAATACCGACGGGTTTCAGGCCTAATAATCTAGAGTACTGGAGAGCTTGAGTCAGAATGAGCCCGGCTTGGGGAAATTTATGTTGATCACGAATCCGTGGTAGTGCAGCCAATAAAAAATCTTGTGAGTGTGAGTCTGGGTGAGTTCAGCTGAGGAAACAACTTCATGAGTGTAAGCAAGCCCGACTGAGAAAATATTTGGCAAGTCTGAGTCTGAGTGAGTTCGGTTCACAAAAAACTTGGTGAGTAAGTATAAGTCAGTCCGGCTGAGGCAAGATCTTGTGGGTCTGAGTATCAGTGAGCTTGGCCTAGCAGAATTTTGCAGAGTCTGAGCACGGGTGAGTGCAAAGTAAGAACTCTATTTTTTCAGTGAGTCTGAGCAAGTCTCAAATTTTGCCGACTTCTGGTCCTGGACATATCAAACTTAGATTTATCAACTTATTTGCTATATTGAACAGTTAAAAAATATCCTTAAAAATCTTGAGCGAAAGTACAGGGCTGGTGCATACAAATGCATCGGTGAATAATTATAACACCTAATACCATTCTACAAACATCTTGAGTGGGCATCAATAGAGTACAAAACAATAGAGCAAACAAAGTACAATAGAGCAAACACACAGCAGACACGGGAATTATTACAGCTAAAGAAAATGCAGGAACTTTTTTTTTCCTTTGCAGGTATACAGACATGTGTGTATAGCAGTGCGCAAAGGAATAAATTGTTACTAAGTATGATGTCACCAGCCTTATGTAAGTTAAAGGGACCGACAACTGAAACTGCGGTTAAATGAAACGTGGCGTAGCCTGGCAGTGAAGCCTTGGTGCTGCTTTCTAGAGTCCATGAATTGCTGTATGTTGCCTGCTGCTGTTCATACGACCATAACTCGGTCTTAAAATTGCACTCAATACATAAAAATGCATCCCAGTCTTATTATTCACTTTCTATGCAGTAAAAAGAGTCGACAATGACGAGCGTCGCTGCCCTCACGGTAACCAAAATCTGCGTTGTAACCGCGGCGCATGCGGTCAGCTTCTCCCAGGTGTTGCGCGCATGCGCTCTGTCAGGGCAGAACTCAGTGCAAACACACATGACAGCTGTCAGCCACAGTTTGCAACATGTATTGCGTTGACTCCATAAGCAAGAAATCCTGCTTAAAATAATTTACGGCGATTTCCCCGTTGTCATTGCATGCTTGGACAATCTGACCGGTAAGCTTTCCATTCACATAAAGAAACCAGGTAACTTAGGTATTGGTTGTCGGTTCCTTTAGGCGTTTATACAAGCAACAGTTACAAAACAGTCATGCAATAATAGAACACATCAGTCTTTCGGTGAGGTAAAAAAGTGGAAAATGCACGAGGACAGAAAAAAAAAGAAGGGGGGGGGCACATGATACATGCAAAGTAACATCATTCTAACAAAAAATATGAATTTTATTTTCTTTAGTACACCAACAACTATGCACAGTTTGAAAATTACAAGGACCTTAAGGTTCTGACACATGCTGATACTTTTCCTTCGGCATTTAAACGAGGAAAGAACAGATACCAAGGAGTTAAAAATTGATGTGATGAAGAATTTGCTCCAGTTTATATTTTGTTTTTGCACGCAAGGCACTCGTGGGTAGTTAAGGCAAGATGGTATAAAGTAGCTATGAGTAGACTGACCGTATGTGGTCGAGCAGAAAATCACCCAAAACAGGTTTTAGGTCAGAGGCAACACATAGAGACGTAAGCAACTTATAATTGTTCGACTAAAAATGCCCCAGGACAGCCATGTTCGTCAAAAGAGCATTGAAGTTAGAACATCGTAATGATTTAAAAAGGTCTGTGCCTGAAGGTAGCCTTAAATCGTAACCAATAAACTTTCAAAATATAACGAAGCATAGAGTTTATTCTATTTTTCCAAAGAATCGCACAGTGATTGAATGCCGTAATACCGTACCGGGGAATACTGTAACCTAAAGCTTGCAGTATCATTTTGCGAACTGACAGTGGCGTGCGTATAGCATCTGATGTTAAGGGGGGAGGCTACCTTTGAAAACTGAAAAATCGTGAAAAAGTCGATTTTTTGAAAACCACATATTCGGGTAGTATGTCTAATAAACTATCTGTTCTGTAAATATCAATGTCTAATTCATCGCGAAAGTACATCAAATAAATTATATAACATGCCGCGGCTGATGTTATATAATGTTATTATGCCGCGTCATAATGGCAGTAAGGCGAATGGTGTGCCACCTCCAAAGCTCAAAAATGGATGCAACAAAAGCAGGAAAAGTGGCAAAGGAAAAGAGTCCCAAAGGATACATCTAGCTACTGTGCAGGGTTAATTTAGACCTAGAACGCAAAATATGCGTTCGAAA
Organism: Hyalomma asiaticum; assembly: GCA_013339685.2. Taxonomy (NCBI): domain Eukaryota; kingdom Metazoa; phylum Arthropoda; class Arachnida; order Ixodida; family Ixodidae; genus Hyalomma; species Hyalomma asiaticum. Next base: position 39,270,489 of record CM023483.1, read on the forward strand.
CTTTCGAAGTCATTTTCTCATAATGACCTTTTTGGCCAGTGAGGCGGTTTAGTCGGGTGATATCTCTGGAACCGTTCATCTGATTTCTATCAGTTTTATTTTATTATGTACCTTAATAAATTGCCCATACAAAGACAAAGCCGCTTTTAAAATTTATTGTCTGTAATTTGTGATAATTCAAATTTCATTGATAAAAGCCATATGGCAAGCACTAAATTCAGTGCTCTGCTAAAAATTTTCAGCAAGGAAATTTAAAGAAAGAGCTGTGTCTTAGTGTAGAGCACCCATCGAGGAATCATCATAGTGAATTTCACAGTGCTAGCACATTTACCAAGTTCACCAGAGCCTGACTAAGAAACCCATGCGGACTATCCTGATAAATGGCTGTAACTTGGGAACCAGTGAACACAAATGCATGAAATTTTGTGGTTATTCAAATGGCTTTGCTGTTAGCCTACCCTGAAAATTTCATTAGGATATCTCAACAAACAAAAAAGTTGCCCTTCCACGGTAGCCTCCCCCCTTAATGTATGAGAGATTGCCTGGAGCCTTGAACAAATGTACACCAGGTAAGAATTCCAGGTGAAGTCACTGTCAAGAAATACATAAACATATTTAACAGATGAAATACAAGGAACAGGTGTGCAAGAACACGGAGGACAAAAGGAACAGTGAGCCAATAATGGGAGGATTAGAATAACATTTTTTAATGGATTATGGAAACAAATAAATTGATCCCTGAAGCACTCTGGCCTTTATAAAAGTTATATTGCTATGGTATTGTCCTATAGATACTGTGTTTTACCATCTAAAAACTCTGTAAATAATTTTAAAGGGCACCACCCAGAGGTCAAAATTTATTTGTGGTATTGCTTTTGCGTTGGTGTCCACAACGAACAAGCAACCACAAGAATTTTTCAGAACGGTGCTGAAATAGCGGTGTTACACGCATTTCATTATTAAAATGCGGTGCTTGCTTGTTTCGCTCTCTCCTGCGCCACACACAGGCTGCTTGCAGTTGCCAGTGCCGTCTCCTCCCCTAGCGCTCGTCCGAGTGTCACGTGACAAACTGTCCACTTCCGGTTGACATGCTTCTGCCAGGCTCCTGCGTGGAGCCTGTGTTCGCGCAAGAGTTTTGTTGATGGTGTGCCAACGCTCTGTGCTTTCACTGTTCTGTACTCCCAATGTGCGCAGGGAGTCATCTTGAGGCAGCCGGTGTCGTGTCAGGTCTGTCCAGTTGGCAAATCTGCAGCCAAGCACCGCGCCCAGTAGCCATTTAGCCATCGCGAGCACCCTTGACTTGCGCGCAGCTAAAGGTACAGCTGTGTTGCAACGCAAGCGATTTGGCACTTGCACAGCGTAGCAAACAGTTATGAGTTCAGAAGCATGCACATGAGAACATTGCACGGCGAGGAAAGACAAACACGCAGGGAGCATGTGCATTTGCTAGCCGACTAACCGGAGGTCGAAGTTCTCCTTCGATCAATCAGCGGAGCTCGGACTCTTGTGACGTTACCAAAAAAATCACAGCATATCCACGGTGTGAATGATGATGAGTGGGCAAAGATCCGGAGTGAATCATCGGTAAACCGTGAATCTTCTGTGTAATTCGCCCAGTCGATCACCATGTAAAGACGTGAGAAACACTGTATTCGAACGCTGAGATCTCGCATTTAAGGGGATGCTAGCACAAACGCATTAGAAACGTGCAGTATACTCTAGTAAGGGGGAGAGGCCACAGCGTCTTACGCAGCCCCTTACACAGGCCCTTACACAGGCCGGAACGCGCACCGCGTTTGCCGACGCCATCACATGACTGCTGCAAGAGTATAAGGCGGAGAGGCCACAGCATCTTACACCAGCTTCTTACACGCGCCGTAACGCGCTAGCACAAACGCATCATCATCATTGTTAGAAACGGGCAATCTTTTGTTAATGTTGGGTATTTAGTGTCATCGTGGTGCATGTTTCCATGTGCGCTTCGTGGCGTAGTGCATGGCTTCAGGAAAGAGGTAGCTGATGATGATGCGTTTGTCCAGGTAGCAGCCTGGACACACAACGCCATCTATTGAGCCATTCATAAACTAAACTAGAGGTGGCTACATACATACATACAGAGGAGGGACAGACTCACACCCTAAGGAGCTTCGCCCCTAAAAACAGAATGTCGTCGGATTCCTGAGAAATGAAAGCTTCCTAGTTGCCGAAAACTTTGTCCTGGTCCAGGGTTCGATCCTGGGACCAACGCCTGACCGACGGCACTTGCTCTGCCGGTTGAGCTAGCCAGGAGGCTAGCGATCGACAGTGCGAGGGCGAATCCATCGACAACTTGAAGCACGAGTAATGTTGATGAAAGAGAAATGAAGGCATTAATTTGCAATTCGCTTGGTGTCTTCGTTGATCCCGGTGCAGTCGTTCAGCTGTTCACGATGGTAAAGAAGCCGCTGGGCACATAAGCACTCCCAGGAGGCCCCATGCTTAAAGAAACACTGCTAACCGACTCGTGTAGATTTTGCTCTGAATGCCAAACTTTTGGGCATTGAAGAGAACATACGTCCGTGAACCAGCACCAAGGACATACTCCTTCGTTTTTGAGAGCAGAGACAGAAAAAGGGAACGTAAGTAACAAAAACAGCACAAATAAAGAGTGAAGAGAGCTTTTCTGTCTTCTACTGCAGGTGTAAGCACGCACTAAGCCAGAACGTTCAGAGGGGAGGCCGTATTGTTTCTGGTGCTGTGGGAGGCAGGCCCACGGGCTGTGTCGGATGCCATATGGTCTCACGAGACGTCACCCCCCCCCCCCCCCCCTTTATGCACGCGGTTTCAAACAAACCGGGTTCCACCCCTCAACTGACCATGTGGGAAGCGAGAAGGTGTTTGCTTGTTTCCGTGCCTTTCCCATTTGGGTGGCATTTGGCCATGTTTTTAGACACCAAAGGCTTTCCCACGGGGGTCTTTTCGCTGTTGGTGTTCACCATGTGAGTGAGGCCTCCCGGAAATGCGTACAGCATTTCAAATCGAAAATAACTGCAACGCTCACTGTGCATGTCACTGCCCCACCATGCTGTGCCATAGAGAAACGCTGTGGGAGGCAGGCTCACGGGCTGTGTTGGATGCCATATGGTCTCACGAGACGTCACCCCCCCCTCTTTATGCACGTGGTTTCAAACAAACCGGGTTCCACCCCTCAACTGACCATGTGGGAAGCGAGAGGGTGTTTGCTCGTTTCCGTGCCTTTCCCATTTGGGTAGCATTTGGCCATGTTTTCAGACACCAAAGGCTTTCCCACAGGGGTCTTTTCGCTGTTGGTGTTCACCATGCCGGCGAGGCCTCCCGGAAATGCGTACAGCGTTTCAAATCGAAAATAACCGCAACGCTCACTGTGCATGTCACTGCCCCACCATGCTGTGCCATAGAGAAACGCTGCGGTAGTGCAAGACAGGGTCAGCGCGACGCCGTACAGCTTCCTTCTTGCCATGTCCACGAGAGGGTGCCACACAGACATGCAAAAGGCGGATTAGCATCCACCCGTTTTGTAACACAAGGTTACAAGGAAATCCACACGGATTTCTGAGAAATGAAAGCTTCCTAGTTGGTGAAAAATTCGTCCTGGTCAGGGGTTCGAACTCGGGACCAACGCCTGCTGGGGGTGCTCGCTCTGCCAGTTGAGCTAACTAGCAGGCTAGCGATTGACAGTGTGAGGGTGAATCCATTGACGACTTGAAGCACATGGGCGTGAATACATGGCAAATGAGTCCTGCGGAAACCTGCAAGGTGGAGTAACATTGATGAAAGGGAAAATTAGCATCCACCCATTTCATAGCACAAGGCTACAAGGAAATCCATACGGATTTCTGAGAAATGAAAGCTTCCTAGTTGCTGAAAAATTCGGCCTGGTCCGGGGTTCGATCCTGGGACCAACGCCTGACCGGGGGCACTCGCTCTGCTGGTTGAGCTAGCCAGGAGGCTAGTGATTGACAGTGCTAGGGCGAATCCATCGACAACTCGAAGCACGAGTAATGTTGATGAAAGGGAAAATTAGCATACACCCGTGCTGTAGCACAAGGCTAAAAGGAAATCTGTATGGATTTCCTTGTAGCCTTGTGCTACAAGATGGGTGGATGCTAATCTTCCCTTTCACTATCAAAAGGTTTGCTAACATCAATGAATAGGACCTATACAACCTGGTGCACCTTTACCTGGTATAAAACCATGCTGCATATTTGAGATAATGTTATTAGCATCAAGGTAAGCAAACATAGCTTGCAAGAGATGTTTTTATAATATTTGAGAGATGCAGAGTAACATGGAGTAAGGTTGGTAATTTTCATGATTATTTCGAGCAGAACCCTTTAACAGGGGAATAACAATGGCCTTTCCCATTTCTGCTGGGATAATTGCAGTATCAACGACATGGTTGAGGAATGTTAATAACACACATTTAATAGCATTAAAATAACTCATCCACGGAAATTCCATCAACGCCAGGTGATCTTCGATTTTAAGTGAAAAAGGACTGATTTGAGATTACATTCCTAGAAAGAAGGAAAAGTGCAGATTTGTATGCACCGTATTTCACTGTACATATTTAGGGGTATGATTTAACAATACCAGAGACAACTGAAAAGAAAATATTGGGAGCATTAGCAAGAGTGATTCGATCATCTGCAAAGTGCGAAAGAAGAGACAACTGATCACCACATCTAGATATGCCTCTTAATTCATTTATTATTACAGACCCTGACTTTTTCATGTTTAAGTGAGCTTCACTAAATCTCCCACGCAGGTGATTTTGCTTAGCCAACCGGATCACGGCATTCACTCTATTCCTACGTAGTTCAAATTTTTGTAACCACTCAAGATGGTTAGGAGCAAGTTTCGCTTGGGTCCAACAAAAGGTCTTTCTCCTTGATTGCAGCTAATGCTTGTGGTGACAGCCATTTGTTTTCTTCTTGACATAACCTTCCTTTAACACAATGGGTGCATTTTTTCCTATAGTTATCTAATATGTGAACAAAAGAATCATATAAATTAGCTGAGGAGACAGTGCATAATACAGAATACCAGTCATGTTTCGCAATACAGTTGTCGAAAAGCCTTAAATCAACAATAGAAATATCTTTGCAATGACCATGCGCCGACACACCACACCGAAGCCTTCAAGTATGTTACTCCTTACAAATGCTGATCACCTCTCTGCTGCACTCTAATATGTAGCAATATCCCTTTGCATGAACAGGTGGTGAAAAGGCAGGGCTTTTGCACTTCTTAGGCAACTTACACAGCGCTTGTCAGTGCACAGACTTGCCTGCTGTACCATTCTTTGGTTGCAGTACTATTCAATTAGGCTGACTGCCAAAGGCACTAAATGATATGGATACAAGGAAGCTGTAGCTCTAGAAGCAGCCTGCACTGGCAACCTCGACTTGGCTCAACATGACGTGCTCATTTCGAAGGTTGCCCTTGCATTACAGCATGCAGCCTGGAAAAGCACAGCCTCCAAGATTCATAACCCCATGACATCATTCCATATCCTAAAAATGAAGCAGTTAGGCTACAGAATCTGTTCCAGATGTATTGCCATCTCTTGGTGGCTGTCGTAAGTGAAACACGTCAAGCTTTTTGCACTTTTGTGCTGCGCGACCCACCCGGGTTGCTGCTTGCACACTCTGTGCAGGCTTGCGACATGGTAGCCGGCCGAGAATCTGAGTCGAGGGACGTCGACTGTGTCGAGCAGGACGTTGGAGTTGTTGAAAAGAGTTGAAAGCTTGGTGCTGAGTGTGTCAGTGTAGGTGGCTGAGAGCGGTACGTAGCACCAAAATAGTTGAGTACGGCCTCTCGCTTGTCCACGTAAGGGGTTGGGCTGCACCAGTTGAATCTTAGGTGGCTTTGGAGTTCTGGTGGTAGAATGTGCTGTGCAGCACCTCGAATTTGAATTCCTCGATCCAGATGCTGTTGCATCCAGAGCCGCCTCGAGCTGGGTAAACCATATTTCGACGCCTACAGATCGAAACGGTGGTAGCGGCGGGTCGAAGTGGGGCTCGAACATGGCTGAAGGCTCGGTGGCACGGGTCCAGTGCCGGGTGCGGTTCCTTGTGTCCGGGTCACCAATTTGTAGAGAGTGGCAGCGGCGTGACGGCGGCTGACGTAGCTGTGCCGTCGTCGCTGCGTTTATTGTGTAGCAAAGAGGGAGCGTATGCGGGTGCAGCGTCCAGCCAGACCGAACACAAGCGCGTTCCAATCTGTCCTCCAGCTCGCGCCTTGGCCCACGCGGCTCTCGTCGCCTTTTTCCCTAGGCTGCAAACTCCGCCGCTACAATATCAATATAATACGTATAACGAAGTAACTCAGTCCCTTCATTATAAAGAGTTTTGAGTGTATTAAGCTGATGCAGATTGCTGAGATACAGTTCCACTGAAGCTGAAACGTTGCCTGAGGCAGCAATGTGCCAAAGGTGACTGACCAGATGAGGAGCACCTGTGGCCCTCAATCATGCTCCAGGCAGAGTGTCAACGAATGGTTCACTTTTTAAAGAGCCAGCAAACAACCCTGATATCTAAAGTTCGTGATGAGCAGAGAAGCGCACATTGCACTTGTATGGTGCGAACACGATGCCTCAAGAACTTCTGTGAATAGCTGCTATAATACTGTAAGGAAGGTACAAGGGATGCAGATGTTTTTCAGTTTCTCGTTGTATCTCTTAACCTTTGGAAGAAACACCCATGACTGGGGTAATGCCTCCACAGCCTAGCTTTACCGTGATACACCGTTCACAGCGCTTTTGGCCACAGCTTTGGATTTAGGCTGGTGTTCATTACCGCGAGTCATAGGTTGAGGTTGTGCCCGTTCACAGTGAAATTCCATCCACGAAGGCACCAAGATGAGTTGCTGGAAAGCCAGTTTTTTCCAGAAAGTCATTCACAGAACCCCATTGCAAGGCACCCGGTGACGACGCTTCCCGATTCCAATGGGTACATTTCCAGCCAATGACCCACCAAGGCTATTGCTCATGTCAACTACTCGTAGGCAGCATGGCAGCAAAGAATAGCACAAGGCACCTGAAAGGTACATGATATGTGCGACATCTGCAAAGCCAGGGCATGTATTCATAACATGGAGGCCGGCTGCAAGAACATCTCGTTTAGTCCAATTAGCGAGCTGATTTCCATTTAGTCCAATTAAAAAGTGATTTCCCCAAGCAAGACATTTATCACTTAGCAGGCTTTTTCTTAAAAAAGAATGGCCAGACACCTCAAAGCGGTACACAAAATACCTTTTGAAATAGAGTGTCTGCACAGTGTGCAGTGCTAGGACATCTACAAAAATGCGACCGCCTACTGGACACGAGTGGGTGTTACTTAAGAGGTGTTAAAATATGTCAGGGACTGTTTACTGGGCCATTAAACAACTTATTTACTTAGATGCTCTTGCGTGGCATGTTCTCCTATCTTTACCTCAAAATAACCTCCTGTTTTTCATCATGGGACAGAAGTTCTGTTAGCCATGAAACCCTTCTGATAATCTTATTATTCTGCGCTGTTTACAGCTTTAAGCACCATTTACAATGCGCCACATGTTCTAATAACGGACACTGTGACTCACTTTTCTTCTCTTAGAGACGAGGTGGGCAGTAGTGATCAGCTGGATGGCATAGCGAAGTGTTGTCTCCATGGCAATCCTTGTAAGAACTGTCAGGGCTTCATCACTCATTTCAACATCTTCTTCTTCACACCTGTAAAACAGCCAAAGGCAGTAAATCTAGCATCCTGCAAACTTACACCCAACAATCACACACAATAAATAGAATTTTGAAAACGAAACAAAAATTAGGTTCTCCCAGAACACAAGCAGGCATAAAATAGATAAGTTCACACATTAATAAGACGTAAGGCACCGGCGCAACCAGACGACACCGAAAGAAAGACACGGGCACACGAGCGTGGACTAACAACTGGCTTTATTTGGAAAAATGACGTGCTTTATAAGTGCCTCAATGAAGCATGGGAAATGGAGGGGAAAAAATATAGATAAAGGGGGGGGAGGGAAACATGCCAACATCGCAAGCGCAAAAAATCAGCCAGGAAAGCACAAGAATACAATCGATTGTATTGCTTAGCAATGTAACCCCCCAATAGCTGCATCAAGAAGATTAAATTCCGCATCAAAAAGGGAGAGGGAAGGGTTGCTTATGCACTTGCTACCAAGTTTTCTGATATGGTAGGCTTCCAGACTTAGACGCGCAATTTTGTCACTGCTCTTGCCTAGGATCGTCGTCTCCTTCAACCGCGCCACACAACGAGAACACTTAATGACATGTGCAACTAAATGAGCGTACTTGTCATGTAGTTTGTTCAAATTTAGAGTGTGTTCCCCCAATTGGTCATTGACGCAAGCGACCAGTTTCGCCGACGTAGAACATCCCACATGACATGGGGATGCAATACACCACTTCAGTGGAACATTTTACTAACGGCGTTTGGTGGTTCTTCTGGCATCCACGTTTATTTGCGTTGCAAATATGTGGGCACAACTTTCTCAGCTTGTTTGGGGCAGAGAAACGAATAGGCACAATCTCAAGAAGGTGGCTAACAGGCATGGTGTGCCTATTCGTTTCTCTGAAAAAAATGCTAACATAATCCTTATCCACAAGAGAGGTGACATAAAGGAGTTAAAGAATCACAGATCAAGTAGCCTACTCCCAGTAATATACAAGCTATTTACAAAAGTAATTTCTACGAGAATAAGAGAAACACTCGACTTTAACCAACCAAGAGAACAAGCTGGTTTTAGGAAAGGTTATTCGACAATGGACCACAGCCACGCTACCAACCTAGTAATTGAGAAGTACACGGAATATAACAAACCTCTTTATATCGTGTTTATCAACTACAAGAAAGCATTTGACTCCACAGAAATACAAGCAGTTCTAGAAGCTCTACGTCGACAAGGGGTACCTGGCGTATATGTGAAAACCATTAACAACATATACAAAGATTGCACAGCCACACTACTCCTACATGAGAGAGGCAGAGAAATCCCGATCGAGAGAGGTGTGAGACAGGGAGATATGATATCCGCAATGCTATTCACTGCATGTTCAGAGGAAATCTTTAAACGTCTAGACTGGGAAGAAAAGGGAATTCAAATAGACGGAGAATATCTAAGCAATTTAAGATTTGCCGACGACATTGTGCTCTTTAGCAATGATGAAGACAAACTACAAAACATTATTGATGACCTAAACAGGGAAGGTATTAAAATTGGAATAAAAATGAATAGGCAAAAGACCAAAGTTATGCTCAATAGCCTAGCTAATGAACAGGAATTTAAAACCAACAATGAACCCTTACAATGTGTAAACGAGTACGTATACCTGGGAAAGTTAATAACAGGAACTACTACGCATGAAAAAGAAATTCTCCGTAGAATAAGGATGGGCTGGAGCGCATTCGGAAGGCACTACGAAATCATGACTGGAAACTTACCGCTCTCACTAAAGCGAAAAGTATTCAATCACTGTATCCTCCTAGTACTAACGTATGGTGCAGAAACATGGAGGATAACGAAAAGGCTAGAGATGAAACTAAGGAGCACGCAACGTGCAATGGAAAGAATATGATAGGTGTAACGCTAAGAGATAAAAAACGAGCGGAATGGATCAGAGAATAGACAGGAGAATGGATCAGAGAATAGACAGGAGTAGCCAAGATTATTATATCAATTAAAAGAAAGAAGTGGATTTGGGCAGGACCTGCTGGCGCGCGTTCGTTTTTCTCGGGTTGCTCTGCCCACCGCGCGGCGCACTTCCGGTTGGCGTTCGATTTTCTCTGGCGGGCTGCTTCTGGCGACCCGCAGGTCGCCAGAACCTGCCCGGTCAAAATCGGTCTGGCGGCTTTCTGGCTGATCTCTGGCTAGCAGACGCCAAAATGTGATGGTCGCGCATACGTGCTGCCATGTTTGCAGGGACTCGGCGGATTGCATCGCGGTTGCTTGAGGACGTCTCCTTCGGAACGGCTGCTGTAATTATGCTTGACGTTCTGTTGCGAAGGTCGTTCAGCCGTGCGAGATGGTTCATTCACGCGGTGCAGCGAACAGTTGGAGTACTTATTTTTTAATAACGTCATGCGAAATTCCTTAGTTCAACATGACGAACTCTCACCTTGCAGATGTTTCGTGTCTCAAAGGTTGAGGACATCGTACACACATGCAGCGGTGCGCCTTCGAGTGGTGGTGCCCGCTCTTGTCTTTTTAGCGTTTGTGCGGTGTTATCTCATGCTTGTGCAGTTTGCAAAGACGGTAAGTTGCAAGTACGTACATTCCGCTTCGTCGGAAGTTCTAGGGTGTGATTGTGATCGAACTGATGTGTTTCAACTTTCAACTAGGCCTGCAACGTTGATAGACATATGTATGGACATGAACAATAAACGTCCCGCAGTGCTGTTTGTGTGTTTTTCGTAGGTCTCTGATGGCGTGGACACGCATGCTAGCGCATGAAAGGTGTGCAGAAATAGAGCCGAAGAGAAATCCTTAATTCTTGTGGGTGTGTGCGTGTGTGTCTGTGCTTTTCACGCTGCAGTATTTATATCATGCAGCGCACCTCCTGAAACCGACTAGCTCGTACGGGAGTGCTACATCAGTTGAGTGCCGCGCCCCTAATTCGACTGAAGGTATCGACTCAACTGCTGGCAAAGAGGCACCACCAGCTGAAACGAGTCGAATACGTGCAATACAGAACTTTATTTCTCGCACAAGTGCATGTAATGTGTCAATTATTACTGTCTTGATAGTCAAGTGAAGGAAGAAAGCGAACTAATCAATGCTGGCAGGCGATGTGATCTCTCAAATGTCGATCTCTCAAACCGTCGCTTTCGAAAACACGATCACGTTCGCGAGACCTCGCGTCAAGGCGCTGGACATGTCGGACAGTAGCGATTTCTGCGTTCTGCAAAAGTGACATTGCCTTGTCCACGTTAGCGACACGGCAGCTTGCCTCGCGCCGGTGGTTTTGACCGCCGAAGGCAACGATTAATGCAACACAGGTTCAATGCCGTTTCGCGCGAGGTCTTGCGAACATACATGATCCTACAGCAAAGCACAATCGCTCGAGAATATCGCGTCAGCTCTTCGGCAAACCTAGCCACATGTTGATATCAAGCGGGCAACATATGGAAGGAACCGACTAGATCGCATGGCGCAAAGTTTTGGCGTGCGCCATGTTTGTTTACATTTATGCAAGCCGGACAGGAGTTCGTTTTTAAAATTCTTCGGGCAGCTTCGGGTTATCTCGGGTTACCAGCACACGTGATTTCCTGTCAGAGCCGGAACCAGCTAGCTGCCAGAAGTGCGAAAATCGAAGAGCCACAGTAAGAGCGACGGAATGGATACCAAGAGAGGGAAAACTCATCCGAGGTAGGCAAAAGGTTAGAGGGAGCGATGAAATTAAAACGTTTGCGGGTATAAAGTGGAACCAACTCGCTCAGGACAGGGTGGATTGGAAATTGTTGGCAGAGGCCTTCGTCCTGCAGTGGACCTAAACAGGCTGATGATGATGATGATGAGCAGTGGTAAGGAGGAAGGCGACAGAAATAAGCCCATAGCTACCTTAGAGCATGGTGTTTCGCTTTATTTATGGTGTGAATGATTTCACAATTGTGTTGCCTAATCAGTGATGCAATGTAAAAAAAAAAAAGTTTCAGGGACCCTTCAAGGCTCTCGGTCCCACTCATTAAGGCTATAGGTCTCCTTAATGAGTGGAACCATTGTTAGCAAGAGCAACTGTATTCATATTATGAAGCGAGTCATCTTACAACAGTAACTCAAAAAAAAAAAAAAAAAAAAATAGGTGACATGGTTTCCGGTTTTACTGCTACCAACCGGTGCCACTGGTGCCTCCTCTGACCGTGTAAGAACGCACGAAACAATGCCGATGGCAACTATCCTGCAAATAGACCCTTTTCATAAATACGACACCTGGTGGTGGGCTTTTCGTCAGTTTCGCTTTGCAAGGCATATTGGGTTCGCGAGCGGCCATCATGAAGGCTTCACTGCAGAGCGGGGGCATGGCGCAAGTGTGTTGGCAGCTGGTTCCCGTGTGATCCGCCGAAATCATCGTCTGTATTTGCGAACGTGCTTTTCGTGCAATGTGTTCGTGCCTCCCTAACGCTTCTCCTCTACAGTGAATGGTATTTTGTGCCCATTAACGCGATGGTCGGGCAGAGTAGCTCGGTCGCAGGACGATGATAAACCTGCAAGTGTGTGTCGTCAACGTCTGCGGCAGCGTGCACCATCGACACCTGGCACCACAGGGACGATAATAAGGGCTCGCCGCATTTTGGCGACATTTGCATCGCGACATCAACTTTTCGTGCTTCCTAGAAACAAGAAAGGTGAGTCGCTACCGTTCTGTGCGTGCACATAAACATGCTGGCGGTGTTATGCATACGTGGCGACGTTTGTATTCGTGCCGTTTACGGATGCATTTTTTTTTTTTTTCTCCTGCAGGGAAAACTGAGGAGGCACCATCCTGTTTCAAGGTTCGTCGTTCGTTGCCGCAGCAGGAAAGATGTGTTTTTGAATAAAGTTCATGGAGCATAGTTTGGCTGTTTTTGTTAGTCATTTCCCGGGCCCCTCCAAACGGCATGAATCACTGTCCGCCTAGCTGGCAAAAAGCTTATACAACGTGACCGAAGGTAAAAAAGAAAAATCGACGTGAGAATTAAGATGCTGAATAAGGCTTGGCTTAACCTTAGTGACGAACTCTGCAAGGGCATTTGCCGGAAATGTCTGCGTAATCGCTTTCCTGACACGATTGTCAACCTTAATTGTATGCACCGATAAATTCTGTGCTGTTATTCATGACACTGTTCATGGCTGTGGTCACTGCGTAAAAAATGCATGCACCTTATTTTTTTTTTTTCTGCGTCTGATATTTGCAGTCGCCATTGGCTCAGGCAGCCCTGGTGAACTTTCAGGCTCGCGCGCATCGCAGTCCACCGCATGTTGGAAAAAAAAAAGAAAAAGCCTTAGCTTGTCGCACTGAAACTTTCCTATGTGCAGCGCGTTTACGAATGAGAGCTCATCAGCGTCTGTTCTTAGGTTTTTAAAACTCGGAGACGTACCAGGCTAGGCTTTCGTTCATTCTTGTCCGTAAGGAAAAACTGTCGGCCAGCCTCAGAGGTAATGAAAAACATTGTGACGTGCAGAAAGCTTCAGACATTCCGCCCGTTATAATAATAAACAAGACAAGAATCGGTTCACATAATCTGGGCTAGAAGAGATCCGCTTGAAGTGCCACACCACTTGCAGTGACAGCGGTCGTCTGTGGACATAAACTTGGCCAGTAATCTAAAATTGTAGCCAAACGAATCAGTTTACATATCGTTAATCACAAAGTTATCTTCACGGCCATTACACTATAATGAAAGGGAATACGCGCACCTTTTTCTAACTGCGTGTGGTGCGCCACAGCTCCTCTGGTTTCCAATTACACGTACAACCTTTTCACTGTTCTCGTCACGGCATCCTCAACGCTAGCACGTCGGAATGTGGCCCGTTTGGATTATCGTACAACGGCCTCGAACAATAAGGCACCCCAAGAACAAGCAGGAGCAATTCAGTATATCCAGCGGTGCTGAAATGTCACGCACTCGCGCGTCGACATTCGCCGAGGCTCGCGTCGTCTGCTAGGGTGCCCTCATCATGACAGCTGGCTGTAGTTCACGTGTTTGGCGCTAGAGGCATCCTTTTACGAAAAGGGTCTATTAACTAGGTCCCACACACTCACACCTCAATGTACCTAATGATTCCACAATGTTTTACAAAGAGTGAAAGCAGGATCTTGCTGAATCACACACAATGAATGCACACGCCCAGATGGAGAGCCCGGCGAGCAAACAGCCCGAGATGGCGCTGTTGCTAGACGTCGCTAGCGGCACTTCATGGTGGCGCCCAGGAGGGCTCCATCAGAAGGGTCTATAGACCCTTTTCATAAACTGCAAGCTAGCTTTCCTGCAATGCAGCTTGCCCTACTAATGGCGGCATTGGCCATCCGGCAAACAACGTGTGCAAGCGCAATTTGCTTACGATAGGGCATGTAAAATGTCGACGCAGCCCTTCTGATACAAACATCCCCAAAAAACGGGTCACAGCATGTGCAACTTGAATTTTAACAGCATTTAAATAAAGGCAGCTGTCGCCATTAGTAGGGCAAGTTGCATTGCAGGGAAGCTAGCTTTACAGTTTATGAAAAGGGTCTATACTATGTCTAGCAAGGAAGTGGGAAACTGAAGTGAAGCTGAGGATGGGTAAAGGGCAATGCCAGCAGCTTCGTACGCTGTGACCTAGCCTCGCGCCCCAAGTGCCAGCTGCCCATACCTTTTTCTTTCAGACGAAACAAGCCCGAAAAACTGCTTGAGCATAAGCACCGAGTATGAAACTGAAACCACGTGGTGGCATTGGCAAGTCTCCTGTCTGATCCATTAAAAGTGGAACTATTGGCCTCGAAATCGAACACAGTCGGCACTTGGCGGTGAGTGGACGAAGCTCCCAAGCATGGATAGCTCCTTGTTGTGCTTTTATATGTGTGCATATGTCGTACATATCCTCGAATAACTTTGTTCCCTGAGCAGGTGCAGTGTTGAATGCTTTCATGTCTTCTTATTTAAGCATAAAAGTATTACTTATAGCATTATTTCGCTTTGCGCTGCAGTCATTGCTCTTTCTCAAAGTCGCTGCGTGCCTGTGTCATGAGCGTGCTATGTCATTGTTGCACCTCCGCCTAGGCACAGTTATTTCAGCTTGGCTGTTGCTGCACATATAAGTGTCACGGACGACATTACCTTGGGACAAGAGTTGCGATGCGGGCTTGTTGGTGGTTCATATTAAACGTATTTGATGTAGCGCAACAAACAAGACACGGACAACAAGAAGGCACATATGGACACCACACAGCGCTAAAAGCAGGTGCGTGAATGAACGGTTGAAAGAGCACAAGTACAAGTCGAGTAAATTGCCACCTGAAGGGTTTCTCGCTCTCCACGTTCATGCATGTGGTTGCCGGCCTCTGTTCAAGAACACTGTCATCGCTGGTCGACATAAGGATGAGATCACGCGTCTAATCGTGGAAGCGGAACGTATCGATGCACTTGGTGATTTGTGCATTAGTAAGCCTTTGATAGCTTTGTCACATAAGGAGCTGGGTTTTCTGCATAAGCGGTGATAGATGGTGTTCTATGTTCTGATTTCGTTTTTGATGTGTGGCACTGTTGTTGCTTTTATCTGAGTGATCCCACGTGCTGACCTTCCTGCTTGGCGATTATGGTTTATAAGCGGTCTGATTTTGAAAATAAACTTGTTGTTGCTGGAAGGGGGTTTATTGGTCTTGGATAGCGTGTGGACAGGCGGTGCGACGATGGCAGCAGCCGTAGTTCTTGACAGCGTCGTCAGCTCGAGACCAGGGCTCGTGCCTCTTCCTCAGGCCGTGTCCCACTGCACTGCGTGCGTTCGTGCTTCCCCACTACAATACCCCGCCGGTGAAGAGGAGCCAACCTGGCGACTCAAGGTGACGCTACAATAAGTGGATCGTGATGGGGCTTGAGACGGCTCACATGGACCACCTGGCGGCCGAGACGGCGCTTATCTGTGGAAGGGTTGATGGGTTCGATGACGTAGGTGACGGGAGTCGGGCGCTCGATGACGCAGTAAGGGCCGTGGTACTTAGGAGCAAACTTGGGACTTAGGCCAGGGGAGTGGAAAGGTAACCGAAGCCAGACGTGGGAGCCAACGGCGAAAGTCTCCACAGAGATATCGCGGTCATGGCGATCTTTTTGATGTGCTTGGTTGTCCGCAGTGAACGAGCGCGCCAGCTGACGACACTCTTCGGCGTAGTTGGCAATTTCAGACACATGGCCGAATTCGGAGGCGTCCGGGCGATACGGCAAAATTGTGTCGAGTGTGGTGCACGGTTCGCGGCCATATAGGAGGAAGAATGGAGAGAAACCTGTGGTAGACTGTGTCGCGGTATTGTAGGCGTACGTCACGAAGGGAAGGATCACGTCCCAATTGGAGTGGTCATCGTTTATGTACATGGCGAGCATGTCCCCCAAGGTTCGATTAAAGCGCTCCGTGAGGCCGTTTGTCTGAGGATGGTAGGCCGTAGACGTGCGGTGAACTGTGCGGCATGCACGAAGGAGGTCTTGAAGGACGTCGGACAAAAATACACGCCCTCTGTCACTCAGGAGTTCGCGTGGGGCGCCGTGGCGGAGGATGAAATGATGTAAGAGGAAGTTAGCTACGTCACGAGCACCAGCGAAAGGGAGGGCGGCTGTTTCGGCATACCTAGTGAGATGATCCATAGCCACAATCACCCATCTGTTGCCGGAGACCGAGCTTGGAAGTGGTCTGTAAAGATCGATTCCAATACGGTCGAAAGGGCGTGCAGGACAAGGTAAGGGCTGCAGAAGTCCGGGCGAATGAGGAAATGTCTTCCGTCGTTGACAGGATGTGCAGGAACGAATGTATTTACGAACAAATGTATACATGCCACGCCAGTAGTAACGCAGGCGGAGCCGTTGATACGTTTTTAGGGCGCCAGCATGACCATGTTGAGGATCAGCATGAAAGTATGCGCAAATGTCGGACCTCATGTGGCTAGGGATGACGAGCAGCCACTTGCGGCCATCCGTGTGATAGTTGCGGCGATACAATAGCTCGTCCCGTATTGTAAAGTGCTTGGCTTGGCGGCGGAGGGCGCGTGGGTGTGCAGAAGGGGAGGAGGAAGAAAGAATATTGAGTATAGAGGCTATCCAAGGGTCTTTCCGCTGCTCAGATGACATGTCGGTGGCGGTAAGAGCAGCCAAAGGAGAGGCACCATTGTTCTGCGGGTCTTCGGGCGGTTGCAGGGGAGACCGAGAGAGCGCGTCCGCATCAGAGTGTTTTCGGCCCGATCGGTACACCACGCGGATGTCGAATTCTTGCAGACGAAGAGCCCAACGCCCAAGACGACCGGAAGGATCCTTCAGGGAAGCCAACCAACAGAGTGCGTGGTGATCAGTCACCACGTCAAAGGTCTGGCCGTATAAGTATGGACGGAACTTGCTTATCGCCCACACAATAGCGAGGCACTCCTTTTCAGTTACGGAGTAGTTGGCTTCCGCCTTGGTGAGGGCACGGCTAGCATAAGCGACGACATACTCTGAGAAGCCGGGTTTGCGTTGCGCGAGTACTGCGCCAAGGCCGACACCACTTGCGTCCGTGTGTACTTCGGTTGGCGCATTGGGGTCGTAATGGCGCAGAATGGGTGGCGAGGTAAGTAGTTGCCGTAATGTCGTAAAGGCGTCGTCGCAAGCCTGAGTCCAATTCGAAAGGTCACCAGTGCCAGCGAGCAGCTTCGTAAGGGGTGCGATGATGGAGGCAAAGTTCCGGACAAAGCGACGAAAATACGAGCATAGTCCGACAAAGCTCCGCAGTTCTTTTACATTTGTTGGTTTAGGGAACTCGGCAACGGCCCGAAGTTTGTCAGGATCCGGAAGAATTCCAGCTTTTGACACGACGTGGCCTAGTATAGTGAGCTGGCGGGCCCCGAAGTGGCACTTCTTAAGGTTAAGTTGAAGGTTGGCGTTGGCAAGGCACTGGAGTATTGTTCGCAGACGAGCTAGATGTGTAGCGAAATCGGGGGCGAACACGACGACGTCATCTAGATAACACAAGCATATCTGCCATTTTAGACCGCGTAAAATGCTGTCCATCATTCGTTCAAATGTTGCCGGCGCATTGTAAAGTCCAAATGGCATCACTGTGAATTCATACAGGCCATCAGGGGTGACGAATGCTGTCTTGGGACGATCACACTCAGCCATCGGGACTTGCCAATAACCCGAGCGTAGGTCGAGTGAAGAAAAGAATTCAGCGCCTTGTAGACAATCGAGAGCGTCGTCGATGCGGGGGAGAGGGTAAACGTCTTTTCGAGTGATTTTGTTGAGGCGCCGGTAATCGACACAGAATCTAATGGAACCGTCTTTTTTCTTGACCAGCACAACTGGGGATGACCATGGGCTGCAGGAAGGCTTGATGACACCACGCTGAAGCATGTCGTTAATTTGTTCGGTAATTATACGACGCTCCGCTTGTGATACCCGGTAGGGGCGCTGACGCAAAGGGGTGCTGGTCCCAGTGTCAATTCTGTGAACGATAGCATCCGTTCGACCTAATGACGCTTGGGGTAAGTCAAACGAATTTCTAAACTCGTTCAGAAGGGTCAGGAGCTGCGTACGTTGATCCGGAGCGAGGTTGCCGTCAATTGAACGGAGAAATACGTCCAAGGATATGGCTTCAGTAGCAGGGCGAGGTGTTAACGCGTTCAGATGAGGGGTCTGAATAGGCCCGGAGGTATCAATAGGCACGACAATACCATCGTCGACTGACTGAAGATGGCCAAGCGTCTCATTACGGAGCAACGTCAGAGGGCATGATGTCGCGTTCGAAACAACTATGCCGGAGTCATCGTGGTGAAGCTGTAGGACTGCAAATGGGAGTGACACGTGGCGGCGACTAAATGCATCTGACGGCGTGAACAGAACTGTAGTGTCAGAAAGGGCGGCAGAGTGAACAGGAACGACGACGGCACTACGAGGGGGGACGTCAATGTCAGCAGCCACAACAAGCTTGTCGATACCAAGTACGGAATCATCGGCTAACGGTGCATCGCAAAATACAGAGAGTTCCACCTGAGCGTGAGCGCAGTCTATGACGGCGTGATGGTGGGATAGGAAATCCCATCCGAGGATCACATCATGCGAACACAAAGCTAAAACAAGGAAAGGAATTGTGTACAGTACGCCTTGAATGACGACTCTAGCTGTACATGCTGCAACTGGGTGAATGTGCTGTACGCTTGCGGTGCTGAGCAGAAACCCTGTAGGCACTGTTGTAACTTTACGAAGAGAGCGGCAAAGTTTCCGAGTAATCACAGATATGGTAGCACCTGTATCCACGAGCGCAAGTGTTCGTACACCTTCAACAAAAACTTCGATTACGTTTGCGGGGGACAAGCGAGGACTTACACAGGTCGCCGACGACGCAGCTCGTGCCTCCGGAGCTGCGACAGTCAGTTTTCCGTCTCGTTAGTGCTGGGTCGGCGACGCATAGGCGATATAGAGCGACGACGCGGTGAGGGGGATCGGCGGGAGGGTCGGAAGTCGGAGTCTGGTCGGAAGTCGGAGTCAGGGCGGAAGTCCGAGTCAGGAGGGGGGCCACGTGCGTAGACTCCAGGCGATGTGTAATACGGGGGCCGAAAAGAGTAGTCGTGGAATCTTGGTGCCCGAGGGGCTGCAGAGAAGCGCCGATAACACAATCGTGCGACGTGACCCGGGATTCCGCAAGCGTAGCATATCGGTCGGTTGTCGTCAGTCCGCCATGGGTTTACGATGCGCTGCTGTACACTAGGAAATGGTACCGATGGCTGCCGAAACGCCTGAGGGGCCAACGCTTGCGGCTGTCGTGGTGGCCTTGCAGCAGCAGCGGCGTAAGTGAGTGGTGCGGCAACAGGTGCAGGCTGAGGGGCAGATGGGAGCGCCTCGGAAACCTGCTCCTGAATAACGTCTTGGATAGACGGTGCAAGACCGCGCGTAGGCACTTCTGGCTTCGGCATATAGGACACACAGGAGAGCTGCCGTGCCACTTCTTCCCGCACGTATTCTTTGATGTGCGACAGTAGCGCACTGTGGTCTCCATCGATGGTCAAGGCGTTCAGGTCGTCCGTCGTGGTAGGCCGCCGAACTAAGGCGCGCTGTTTACGCAGCTCGTCGAAGCTCTGGCACAAGATGGTAAGCTCAGCCACGGTCCGTGGGTCCTTTGCCAGCAGCATTTGAAAGGCATCGTCGTCAATGCCTTTTAAGATGTGCTTAATCTTGTCTTGCTCCGTCATCGATGGATTCAGGCGCCTACAGAGGTCGACGACGTCCTCGATGTAGCTGGTAAATGTTTCCCCCTGCTGCTGTGCTCGTGCACGGAGGCGCTGTTCAGCGCGTAGCTTGCGCACGGCGGGGCGGTCGAACACCTCTGCAAAGCGCTTCTTGAACGCACTCCATGTAGCGATGTCGGACTCGTGGTTGTGGTACCACAAGCTAGCTACGTCTTTTAAGCAGAACGGCACGTTTTGCAGCTTAGATGGGTCGTCCCACTTATTGTGGCCGCTCACCTTCTCGAATGTCGCCAGCCAGTCTTCCACATCGTAGTCATCGGTCCCGCTGAAAAAGGGCGGGTCGCGCTGCCGCAGCGCGCCGGTTACGATGACGTGAGGAGCTTGGGGGGCTGCTGGCTGGGCGGGTTCGTCGGCCATTATCGGGATAGCGGGTAGCGTCCGACTTCGTAGTTCCAGGTTTGATTACCCCGCACCTCCACCACTTTGGAAGGGGGTTTATTGGTCTTGGATAGCGTGTGGACAGGCGGTGCGACGATGGCAGCAGCCGTAGTTCTTGACAGCGTCGTCAGCTCGAGACCAGGGCTCGTGCCTCTTCCTCAGGCCGTGTCCCACTGCACTGCGTGCGTTCGTGCTTCCCCACTACATTGCTAGTAGCGCTGTGTGGTGTCCATATGTGCCTTCTTGTCCGTGTCTTGTTTGTTGCGCTACATCAAATACGTTTAATTACCTTGGGGCAGGCTAAATGTACATTAACGGTATCCCTGCACCCGTGCGATGTTAGAACATCTGGGACGCCTCCAAACACGTCAGAAGCGCTTCAGCCCCTTTAGCAAACTTGCGGAAGATCGCTTCCCGAGCGGGAAACACCGACTTGGTGCCTTCCCAAGCGAGCCCTGGCACGATTCTTGAAATAGCGTATTCATTCGAATCTAGGCCGATAGCTTCCTTCTTTTTTTTGAAATTTCTTTATATCAAACTCCAGGGTCGGGTTAGATACAAGAATTTTTAAAAACGCGCCATTTTTCATTGAGAAAAGTGGTGCACGACCAGCGCCACCTTGAAAACGCCACCTAGACGGTATTGTAGCCACTAGTAGCAGAGCCAAAACCTGACTTAAGTACACACGCAAGGCCGCCATTTTGATCTTTGTGGCGAGTGTTGAGGCGAGCCGTTTGTCATTTTGTGTCATGTTTCGAGTGGTCTGTGTGCTGCGTAGCGCAATGGCCCCAAACAGGCAGTGCCATTATAGAGGCACTTATAAAAGGAAAGTTGTCCGAGCTGCAGTGTCGTCGTCCGGTGTTCAAGTCGGGTGGGACTTTGGAATGGATGAAAAAAATGTGCGTCGCTGGAGGGGCAAACAGGAGAAGCTCTCTGCGGGCGCCGCGACGAGGATGGCTTTTAACGGTCCACAAAATCGGCCATCACCCTGAAGTGGAGACGGCAGTGGCCGACTTCATTCGGACGCAGCGAACAGCTGCCCTTCCAGCAACAACGGAGTGCTCCAGGTGAAGGCGAGGGAGCTTTCAAGGGAGCGAGGTGTGTCGGTGGCTGACTTCAAAGCCAGCCGAGGCTGGCTGCAGAAATTCATGAAGCGCTTCGGCTTCAGCCTCCGCCGTCGCACCTCAATCACCCAAAAGTTACCGGCCGACTGTGAAGAGAAGTTAAGAGTTCCAGCGTTTCGTGCTTCAAAAGAGAGAAGCGAGAGCGTATCCACTAGGCCAAATGTTTGTGCCCAATTTGCGGTCAGGCCATTCAGGCAAAATTTTTGCTCAGGCTCGGGTTGGGCCAAACTCTCACTTTGCAGCCAACGGGACAGGTTCAGGGGGTAAATTTCAATGAGTACCAGAGCTGGGCTGAGAATGATGGCCCCAGCAGTGCCTGTCCCATACCATGTACCGTATTTACTCAAATCTAATGTGCACCAATTGTACGCATAGAATAGCATGCCAACAAAGGACACGGTTACCATATCGTCGTTGGCATCAAAATGGCTGCCTCCTATATGGTGCTGTCGGTTCCCGGCGAAAAAACAAACTAGTGGCACGAAGGTCTTTGGTGCGCATAGTTTCTCAAGTTTCTATGTCGCTGCCAGCCTCGCGCAAAATGACGCCATGACGCATATGATGTGTTGGCTGATGATACCATGCTGCCTTGGCCGTCTTGCGGCCAACCAAAGTCGCTACGTCGCCAATACAATCTCCAAGACGCCCAGCAGCACAAGCTTTCGATAGCATTCGCGAGGGACCGTAATGGGAGAATAAATGTTTCCCATCACCGCACAAAAAACAGCTCATTATCACATTTCTCCCTCATATCCGTGCTAAGCCTGAGCCTCTGAGTCGTGCACACTACTTGACGTACGAGACTGCATCGCGGCTATCTCAGAGACTGGCCCCAACCATGCTTAGGCTTAGTTGTGCCAGCTTGCACGGCACACATGGCAGCATGCGGCAGCGGGCATGAGGAAACTGTGATAGCACACATGGCAGCATGCGGCAGTGGGCATGAGGAAACTGTGATAGCATAGAGGAATGCAGCACTGCGAGTAAATGATGTTACCGCCACTTGCACGCACGTGGCTACGCCTAGCAACATGCAGCATTCTTATCGAGATGCAGGAATTATGAATCGGCGTGCCGAATCAAGATGCCGCAGATCAAGTGAAGTGGGAAACCCACAGCATGGCTGTTCGCGGGACTGCAGGGGTTCAAAGTTGGCGGTGCATTTATTATGCGAGTGCATTGATTACATGAATATGGCATTTGTTTCTATGAATGTGAAAAGGTTGATTACTAAGTACATTTTTTCCTCCTGTGTCATGAAATATGGGTACACAGTACAATTGGTGCTTCGCCTTTTTTTTAATTTTTCCTGGGAAACAGGTGCACGTTACAGTAGAGTAAATACGGTAGGCCTGTGACTGCACACTGGCAAGCAATCAGTGGTTTTGCCCAGTTTTGTTATAGAGCTTGACGCATCAGTCCCATTTTACTTTGAAGCTAACTGCTGCCCTTGTGCACTTCTTGCACAGCCTACACTTAGTCTCAGAAGTTCCGTTCAGCACTGCGGAAACTGCAGGCTGCTCAGCCAATAGGGAAGGCACAGATGTCTCAACATGTATTCATCAGCGCTGCGTTGTCTGCATGCGGGCATAGGGCGAGTGAAGGCAAGCAGATGGCAGTGCTGGATAAAAATAAACATGGTGGCACCCATCGAAGCGAGTGCCTTCTGCATTTAATATACCAAATCCTCGTCGTGCGTTGTACGGTCTGCAAGTTCTGACTGACGTTTATATTTGCTGTCTTGGCGCTTACACAAGAAAGTATTAGTGGTTGCCTTACATGGCTTCCAAGAGCCACTCAAATTACTAGTGCCATAGGCTTAGCACGCGAGGCTGAACAAACCGCTGTCATCAATAACACAGAGAGAACTTACCTTATTCTTTGTCCTCAGCATGAGGTTACGTAAGATCATGGCAGCTTTCACGACTTATTTATAACTGACAGGACTATGTGCAAGTATGAGGCACACAATTCGGATTAAAGTGGGTGGTCACTTGTGCACGGATGCTGCCATGTTGATTTCTAACTAGAGTTACCGGTGGTTACCGATACAACAATTAAAAGCAACTGCACACAAGTGAAGTGCAATAGACATATCACACACTGTTGTGATGTGACGCATGGAAAACAAGCACAAATGTCTTGACAAGGCAATTAAAAGGGCATTACACATGGAACTATGTTTTGCTGTAAAACATGTGGCTTGCTTACACCTTGAAGCTTTGGTAGTGCTGAGATGAACTATAGAAATGTGTGGGCATAGTGATGGCAGTTCATTTATACAATGCACTATTGTTGGTCAGCTCAGCAGCTTCAGAGATTGTACTGGTTGCACATGATGTGTGTGCCCAGTCACGTGATCTGGTGGTGAGAGGTCAATGCCTTTGATCTGAAGGTGGCCCTTACACTGTCAATTGAAAGTCCAGTGCACACAAGATTTGGGCAAGCACAGAAATAGCAGTTTTAATGCGCACCCTGTGTTTTATGCTACGTGGCCTAGCCGCAGCTTAAATGCTGATGAAGCAGACAGGCACATGCTGTTTCCACTGCCAACATTGCAACAACTTGTGCTTGCAGACACCGGGTGAACTCTTACGCTTTTGTGCATGTTACAACATGCTTTTTAGTGAAGTAATCCTATTATTACTGAAGTTTACACTCCCAGCAAAACCATAAGCCTAAATATTAGCATATTAAAGGTGTGCTTTGACATCTCTATCAATGCTTTGCTGTTTAGGTGAAATTACACAGCCATTGGGTGAATTTGGATTGTACATTTTTCGGGACTTTACATCTTCTGTCACTGTTTCCAAAAAATGTCTGAATGAAGTCATACAAATGCAGCATTTTTGTGGAAATCACCTGATGCGCAATATGTGCTTGACCTCTCTTTCCTGGTAGGGTTGTGTAGCAATGATGACCAGCCTGTCGAGAAGGTCTATGGGAATCCCATGAGGGCTCTGGTAGTTGGTGCCTCGAATGCGTGTCAGACCTCGGTTGGTGGCCATCACCAGCACGGGTGCCAGGTCACTCTCCATGGCTCGATTGAGGAAAGAGAAACACTCCATGTCCAGCATGTGCACTTCATCCACGAACAGCACTCCAGGCACAATGTCAGCCTTGCCTTCCTCACGCCATTCGGCCACCTTGGCATTGATCTGCTCTCGCACTTCCGCCTTTATCTCCCCTGTGTCCCCTGCATTGCATGGTATCAGGCATTGTTCACAATTCAAATTGGTAGAAATCTTAATTATTCAAAAATCATAAAGTTGACTCTTAATAACCTGTACCTGCTTAATTGGAAGTGAAGCGTATTCTGTAAACCATTCCACAGAAAAACATGCTCGATAATTGAAAAGTAAAAAATATCGGACAAGTAAAAGGTTATATTTCAGTCAAAAGTCACAAGGATAAACTTGTCCTTCAAGGGGGCTAGTTGGCACTGAGTGGCAGCTCTTGCATTTTCAGTGATGCTACAGGCCTAGGTCTCTGAAGCAGCTTTCGTACCAGGCAAAAGTGTTTTTGGAGCAGCAAAACTGCCTTTTGGAGGCAGTGTTGATAGAATTGCCATGCATGTCAGCCCGCACATGTGCCAAAAGAGAAGCTTAAGCACCACTTCTGCAAGCATAGTAACGTATTTACTCGATTTTGACGCGCCCTCGATTCTAACGCGCACCCGTTTCCCGCGACCAACAAAAAAAAAAAAAAAAAAAAAAAAAAAAAGGTGAAACATCGATTGTAACACGCTCCCATTTTTCGTGACACGGAAAAAAATGTCCTTGGTAATCAACCCTCTCACGTTTACAAAGACAAATGCCGCACTCGCGTAATCAACGCACTCGCATAATAAACGCACCGCCAGCTTTAAACCCCCGCAGTCCCTCGAACGGCCACGCTGTGGCTTTCCCGATTCACTCTATCCGCGGTGTCTCGAACACGTTCGGTGCTCCGATTCATAACTCCTGCATCCCGATAAAACTGCCAAACATTGCCAGGCGCAGCTGCAGTGTTGCATTCCTCCGTGCTGGCGACAGCGGTAGTGCCTTGCGACAGCACCAGTGCCTTCTAAGGCACTGGCGCTGTCGAACGGCCACCGGCTGAAAAACGAACTAGCGGCACGGCGGTCTTTGGCGCGCATAGTTTCTGTAGTTCTATGTCGCCGCTGGTCCCGCGCTACACGACGCACATGATGCTTAGGCCGATGATACTCGCCGCGCCAGCTTGGCTTTCTTGCGGCCAAACAAAGACGCTACGTTGCCGGTGCAATCTCCGCCGCACAGCTTTCGGTAGCGTTCGCGGGTAACCGTAACGGGACTCGTAAGGCAAGATTTCGTCCCAGTTCTTGTGTTCCACATCAACATACATGCAAAGCATGTCGGCAAGTGCCTTATTGAGGCGCTCTGTCAGTCCATTCGTCTGTGGGTGGTACACCATTAACACTCTTGTTTGGGCTAGTTGGTACATTCTTGACACAAACTCAATAACGCAAAAAAAAACACAGACGAAGAAATGAAGGAGCACAGGACAGGCGCAAACTTCTAACTATATTTCGAAATGCCAAAGCGGGTCTATATGAATGCACACCCTTGCACACAAGCCACCAGGAATGATACATAATCGAAGGTTCTCCTTGATACCGCGCATGCATCAGATTTAATCGGCAGATTCTCATGGACTTGGTTTTGATAGCGGTATCAAGGAAAACCTTCGATTATGTATCATTCCTGGTGGCTTGTGTGCAAGGGTTTGCGTTCATATAGACCCACTTTGTGAGTCCGAAATTTATTTGGAAGTTTGCGCCTGTCCTGTGTTCCTTCTTTTCTTTGTCCGTGTTTTTTTATGCTACCAAGTTTGTGTCAAAAATGGTATGCCATCGTTCGACAATGCGATGTGCCATTATGTCTTGAAACTGTTCCTAATAACTCGGCTGTAAATGCAGTACCCCTGTCGGTTATTACTACTGCTGGCGCCATGCCTTAGTACCACGTTTTCTATAAAAAAAATTACAGCATATCCACGGAGTGAATGACGATCAGTGGGTGAAGCTCGGGAGGTTCATCATAGATCGTGCCGAGTTCCGGATTAATTTAGTTAACGCACACGCTACGAATCCTCATGGTTCAACTATGCACAAGTGAAATCTCCCACCGGCACTTCATTGCAATTCAAGATCCAGTGCCTATATATATATATATATATATATATTATAAAGGAGATTTATTGGAGATCAAGATCAAGCGGCTGCCGGTCGAAGGATCTGCCAAGCGCGTTCTCCGAGCTCGAGCTCCCTGCTGCACCGCACGATGCTGCTGCCTCTGCGCTGGTGCTCTTCTTCTTCGTTACAATGGCCCCGCGGAAATAAAGGAGCCATCCTGGCGACTTAGGTTTCAGGAGAGACAGTGGGATCATGGTACGGCTTGAGCCGCTGAACGTGGACAACTTCACGGTTGCGACGTCGCATATCAGACGGAGGCGTGAGTGGCTCAACCAGGTAATTTACCGGTGAAGTTCGTTCGAGTACGCGGTATGGTCCGTCGTATTTTGGAAGTAGTTTTGAAGCGAGCCCTGGTGTGCGGTGCGGCACTGAGAGCCAGACGAGAGCGCCCGGGACAAAAGCAGGAGTGGAGTTCTGGGCGTCGTGAAGTGCTTTTTGGCGGTTCTGGTCGTCGGAGGTGAAACGGCGGGCCAGCTGGCGACATTCTTCAGCGTGTCTGGCGGCTTCAGAGATTGGCAGGCATTCTGATGAATCCTGTCTGTATGGCAGAATTGTGTCGATGGTGTGTGAGGGATGACGGCCGTAAAGAAGGTAGAAGGGCGAGAAACCAGTGGTGGCCTGCGTCGCGGTATTGTAGGCGTAGGTGATGAACGGAAGAACAAGTTCCCAGTTGGAGTGGTTAGGCGTGACGTACATGGCGAGCATGTTACCCAGAGTTCGATTAAAGCGCTCCGTAGTGCCATTGGTCTGCGGATGATAAGCAGTGCACGTGCGATGAACAATAGCGCATTGGGCAAGCAGTTCTTCGGTGACCTCTGATAGAAAAGCGCGCCCATGGTCGCTCAGAAGTTCTCGCGGGCCTCCATGACGTAACACAAAACGGCGTAGTACGAACGTGGCGACCTCTTGCGCTGTAGCGTTTGGTAGAGCAGCAGTCTCGGCGTAACGGGTCAAGTGGTCTACTGCAACAATTATCCACCTGTTGCCGTTAGGAGTCAATGGTAGCGGTCCATAAAGGTCTATGCCTACGCGATCAAAGGGTTGGGATGGGCACGGCAAAGGTTGGAGCTCACCGGCGGAGTTGGGCGGCGGCGCTTTGCGGCGTTGGCATTCGCAACAAGAGCGCACGAAGCTTCGAACATAAGTGTACATTCCGCGCCAGTAGTAGCATTGTCGAAGCCTTTCGTACGTCTTGAAGACTCCTGCGTGGCCACATTGGGGGTCGGTGTGGAACGAGGAGCAGATCTCTGATCGCAGGGCTCTTGGGATGACGAGCAACCATGCGCGCCCCTCTGGAGCATAGTTGCGGCGATACAGGAGCTGATCTCGAATAGCAAAATGAGGAACCTGGCGGCGAAGCGCGGACGTTCGACGTGTCTGAAAGAAGGTTGAGAAGAGATGCAGTCCAGGGGTCGTTCTGTTGTTCAGCAGCAATAGTGTCAAAGTCCAGTGATGACAATGTGGCCTCGCAGACGTAGTCATCAGCGGCCTTCGGTGGGAGCGGTGACCGGGAAAGCGCGTCAGCGTCGGAATGCTTCCGTCCGGAACGGTACACCACGCGGATGTTGTATTCTTGAATTCGCAGGGCCCAGCGAGCGAGGCGTCCTGAGGGGTCTTTTAACGTCGAAAGCCAGCATAATGCGTGGTGGTCAGTGACTACGTCAAAAGATCTGCCGTATAAATATGGGCGAAATTTTCCAAGCGCCCACACGATGGCTAAACATTCCTTTTCTGTTACGCTGTAATCGCTCTCCGCTTTGGTTAACGTGCGACTTGCATACGCGACGACGTATTCGGTGTGGCCAGGTTGACGCTGTGCTAACACGGCACCGAGACCTACACCGCTTGCGTCGGTGTGGACCTCGGTTGGTGCTTTGGGGTCAAAATGGCGAAGGATGGGTGGCGTCGTGAGAAGACGGCGCAAGGTGTCGAAGGCGTCGTCGCAGGCAGGGGACCATGACGTGATATCTTTAGTGCCGCCTAGGAGCTGAGTGAGAGGCGATGTAATCGAGGCAAAGTTTCGAACGAATCGTCGGAAATAGGAACATAGCCCGATGAAACTGCGGAGTTCCTTGACGGTAGTGGGTTTAGGGAATGCAGTGACGGCTCGTAGCTTCTCGGGATCTGGAAGGATACCGTCCTTGGAGACGACGTGGCCTAGAATTGCGAGCTGACGGACGGCAAATCGACATTTCTTCAGGTTCAGTTGCAAACCGGCGTTGCTCAAGCATGCGAGTACTTGTTCAAGGCGGCGCAGGTGCGTTGCGAAATCTGGGGCAAACACCACAATGTCGTCAAGGTAGCACAGGCAGGTCTTCCATTTTAGGCCACGCAAAACGTTATCCATCATTCTTTCGAACGTAGCAGGCGCGTTGCAAAGTCCGAAGGGCATGACGGTAAATTCATACAAGCCGTCTGGTGTAACAAAAGCGGTTTTTGGGCGATCAGCCTCTGCCATCGGTACCTGCCAGTAGCCGGATCGCAAGTCTAACGAAGAGAAGAACTCAACTCCTTGCAAACAGTCCAAAGCATCATCAATGCGTGGTAGTGGGTAGACGTCTTTCAGCGTGATCTTGTTCAATCGCCGAAAATCAACACAGAAGCGGATGGAACTGTCTTTCTTTGCGACGAGTACCACAGGAGAGGCCCACGGGCTCTGCGAAGGCTGAATCACGCCTCGATGGAGCATGTCATCGACCTGTTCTTGGATGACTTGACGTTCCGTGGCGGACACGCGATATGGTCTTTGTCGCAGGGGTGTGTGCGAGCCAGTGTTGATGTGGTGCTCGATGGTCGATGCACGGCCGAGGGTTTTTTGGGAAACATTGAAAGAACGGCGGAAGCGCTGAAGTAGAGTGAGGAGCTGAGACCGCTGGTGAGGTGTCAGGTCGTCGGCGACAAATGGGTGGAATACATCTTGCGATGCTGAGTCAGGTACGGAGAGGACGCTCAGTTCACTGACGGTAGCAGAAGACATCTCGTCGGCGGCGGACACAATTCACGCAGAACCGACCGGCTCAACGTATCCGAGGCATTCGCGGCTCAGCAGTGATAACGGTGATGAAAGGTGATTATAAATAGGCATTGCACTGGAACCAGCAGTGAGGTCAAGAGCAGCGAAGGGCAAAGGAAGCGCTTTACGGGTAAAAAGCTGCTGAGAGGGCGTGAAGAGGACAGTGCCGTCGGATATAGCGCTACATGAGACTGGTATGAATGCTGAAGAGTACGGCGGAATACGGGTGTCTTCCTTCACGACAAGTTTAGCTGAAGACTGGGCGTCGACGGAGGCGAGGTCACCAAGTTGAGAAAGTTCAATCTCAGCCCGAGCGCAATTAATGACGGCGTTGTGGCGCGAAAGAAAATCCCATCCTAGAATAATGGCGTGTGAGCACGATGAAAGGACGATGAACTCTATCGTGTATAAAACGTCCTGAATGAGCACACGGGCTGTGCAGGCGGCGGTCGGATGGACGGGCTGAGCACTGGCTGTACGAAGCGATAATCCCGACATTGGCGTCGTGACTTTACGAAGCGAGCGGCAAAATCCGGCATCCATTACTGAAATAGCGGCACCAGTATCGACAAGAGCGACTGTAGCGACATTTTCGACGAACACATCAATAACATTTTCAGGGGAAGGACGAGGACTTCGGTATGTCGACACTTGCGCAGTTCTTGCCTCGGGAACTGCGTCGTCTAGTTTCCCTCTTCGTTAGATATTGGCCGTCGACGCATCGGGGACAGCGATCGGCGACGCGGGGAGGGCGAGCGGTGGTCTTCAAAACGAGGGCGGTGATCGTTCTGGGAGCGAGATGGCGGTGGCTCGTAGGGTCCGTAATGCGCACTCGCATCGCGCGGCCAATAGGGCGCTCGTCGGTCCTCATCAAATGGCCGCACCTGGCGGGGGCAGAGCCTCGCGACGTGTCCGGGATACCTGCAGGCATAGCATATAGGACGATTGTCCGGCGTACGCCACGGGTTAGCGACGGCAGGGGTGGCCCAGGAGACGGGAGGAGGAGGGCGGTGCACAGGCTGCTGGAAACGCCTTAGGCACACTGCGGGGCACAGTACGGGGCGCCATTGCAGCAACCGTAGCATACGTAACCGGTGCAACCACAACATCCTGCCGGCGGACGCCCTGCTGGCAGACATCCTGCTGGTGAACAGCCGGCAGAACCTCCGCGACCTCCTATTGGATCACGTTACGGAGAGGAGACGGCAAAGGGCCGGTAGACTCCTGGGTGAAGGGGACCAAGGAAAGCTGTCGCGCGACTTCCTCGCGAACAAAAGCCTTGATCTGTGTGATCAACGACGCCTGTTCGGGGTCGGTGGTCAGGCTGCAGAGTGACGCTGCATTCGGTGTGGGAAGTCGCCTTGTCAGAGCTCGCTGCTTTCGCAACTCGTCATAGCTCTGGCACAAGCTAATGACATCGGCGACAGATCGTGGGTCCTTCGCCAATAGCATCTGGAACGCATCATCGTCGATGCCTTTCATGACGTGTTTGATCTTTTCACTTTCCGTCATGGCAGCATTCACACGTCTGCACAGATCGACAACGTCTTCTATATAGCTGGTGAATGTTTCACCCGTGTCCTGTGCGCGTGTACGCAAGCGCTGCTCGGCTCGGAGCTTCCTCACGGCGGGCCGATCGAACACTTCCATTATTGCCCTTTTGAAAGCTGGCCACGTTCGGATGTCAGCCTCGTGATTTCTGAACCAAAGGCTGGCCACGCCAGCGAGGTAGAACGATACGTTGGTCAGCTTGTCCGAGTCATTCCATTTGTTGTTAGCGCTCACCCGTTCATAAGACGAAAGCCACTCTTCAACGTCGTTGTCATCGGCTCCGCTGAAGATGGGAGGCTCCCGCTGGCGAACAGTGCCAGAGCACAGGACTAAAGCCCCTACAAGTAAAGTAGCGCCAAGTGCACCCCTCCGCTTCTCCCTCCTCTCCTAGCAGCTACAGCAGCGCCCCTGGAGTGTCCACAAGTAACTATGGAGGCGAAAGCGAAAGCACGCGGCGGCCGTCGCGGCCAGGCCAGCGAGGCTGCCGCGCGCGTTGGGCAGCCGCGTCGTTGAAAGCACGTTTCTTGCGGGAGCGGTTGTCGGCGGTTGCCGTGCCGGACTTCGCCCTTGTTGACGCTATGTCGCGTGCGGTAGACTTGCTTTGTATTTGACTGATCGCTGATAAATACAGTGTGCAATTATTGGTAGCTGTAAAGTGCGATGAGATTTGTATGCATTTGTATGCAAACACGCGGCCGCACCCCTGCACGGGGCGCTCTGACAGCCCTGCGTAAGCTGCGTGTTTGGCGGCTAGTAGGGCCGTAGGATGGGCTATGAGGGCCAGCTTCGCCCTGAGAGCACGCGCTCGATGACGCGGGAACAGTCTTCGGCTACCATCGTCCCGCATTTGGTCTCCGGCTTCTCCGCCGTTGCCTCGGCGTGTGTGCGAATAGCTGTCCGATGCGCTGGAGCCACACATCTCGACGTTTGGCATTTAGCTTTCCTCGCGGAAGCGAAAACTCCTTCTTTCCGTTGTTGTACGTGCTTTTGCGGCATCCAAAAACATGCAGTGCTGTCGGCAGATTCAAGCATGATCGCGCAAGGTCGAGCGCCGCGCGCGTTGCACGCCCTGGTCACATGGGGTGGACAACCAAGATGGCGTTCGCCCGACTTTCAAAAAGCTAGTGGTGCATCGTGCTTTGCGATCTCTTAGCACGGCCGAAGCCAAATTTGCATGGCGCGCGGCGGCGCTGCCATCGATAGCGTCAATCCCAAGCACATCGTCAAGAGAATGCTGGGCTCTCGCGTCGTGTGCTGCTCGCTTGTGGGGATGGGTTTTAGCGGTACAAGCGCTTCGCTTACTTCATTCTTCTACAGACTTCTTTTATGACGCGGTATATTTAACATATTGCACAAAAACTCATAACTGCGCCGTAACCGTGGACCTGTCCCATGCCATGTTGCCGACACCACGCACATAAACACACGTCGAGCACATGCATGTACTCACTGATAATGTACTGCATATTTTTACACTAAAACACTCCACTTGCTCCTAATTACCTTCTATTGTCGTATTTACCAGCACTTTCCTAATTATTTCTCTCAAACTTCCCCCAAAGGGTCGCTTACAGCCGCAACGCCCTCTTGCTGAACGTACGACGGCGGCCAAGTGCCTTCTCAACTAGCTTCATCTACACATCTACGAAGCAAACGAAAGAGGAGGTGTCTCCACACTGACACGAATGGCGCTACTTTAGTTATTTTCAGGGACTTTACACAGGACAGGCGGCGACGGGAGAGTCTGCTGGTCGGCGTCCGGCATGGCAGAGGGTAGCGTCCGAGAACGGAGTTCCAGGATGGTAGAGTGGAACGGTACCCAGCACGGCTCCACCAAATATAAAGGAGATTTATTGAAGATCAAGATCAAGCGGCTGCCGGTCGAAGGATCTGCCAAGCGCGTTCTCCGAGCCCGAGCTCCCTGCCGCACCGCACGATGCTGCTGCCTCTGCGCCGGTGCTCTTCTTCTTCGTTACAATATATATATATATATGGGTTGCCGGTGAACGCTTCTCCAACGCGAGCAGTCGGTATTTCTCGAACTTGCTAGGAGACGCTGCCTGCGTCAACGTTGTCTCTCGCGGGTGAGGGGCGCGTTCCCCTTCTTTGCGAGCAGGTAGAGCGTTCCTCTAAGAAAGAGCGTTTCCATAGCCAACGTGTGCCTTTCGCTCTCTCTCTGTCTCTCTCTCTCTCACAAGACAGCAGAGGCACGCGCCGGGACAGAGAGAGAGAGAGAAGCACGCACTGAAGGCGAGCGCGTGCCTCCCGGCACGCGGGTTGTGCCTGACGACTGACGCCTGACAAGGTTAGACTAAGAGGAGCTTCGCCCCTAAATATCTGGCAGTTTCACTTGCTGTGCCCCTCTCCTGAGCTTTGGGTTCGGCGTAGCAGGTCAGGCAGTCTGTTGCTACAATAATCCATTTACGACCCAAAGTGGAAGTTGGAAACAGGCCTAGGATATCCATGCTGATTTGTGCAAATGGAGTTTTGGGCACTTAAAGGGGTTGGAGGTAGCCGACTGGTTTGCCTACTGGCGTTTTCTGCCGCTGTCATGTGCGGACGTACTGCTGAACGGTCGCTGCGAGTTTTGGACAGTAATATTTCTGTTTCACTCCATAAGTTCGTGCATAGCCCAAGTGACCAGAGGTTGCTTCATCATGGCATGCCTGCAATATTTCGCTTTGGAGAAGCGTTGGGACAACAAGTAGGCGTTTCCATTTGGAGAGAAGTTCAACTCGTAAAGGACGTCGTTGCGTATGCAGAAGGATGACAGTCTCCTCGCAAAGCGTATCAGAACAGCAGTGGTCCGACCCTCCAGGAAGTTAATAATTTGCTCCAGTTCTGGGTCGTCGCGCTGTTGCTGTGCAGTCGTAGTCATGTTGACAACTCCAACAAATGCTGTATCATCGTCATCCTCTTCATTTGCCAGTTTGAGTGGTGCACTAGAAAGGCGATCGGCATCCGGTGTGCCAGTTCCCGGATTTATAGACAATAACCACATCAAATTCTTGAAGTTTAAGGATCCAGTGCGCCAGTCGTCCTGATAGATCTCTAAAGTTCATCAACCAACAAAGGGAGTGATGATCACTGACGACTTGAAAAGTGCGGCCGTACACATATGGGCGAAATTTCATAACCGCCCACACTACCGCAAGGCACCCTTTTTCCATGGTGGAATAATTTTCTTCGGTACGGAAAAGGGTTCTGCTTGCGTAAGCAATTACTCAGTCAGAACCATCTTGATGCTGCATGAGCACAGCTCCCAAGCCAACATTGCTGGCATCAGTGTGTATAGCTGTCAGCACGTCGTCACAGTGTGCGAGGACCGGCGGTTTTTGAAGTCGTTGCCGCAGCTCGTGAAACGATTTATGCTGTTCATCGCCCCATCCAAATTGGCCGTCTTCTCTGATGAGTCGTCTCAACGGCAACGCAAGGCACCAAAAGTAATGAATGAAGCGTCAGTAGTAGGCGCAGCGTCCTAAAAGTCGCCTGAGCACCTTTTTGTCACATGGTTGCAGAAAATTTGCAACGGCAGCTATCTTCCCGGGGTCGGGCTGTACCCCTTGACTGCTGACAACATGGCCTAGGAAAAGGAGCTCTTCGAAGCCAAAATGACACTTCTCCAACTTCAGTGTAAGACCAGCAGATCATATGGCTTGGACAAGTGCTTGCAGTCGCTTCAAGTGCTCATCAAATGTTGCAGAAAACTCAATCCGTCGTCTAAATATACCAAACACGTTTGCCACTTGAGGCCTGAAAGTAGGGTGTCCATTAACCACTGGAATGCAGCAGGGGCGAACCAGAGACCGAAGGGAGGCACCTTATGAGGGCGGCATGGCAATCGGAATGTTCCATTGTTCTATTTATTTTTTTTTCATTATCCTTGGACCTTGCATTCATTTTGTGGTAGCGCTGACTAACAAACAAGGACAAAAGAAGACACAAGTATACTGGACGGGCGCTAGACATCAACTGACTTTACTTCTTTGAAAAAAACACATACAGAATGAACAAGTACACGTGATCGCCTGCGCAGACATCCACAGGCGCAGGTGCAATGCGCATTTTTGTTACCACCTTACGTTGGCAAGATTCAAGTTAGGATATTCATACTCTTTCTGAGACAAAGCAATAGAAGGAACACTTACGCACTCGTTTTTGTTAGCATTAATCGCTACCGCCTCTATAATTTCACGTGTCATTTGGTCTTTGCCTTTTCTTAGCACACGTGTCGCTCTGAATGCCGGAGCACAACCACACCTGCGGCAATGGACCGCCAAATGCCCCCCCGCTGCCTGCGCATCAACTGCCGCACGGTGCTCAAGCAATCGGACATTGAGACAACGCCCGGTCTGACCAATATAGCACCTTCCGCATGGCACAAACGGGTCGTCGTGCTGCCTGGTGCATGCGTTGTTGCGTTTGCGCCCGTTCACTGCTGGGCAAACGCGCACCAACTTATCTGGAGCCATGAAAACCACCGGCACTCCGCATTTCGTTGCCACCTTCTTTAGGCGGTGTGAGAAGCGGTGGAAGTACGGCAAGGCCACAGGCCTCGCGCTTGGCCTACTGGACGACCCAGATCGGGCACGCGCTTCTTTCATCACCTCCTTTAAGATGGACTCTGCCACTGAGCTTATGAGTTCCTTGGGGAAACCCACCCTCTCGAGGCGTTCCACTTGGTGCATCAAACTTTGCCCAACAAGGTCGTCACACGACCTCGCAAGAGCAGCCCTAAGGCAGCCGACCGCAATGCCCCTTTTTATCAGTTTCGAATGGGCCGAATCATATCTGAGGAGTTGTTTTTTTGAGCGTGGTCTATAGCTCCAGCATGCATGCGCTTCAGAGAAATTAAAACATACATCGAGGAACTGGAGTTTACCGTCTTCTGGCAATTCATGGGTGAACTTAAGACCCTTTGAACAGGCACTAAAGACATCCAAAACAGTCCAGGTAACGCTATCTTGCTCTTGATGCTCAACCCCCCTTAGTACCGCCAGGCAATCGTCAACATACCTAAAAATCTTTGCTCCAAGAGCCATGTCTATGCGCGCCAGAATGCGTTTGTCACAATCAGCTAAAAACATCGTGCTTAAAATTGGGGCTATGCTCGAACCTATGCACACACCTTCCTTCTGAATAAAAAGCTGATCATTAAAAGATACAAAGGTGTTGGCAAGAAAAAAAAGAGAGTAATTCTAAAAAACTTCCAGTCGATAACCCAGACGAACTGTGAAAGCTCAAGGGGTCTGAATCCTCGATTGCATCCCTAACAACTCTGAGAATTTCATGCTGAGGAATGGAATAGAAAAGGTCTTCAGCATCAACTGAAACGGCAAAACACCGACTCTGATGAGCGTTCTAATTCCCGGAAATACTCAATCACTTCATCAGAGTTCTTAATCAAAAAGGGATCCGCAACCTTCAGAGTAGACAGATGTCGCTGGAGGAATGTAGAAATTTCCTTCTGCCATGTACCCTTTTCCGTGACTATTGAACGGAAAGGTACACCTTCTTTATGTGTTTTGGCCGTAAAAAAGATATCTAGCGACTCTTTCTTGGCCGCAAGAACACTCTTTCGGAGACGGGACAAATTCAATTCTTGACACAACGCTAACGCCTGCCTCTTGGTTTTAGCAGAAGCCTTAGTAATGGCCTTGAAGTTTTTTGTGATCGCCTCATTCGCTTTCCTATCGTACAATGACATAGTTGTGACCACAACTGTATGTTTTAATGTATGTTTTAATTTCTCTGAAGCGCATGCATGCTGGAGCTATAGACCACGCTAAAAAAAACAACTCCTCAGATATGATTCGGCCCATTCGAAACTGATAAAAAGGGGCATTGCGGTCGGCTGCCTTAGGGCTGCTCTTGCGAGGTCATGTGACCACCTTGTTGGGCAAAGTTTGATGCACCAAGTGGAACGCCTCGAGAGGGTGGGTTTCCCCAAGGAACTCATAAGCTCAGTGGCGGAGTCCATCTTAAAGGAGGTGATGAAAGAAGCGCGTGCCCGATCTGGGTCGTCCAGTAGGCCAAGCGCGAGGCCTGTGGCCTTGCCGTACTTCCACCGCTTCTCACAGAGCCTAAAGAAGGTGGCAACGAAATGCGGAGTGCCGGTGGTTTTCACGGCTCCAGATAAGTTGGTGCGCGTTTGCCCAGCAGTGAACGGGCGCAAACGCAACAACGCATGCACCAGGCAGCACGACGACCCGTTTGTGCCATGCAAAGTTGGCGTTGTGTACAAGATTCCGCTTTCATGCGGAAGGTGCTATATTGGTCAGACCGGGCGTTGTCTCAATGTCCGATTGCTTGAGCACCGTGCGGCAGTTGACGCGCAGGCAGCGGGGGGGCATTTGGCGGTCCACTGCCGCAGGTGTGGTTGTGCTCCGGCATTCAGAGCGACACGTGTGCTAAGAAAAGGCAAAGACCAAATGACACGTGAAATTATAGAGGCAGTAGCGATTAAAGCTAACAAAAACGAGTGCGTAAGTGTTCCTTCTATTGCTTTGTCTCAGAAAGAGTATGAATATCTTAACTTGAATCTTGCCAACGTAAGGTGGTAACAAAAATGCGCATTGCACCTGCGCCTGTGGATGTCTGCGCAGGCGATCACGTGTACTTGTTCATTCTGTATGTGTTTTTTTCAAAGAAGTAAAGTCAGTTGATGTCTAGCGCCCGTCCAGTATACTTGTGTCTTCTTTTGTCCTTGTTTGTTAGTCAGCGCTACCACAAAATGAATGCGAGACCCAACCAACTAGCCCACCTTACCGCCTTGACAACCCTTGGACCTTCTTTTACCTTGTGGTGGAATATTACAGTCGAATCTTGATAATTCGAACTCGAAGGGGCCCGAAAATTTATTCGAATTAAAAGAAGTTCGAATTAAAGAAAGCTCATTGAATTGAGCACTCACCTGCAGCAGCACATGTGCAATGAGCGAGCACGAGTGGCTAGTACACAAAGATTTATTCGCGCGTATTTTCACTTCGAACTGCACCATACCCATCATTAAGAAAAGTAGTCGGTTATGCGCGTCTGCACACGTTTTTCCCGCAATGAGTCAATGAAGATGTCTTGAAGCTTGCTAACGAATTCTAAACCAGCATCTGCATTTTGCTGGAAAGAGAAGTAGCGTGCGGCTAAGTCCAGCGCCGACGCTACTTCACTTGCATTTGGTGGAGTCGAAGGGGCAGGGGGTACTTCGTCGCTGGCATCCGAGTCCTCGCCATTGGGAGTAGAAGGGTCCCCTGAAGCGCTCTGTTAAGGGCACGTGGCTTGTAAGATCTCAGCATCGGTGACAACACCATAGATCTCTAAACCCGCGTCCACATTCACGTAGCCCTCAAAGGTAACGCCGTTCAGAAGAACTCTGGTGCCCCTTTCGGACACGCAGTTATCGTCATCGTCCGACGAAGTCTGCACCGCCTCATCATTGGCCTGATCCACATCACCACTGGCCACGGGTTTGCCAAACCCACATCGCCGGAAACAGTTGCTGATGGTGTCTGGCTTAATGGAGGCCCAAGGTCGACGGCATACATTTTGTCGCTGTCCATGCACAATAGCATCCGTTCCACGATATGGCGCCTGTAGAGAGTTTGCAAATTTTGAATGACTCCGATATCCATGGGCTGGAGCACAGCCGTTGTGTTTTTCGGCAGAAAAACCAGCCGAGTCGCAGTGCGCCGTGCAGCTGTCAACGAAGAGTACATTCCGGCCTTTAGCGGCAAACTTTCTGTCCAAAGTACGCACCCAGTCTGAAAAAGTGTCCATAGTCATCCATGACTTCTTGTTGGCGACGTAATCGACTGGAAAGGTCTTCACGCCCTTAAAACAGCGAGGCTTGGCCGATTTACCTATCACTAGCAACCGGCAACGCTCCGTGCCCGTCGCATTTGCGCACACCATTACCGTCAGCCTCTCCTTGCTTCGCTTGCCGCCGGCACAATCGTCGCCTTGAAAAGTAATCGCCTGGTTCGGGAGCAGTTTATAATACAGTCCTGTAGAACGACCACGAAGGAATGACCACGAACGAATACTCCCCACTGCCGCGGCTCTTTTCTGTGAATGCTTTTTTTCGCAGCCAGGCCAGGCTGGCCAGGCGAGGAGGCTACGCAACACGTGATCGCTCGGTGGGTTGGTTTGTGTTGTTTTTGGTTACGGCAGACGAAAAGGGGAAGAGCCGCCGTACGGCTCTCTGCTCGGAGAAAACGGAGGAAAGAGTCAGCGGCCATGCCCCGACAACGCAGATAACCGCGTCTTTCATTCTTTCCTGGATGCTCAAGCAGGGAAGGCCACAACTGGAATCAACTCTCTCCTCAGAGGGGAGAGGCAAAGGGGCCGCCGGTCTCCCCGCGAGTTGTGCTGTCACATCGGCGTTGCCTGCTGTGCGCGTTTTTCTTTTTTCTTCCCGTGCCAGTGTTCAATGCCCGTGCCACCTTGACGAATGAAGCGTGAAGGGGAGGGAGGGGGGGGGGGGCCTCTTTTATGCTTTTTCTCCGCGGCGGGGTCAGAAATACCAATGGAAATACCCTTGTCGTAGGCGCTGCCACGTGATTCGAGGAATTTTCGGAGCACGGGATGTTCGAATTAACCGTCGCAGATGCTTGCGCGTTCGAATTAACGGGTGTTTTCGGCCATTGAAATACACATAACTTTGCCGGGACTGCAGCGTCAGTTCGAATAAACCGGAAGTTCGAATTAAGCGTGTTCGAATTAATGAGATTCGACTGTATAATGAAATACGCGGTAGTAATGCAGAAATTACCACTTCAGCTATGTGCTGTCATCCAAAATCGCAATCGTGCTTACGAAGGTGTCGCTATCTTGGTATCCTCGTAAAAAGGAGCAATCGAACATGAGGATAGCCACACCACTGTGTCTCTCCAACAAAAAATAAAACCTGCAAGAGCGAGAAGAAGTTAAGTGCTCAAAGTAACTGTTTTCAAGAAATAAAACTTTGAGCTCCGTTCTCTCACTTTCCATTTTTTGAGCAGTTGCTGTCAGTCATCCCAGGGCCATTTCATAAATAATTAAGCTAAATTCATTCTGTTTTCTTTTTTCATTTAGATCCTGAAACACTGGTGAGCGCCGTAAAGCTATTCATTTATACCTGAACGTCACACGAACTTTCATAATTGTATTTTTGCAAAAGTTGTTAGTAAGAAGACATGCCGAGTACATTTCAAAAATTTTTTCTGTACTCATTTGGACATAAAAAAAATCAACGAACAGCTTTACGGCACACAAAAAGTAGGCCTTAGTGTATATGCTTAAGTCAAAGTGGTACTGAAACATTGTCTAATTGACTGATTAATTAGGGAGTGACTGAAAGGGTCTATAAGGTGATGCAACTCAAAAACTATAATATGTAGCTTAAAACTGATTTCATTTCGTATATCAGCATAACAAACTACCGTAAAAACCCGCGTATAGCCTGGGGTTTTTTTCCAGATTTTAGGGTGCGAAATTTCGGCCCCGTACTATACGCGGTTGCTAGAAATATTCAGCGCTACTTTTTAGACGCAGACACTACAGGAAACACACAGGACAGTGTCTGCGTCTGCGATACACAGAGTCTGTGTCTAAAAAGTAGCGCTGAATATTTCTAGCAACATGTGTGACCGACTAGCCCAGCAACGTGTTTTGTTAAGCGAACTATACGCGGGCCCCAAGAATCTTTTGCCCGAATTCACAGTTCTGGTTTCAGCAGCGAGGTGCTATCATCAACATCAGGTGTCTGTGTGCTTCTGCGTTAGGTAGCGCAAGCGGCGTTAGTCCTAGAGACCTACAGGCATGCAACATGGCATGCAACAGCAGCCACTGCTATGACTTAGCGCACACAACGACGGTCACTATTTTGCTCCTGTGATTTTACGCCATGTCAGGACTGCGCAGGCAGTACTCGGCTGCCTTTAAAAGAAAAGTTATCGCTGCTGCCGAAACCATCGGCAACTGTGCTGTGGAGCGACAGTTCGGAGTCAACGAGCAGAGCATTCGCGGTTGGAGGAAGCAGAAGGAAGCCCTGTTTGCATGCAGCAGCCAGAGAAAAAGTTTCCGAGGACCAAAAAATAGAGCGTTTCTTGACGTGGGGCTAGAACTGGCGGACTTTGTTCGGGAGCAACGAGCTGCACATCTCGCTGTCAACATCGAACTGCTACAAGTGAAGGCAAGGGAGATCGCTCGCGACAAAGCCATTCAGCCGGAGGACTTCAAGGCGAGCGAGCACTGGGTGTCTCGCTTCATGCGCCGCGCTGGGTTCTCCCTACGTTGGCGTACGTCGATCTCGCAGAAGCTACCAGAGGACTACGAAGAGCAGCTTGTGGCCTTTCAAAAGTATGTGATTGCGTTGTGAAAGAGAGTCCCCTTTCAGCTAGGCCAGATTGGCAATGCGGATCAAATGCCAGTGTACCTGGATATGCCCTCGGCGCTAGCTGTGCATCAAAAAGGCTCCAGGCAGGTTACCGTGCGACCAACCGGGAATGAAAAAACGCGTGTAACAGTAATGTTGTCCTGCATGGCAGATGGTCACAAGCTGCCACCCTACGTGGTGTTTAAAAGAAAGACGCTGCCGAAGGGGTAGAAGTTCCCAAAATATGTTGTCATCCGCTGCCAGGACAAGGGGTGGATGGACGAATCCATGGTGCTGGACTGGATTAAGTCCGTGAGGTGTCGACGCCCCGGAGCACTGCCGGGGCTCCCTTCAATGCTTGTGCTCGATGTGTTTCGGTGTCACCTGCCCGACTCCGTTAAGCGACTGCTGCGCGACTACAGCACCAAGCTCGTCGTCATCCCCGGAGGAATGACATCCCAGCTGCAGCCACTTGATGTGTGCCTTAATAAGCCATTAAGGACCACATCAAGTGCCTGTACATGGAGTGGATGAGGTCTGGAGAGCCAGAAGTGACCCCTGCTGGACGGCTGAAACGGGCCTCGCCAGCGATACTCTGCTCGTGGATAGTCGAGGCTTGGGCCTGCATTCCCGAGGCACTCGTTCGTCAGGCCTTCAAAAAGTGCTGCGTCTCAATCGCGCTTGACGGCACTGAAGATGATGTGCTGCGGGATGACATTTCCGACAAGGGAGCTTCGGAAGAGAGCACGTCCGACGACGAGCAATTGTCAAGGGTGTAAATAAATGCATTTTTCCCTTTTCCTCGGACTATATTCGGATGAAAACTTTTTTTCTCGCATTTGCTATCCCTGAATTACACCCCGGACTACATGCAGGTCCGAGCTATAGACGGGTTCGCTGTTTGTAAACAAACAGGAATGCGCCGAACGGTGTGCCCAAGAAGACTTCCGGTGCGGCACTTCCGGTAGTACATTTTCAATAGACTCGACGGTGTTTGCCTCTGGTGCATTTGAGTTTGTTGCTCAAATAATTCTGGCGGCATTCGTTCAAATGCTTTTAGAGCGATGTCTAGCGACTACATGAAGGGGGTCGACGACGTCGCACGAGAGAGCTACAAGCATAAACTGCAGAGGAGAGAAGAGTTGCCTGATCCGCTGGATAGGGAAGTTGTAGCCTGGAAGGCAGCTACGCGATGAATTGACAAACGATCTGTTTGAATGCATGTCAGCCGATGTTGTGAGCAAAGTTATGCTAGCTGCAGAATTCTTGCGAAAGGTAAGCAAGATTGTCCCATTTTAGAACAAGCCTGTTAAACAGCAATAAAATTATAATTAAAGGCAACAAGCAGAGAGCAAGTCGGCTGTGATGGAGCATGCCTAGTTTTCTTAAAATGACAGGTTAAACCGATGGCTAACTTTACCATGACAACTTAAGAACTTTACTGTGACCATTTGAAAAGGTCATAATAATAACCATCTGTTTTTCACATAAGGGGTGGAGTTGTGTACGGAACGCCACATCGCATAAACGCGTAACCTACGTTTTATCGCACGTGTTCTAAGCTGCCGAAAACGGGCTAGTTGACAAACGCAAAGGTTTGGTCTAGGCACACATCACGATGGAACATTAAACATTATATTGGTGCGCTTGTGCCACACCGGGTACTTTTTGATCGGAAAGATCGGCGCCGATCGGAATCGATCGCGATCTAATGTGTT
Source organism: Hyalomma asiaticum (assembly GCA_013339685.2). Lineage (NCBI taxonomy): Eukaryota > Metazoa > Arthropoda > Arachnida > Ixodida > Ixodidae > Hyalomma > Hyalomma asiaticum. Next base: position 39,313,817 of record CM023483.1, read on the forward strand.
CGGTGCGTCTGAAATCATATGAAATGTACTCATTATATAATGAAGTCAGGTGTGGCTGAGTCACGCAAAATACTATGGTTTCCTTACGAGTACACTATTTACGAACCAAACTTTCAAGTTAACCTGCCTACATCTATAGTCCAAGCTCACACCGAAAGATGAATTAGCTAGGGTGCGACTATGTCCATGGGTATCAACACGAAAGGCGATGAGTCAGTTGCTCCCACCGTCGCCAAACCACTCGCAGGCGTCGCTCTTATGAAAAAAAAAAAAAAAGGCGAACGCACGGCAACAAAACATGGGAACCGCGACGTATACTGTGCGGCGATTAATGTTGAGCGCGGCTGCTTTGGTGTTCCGAGTGCTGCTTCGAACAGTACACATCACTGATAAGGCTCCAACTACAAGAAACACCTTTACGATGGATTTTTGGCCTTTGGTACATTTCACGTTTTGCTATCCACTTCAGGTGTCAGCGCGATTATCTGTCGTGGGCGGAACGCGACGGCGTCCGACGTGTACCTTGTAATTAGGGACCTTAGACTAGCGTCTGCGCATCGCCTCTGTGTCATTAGAGTATGCATGGAGCTTTATTTGCCTTTGATGAACTGGGCAGAAGAAATCTGCGCGCTCTTGTGGGATTCCAGTTTTCTCGCCTCGTCGCTGGGCTCTTTCCGCTCATCTGTCGCAAAACATAACGTTTTGACTTGCGATAGCAAATTATTTGCGGACCGCAGACTGCATCCTGGCACCACACAACAGCGCCCGAGTCGCGAGCGCTTCATCACAATAATTCTATCAGCGGAACACAAGCAGCCGCGACCACCGACTCACGCTGAAACCACGCGAAAACGAGGTAAACAGGAAGTTTTCTAGGGCACGTTTCCGGTGAGCGCACAATGTTGCCAGAGAACGGCAAGCGCTGGCGAAACCGTCTATATGCGGGTTTTTACGGTACATCAGTGTGCCAAATTTTATCAGTTTATATAAATATCAAAGATAGTTTTCATTGCCACGTCCCCCTTAAATTCATAGAGGCCATCATGTGCTATGAATGCTGTTTTCTCTCGATCTCTTTCAACTTCTATTTGCCAATATCCGCTCCTTAAATCCATCGACGAGAAATAACATGCATGCCATAGTTGATCGAGGGAATCACTTATTCGAGGAAGCGGGTAAACATCCTTTTTCTTTACTTGGTTGAGCTTGCAGTAGTCAATGCAAAGATGTAAGCTGCCATCCTTTTTCTTGACTAAAACTACCGGTGATGCCCAACGACTCTTCGACAGCTGAGTAACATTATCCTGAAGCATCTTCTGCACCTGGTTTTCTATGGCCTCACATTCCTGCGAGGCTACATGGTACGGATTTTGTCGTATTGGCTGGGCCATTTCATCTGTAATGACGCGATGTTTGGTCAATGTCTTCTGGCCGACTCTGAAGGAAGAAGAAAGAACAGTCCTCAAACTGATGAATAAGCTCCAGGAGGCTTTCTGTGCAGGCAGCAAACTTGGACCAATGTCGACGGACAAAGGTACTGGTCAACGGCGTCATCTTTTTCCACAATCATGCAGTTTGTGACCTGAGGGAGCTCTTCTATGTGAGCAACTGCCATACCTTTCTTGAGATGTCGGTGCTGAGGACTAAAGTTCGTTAGCAGGACTTGTGTGTGCCCCCGATTTATCTTGACGACGCCCCTTGCGACGGAGACACCACGGCTGAATAGTAGAGTTTTGGAATTTTTTTCAGTGATGCTACCGGAACAACTTACTATGTCACATTCGACTGACACGAGAGCGCTCGACCGAGGTGGGATAGTCACACCGTCATCAAAGATACGCAGAGGACGATGGTGCTGCTCAGTAGAAGGTTCAACTAAGTCTGGATTCATCCAAAATGTGACCGACCTATCAGGAATGTTCATAACGGCGCCGTATTCACGCAGAAAGTTCATTCCCAAGATCAGGTCCTTGCAGCACTCCGGCAGAATCACAAAATCAGCAATGAAAGCAGAGCTACCGGTGGTAACTCTAGCCGTGCATTTGCCTGTGGGTGTCATCAGCTGACCTCCGGCAGTCCTTATGTGGGGGCCCGTCGATGTAGTCTTTACTTTCTTAAGACAGTCAGCGAGTTTCTGGTTTATAATTGAGAAATCGGTGCCAGCGTCTACTAGCACTGTCACCGGACGTCCGTCTATGAAAACAGGCAGGTCGGCACTTACAATTTCCTTTGAGGTCAGCAACGTCATCTCGTCCGGTCATGCTGGCGGCATTCGAGAAATTGAGGTCGGCAACGTCATCTCTTCCAGTCATCCTTGCGGCATTAGGGGAGTTGTAGCATTTCGACTGATAGCTGGCAACCTTCCCCCAAAGGTCGCTCCTGTTAGTTTCCCCAGTGAGGGCTCGGGGATCTGCCTTGGGTGGTACCAGCGTAACTGCGACGGTGCGGTGAGGAGCTCGGGGGAGGTGACGGCTTACGGGGCCGACGATAAGGTTCGGCAAACGGCTGTGCTGGTGCTGGCTTAGAGACACTGGCACCGCGTCGACTGTCAAAGTGAGCATGAGGGTAGGTGCTTGAAAAGGTCTGGTATCCGGGGTCGTGATATGGGCAGAAACGGTAAACATGGCCGGCTTCTCGACAATGGAAGCAAAGCGGACGGTGGTTGGCGGTGCACCAAGTGTCCGTCCTGCGAAGAAGTGGTCGACTGAAGGGCGTCCTTCGCGGCCAAGTTGCATGGCCGGCTTCTCGACAATGGAAGCAAAGCGGACGGTGGTTGGCGGTGCACCAAGTGTCCGTCCTGCGAAGAAGTGGTTGACTGAAGGGCGTCCTTCGCGGCCAAGTTGCATGAGCCGGCTGTGGGTAGTAAGGCGAGGCCTCGATGGGTACACTGGGCGGTTGGGTCGGTGGCAACTGAGGTGGGTCGGCGGCAAGTTGGGTCGGCTGTGGGTGGTAAGTCTCATTACAAGGAGGAGGGAAAGATGATGTCTGCAGCACTGGTGTTGGATGACGGACTGCGTATGCGTAGTTTATAGACCGCTGGTTCGGTTGTGGTTGAGGCAAAGAAAATGCTTGCCTGATTTCTTGACGGACAACCTCAGTGAGAGAAGCTACCAAAGGATATTTCAGAGGCACCACAAGGTTGCGCAGCTCCTCCCGAACGACTTCACGGGTGAGCTCACGTAGGGAAGACTCACCGGTTGCAATCAGTGCAGAAACGCTGATCAACGTATTTGTTCTGTCGTACTGGCGGCACCACTGATCAAGGGCTTGTTCAGTTGTCGTGGCCTCCCTAATAAATTCCACAACAGTAGTCGGCGGGTGATGAAGGAGGCCAGCAAACAGTTGCTCCTTCACACCTCGCATAAAATGTTGGACTTTCTTCGCTTCAGGCATCTCAGGGTCCGCAAGGCGGAACAGGCACGTCATATCGTCTGCAAACATAGCCACGCTCTTATTGGGTTTTTAAATCCGCACTTCAGAGAGTTGCTGAGCCAAGTTGCAACGATTGTTGTTAGCAAACCGTATCGAGGAGCTGTTACCGAAAGTCACTCCAGGCAGTTAGTCTCCGTACTCGTACCATGTGTGAGCGCTGTCGGCCAGTGCGAAGTAGATGTGCAATAGTTCCTGATCTGGGGACCAGCAGTTCACCTTGGCGACTCTCTCGTACTGACCGAGCCAATCCTCAACGTCTTCATAAACTTCCCCGTGAAATGTACCGGGGATTCGTGGTTGCTCAATAGTCACCTGTGAAGTGCCTCCGGTGGCCATTTCTGGGGGAAGATGAGGGCTCGTTGATAGGGGGAATTCAAAGGGGAATATCTTGGGGCTCGAGCCTCGCTGTCGGCAACTATAGCGGTGGACAGGTGTATCCACAGCAGGTACTGGTTGCGGGCTTTGACTAGTAGTGCCACTCTGCAGAGGAGTCCCGAGCATCAGGCGTTGAAGTCCAGCACCTCGACCAGTGTCACAATGTGGAACAAACAAGACAGGACCACGATGCGACAAAAGGAACAAGAAGCTGTATTGCAAAAAACACAGTAAGTGCAGACGCCAAGATTCGTCTTCTTCCGAAAAGATCGGTGGTGCTTGCTCGTGCTCCTAACTTCGTTTCTCTCAACTACCATTCTCAAAAGTATAGTCGCGACAATATTGAAAACAGATTTCTTTGTGTGTGTGTGTGTGTTCGGAATGCTTGTGTCGCGTCCCTGACAAGCCTCCAGCACTGATGTGCACTCATTCTATAATTACAGAAATCATGTTGGCTGGGTGCATAGGAGGAATTTCAATCCAGTTTGTGCATGCAGTTTTTCCTCCAAAAACTGCATCGCCTAGTTTTCCGAACTGACATTAGAAGTGAGTCTGGCCGGCCGACGAGGAGCGGTGGAAGGGCAACGATTATAAGTGTCTGGCCAAACAGTAAGCACTACCTGGTGTTTCAGAACAAGTGGGTGGCGATAGGGAGCGGCATGAAGGTAAATGGTACCGCCTGCCTTGGTAATAAGGCTCGTAGGCGCCACCAGAGAAATCATGCTCATGCGTATCATGCGGACAACGTTCATCCTACTGGCGTTTGTGGAAGAAACGTGTCCACGATAGCCGCAGTAACAGCATGTACACTGAGGCACACACCACGGCTTGATGTAAACAGGTTGTAGCATACTGGGAGATAGCGCGGTCACATAAGCCGATGAAGTTTCAGGCGGCATCGCCTGAAAGGTGACCGAGGGTGCAGCAGCAACCCGCCGAGTGAATTGTTAGTGGCAACGCAGACGTGGCGCTGCCAAGAGGCTTGGCAGCTATTTGTGCATACATTGGTAGTGTGTGGTGGACAGGGGTGTGCACTTGTGCACAGCTCATCAAAGACACCAGTTCTTCCCTGATTACATCACACAAGGATGCACTGCAAGGCTGACTGGGAAACGCAGAAGGCAACTGCAAGCCCATCACTTGCAGCTCTTCGCATATGAGCATGCGTATGGGTACCCATATATCTTAGTCAACTGCAGGACGAGCTTCATAAATGTCAGGCTGCAGGCATGCAGATTCCAGCTCGTTGAGGCGCTAGCAAGTGGTAACGACATCAGCGACAGTGGTCGGATTCTTGGTGGTGAGGGAATTGAAGGCGACAAGCCTGATGACTTTTAGAGTGTGGCGAACACCATCCGACTTCGGCATTGAGGAATTGATACGTTGGCAAAGCGCAAGGACATCCTCGATGCACAAGGTATACGACTCGCCCAGGTGTTGTTTGCGAGCTTCGAGACTTTTCTTGGCAAGAGTAGACTGGACGGCCGCTGTGCCGAACACTTGGAGCAGCTGGTGTTTGAAGCGATCCCAATTCGCAACTCCAGAAAAATGTGGTTCACCTGGCAATATTGCTGAGAAAAACAAAGATGGCTTCTATATCCAGGGTCACAGCTGCGCTTCCACTTAGTGCTGTGCTAAAGTTTCTTGATTGTGGGTTCGAATCACGATGCTTCGTCGAATGCGAAAGGGTTCTTGCTGCCGAACATCCGCTATTAATCGGTCTAATACATTTGAGCGGCGAAACAGTGGAAATAACTGTGCTGTGCATTCAAACGTCGCACTTGTTTAGAGACCCGCATCAGATTTTCTTAAGGATAAAGAGCCTTTCCAGTGAGCCTGAAGGTGAACAAGGCAGGTACGTGTTCATGCGTAGCAGGCCTCTCCGAAAGATGCAAGCACTTGTGCGCGGTGTTGCTCCATTGAGTACAAATGCATCACTTACAAACGTGTTAAAGGAGTGCAGTTATATGCGCGATGCCGGAAGGCAAACTTAGAGGTGCAGTGAGCAGGTCGAGGGCTGAAAAGTTGGAATGAGCGCAATAAATCCTGAATTGTCACCAGATGAACTCGAAATGCAAAAGTGCTACGTTAAACGATCACACATTACCTCCATAACCACCAAACAAATTGCGAGGCACAGCGCAAGCATGGGACGAAGGCAGCGAACGAAGGCAAGTGCTCGCTTTACATCTACTTACTACAATGCATGCGGGCAAAAGTACATCAGCAATAATGTTACCGTGGTTCAAGTTGAGCATAGGCACGTTCAGAAAATGTCACCAGATATACACGTATAAACGATGTCGCTGTTTTGTTCACGCACTTGCCTAAACTAAACTACACTCCAGCTCTTCGAAAAGCGTGCACGATAATAAACGCGTGCACACACAACCTGTGTACTCAACGGGGAGGAAGAAATCATCGTGAGTGAAGTGCCTGGAACAAACTAGCATAGTTACCGTCACCTTCTTGCCGATGCGCGAGTTCCTAATCCATGTTGCCCTGCACAAAGTGTCGTCTGCTTCTTTGGGGAACCGATGAAATGATGTGTCGCTGTCTTTGCATCGCGATGACGCGCACTGAGACACGCAACGAAAGTCTTTTGATCAGGATTTTTTCTTTTTCGGGCTGCTTCGAGGCAGCATGGCGTCGATTAAGGAACTATAGAGCTGTTTTCAGCCCGCGGTAATGCGATACCATGCCGCGTTTCGAAATCGACCTTGGATCGGCTGGTTCCAGGAGTTTCCGCTAGGTGGCGAGTATTTAGATGGAGTCGCAAATTAGTGAAATCAACCTCATGGTTGAAAAACCACATCTTCGCCACACCGGTGAGGTAGAAAGGGACATGGCCGAGCATTAGAGGATCATCCTACCCACTTGCGGAACCCATTCTCTCATAATCATCCAGCCAGTCTTCTACATCTTCCTCTTGAATACCAGCGAATAGATGGGGATCGCGCTGGTGGCTGTTGATAATCAGGGAGGGAAGGACTTGCAATGTCATGGCGGCAGCCAGAAAGGTGCCGGGCTCCGGAGTGGCTGTCGACCAGGCGCATGGTCGAGCGAGATCCCTCGGGGCGGCAGTGGCAAAGCCAGAGTGGTCACCTGTGCACCCGTGACGCTCCGCCTTCGACAGCAGAACAGGACGACCCGCAGAGCAATCACTAGAGAGCCAGGTAATCATGGGGGCCAGGCATAACCTGGGAGCAGAGGTCGAGGCTGTCATTAGGCCTAACATGGAGCCGGTGACTGGCACATCAGCCGGGAAAGCAGGCAGCAGAGACCGAGGCTGTCACTAGGCCTAACCCTGAACCAGCGACTGCCACGTCAGCCGAGAGATCAGACGGCGGAGATCAAGGAGTTGACTAGTCGCCACCTGGGGTGACAACTAATTCAAGTCCTGTTCAGCGACAGCGGCAACAACGACCGTGACGCTATTAAAGGCTAACCAGACATACGCTTCGGAAAGCATCAGCGCACGTCTTGGAGAATCTGTGTCGTGTCGCTTTGCAACAGGGAAAAAGGGCGCGCAACTGCACATTTCTTGAGTTGCTATGAGTCGCCGCACCTCATCTCGCAGCAACACGGTGGTGAGCAAAGCGCCTGCTTCAATTCTAGTTCGCACCAGTTGATTTTTACACCACTGGCAACAGACAGACTTAAACTGAGCCTTCGCTTAATCTCATGTACTAAAGAGACGAAGTGGTGATGTTTTGCAGTCATTACTTAGAAAACGTGCTCATTTTTACGCTAGGCCTATGTAGCTACCGTAAGCCTCAACAGGGGTTTGATTCTTACGCATCAGATGATGCTACATGCAGCTTTTCCCACTAGTTACACCACAATTATTTTGATGGGAATGACAGCGTATTTGTTCCAGAACTGATACACAGTAATCCCTCGTTATAACTAAATGAGCGAGATAGGGCAAAAGATTCGTTATAAGCGGTATTTCGATATAAGCGATCATTCAATGAAAGCTTAAAGAGATTGTGCTTACACTGTGCTACAACATCAAGGAAATGGAAACGCGATATAGGTGCGAAAATGACAGCCACCAACAATGCTAATTATTTCTGCGACGATAGCTGTAGTAACATCAGGAACAGCAGGGTCAGGTAATGTGAATGATATCCTTGTTATCCGGACATTTCTAGTTGTGATCAACACCGATCTCTAGCTGTTTTCTTGAGTGACATCAACAGTCACGGATTGCAACTGCATGGTCTAAACTAATACCGGTATCACAGGGGCATTTTTAATCGCGATCAATGCCAACATGGTTCACATTTTTTAATTGTGACCAAGATTGGTGCTCCTACACGGGGCAAGCTAATCCGGATGGCATTTGATGCTGGTGTCAGCTAAATTGCGATGTGCAAATTGCAATCGTCTTTATCCCAGTAGGGCCTCATCACTCTTTGATCACGCTCATGCGCTGGTACACGGTCATTTTAAATATGATTGTTTACCAGCGCCTGTGGCAGTGCCTAACCCAGATTGAGCGTAGTCCAGACCAGCGTTGCTTGCGATTTAAAGGGACACCAAGGCACAATTTAAAAAAAATTGAGCTTGTGGAGATGGGCTTGCCCCCACGGCTTACCCTGCGAGCGTGGTCCGAGACGCGACGCTCCTCCACCAGGTTTGATGATTCACCGGCACGGCGCAGAGAAGCACCATCAAGGCTCGTCAACGAACGAAGGCTTTATTGACCCACAATGCAACACGGTGTGACAGTCACGGCTTGTGGGCAAAAGGGGCTCACCACAGTGCCGATCGACTACGCGTGCCCGTAGCGCTTACGGCTAACCAAAGGTGCCCATAGGCAAGGGTCCGCCAAGCGCACGAACGAGATGCAGTGTGCCAGAGGCTTCGCTTAACCACCTCGTCGCGGACCTCGTGAGCATCATCTGGCACAAGCAGGCGCGCGCAGGGCGCGAAGCGCACGATAGCTCACATGAAGAGGGGCCGCCGCCGGGGGCCAATTGGGTCTCGTCCCGATGACGTCAGCTAGCATGACGACACAGAGCCAGGAGTAAGAGCACCTGAGAGGATGCTGCACAGGAATGGCGGATCGGCGCGCTAATAGAGCGCTAACTGAATCACACGCCGTTTTCTGGCGGCTCGTGACATCCAAGATGGCACAGGGCCTACGCCACAGGCTAGCTTGTGGGACGAGGCGCAAATGGGCGCCGTCTTGTTTCCCACATTCCCACCTCCTAAGGACCGAGGCCGGCCTGCAAAGGAGGCTGACCGAGGGCACATGGCAAGGTTGACAAAGCCACAAAGGGGCTAAGCAGCAGGGCAATGTCCGAAATGGTAGCGTCGTCTTCAACCGGGCCAGGTATCGGGAAATGATGTCACACAGCAAGGAGAAGCGAAGTTGTCGCAGTCCTTGACGCGAGTTCGTGTCTTGCCTTTGTCACACAAGGTCGCACACACCAGTGAGAGTTCACAGCCACTGAGGCCAGCACTCATGGAGCAAAGGGGGTTGGGCTGCACTGTTGGTGCTGCCAGCCTGCTTGAAGTTCATCGGACAGGAGAAGTAGGCTGCCGGGAACGTGCGAGGCGTGGCTGGGATTTGCGTGCAGCAGCCACTGAGGTTGCTGTGTTGTGCACTGACCGTAATCGCCAGCCGGAACAGCCGACAGCCGGGAACAAAGGCCGGAGCGACCATGCTCGGGCCACGGGCCAGAGCTTGAGTGGAACGACCAGCCCGCCGAGAGAGACTGTCCATAGTTCATCAAAATTTCCTTAAGCCATCCCTGCTGTCAGTCGGTGCAAACGTTCCAGGTGACTGCAGCACTCTCACCTGAGATTGCCTTGAAAGCAAGTCCGTGGCATTTCTTGAGCCAGCTAAGCCATCCATCACTTACGGCGAAGTTCTCAACACTCATGTGCAGGGCAATCTCGCGTCCCTTCTGCTCCAGAATGGGTAAGCTTATTGGAAAATTGGAACTCCAAGCACATTTTAACCGCACAAAAAGAACTTTTTATAGTTCCTCATATGGCGTCACCTGCATCTGCATCCGCTTAAACGGCACCTTCTTGACGGCACCTTCGATTGTTTTTGTTTTTCAAGATTCATGAAATCATCGACTTGGGGATGTTGAATTTCTTTTGCGACCTCTGTCTTGGACAAGCCTCTTTGATAGAGCTCTTGAAGAATTTGGAACCTCTTTTCAAGCAAGAGGGCTTGATGTAGCCAATTCTTCGTGCTCTCCTTTGTGCCTATCCACCACACTTAGTCACACAGGAGGCCTAATGCAAAACTGACACGGCTCGTTCGTTCCTGCCCTCCTGCTGCATCACAATCAAGTACGGTTACGGCTGCTGGATTGGCTTGTCTCACTATAGCGTTAACGTCGACAATACATTTCATGGCTGTGAGACTACTTTTTCGCATGAACAAGCCTGTGCTGTGCTTAGCGTTTGTGCCGTTTAACCGTAGATGACCAATAATAGTGTTCCGGTTAACCAAAAAATTTTACTGTGCCGGGCTAGAAATCCAGCCAAATGATCCCGTTTAATTCCGTTAACAAGGCATTTTCATTTAACCGAGTTTTGTTTATTGGGGGTCCACTGTAGTGTACTGTCAGGTACCCGAAAGCATGTGGGTACAAACGCATTCATTTTTAGTCATCCTCGGCAAACGTCTAAAAAGTGTACCCACACCCAACAGTGATAAAGCCATGGTTATTAGGTCTGCCAGATCAAACTGTGGGGACCACATGGCGAATAGAGGTCATGCCTCTCTAAAAATATTCTTACTAAGGTACCTCACGTGGAATTTCCACTAACTCACTTCGTACCACCGCCTTGTAACTCCGTTAGATGAAGCATGACTTGAAGTGTTTCTTGCACACAATGCTTGTCCCCACGCTTTGTGTTGCGGCCCACTGCTGTAACCTTTCAATCTCTTTAGGTGCCTAAAACAGCAACTACTACATCGTGCATGACCTGTACCCACTGTCACAGTTGGGCACGAAGCAAGTACCATCACGTTTAGCTCACTGCCGTCGAGGCATGGTGAGTTTTTCAAATTAACACACACCCAGAAGACACACAAAATTCTGCGATATGGGTGCATATCATGGCATCATACAGGAGAGAATCAGCATCGAATGCAACGTTGCATTTTCAATGCATTTTCAATCATAGTCCCCACAAAGAGAGCATAACAAATACACACAAAGCATGACAACAGCAGAGGCCTTTTCTCCCAGCGCTCTTGACTGATTACGGCGCCCCTTCGCATGCATGAACCGCACCGGCAAGGCATTGTATAGAGATGGAGCAAAGATGGCAGACTAGCAAGTATTCTAGGAACCATACGAAAATCTAGCAGTGCTAGGAGAAAACATTTATTCTTTCAATTACTGACACTCTCCGAACTGCCGCGAAGCATGACGACCAGTAAAACACAGCTGACACGCAGCCGCTAAGAAACAAAATCTTCTGGCAAATCAGAGTTCTCACCATTCTCACTGCTAGATTCTAGAGTGACATAACGGCATCCCAACGCAGCTGTCGGGGAGGGGAGGGGGAGGACCACATGAACGAGCCATTGCATCAACTACTGATACCCCCCAAACCGCCGCATGGACTTTGTACGCTCACAAGTCTTGGAGGCAATGCAATACAACGTGGGATGCTACTTGACACATGACACAAGCCACATAGCCCAAATGTCATCCCCACCGCTTCCTTCCTCCTCTGCGCCAACCTGAAAGACACGGAAAATGCCGCTTGGCAATGCGGAGTGTTGCGTGTCTGGTTGTGTGTACTACCAGTTCTGCAATGAAAAAGTACAGTTACAAGGCTGGATTCAAATTGAAGGCTGTGCTGTATGCACTAGAGCATGGCAATCATGCTGCAAGCAGACATTTTTGCTTTGGGGAGACAAACATTCGCTATTGACAAAATCAGGAAGAAAATTTGTAAATTATAAAAATGTGTTTGGCAAAACCTTGTGCCCATTACACTGGGAGTGTGTGCATTTGCTCATTCACCCGCATTCACCCGTCGCATGCGCATTCGCTCATTCTTCTTCTGGCGTTTGGTATTAGAGAAATCCATTCTTTGGGCACTTCTCTAAACCGCTTGCCATGGAATCATCACCAGGCCACTTGGGAGCCATTTGATTAACTCGACTGCTGCAACAAAACGTCTGATGAAGCAGCGTTGCCGTGCACACCGCTGTGCCATCACGTGATTGCTGAGAGTGTGAGGAGGCACGGACGAACGGACGGTCGGACATCGTCGCTGTGCCATCATCTGATTGCTGAGAGAATGTAAAGTGGGCTAGGCGGTGCAACTGTTGCTATGCGCTGCTTTTTCATCATGTGATTGCTGAGAGAGTGTGATGGGGAGAGGCCACAACTGGCACCGTTCCTGGGCCCAAAGGGATGGATGGTCGGACGCCTAGGTGTCGCGGTAAAACGTTACGACACCTAGGATGCGAGCGCGACTGGTCAATCGCAGGAAAGAGGCGCGGGAATTGTTTTTTGAAATACGGCATCTGTGTGGTGCGGAGCGCTGTCATATTCGCAGAATGTGATCGCCGCAACCTTCTCTATGATTGAGTTAGCTTGTTTGGGCGGCTTAAAAAAAAAGTAGGAGCCTGCTTAGTGGCCCTTTAAGGCCACCAAGGAGTCGCGACGGGCCTTGCATGGTGCGAAGACCGGAAAGTATCCGCAGGTAGAGGATCAACTCATCGAATACATATGGTGTCTCCTACAGGATGGCTGTGCAGTGTCCCTTGACATAGTACTGACTGAGATGCACAGAATTGTTCGAGCGCGGGGCATTGAGGCGAAGGACTGAAGGCAATCTCTAGGCGGACCACGCGCTTCATGCGACGCCATGAATTCTCATTGAGAAAGACAACATTGTGCTAGTGCTGTGCTGCAACATGTTTGTGCAATCGATGTCTGCCACCTGTCCATTAAAAGGTATGTAGGCAGCTTCTCAATGCGCTTCTACACTGGGTTTATTCATAATGGACCTTTCCTAAAATCGCAGCGTCGCGACATCCCCTTGCAGGCGCGTGCAATGCACTATGGGACAAAAAAGAGCATAGGTGAAGAGAGCAAGTCCCTCGACCCGCCGTCTCCATTCTATGTTGCTCGGTTTGTCGGCTTGCTGACTGACGTGCTATGTTGGTGGACCCGATAACACAAAAAAGCACACGCACATCTTCCATTACTTTCCTAATATTGAGAATCCGAAGAGGGGGTGGGTATGGCAGATAAAACGCCCAGCTCAAAGTCCGATTCTGAACCCACTGCGATGTCAGATGATGCAATCCGGCAGTAGTATCAAGGGTGCTTTGCCAGAACTGCGTATAAAATATGATTTGTTTCTGACACGAAATAAACCCCAATCGAATAGTGTTATGCTTACAGCACACCAATCTTCAAAGCAGCACCCATTGCTAGAGCACTTCGGAGATAGGAATCGGACGCAGTTCAAATGGTAAACATCAGCGGGGGGCGTATCATCGAAGCAGCTCGTTTCGTTTCTACCATTCCGCTTCACATCAAAACTTTACGAAAACTAATTGTACGTGTTAATGCTGGTCATATGAGAAGGAACGTCACTCATGTTGCCAAAAATGAGCACTGCAACCAGCGCACGATTAATTGCGAATGATGCCTACGGTGTTGGCCTGCAGATAGGCCTACCCTCGGAGTCATGACTGATGTTGAGCTGTTGTGATGTGTTTGTCGCTCATGAAGGCAGTATTTTACAAACGATATTATTCAGTGTTGTTACAGAACAAACCAGGACTGCAATACCGTTTATACTTAATGACGAGGATACGATGCCTTACGAGCGTGTAACCGACATGCTGGATGTGGGAGTTACCTGTATACATGCAGATTGTTCGTTGCCTCATGGGTTAGGAACCCTCGTATGTCGCACACTCAAGCACATGACATTGGATGTCATACTGGACATCGTACCATGTGTTTAGTGCTTAAACCGACAAGGACAAGGCTGGGTTGTTCAATCCATACAAGTGCGAGCCCTCCCTAGGCGCCAAAAAATAGCAACCAGCAATGAGTCTTCAATGGCATACTGCCGAGGATGTTGGATTGGATTTGTGGGGTTTAACGCCCCAAAACCAGCTCTGATTATGAGAGACGCCGTAGCGAAGGCCTCCGGAAATTTCGACCACCTGGGGTTCTTTAACGTGCGCTGACATCGCACAGCACATGGGCCTCAACATTTTATGGAATAAACATCAAGCAGGATGTTGTCATGCTTGATGTTTATTCCATAACCTATGACGAACTGCACAATGGAAGAACTAATTAAAACCGTGTGGCAGTTTCTGAAAGGAGCGTGTGAATTGACGAGCCTTGTCTGCTCCAACATGCTTGCGGGATTTTTAGGAAAGGTCCATTGAGGCGAGAGCAGCCGTATCTCCACATATGCTCAAATTAAAAGCGGAAGAATGCGAGTAAAAAAATTTTGGGAAATTTTATCCTGTGTAATAGCCCCACCCCAACTTCATACTAGATTTTCTGAAAAAAAAATAATGCACCTATTATGTGAGTAAATATGGTAGTAAGCGCCGACCGCACCTGAAGCGGCATTGTGCAACTTCCAAGAGCACATTCAGATATTTTACATCTCTCTTGGTGTCTACTAAGTGTGTTCGAGATAACTAAGAAATAAAACGGTCAATATTACTATGCAGGAAAGAAAGGGAGGAAGAATACGATTTTATTCCGCCGTTCTTGACGAAACAAACAAATCTACCTCGCAATAAAAATTGAAACAAAAGTCACTTGTTAAAGAAAGCCACATTAGCTAAAGCAAATATGTTTCCTTTTTATATTTTGCTCCATTTTTTTCCTGTTATGACTGAAGTGTACTTATAAAATATCTGCTTTGTTAACACAATCTGTTCCCTTAAATGCATATTTATTTATTTATTTATTTATTTACTTATTTATTTATTTATTTATAGCACCCTCAGGGTATAAATACATTACAGAGGGGGTGGGGGTGTGCAGAGTAAACAAGAGCATGAACAACAACAGCAAAAAAAAGTAAAAGTGGAAGCATTATACAAAATAAACACAAAAATCTAGTAAAGTACAATACGTTAAAGAGATAAACATGTAGTGCTACAGTACGCTGGATAAGACATTTTTAAATGCATTTGTATCAGTTACATCAGTTATGAAGGGTGGTAAGCGATTCCAATCACCTGCTGTCCTGGGAACAAATGATTGCGAGCCTGCAGTAGTTGAAAAATAGGGTATGTCAACCTTATGATGATGATCCCCTACTACCCCCTACTACCACTGGCATGACCCCCTACTAGCCAGTGGCTATGAGTCTAACCAGTGTTGTGTATTATTGCGATAGCAATTATATGGACAGTCTCGGCTCGTTTTTGCCGTCCCCGTAGCTGCCACCATGAACCGTGTATGTATAAGGATGTATATATATATAAAAGCCCCAAAGAAAAATAATTTTGCTAAATGCTTCCGACGCGCGGAATCAAACCAGGAACCTCTCATTCCGCAGCGTGTGGCGCTAACCACTACGCCACAAAGAGCAGACGCTTCAAGGAGCTAACGGCGAGCCTTATATACACACCCTTTACCGCTGGCATGACTCAGAGACGGCAGGCGCTTATAGTGTTTCTTCATTACCAGCGAGATGGCCCGAGGAGCGCAACGGGCAGCTGCCTTTGCAGCAGGAGCGCTGTTCAAACTGAGAGTATACATTGTGACAGCTTATTCGCGCTCGTTCGGTGTGTATCTGTGCGTTCATTTCGTGCGTGCTTCACTTGATAGTTCGCGCTCATCTTCTGTTTGTTCATTTAGCGGCCTCCCCTAGCTTTGTATGTATAGCTTTGTGACACAACTGTATAAAGCCCTTCGTACCAGCACGCGCTGCACACGCGAGGCGCTCAGTTAGCAAGTGCATGTTTGCTACAATTAATATTGCTGCTGAAGCTGCGAGCCTCACTTCGTATAGCATTACAGTTTCTTGCTATCAGCATTCATTGCTTCGCCCTTGCTGCGGCGAAACCGTGACTTTTTTCATGTAACAAGAGAACTTGAAATGAAAAATGATTGATTGATTGATTGAAAATGTGAAAGATTTCTACCCAAGAATTTGGAAACATGCAATGGACTAATTGCTCAATCCGTGCGGCGTTTAATATAAGTTACATTAGATTCTGACCTCTCTCTCCCTCTTTTTTTTCTTTTTTGCCACACAGATCAATTTTGACCACCACCAAGAATTTTCAGTGTTGAAAGGTGCGTCGACTTAATAAATTAACATTCCTACAAAAGTGTGTGTCATGGCCATATTTCTCACCCACCCAGTAACTACATTGATGGGTATTGAACATATATTTATACCAGCTGCATCTTAGATTACGATATATTTGTTCATAATCATATTTTACTGCGTTGTTCTCACCAAGAAAGACAGAAGGCTTGCCCACACCTTCCTCTTGTTGTCCCATCTAAACATCTAAAAAGTACCCAATGGAACAAAAAATAACCCACAGGTGACATGAAAGCATAGCCTTCATTTATAAAATGCTACACACCGGCAGTCAATGCCTGCAGCAGTTTATTGCTATCTTTCACTCTTGCGAATGGTGCGCACGCTGCCTAATCAATGCATCTGATTTTACAAAATACTACCCATGTTATCTCGCTTATACTTTAATACAAGAATCTCAGCTTATGCCCTTTGACATTGTCGATGGACGTCGATTCCCAAGGACGCGCAAAAAACACTGACGCTTAGGGGCTGCTCAGCTGGCCCGGACACGGCTCACAGATATGCTTTCATTGTGGGTAAACAAATAAAAAGTTCAAGATTGAATTATGCAATGATATGTTGCACCTCTCCAAACTTACTCGCGCGGTAGGAAAGCTAAAGCATGACACCTGTGCCGCCCATCTCAATCAGCTACTGCTGAGGCGTACACACATTTCTCACAAGCGCTTGCACGGCTGTTGGTGGTGCGCGCATTCCTGAGAAAGGGTCTAATGGTATGGTGGTAGCACCACCAACAATGCGTACAGACGAGTACGTTTCAGATCTCACGTGGGTATCAGCAATAACATTGGAATGTTACTATGATGCATGTATATGTGTTTCAGTGCTGTTCAGCTTTATGGACGATCAATGACAGTTCTCGCAACTCTTGTACAATAAGAGCGACTGTGCATACCCTCAAACTCACCTGAGAAAAGAGCGAGAAATCCATGTGTTCGGCTATTGATGACATCTATTTCGTGAAGTGTGACAGTGTGCACAACCTCCTTGCGCTTCTGAAGTTCACCTTCAGGGCACTGAACGAACTTGGTCTGTGGTCCCATAGCATCGTAATCTCGAGCACGTGTGAACGAACGGCCAAGCTTGGTGATCTTCCCAGTGGCCTTGTCTATGGTGATTATGTCACTGTAACAACATAGAATTCCACAAGTTTTTAACTAGAAGTAAAAAGAATTGGACAAGCCTAAACCAAATGTTTACACGTGGTATGCTACCCATTTCTCACAGGACTGGTGTCCTTTCAAGCCATTTGAAACTAGTAATTCATAAGGTTTTACATCTCAAATGCGATTATGATGGACGCTGTAGTGGAGAGCTCCGGAAATTTTGATCACCTGGGGTGACATGCACTGACATCACAGGGTACACAAGCCTCAACACTTTGCCTCTATCAAAATGTGCTCACTTCACCTGGGATGTCATTCGAAACTTGGTTTTGCTGAGCACGGTGCTGGAAGCACATTTGTACTTGTCCTTCAAGTAGGCATGCATGTCCCCAAGGCTCTGATGGGCAAGGGAGACCAACTGACTGATTCCGAGATTTACATCCCAAAGCAAGAGAAACCGGATGATTCCCACCGGATATCAAGCAACATAACCCAACCAGCTGCTGTCAGGTAACTGCTGGTAAATAGGTACAAGTGCATGTCTGAAAGGATGTTGCTTGGGGGGATATGCAACACATGGAAAACAGTCGCTTTTATTTTTTTTTCCTTTTCCTTCTTGCACCACCACTATATAGAGCCAATTTACAAAACAGTTCACATTTCAGATACTGACACACTTCATCATCAAATTTTTCGGACCTTTTGCTGGAGTTGTAGGCCTAAAAAAGCCCTAACAGATGCCACCTGTTGCCCATTTTGATCATCTTGCAACAGAACTCTCAAGAATGCAGAATCCACAGGCCACAGTATAGACTGGCCAAGTGTAACATGTTTTCGTTTATTTATGGAAAAGAGGACTGCAAGCCTCTCCCGCTTCTCACTTCTTGAACCTAGAATCCTTGCACATTCAAACCATGGCAATCACGTTAAGCAGGGATGACAGAACACTGCCGATAAAGCATATCACATTTACACGAACCTAACATGCATCTTTTTTCTAATCTCAAGCATTGCCTGCATGTTAGAACTGAATGCAAACGAAACTGCAACCACATTTGCAGTGTGAAGCCCTCGGCATCATGCGGGCCAAGCGCAGTGTTATTTCCACTGCAAAATGGCAGCATCCATGGCGGCTGTCCACGGTGGCAGAGCACATTTACTGCAAGTTCAGGCTGATTGATTTCATGCTTGACTGCAACCAGCACACAATGTATTGGTAACAAATTAAAAGCAAATGGTAGTGCACAACTCTTACCACAAAGCTCACGTGAAAGGAAAGTTATCTTATACACTGAAGATAGCCACGTCGCTTCATTTCTGCCTGCACTGAGGATAATGCTGGTGTCAAAGGGGCGCTTTTCATCACCATCAGCATTAATTTGGATCTGACTTCTTGATCATGATCAATGGCGGTCACAGATACACATTCCAAACTAATCTGATATAGTATGCTGCTGACGTATGCCACATCATGATGCAAGAGACAGGTCGTGATCAGGAGGCCCGATCACAGAACACCTACAACCAACATAGAGAAGACTTACAGTACTCAGGGATCGAAATGCGAAAAGCTAGGTAATGCGCACACTTTTGTTTCTACCACCTTCAATTCATCTACAATCAGTGTAATATTGGTTTGCATACCTGCATGATAACAAACACCACCTTTCAAGGCTAGATTTGCAGTTACATGACATGGCGTGTTAGGGACATATTAACAGAAATTAAGAAGAAGAAAAGGGCGCGGGCGGGACATGTAATGCGAAGATAAGACAAATATTGATCATTAAGGGTAATAGAGTGGATTCCTAAAGAAGGCAAGCATGGCAGGGGGCGGCAGAAAGTTAGGTGGGCAGTTGAGATCAAGAAGTTTGTGGGGATACACTGGGCCCAGTTGGCACAGGACAGGGGAAACTGGAGATCTACGGGAGGGGCCTTTGCCTTGCAGTGGGCGTAGACAGGCTGTTGATGATGATGACATGGCCATAATGAGCGATTGCATGCTTTAGTTGGCTTAATTCAATGTTTACATGTCCCATTTCATTCCATAAACACTGTACCTTTGACAGCGACACCAAAATAAGAGCAGCAGTGGCGCCGTGAACTAAAATGTAATACTGAGATACGGCATTGCATGTACAATAATCATAATTACGCACACACTATGGCCGCTGCATTATGGCTGGTCATGGTGCCCATTCGCTGATGACTCGGGGCTGTCTTAATGTTGTTACAGACGGATTGTTGATGCTCTTACAGAGCACCAGACGAGTCTGCTTGGTGACAGAGGCAGCCGCTTAACGTCGTTCTCCTCTTTGTCCCTTTCCGTCCCCCGGCTATTTTTGGTGGTACCGGTGGTCCGCCGCAAGAGCTCATGACAACATGTATGGTACTCTAGCATGAGTACAAGTAAACTGGCAGTAAATACACCAAGCAAGCAAGCATACGCTGTTTATTGGAAATCACAAATGAAGCAGCGCTCAGCCTTTCGAACAGACATCCATTCGTCACCTTAAACAATGCTTCTAAAACAGCCGAGGTTGTTTCTGGTGTACCGCAGGGGTCCGTTTTGGGACTGTAGTAACGTGAGCCGCAGACAGCTTACCAAGAAGCAACTGAACATTTATTAGAAGGCGCACCATATATATATAGGCGCAGAACCACGTGAACGGTTGCACAGCAATGCGCGCACCGAGTGCGCAGTGATATGTGACGTCACGCTACAACACTCCTTCCCCCTCAGAATTATTTCCGAAAGTCACTGGGTTGGTATCTGTTCGGGGCATGTCGTACACGTGCACTCCGACGCAGAGTTGGAAGTTCGGCTGCTCGTGGCATATCTTCGGCACCAGGCTGGTCCGGAGAGCCGGGGGCAGCGGTGCCGGCCGTGGCCGATGCAGTTGCTGGAAGGAGAGACGTCGCAGAGTCGGTCGCGCGGGGATTTGAGAGAGGCGACACGGCGACTGGCCCGCACGCCATCGGAACCGTCGGAAGAGTGGTGTCTTGGGATGCCGTTGGAGCCGGTTGTGCAGGTTGTGGCTGCGGTTGAGCAGGTTGGTTGGTGAGCAGGTTGTGGTTGTGGACAGCCTGAACAATCCTGGCCTCCGTGACGGGCTCTGATGTGGTCGGCATGCGTAAATCGCACCGCCTGAGACACTTTCACCAGATAGGTTACGGGACTGATAACTTGCGTCACGACACCGTCTTCCCACGACACTGTTTCACCTCGCACAGTCTTCACCCACACAGAGTCCCCCTCAGCAAAACATCGAGAAACACCCCGCGACCTGTCATTTTGCACTTTGGTACGATGCTGCTGCTCCTGCATCGAGAGCTGGAAATCTGGTTTTAGCAAAGACAGTTTTACCCGTGGCTGTCTTTTCAAAAATAATTCTGCCGGGGTCTGGCCAGTAGTACTGTGGGGAGTATTCCTGTAACTCATTAGATAGCTGTCCAAACATTCCCGGAATGAGTGTTTCTGGTGGCTAGCTTTGTCCTGCAAAACATGCTTTGACAGGGCTTGTTTGGTAGTCTGCACTAAACGCTCGGCCGCTCCGTTAGAAGCCGCGTGATATGGAGGTGTCTTGACATGCCTTACACCGTTTACACTCAAGAATGCTGCGAACTCTTCGGAAATGAATTGCGGTCCGTTATCACTCACCAGTACCTCTGGCAGACCATACGCGGCAAACACACTACGTAGCTTCTCAATGGTTTTGTTAGCCGTAGTGGATGACATAGGCGAGACCTCGATCCATTTAGAGAATGCGTCGACGAGAATCAAGAACGCCTGAGAGCCCTTTACAGCATAGTCTACGTGAACGCGTTGCCAGGGCCTTGTGGGATAATGCCATGGTTGCAAAGGGACCGGTGAAGCAGCTTTTTGGACGGCCTGACACACTTGACATTGTCGAACGTGGCTCTCAACCGAACGGTCGAGGCCAGGCCACCACACAAAGCTTCTTGCTAACGCTTTCATGCGACTAGATCCCGGGTGGTCCTCGTGCAATAGCTGCAAGACCTGTAGCTGGAGCTTATGAGGTATTATCACCCTTGATCCCCAAGTTATGCATTCTTGCTCTACTGATAGCTCGTCGCGCCGGGAATAAAATGGTCTAAGTACTTCAGAACACTCTGAAGGCCATCCATTTAGAATGAAGTGCGTCACACGAGACAAAGTGGGATCACGTCGTGTGGCCCGCGCCACGTCATCCGCTTTGAGGGGCATGCTGTCAAATAGCAAGAGACACTCGGAAGGTTCGTCAGCCGCCACAATAGGCCGAGGAAGTCGAGACAGGGCGTCAGCCACTTCAACATTTCTTCCCTTTCGGTATTTTAGTTTATATTGGTACGCTGCCAGAGTAATTGCCCATCTTTGCATTCGCGCTGCAGCCAGAGCAGGCACAGGCTTGTCGTGGCCTAATATTCCGAGTAGTGGCTGATGATCCGTATAAAGAGTGAACTCTCGCCCATACAAGTAGCGGTGGAATTTTTTTAACCCAAACATCAGTGCTAATGCTTCGCGCTCGCACTGAGCATAGTTTTTCTCCGCTGCTGTAAGTGTTCTAGATGCAAATGCCACTGGCCTTTCGTGTCCGTCTGCGGTCTCATGAAAAATGACAGCACCCAATCCATACGACGAAGCATCACATGTCATAGCAATTGGTTTCGCCACATCGTAAAAAGTGAGCACATTGCTCTTGACAAGTAACAGTTTCGTCGAAGCAAAAGCTTCGCTACACTCCCGTGTCCACGACCACTTTTCGCCCTTGCGCAACAGACGGTACAATGGCTCTGCCACGCAGGCAAGGTTACTTAAGAACTTCGCATAAAAGGTTAGCATGCCTAGATAAGCCTTTAACTCTGTTTGGCATGTGGGCTCGGGCGCTTCTGTGATCGCCTTTATCTTTTCTTCTGTAGGATAGATACCTTCAGCGCACACAGTGTGACCGAGATAAGTCACAGTGCTCTGAAAAAAACGACACTTTTCCTCTTCCTCGTCGTAGTCACTAAGTCGCTGCAGGACTAGTTCCAATGTCTTTTGACAGTCGGCGACGTCTTTTCCCGACACAATGACGTCGTCTATGTAACATCCCACGTGCGCTATGCCTTTGAGCACCTCATCCATGAAGGACTGAAAAATAGCTGGTGCGCTGGCTACCCCAAATGGTAAGCGCTGGAACTCGAACAGCCCCCTGTGCGTATTAATGGTTAGTAGTGGTCGGGACTCGGCAGTGAGCGGAATCTGCTGATACGCGGCTGAAAGATCCAACACACAAAACATTTTGCCGCCAGCTATTGCAGAGAACAAATCTTCCGGTCTAGGCAATGGGTAGTGGTCGGTCTTTAACACGGGATTAATGGTGACTTTGTAGTCCCCGCACAACCTCAGTGAACCATCTTTCTTTTGAATTACGACTACTGGCGTGGCCCAATCGCTCCGATTTACAGGGCGTATAACACCACTTTTCTCTAGCCTTTCTAGCTCGCCTTCCACTTTATCTCGAAGCGCAAATGGGACGTTTCTGGCCTTGCCAAAAATAGGCGTACAATTCTGGCTTAGAACTATCCTTGCTTGATAGTTTTTCACTTTTCCGGGTTGCTTGGAAAACACCCCCGGGAACATTTTTTTTACCGCCTCTACCTTGCGAGAGTCACTTACATTCATAGCAAACACACCTTTCCAGTCGAGCCCGAGCCTTTCAAGCCAACTTCGCCCCATCAGCAATGGCAGCTGCTTGCCGTGATCCTTGACTATAATAGCGGGTAGTCGCAAAGACTGCTTTCCCATCGTAACGGAAACGTTGCATTGCCCTTTTACTGGAACAGGTTCCCCAGTGTAAGTCTTTAGAGTGACTTGCGATGGCTCGCACTTCACATGAGGAAATGCGTTCAGCCTCACACTTTCAGGAATGAGTGTTACAGCTGCCCCCGTATCAATCTGCATGCAGAGGTCTTGCCCTTCTACGTTTAGTTGCACTTCATAACCAGAACGCACTGTATTGACGACATGGTAAACATCTATTTCAGAGTCACTATCAGAGTAGTCCACGACGTTTGCAGTCTTGAGTTCTCTGCGATTACTTGGACACATCTTCTGTAGATGGCCGATTTGAGAACAGCTGTGACACCGGACGTTCTTATACCAGCAAACACTAGCCGTATGCGCCTTGCCACATCTTTCGCAAACTCGCTTGGCTTCCTTGAACTTCCGAAGCTTCCATTTCTTGTCGCTTCCTTTTCCTCTGATTGCTATGGCATGCAAAGCCGCTTCCTTGCCTTCTGCATGAAGTAACGCTGTCTGTCGCGCAGCCTGCTCTCTGTCCAGGGCTATCTTGCACACCTTTTCGAAGGTTAAATCTTCTTCAGCAAATAGAGCGAGTTGCGTTTCCTCGCGTCTTATGCCTGCCACTATCCTGTCTCGCAGCGCGTCTTGCAGAAACTGACCAAAATCGCACTTCCTTGCTAAATGCTTTAAGGCCACTATGAAGTCCTCGACGCTTTCCTGTTCTTCTTGTGCTCGCTTGTTAAATTTGCAACGTTCGGCAATGACCGAGCACTGTGGGCTATAGTGTGTCTTCAACAGCACTGTGACCTCTTCAAAGGACTTGTCCCCAGGAACAGCAGGTACTACCAGACTTTTGAGAACCTCGTACGTTCGTGGCCCTATCACGCTCAGGAATACTGCAAGCTTCTTTTCCTCTTTGATGTCGTTTGCGGTAACGAAGTGCTCAAAACGCTCCAGATAGGACTCAAAATTCTGATCCTTCTCGTCGAACTCGTCTAACTTGCCTAGTCGCGCCATTGTTCAGTAAGTGCAGTATACTTATCGGGTTGTTTTCCCCCGACGACTGCGTTGCCTCGTGCCGAAGGTAGTGCCGCCGCGTTCAACCGCCGCAGGCCATGACTGCCGTTGTTTTCTGGTCCGTGGCTCTCGACCGCCGATCGTTCGCAGTACTACAAGTACAAGGGGGCGGATCCCATCCTCGTCGCCAGTGTAGTAACGTGAGCCGCAGACAGCTTACCAAGAAGCAACTG
Organism: Hyalomma asiaticum; assembly: GCA_013339685.2. NCBI lineage: Eukaryota > Metazoa > Arthropoda > Arachnida > Ixodida > Ixodidae > Hyalomma > Hyalomma asiaticum. The sequence continues at coordinate 39,338,095 of CM023483.1, forward strand.
AACATTTATTAGAAGGCGCACCATATATATATAGGCGCAGAACCACGTGAACGGTTGCACAGCAATGCGCGCACCGAGTGCGCAGTGATATGTGACGTCACGCTACAACAGGGACCACTTTTATTTTTACTATTTATTATTTATTATTATTATTTATTTTTTATTTATAAATACTGCAACCCAATGGGTTTTAGCAGAGTGGGAACACATGTTGTAAGTTTTACATTTTGGCATACATAAAAAGGAAGAAATACAGGCAAAGGTGTACACTTTGGCAACTTGACACAGTGCAACACAAAAGAAAGCAAAGTATATAAAAAGAAAAACAACATAATAACACGAAAATTTCACAAAAAAAAAAGAACCATCACTCAAGGAATGTGGCAAGAAGGTTTAAGGATGGTTGTGACACAGCTTCGTTAGTTAGCTTGTTCCAATCTGTAATTGTTCTTGGGAAAAATGAATACTTGAAAGCGTTATTATGAGTAACGGCATTGTGGCAGAACGGTATTGTGGCATTGCGGCATTGTGGCAGAACTTTTGGTTCGTGTGAAAATTTATGCAGATGACTGTATTTTATATGAAACAATATCTACAGTTGATGATCAGGTGCACCTAAATAATGACCTGGCAAAGGTCATTGCATTGTGCGAAGAATGGCAAATGTCAATTAATTTTGATAAAACTGTTTATATGCGAATTACGAACAAAAAAAGGTTTTTTAAATATACATATGGTGTGGATAGTATATCGTTATTAGAGGTAACAGAATACAAATATTTAGGGTTATGGATAACTAATAATCTGTCTTGGAATAAGCACATAGATACTGTTGTTTCCAATTCCTCGCGCGAACTGTTTTTCTTGAGACGCTCATTGAAGTCATCGACACCTACTGTTCGCTTATTAACATACAACTGCTACATTCAAACATTGTTGGAATACGCAGCGATTATTTGGGACCCATTCACCTTAACTAATATACAAAAACTGGAATGCATACAGCATAAAGTGGTTCGGTTCATTTTCAATTCCTATGGCCGCACATCTGTGAGTGAGCTAATTAGACACAGTGGACTACCCCAGGTGACGGTGCGTAACCTTGTCTGCCGATTAAAATTTCTCTTTCAGCTCGTAAATGGCCAGTATAACGTTAACATTTCCAATTTTTTTGCTTACTCCTCAGGTTATCAAACAAGACAAAGGCATGCTCTAACCATGGTTCCCTTTAATACAAGAAACAACTGTTTTAAGTATTCTTTTTTTCCCAGAACAATAACAGACTGGAATAAGCTGAACACCGAAATTGTTACTCAGAAGTTTTTATCAATGTTTGCAAAATATCTGAATATGTTATAAATTTGTGTTATAAATTTGAGCAAGGTGTTTTTGTGTTATAAATTTGAGCAAGGTGTGATTTACTCCATTCCTTGTTCAGATTGCGGCGCGTCGTACGTGGGAGAGACCAAGAACATCCCAGAGAGGCTACGACAGCACAGGAACGATGTCCGCAAGTTCGACAGACAAAGGAGTGCATTAGCTGAACACAGCGAGGTGCACGACCACCGCATCGATTTTGACAACTCCTGCGTCCTTGACTTGGAAACAAGTTTTCACAAGCGGCTCTTTGTGGAATCATGGCACATTCAGGCGACACCTGGAAACGTGAACCAGTCTGCAGGTGCAATGCCAAGTGTCTATTTTAGCGGACTCCGGCACCTGATTCAACATTAGCATGACCCCCCTTGGCTTGAAGAACCGGAAAAAAGAGAAAGTGAGAAAGGAAGGAAGAGAGAAGAAAGAAGGCCTTATAAGCACTGCTGCTGTCTGGTGCCCTCCAGTCACCCCTGAAGAAGGGTCCGAGTGGGACCCGAAACGTCGGGTTTCTTCATGTTTAGAAGTAAATTTTACTTTTAAATGATTATAATTTGGTTGGTGTCCCCCTGTTTTCACCTTTAATTTCGTCCCAACCAGACAGATCTCTGTCAAATGTTCACCTTTAAATTTGTGTTTGTGTATCTTTATGTATTCGTTAGCAGTGTTTACTGAATTCTTTTCAATTGTTTCAAGAATACCTGCAATCGCTATGAACTTGTATGCACTAAAATGCCCGTACCCTTTTCATGCATACCCACCTGCCAAGATCTGGTAGTAGATCGCAGTACCTACAAACAAATAAATAAAATTTAAAATTTGACGTCACGCAGAAAATGGCCATCGCCATCACGGCAGACCAGTTTCGCAATGGTTGGCAAAAAGCTCCGGCGGCTCCAGCAGCTTGCTTGGGCTTTGCAAGCGATGGTACTGTGTCCCTTCCTGAGGTGGCGCGCCGGCGGTTTGTCGAAAAGAAGCTGCAAGTTCGTGGAATGCAGTATCCATACCCCCTACACCGTTTCGGAATGGAGGAATGACCCTAAAACCTTGACCAAACGTTCGGCTCTGTGTGTACCTCGCGAGCATGCCTGGCCCGTACGATGCAGAGGCCATGAAGCGTTACTGATCGCTCAAAGCATACAGCTTAGTGAAAGACCATGTGCACCTAGTGCTTACGGTGTTGTCTAGTGCTCAGCAGATGGGACTCTTGAAACTCCTCGACCGGTATCAGAATTATTTCGACCACAATCAAACCACCTTGGGCCGAAAATCGCATTCGTTCATCATATTGACACCTGCACCCATGCGCCCCTGCGCCATCGTCCATATCGGGTCTCCCACGCTGAACGCCAGGTTATAGATGCCCAGGTGAACGATATGCTTAGTCACGGCGTTGTACAGCCTTCACACAGCCGTTGGGCCTCTCCGGTCGTACACGTGAAAAAGAAGGACAGTAGCATCAGATTTTGTGTTGATTATAGGCATCTTAACAAGATCACATGCAAAGATATTTATCCCCTTCTAAGAACAGACTGGCCATTGGTGGGTTGGCAAGGTTATCCCGGACTGGCATGGCGGCATCCAGGTGGGCGACAATGTAATTGTAACAGGTCCGGTCTTTAGTGGTGGGCGCCAGGGATAGCTGGGGCTCAACTTGGGCAAATCATGCTTCAGGCGAGTCCTAAATGGCGGAAGCTTGACAGCGATGTGCCAGATGCTGTGTGTGGTAGCATGCAGGACGCCGTCTGCAGGGGTTCTTACGTCCCCGGTGGAGTCGGCAGGCGCGTCCAGGGTCGCAGGGGTGTCGCCAGGATGCCGCAGCATGGACTTGAGTTGCGCTGCCGTTCTTGAAGCTGTTACTCTTGCTTGTGAATCAACAGCTGTTGCACCTGCAGTTGCTCCTGAACTTGTTGACCCTGACAGCAGAGAGCAGCAAGTTTTCTGGGTCACCAGATGTGGGATGTAGAGTCTGCCGAACGATGAATCCCACATAATAACATAACCATTTATTCACTTATTGACTGCAGAATACGAGCAATCCAAGACCACGCTCGTCTAGGTAGAGAAAGGCAAGAACAGTTTCTGATCAGGGCCGCCTGTTTTTGTAGCCATGGTCAGTGGCGCCCACCTCAGGTGACGCTGCAGAAGCACTGTGTTTTATCATACATGCAGTGCTTCATGCAGCCGGGTCCCGCTGGGCTGGATGATATAAGCTGGATGAGACGACTGCACGGAAATATGCACCGTATGCGTTGCCACTCAAATAAGTAAATAAATGAACACAAAGATGCACATGCTCAAGCATAACTCCAGCAGCACGTCACGCATCTCAACCTATGTGTACTCGCAAAATCCATCCTCGGTGGCGCCACAGTGGCTGCTTGATAACTAGGGCCAATGGCACAGTTTTCAGAGTGCACGGCAGAACACATCATGTTCTCTTTTCGTCCAGTGGCCGTCGGTCAGGTACGCACGAGAGGAGGGTATGAAGGTTGTGATCTATAAACCGCATTAACCACAGCTTCACTAAATGGTGCAGGAAACTGTAATGAAATGCAATGCTGAAGGAAATGTGTGATCTCTCTATGGGATCATCGGCATCCACATCCATAAGCGCTATAGATGAGTACATGCGACAAAACATGCAGTGCCTGTTGAAGGCCAGATTTACATATAGCAGCTACATTATGAGCTACCATAAACGTTGCTTGACCATCACCAGTACACCTCCTTATAACAATATAGGAGTGCTAACGAAATTACAATGTTATAACCAACAACTGTCTTGACGTAGCACTTAAAATAAATAAATAAATAAATAAATAAATAAGTGGACCCCAGAGGCATTCTGAGTGTGACATTTGAATTAAGAAGGGGGAGGTGGAGTGGCGAAATGCCTCTTCTACATTGTGTATGCTTCACAGCACAACAATGAGCACAATGATTGCTTTGGATAAGAACCCTGCCCTCCCCCCTTGACACTTGCAGCAGTGCTATTTTCATCTGCACCCTTTACCTTAGTGGCTAGAAGGGATAGCAATGAGTGGTGATCCCACGAGAGATCAACAAGGGTCCAAAAATTGATATTTTATATCTCATTGACTATTTTAGATGTTAGACATGAGACTTGACCACCCGAAAGTGAACTTCATTTATTTTTTAACTCCATATTTCAGGAGGCAGAAAATATCTAAGTTACTCTGTCGAAGCCCCCATTTTCATGCACCGATCATTTTTGCAAATTTGCAATGCTATAACTTGTGATATATTGTAGTTACAAATAAACCATATTTTTTATACTATATATCTGTAGTGAAGAGTAAACTAGCTCATTTTTAACCTGCTGGAGAAAATAAAAGTAGATTTTAAAAAATTGCAAACATGCGACATTCCTCAAAAGTTACTATATTTGTGAATTTTCTCCTGTTAATGAAATGCATCCAGCTCTTTAAAACTTGGTGGGCTGCGAGTTCACAAATTGATGAACAGCCCCTCCCAGAATGATTGCTGTAGCGCAAGTAGATACCTTTATTATCAGCTGCAAATTTCCAATTCGGACAGAAGTGACCTTTATTGTAAAATATTTAAAAAACCCCATTCTTAATTTTTCCTAAACTCTCGTAAACGAGTGTCCACAGACCCTGGAACATATGTATGAGTAAACATATTGCATTATTTTGTTTGAAAATACACCATTTGTCTTACAACTCAGGGCTTTTCTAACACTTGTTCTAAACCTAAAAATGTGGGACACTGTGACACAAAAGCGGAGATACTTGTGTAAACGGACCATAGTTGCAAAACATAGGTAGGTTTGGCCTTGTCACGAACACTTATGTAGAAAGATGCGTTTATGTAGAACACTTATGTGCTTGAATATGAATGAAGCCGTGTTTTAAACGGAACTTTTCAGTGGCTTATTTTCTCTAACGTTAACTGTGGACGACTTGGAGCTCCCAAAGTTTGTTTATTCCATGTTTCCGTAGTATGCAAGTAATCATGTTCAGCTGCCCATAAAGACCACGTGGGTATGCAAAGAAGAAAAACAGAACTTTTAGGAAGTCCCTCAAGTACGCAGCGCAGGGCATGCTAGAGCAAATCACTTTAACATTACTTGACATGTGGGGTTGGTGGCCGTTGCGTGGTCATGATTACTAGATTACATTCGGTTGCAGGTGATGTTCACATTGCTGTGCGTTGGAGTACACTTATAATGATTAGAAGAAGAACATCACCAAATTAACGAAAAGTTCAACGTTATGTTGAACTCATTTGCTAAAACATGTCCTACACTGCATTGTTAAGGGACCGTTACTAGCCAGATTTTTGTTCTATTGCGCTAGCAATTGTGTCCGTTGTATATAGCCGCCGCCATAATGCGCTATGTATATATATATATATATCTGCTGTGACCCACGGAACACGAAGCATCCCAGGCAAATACGCCAGGGGGCAGTCTTGTCGACAATGCAAGTGGCGTGGGTTTTATGTTATACAATTTCGAGCCGCTATGGAGGCTCCTTTGGGCTTCCATTACGAGGTGGCGCAAAGTCTCAACGCTATCTGAGAAGTGCTTATGCGCTGCCCTTGAAGCTAGCACCATGCCACAATCTTGAGCTGCCTTCGGCCGTAAAGGCCGGTGCTTACACGGGGAGGGCGCGGCACGCTTGCCGGCTAGCCGAGTACATAGGGTGAGTCGGCGACGGTGTTTCTGCCATATCTTTCTACGGCGTAGCAGCGCCTTGATCACGTGATTCGTTCCAGGTGCCTCGCATATTGTCGCAATGCCGGCAATGCCCTCGCCACACAGCGCTCAAGCGAACGCGTCTGCGATGCATTGCAAGTGCCAGAAGGAACGCGCTCGCTCCGATGCCACTATGCCGGACCAAGTTTCTCGATGGCTCGAAGTGCGCAAAGTGGTCGCTGCTTAAAGTGGTCTCGCGGTGTAAGAGCGTGCCACAATAAATCAAAACAATGTGACTTAGCCAGCAGCGATGCGGGGCCATTGTTTCTGCCGCTCGACCGTCATATGGTACTTTACACACCTGTATGCTTACATAATAAGCCCACGTTCACTACAATTCAGATTGCCCTGAAGGCATTCTGGCTAAACTGGGACTTTTTGTTCGTTCATAGGCAGCTGAACATGATTACTTGCATACTACGGAAACATAGAATAAACAAACTTTGGAAGCTCCGAGTCATCCACAGTTAACGGTAAAGAACATAAACCACTAAAATGTTCTGTTTAGAACACGTCTTCATTCATATTCAAGCTCATTAGTGTTCTACATGAACGCACCTTTCTCCATAAGTGTTCGTGACAAGGCCTAACCTACCTTTGTTTTGCAACTATGGTCTGTTTACACAAGTATCTCTGCGTTTGTGTCACAATGTCCCACTTTTTTTAGCTTTAGAACACATGTTAGAAAAGCCCTGAGTTGTAAGACAAATGGCGTGCTTTCAAACAAAATAATGCAATATGTTTACTCATACATATTGTCACGGGGAATCACAGGGGTGTGGTAGAGCCAGAAGGGTGCATTCACAAATACACAGGCTGCGGCTCCAGCAGTATGGCTGCCCGAATCTCTCGCGAGTCGTCTCTTCTTCTTCCTCTTTGCCTAGCCGATCGTTCGTTTGACAGCCTCGGTTTGGTGCGCCTCGTAACATCACTCCTGGCAGACGGAGCGTCGTCCCGGCGCCTGCTAAAATTATTCAGCGCTGGTGGTGCAGTAGGGTTTGAGCCGCGACACGTGGACAACGTCAGTAGCGGATGTAAAGGGAGAAGACGGGCGATTTCGTAGCGGAGCGATGAGGTAGTCAACATCGCTGAGCTTCCAGACAACTTTGTAGGGTCCTGTGTAGCGAGGGAGGAGCTTCTCGCAGAGGCCTCGTTGTCAGGACGGGGTCCAGAGTAAAACCAGAGATTCAGGAGGGTAATCGATTTCGCGGTGCCAATTATCATACCGCTCTTTTTGAAGGTCCTGCGAAGCACGTAGCCGAGTATGAGCGACCTGGCGAGCCATCTGGGCACGGGAGACGACGTCCTGAGCATAGGCGGTTGGTACAGAAGGATCGGAAGGAAGAAGCGTCTCTAATGGTAACGTAGGGTGACGACCGAACAGAAGGAAGAATGGCGAATAGCCGGCGGTGTCATGCCTGGATGTGTTGTAGGCAAAAGTAACGTAAGGTAGGGTGGTGTCCCAATCCGTGTGATCGGCAGAGACGTACATGGACAACATATCAGTAAGAGTGCGGTTCAGTCTCTCGGTAAGACCGTTAGTCTGTGGATGGTAGGCTGTCGTAAGCCGATGTTCAGTAGAGCAGCTACGCAGAATTTCGGCAATGATTTTTGCAAGGAAGGAGCGGCCACGATCCGTGAGGAGCTGGCGCGGAGCCCCGTGTCGAAGGATGACATCATTGAGTAGAAAATCTGCATCATCTGTAGCGCAGCTACTGGCCATCGCGCGTGTGATAGCAAATCTAGTGGTGTAGTCAGCTGCGACGGCAATCCACTTGTTGCTGGATGCCGATGTAGGAAATGGTCCGAGCAAGTCAAGGCCCACGCAGAAAAAAGGCTCCGGTGGAATATCGATAGGTTGAAGAAGGCCGGCTTGGGGAAGAGTAGGGCGTTTGCTGCGCTGACAAGAATCGCAGGTAGCAACATATCGGCGCACAGAACAATACAAACCAGGCCAAAAGAACCGCTGCTGCACGCGGTCATAGGTGCGTGAAACGCTCAGGTGTCCAGCAGTCGGAGCATCATGTAGCTGGTGAAGGATTGTGGTACGCAGGTGTCGGGGAATAACTAGCAAAAATTCTGGGCCATCAGGTTTCATATTGCGATGGTACAGAACTGCATCGTGTAGGAAGTACTGGCGGAGAGAAGGGTCGGAACGTCCAGATGAGAGTTGCTGAATCATGCGCTCGAGGGTTTCATCGTGACGTTGTTCTGAGCCGATGTCGCCTAAGTCAGAGATGGCGAGTACACAAGAGTCAGTTCCATGGTCAGCGCAGCTAGCAGGATCCACCGGATTGCGGGAGAGACAGTCGGCGTCCTGGTGCAGCCTGCCAGATTTATAGATGACCTCAAATGTATACTCTTGTAGCTTGAGAGCCCAGCGACCGAGGCGTCCCGTTGGGTCCTTGAGAGATGACAGCCAACAGAGAGCATGGTGGTCGGTGATAACTGAGAAGGCGCGTCCATACAAATACAGGCGAAATTTAACGACAGCCCAAACCAACGCTAGGCATTCACGCTCTGTGATTGAGTAGTTGCGCTCAGACGTGGAAAGAAGGCGGCTGGCGTATGCGATAACATGTGTTTGACCGCGCTGATGCTGAGCGAGGACGGCGCCGATTCCATGCCCGCTGGCATCTGTGCGAACTTCAGTACTCGCGGATGGGTCGAAGTGAGCCAATATAGGTGGTGAAGTCAGCAAGTGGATCAGCGTCGAGAATGCAGCCACTTGGTCGTGGCCCCATGCGAAAGGCACATCTTTCTTTAGAAGGTCCGTGAGGGGCCGGGTGATGATGGCAAAATTGCGTATAAAACGTCGGAAGTACGAACATAATCCGACAAAGCTACGAACATGTTTAGCAGACGAAGGGATAGGGAAGTTCTTGACAGCGGTAACCTTGTCAGGATCAGGCTGGACACCGGCAGCACTCACAAGATGACCAAGCATAGTAATTTGTTGTCTGCAGAATTTGCACTTCTTTGAGTTAAGCTGGAGCCCCGCTCGACGAAAAACTTCTAGAATGGTCTCCAAGCGGGTAAGGTGGCTCTCAAACATTGGGGAAAACACAATGACGTCATCCAAGTACCAGAGACAGATGGACCATCTGTAGCCACGAAGGAGAGAGTCTATCATTCGTTCGAACGTTCCTGGGGCGTTGCACAGTCCAAAGGGCATGACTTTGAACTGATAGAAGCCGTCGGGTGTGATAAAGGCAGTTTTTTTTCGGTCCAAGTCGTCAACAGAAATCTGCCAATAACCCGAGCACACAACTATGGAAGAGAAGAATCGGGCACCGTGAAGACAGTCGAGGGCGTCATCGATGCGAGGCAGCGGATATACGTCTTTGCGTGTGATTTTGTTCAAGGCGCGATAGTCGACGCAAAATCTCCAGCTGCCATCCTTCTTTTTAACCAGGACGACAGGTGATGCCCACGGACTTGAAGAAGCCTCTATTACACCTTTGGAGAGCATCTTATTGACTTCTTTTTGTAGCGTTCTGAATAGGACACACAATATGGCCGCCGTCTGATAGGGTTAGCATCACCGGTATGTATTCGATGACTTACAAGCGACGTTTGTCCTAGAGGGCGGTCACTGAAGTCGAAGATGTCGCTGTAGGTTGTTAGGAGGGAGTGAAGTTCCGTAGCTTTTGAGATCGGAAGATCAGGGGCAATCATCTTGGTTATTTCTTTGGAGAACGGCCTTGCTTGGTCTGTTGCGGAGAAGGGTGAACGGGTGTCAGCATCTAACGCCGTGATGTCGCATTCACCAAGTGGGGAGAGGTTGGCCACTGAGATGCCTTGTGGGAGAGCTTGGGTCGAGTGGCTGAAATTGAGGAGTGGGAGCTGCACGTACTTGTCGACAACAGTCACGAGGGTGTGAGGCATAGCAATATTACGGGTCAACAGTACGTCAACTACCGGAGAGACTACGTAGTCGCCGTCAGGAACAGGTGACGCGGTCAAGGCAACACAAGTGGCGGCTTGTGGTGGCAACCGAACATAGTCAAGAGTGCATAAGCGGCGTAACGGCGACGCTGGAAGATCGGCAAGTTGAGGAAGCTCAAGTTGAACGACGCCGCTTGCGCAGTCAATAAGGGCGGCATGGGTCGACAAGAAATCGAGTCCGAGAATAAGGTCGTTAGGGCACTGTTCAAGAACAGTGAACAGAACAGATATGTGATGACCGGCGATGGTGATGCGAGCTGTGCACATTCCTATGACGGCAGGACTTCTTCCATCAGCGACACGAATAATACCAGGAAAGGCGGGAGTAACTACTTTCTTAAGGCGCCAACGAAGTTGATCGCTCATCACAGAGATTTGTGCTCCAGTATCGACGAGTGCGGAAACAGTTAGGCCGTCAACGTCAACGAGATTTCGTCGTGTCAGCAATACGAGGAGAGGATTTGAGGTGGAAGTCGAAGATGCAGCGTCACCTCTAAGAGCTGCATGCCTTAGTTTCCCTGTCGGAGGTTGAGCGGCGATGTCGAAAGTCGTCGGGGAGGGGAAGGGGACGATGGGCGACGTGCTGGTGGCGAGCGGGACTGATGACTGCGGGGCGACGGGGAGCGGCTACTCGGCGCAGTGGTGGCATCGACGGTGTACGGCTCAAAAGGCTGGAAGCGGCGGTAATCATTGCTCCATGGCTGGGTATGTTGAAAACGGCGGTAGTTGTCGGTGCGGCTAGGAGTATCGTACCGGGATCGTAACGGCGAAACCCAACGGTTGCAGTAGCGCGACGTGACCTATACGGTGGCAGTTGAAACAAATTGGCCGATCATCCGCTGTCCGCCATTCAGCCAGATTACGGGACCGCGGATAGAACCACTGTTCCTGGGGTGGCAAGCTTGGCCGTGGGGCTGTCCTTGGGCGAAATTCCGTCGCCGGAGAGTGGGCAGCGGTGCAAACGTCGAAGCCCAAGTTGCCAAGTTCCTCCCGTACTATAGACTGTACCAGGGACACTGCCGGCACATGAGAATCGCCGTAACTGCTGTTGGGAATAGCAGGAGCCAAAGCTTCAATTTCCCGACGCACAATTTGGGCAAGTTCCGACGGCGGTGGCGACTGCAGACGAGAGGCCAGTCCGTCCTCGCATGATGACGTTGGGGCGGTGTTAGGTAACCGGGCGACTGACCATGCGATACGGCGGCTTTTGGCCTGCTCAAAACGCCGGCATTCTTCAATGATTTCGTTGACGGTCGCACAATTTCGGCACAGCAGCAGGTTCAACGCATCATCCGCTATACCCTTTACCACGTGACTAACCTTATCCGACTCCGTCATGTCACCGTCGACTTTGCGGCAAAGAGCCAAGACGTCCTGTATATAGGCTATGTATGGCTCAGTGGACGTCTGAGCGCGGGTGGATAGCTCCTTCGTTGTGGCTGCCTTTCGACCCTGGGGCTTCCTGAACAAAGCACAAAGCTTTTCTTTGAAAGTGTCCCAACTTCCAATCTCTTCTTCATGGTTCTCGAACCATACTTTTGCTGTTCCTTTGAGGTAAAACAGCACGTTCGCCAGCATGAGTGTCGGATCCCAGCGATTGATCTCACTGATGCGCTCATAGTCGGCAATCTAATCGTCGACTTCATCCGTACCACAGAACGTCCCTGGGTCTTTAGGATGCGTAACGATAATCGTCGACGCTGTTGTCGCGGTGTTGTCGCGTTGTTGTCGCGGTGTTGGGGCTGGCGCAGGGGTCGTATTGACCGACGCAGGCGTGGTCGTGTCCTGGTCTGGCATGATGAACACCCCGACTCGACGACCACTGCGGATCTCCGTCGTAAAGTGCTTCTACTACCCCGCAGCTCCACCAAATTTTCATGGGGAATCACAGGGGTGTGGTAGAGCCAGAAGGGTGCATTCACAAATACACAGGCTGCGGCTCCAGCAGTATGGCTGCCCGAATCTCTCGCGAGTCGTCTCTTCTTCTTCCTCTTCGCCTAGCCGATCGTTCGTTTGACAGCCTCGGTTTGGTGCGCCTCATAACAATATGTTCCGAGGTCTGTGGACACTCGTTTACGAGAGTTTAGGAAAAATTAAAAATGGGGTTTTAAATATTCATTTTACAATAAAGGTCAGTTCTGTCCAAATTGGAAATTTGAAGCTGATAATAAAGGTATCTACTTGCGCTGCAACAATCATTCTGGGAGGGGCTGTTCATCACATTATGAACTCACAGCCAACAAAGTTTTAAAGAGCTGGATGCATTTCATTAGCAGAAAAAAATTCACAAATAACTTTTGAGAAATGTCGCATCTTTGCAATTTTTTAAAATATACTTTTATTTCTCTGGCAGGTTAAAAATGAGCTAGTTTACTCTTCACTACAGATATATATTATAAAACATATGGTTTATTTGTAACTGCAACATATCGCAAGTTATTCGCAACTCCAGAAAAAGTGGTTCATCTGGCAACATTGCTCAGATAAAGATGGCTTCTATATTCAGGGTCATGGCCGCGCTTTCACTTAGCGCTGTGCTCAAGTTCCTTGATTGCGGGGTCGAATCACGATACTTCGTCGAAGGCGAAAGGGTTCTTGCTGCAAGACATCTGGTATTAATCGGCCTAAAGGATTTGAGCGGCGAAACAGCGGAAATAATTGTGCTGTGCGTTCAAACGTCACACTTGTTCGGAGACGTGCATCAGATTTTTTTTAAGGATAAAGAGCCTTCCCAGCGAGCCTGGAGTTGAAGAAGGCAAGTGTTTATACGTAGCAGGCCTCTCCGAAAGATGCAAGCAATTGATTTTAATACAACTGATTTGAGTACAAATGCGCCACTTATAAACCTGTCAAAAGAGTTCAATTCTATGTGCAGTGCTGGAAAACAAACTTAGAGGTGCGGTGAGCAAGTCGAGGGCTCAAAAGTTTGAACGAGTGCAATAAATCCTGAATTGCCACAAGATGAACTCGAAATACAAACGCACCACGTTAAACAATCACACATTACCTCCATAACCACCAAATAAATTACGAGGCGCAGCGCGCACGCGACAAAGAAGGCAAACGAAGGCAAGCGCTCGGTTTATCTACTTACTGCAATGCATGCGAGCAAAAGAACGTCAGCAATAATATTACCGCAGTTCAAGTTGAGCATTGACATGTTCAGAAAACGTCACCAGATATACACGTATAAACGATGTCGCTATTTTGTTCATGCCCTTGCCTAAACTAAACTACACTCCAGCTCTTCGAAAAGCACGCATGATAATAAACGCGCCCACACACAAATATAATCTGTGTACTCACTGGGGAGGAAGAAATTGTTGCAAGTGAAGTGCCTGGAACAAACTAGCATAGTTCCCGTCACCTCCTTGCCAATGCGCAAGTTCCTAATCCATGTTGCCCTGCGTGAAGTGTCGTCTGCTTCTTTGGGAACCTATGAAGCGACGTGTTGCTGTCTTTGCATCGCGATGACATGCACTGAGGCACGCAACAAAAGTCTTTTGATGAGGATTTTTTTTTTTTCAGGCTGCTTCGAGGTGGTATGGCGTCTGTTAAGGAACCAGAGAGCTGTTTTACAGCACGCAGTAATGCGATAACATGCCGTGTTTCGAGGTCGACCTTGGATCGGCTTGTTCCAGGAGCGTCCACCAGGTGGCGGGTGTTTAGATGAAATTAAAAGAGAAAAAAAAAGTTCTTAAATCTTCTTACGAGCCTGGTGGCGCACATGTCACTGCCCCGTTACAAAGGGGAAGCTCATAGCATCCATCCATCCATCCATCCATCGTGAATAGCATTGCGAATACGCGAAAATGATCGGTGCATGAAAATGGTGGCTCCGACAGAGTAACTTCGATATTCTTTGCCTCCTGAAGTATGGAGTTAAAAAATAAATGAAGTTCACTTTCGGGCTGTCGAGTCATATGTCTATAACATCTAAAATAGTCAACGAGATTTAAAATATCGATTTTATGACCCTTGTTGATCTCTCGTGGAATCACCCCGAGGCGTTTCCGGGAAAGCTCGTTGAAGGTTCTTAAGGTCAGCTTTGAAACCAATGTTCTCTTATCCTTTATTCAGGATGGAGCTCATGTTTGGGAGGGCAGGTGGTGTTCCACTCCCCACAAACTTCGCTTGGCATATCACCTGCCCTGCACATCAATAATTCTGTCATAAAAATTTCCAGTGAAGCGCAGTTTCTTGGCATCATTTTAGATACTGAACTAAAATTTCATAAACATGCCGCATCACTCATTAAAAAGATAGCATTCGAAATCCATGTTATGATCAAGACAAAAACTTATTTTCTGCCAAACATCATACGTTCCTTGTATTTTGCCTACATTCATAGCCATATTTCGTACTGTGTATCAACTTGAGCCAATACATATTTCACACACATTGAACACTTGACGCAACTTCAGAATCAAGCAGTCAGACTAATGACTTTTAGTCCATCTTATTTGTGCTGCAGCTCCTTGTTCTCTAAGCTTAACACAATCTCATTAAGACACTTATTTTGTCATACACCGTCCACAGTCACCTACAGGCTCATCACGAAGGACATCTCCACTGCCATGTATCGATCACCATCACTTAACTAATACCAACATTACCCGCTTTGCACAGCGCAATGATCTTCTTTTGGCAGCCATAAGGACAAACTACAGCAAATTCACAACCCTGTTTACAAGCACAGCTATTTGGAACTCATTGCCTTTCGACTTAAGATCATCACATACTGTATTTACCCGCATAATTGGCGCACGCCTGATATTTAGCCAGGTTAGCAAAAAAAAAAAAAAAAATTTCCTTGCATATTTTGCACTCCCTGTTCCCAGCTCGCCGGTGCGCACGCACGGACAGACTGAACAGCCGCACGGCCGCACGGCCGCACCCCTCGGTGCGCAGGCGAGCGCAGTCATACGCAAAAGGAGCTGCAAGTGCGATGTCCCTTCTTCCGATTCTTTTCTCTGAAAGCCCCCGAAGCCCAAAGTACGGTCGCTAGAATAAAAGCATGTGAGTGGGGGCAACGAAAATGGCTGAAGTAGAGATCAAACGAGCCCGGTTTATCTTCGGCGCTCGACGGCAGATGCGATAACATCGCCCCGATCGAACACCTGCCGTCCATGCAGGGAGGAAAGGCCCCGCCCGTCTTTAATGAGCATGAAAAGACGCGAGGCGTGGAGGAGTGTCGCTCGGCTGCCGAGCGATCGCATGGCTGCTGAGACAGCGCTGGCGTGCGCGCCATCTCGGCAGCCATCAGCGGGCGGCTCGTAAACACTTCTACGTGCTGCGCTCTCAACGCGAAGGGACTGCGAAAAGTGTCCCTGGAGCAGCCATATTCTCTTACACCAGCGTTTTGTAGTGTTACCTGAGATAGTATCCAAAAGAAGTACCGCGCTAGTTGCATTATATTACACGTTATTTCAAATGTGTTCGCAAAATCTCCGCGTAATTTGTGCACCCCCTTTTCGGTGCTCTAAAATCGCGAGAAAGAGTGTGCTAATTACGCGAGTAAATACGGTAACATTCATGCTTTCACCTCGCGAAGCAAGATATATTTTGTTCAGGGATTGATCAACTCATCTCAATTGTTTAGTTAACTGTTACAAGCTCTCAACTTTTACGTGCTATTTTCGTACTTAACATTTGCTTTTGCATAACTGATACCTCTGATGATGAAACAAATTGCCTTTGTCATACAGAGCTGTTCATTATTCTTCCTCTGTTATTCTTGTTCTGGCAATCGCGGTTGATTATTTCCATGACATTTTTTCTTTCTTTCAGTCGTGAGTATTACCATTTTATTATGTATTGATCTATTGGGTGGGAATGTTTACATCCCCTGATAAGTTTCTATCGCGTGGTGCTCGCGTTTCCTCAAAGCTCCTCTAAGGTAGCTTTCTCGCGGGGCACGAGACGTGACGTCATCGTCATGCGCACCGCTGCGCTGGGTGTGGCACTAGTGTTCCCGTGGTAGCACTACCTGGCGGCGAGGATTCGCGGGACTACGGACGGGGAACGATCCTCTCTCTCTCTTGGCCTTGGGACGTCATCGCGCGAGGTCGATGCTCGCGCGCACGGTGGCGTTAAGCTCCGCTGGGACAATTCTGTGGATGCCTCTCCCTATCGCCGATTGAGCCTCTGTTCTCGTGACTTATCTCGCGAGCAACACAGGCCTGGTTTTCTGGCATGGGCAAACACTACTTGCTTGGTGTCCTGCTGCGGTGAGTCCAACGTCATCGATTCCACGTGGGATATTGCATTAGCATGCCTGTTTGTATAATTCGGCTAGCGTGCTTGCTATGTGTAGAAGGTGCAAATAAATGCTCTACTGTTGGTTTGCGATGCGATGAACTGCGTCCTTTGTTCCTCGAGCGTGGGAGAACCCCGTGGCCACCTCCACAGTTGACATTGTTAGTCAAGCTTGTTCTTCATTGCTCATGCGTCTGTATGCTTTTGCTGCATTTTTTGCAACTACGCCATTCATGTAGCCACATAAGGTCCCCCTGTCAGTTTCTCTGAAACTTTGGGACCTTCTTCTGTAATATGCTAACCACTGCATTTCAACTGAACAATTTAATAAACTTGACTTGACTTGCAGCCAAATGGAGGAGGGACAGAGTGATCCTAGAGGAAAGGGTGGTTTCTACTGTATTACAATGGGTAGGGGGGGACAGCAAGTGTGCAATGGCCAGAGTTTGTCTTCTTTTCAAAGAGTGCACATTCCATTATGTCCTCGTAGGAGCACAGGGAACACCCAGCAGCCAGACTCCACTGTTATAACAAATAATGGGGCATGGAAGAGAGTTGTAAGAGGGCTAGTTCACCTTGGGAAAAATATACAAGACTTGACGGTGTAGCAGCCATCACTGTTACAACCCATACATTGATAAAAACGGTATTGTTATAAGTGGGTTCAACTGTATTCCGAAAACTACAAGAAAATACACATTGGTGCATAAAGCACATCAAAGAAACTTACCCAGCTTGTACCTTTTCCCTTGTAAGAGATTCAATCATTTTCTGACCCAAGTCATAGATGGTCTCCATTTCTGTAGTCTTCAGAGTAAGCTTTCCCACTTTCGCACCCTGAGCAACACCAAGCAAGATTCAGACAAAAAAATGAAATTAACGTGGTGTGTTCATACAATATTACGAGAACTACAATGCAATGAAACACAAGGACAATACAAGGAAATGACCAGGACAAGTGCAGCAATGCTCGTCCTGGTGCTTCATTGTGCTGTAGTTCTCATAAAAAAAAAAAAATAAACGGTACAGAAAATAACTTACAGTTCCTGTGGCTGGCCTGTCAATCTGTATCTCAACCACTTCTCCTTCAATAATCTCTGTTTCTTCTCTAAAAAGACAGGAACAAAAATCACTGAATGATCCTTCATGATTAGCGTACACACAGACCATCTACTCTTCGGTGCCAACACATGAAACGACAACTGCCAAACAGTTGTTAAAATCCATGAAGTTATTCCCAGTACAATTAAGAGCATTTATTATAGATGTCTGACTGGGTAAATACTGTACTTACTCGCATAATTTGCATACTTTCTTTCACAAATGTAAGGCTTCAAAAAGAGTGTGCGTAGATTACGTGGGAAGTTATTATGTATCATCTTTAGTTCTCAAGAGTGTGCATGCACATCTTCTATGCAATGCCCAGCGTTCGCACGCGCACTTCTTTCTTCCTTGGCGCACGTGACCTCAGCCCGCAACTATACTGACAAAACTGCAGCTGGCAGGCACACATGTTCAAGCAGAAGGAAAAAGAGGACAAAGACGGTGTGCATAAATTTCTCAGGTGCACAGCATCTCGCAAAGCTATACATTTGCAGGGTTGGAACAGAATAAATAGGTTTGGGAGCAGTCCTTGCAGCAGGCAAAAGTGTCTTTTGTAGTAGGCTTGGAGCACCCAGAAAGACATTTTCGAGCACGTCTGGAGCAGTCATATCACCACTTCACAGCATTTATGCAGCAGTATCCAGCCGCATTTAGCGAACACTAAGCTAAATTGTCCAAGAACCTTATTTAACTATGTACATTCTTTCGTACTGTCTCCTTTTTATTCTGTTATAATATAGTTTGTCTATCAATGGCAGCATCCATGCCTGCCTGGAGAAATATGTTCTGTCCTCAAAGTTTTCTTGTTCAAGCTCTCCAGAACTTTAAAGTAACTTTAGCATTTTAGTATTTTGGTACATCTGCAATATATGTTATCAGCTACATTAGGCAATCTACAGTACATTAGAACCTACTCAGAACCAGGAATGCAGTTCTTGTACAAGATCTGGAGGCTTGCAGTATGCAGAGTTAACTATTCACCTTCAGCACAAATGAGCACACTGCATTTACACCATTCAATGACCAAAGCTCATGCACATTGTCGAAGAGGGGTCAGATAACAGTTCTCAATTTGTGCCCCACAAATGGCAGTGTATAAGCGAACTCACAACAGCATTCAGCATTTGTTCAGCAGTTACAGTGCCTGTGAATCTGAACATAGATTTGTGTTTGCTCATCATGTGGTTGCGAGAGCCGACAAACATACCTCGCACTATGTAATGAGGCCCTGCTAGAAAGCATAAGTAATGCTCAAAAGGACGGAAAGTTGAGCGAGTTGGTAACATTCCATAATCAAAAGAAGAGGCGTGCAGGACACGGACACAAGAAGAGAAGTGAACACCACGAACGCCGACTAGCAACTGATGCACAGCACAGAGGCGAAAAAGAAAGAAGACACACAGCTTATCTGCGCATGCTCGGAATGGTAGCGCCACCTGTCAATCGGTTACACGTGCCCGCCTACGCGATAGACATCTCCCAAGGCATTCTATCTCCTCCCTGTTTAAGCTAATCGACGGTTGACTCACGCATGCACTTCCACTAATACTGATATACCAGGCCTCAACCAATAAAAGCGTATCTTCGTTCTTATGCCTGTACAGGATCTCGGTATTATCTAACTCGGGCATGCAGCTACAGACCTGGCAGTGCAAGGATAGATTGGACGGCGTCCCACCTGATAGCGACCTCCTGTGTTCAATTAATCTTTGATTAATACAACGCGCAGTTTGCCCTACATAAAACCGTCCGCAGCTAAAAGGAATCTTATAAACTACACCCATGCGGCAGTCGGTGAAATTGTTCTTGGCTAGGTGCTTAACCGGACAGATATTGGTTCGCTTCTTACCTTCCTTCTGCTCAATTCTTCTATGCACTGCAGCACAAACCCTTCCTAACTTATTGGGAGCCGTAAACACAACATTAACCCCATATTTACTTCCCACTTTCTTAAGCCGGTGCGAAACTGCGTGGATGTAAGGAATACTCACGACCTTTTTCTTGTTAATGTTACTCTCTCCTACCGCTTTTGTTCCGGTCGAAATCGACTTCTTAAGACGCTCAGCTACTGTGGCTATGGCTAGTCTAGGGTAACCTGCATCTAAGAGGCGCTCAACCTGCGCATTAAAGCTAATGGTCAAACGGTGCACGCACGACTTCGATAGGGCTGACTTTAAACAGGACAAGGCTATTCCGTTTTTTACTACTTTCGAATGCTTGGAGTCAAAATTTAGCAACGGCTTAGATGCTCTAGGGGAATACTGCCAACACACGTGATTCCGCTCAAATGACAACGAGATATCTAAAAATTGTATTACGTTTTTCTCCGGTACCGGAGAAAAACGTAATACAATTTTTAGATATCTCGTTGTCATTTGAGCGGAATCACGTGTGTTGGCAGTATTCCCCTAGAGCATCTAAGCCGTTGCTAAATTTTGACTCCAAGCATTCGAAAGTAGTAAAAAACGGAATAGCCTTGTCCTGTTTAAAGTCAGCCCTATCGAAGTCGTGCGTGCACCGTTTGACCATTAGCTTTAATGCGCAGGTTGAGCGCCTCTTAGATGCAGGTTACCCTAGACTAGCCATAGCCACAGTAGCTGAGCGTCTTAAGAAGTCGATTTCGACCGGAACAAAAGCGGTAGGAGAGAGTAACATTAACAAGAAAAAGGTCGTGAGTATTCCTTACATCCACGCAGTTTCGCACTGGCTTAAGAAAGTGGGAAGTAAATATGGGGTTAATGTTGTGTTTACGGCTCCCAATAAGTTAGGAAGGGTTTGTGCTGCAGTGCATAGAAGAATTGAGCAGAAGGAAGGTAAGAAGCGAACCAATATCTGTCCGGTTAAGCACCTAGCCAAGAACAATTTCACCGACTGCCGCATGGGTGTAGTTTATAAGATTCCTTTTAGCTGCGGACGGTTTTATGTAGGGCAAACTGCGCGTTGTATTAATCAAAGATTAATTGAACACAGGAGGTCGCTATCAGGTGGGACGCCGTCCAATCTATCCTTGCACTGCCAGGTCTGTAGCTGCATGCCCGAGTTAGATAATACCGAGATCCTGTACAGGCATAAGAACGAAGATACGCTTTTATTGGTTGAGGCCTGGTATATCAGTATTAGTGGAAGTGCATGCGTGAGTCAACCGTCGATTAGCTTAAACAGGGAGGAGATAGAATGCCTTGGGAGATGTCTATCGCGTAGGCGGGCACGTGTAACCGATTGACAGGTGGCGCTACCATTCCGAGCATGCGCAGATAAGCTGTGTGTCTTCTTTCTTTTTCGCCTCTGTGCTGTGCATCAGTTGCTAGTCGGCGTTCGTGGTGTTCACTTCTCTTCTTGTGTCCGTGTCCTGCACGCCTCTTCTTTTGATTATGGATAAGTAATGCTGACTGTCCTTCAGTGTTCACATAAGCAAAGCTTAAATCATGGTCCAAGGGTGAAAATGCATAATTACAGTCAAAGACCGATTTTTCAGACCCTCTTGGGAACACAAAAATGTCCAAAAATTCCGGCGGTACGAAAAAAATGAATGATTTTACCAACATTTTACTCATCAGGAGGGTTGACGAAGTACCACGTTGGATCGAGCGGGTTTCGTGTGCGTGCGAGCCACGGTACAGTCGACACTCAGAAACTGGCACCATGTTCTACCATCGCGCTCATTAGAGATGTAAAACGAGATTGCTGCTCGTTGTCACTGTTCCTGCTGTCTCGGATGACTAATACGCCGCTTTGAAGACATGAGTGAAGCCAACGCGTGCAACGTTTAGAGGGCCACTAAACAGGCTCCTACTTTTTTTTTAAGCCGCCCAAACAAGCTAACTCAATCATAGAGAAGGTTGCGGCGATCACTTTCTGCAAATATGACAGCGCTGCGCGCCACACAGACGCAGTATTTCAAAAAACAATTCCTGTGCCTCTTCCCTGCGATTGACCAGTCGTGCTCGCATCCTAGGTGTCGTTACGTTCTACCGCGAACAACTTTGCGCAGTAGCAGCTCGTTGATTGGTCGAAACCAGGTCTAGGTCAGATCCTGTGGCCATCCCACCGTGTGAGCGCCGGAGCAACCGGTACTGCAGCGCAAGCGTCAATGACGTCAATTGCTCACGTCATGTCACGTGTCAAAAGTGGGTGGAGTCACGACGGCGCGCCTCTCCTCTGCAGAGAAGGGTGGGGAGGCCGACCAAGAAAACGAAACCAATGCAAGCGGCCACTTAAACCTGTGTAACTTTTTTTTATTGCAAATATTCGCAAGATTCCTGCGGGAGCATGTTCACATCGCACAGGAGCGCAGTTATATCTTTGAAACAAATTTTGGACCTCGGGGTTGTTTAGGGGCCCTTTAAGTGAAACTGCGTTCTGCCTAAAATCGCGGTCGTGTTGATGCATCCACAGATGGCGGCCTCCGCACTCACAGAGTACATGCGCGTTGAAACCACAACAGTCAAAATCGCGGTCGCAGTGATTACGAAAGGCAGCGACGAAACTCTGAAAGTATGTGCATGGCCAGTACACGTAATGTCTGAATGGAAATTTTACCGTTAGCGGGTTTTAGAAACCACGGCCACTACATGCGATCATGTGTGGCCACCACTGTGGAGATCCGGACGCCGTGTGGGACTTGTTTTCCTCGGAATGTCCTTACATCCCCCTCTCCCAGCTGGGCGGAGCAGCGGCCCATCACTGTCGAAGGCCGCCCTCTTTGCCCACATGGTTTTTAACCAGTCTGTGGTTGGACAGCTGGGAGGTGCTTGCACGTTTGCACATTTGGTGTTGGGACGTGGCATCAGACGCCGCTCTCTATGATAAGACGCAAGTGAGCCACGTGCAAATGACGTCACCTGTGTGCCACTATATATTGAGATGCGCAATAAACCTTCTGTTCTGTTGCTGAGCGTCTGCCTCCGAGTCACGTCCATTACACTTGGCGACGAAGACAGGCAGCGAACCAACGCAGGCCCGAACGAGACGCGCAGTGCAATGTCAGTCAACGGCATCGGGGAGTACCGACTCGGTACAAGTGCGTCATGGGACGAGTACGTGGAGCGTCTGGAAATGTACTGCGAAGCTAACAAGCTTTCCAAGGATGAACAAAAGCATGCGGTTTTACTCAGCTCCTGTGGAGAAGAAACTTACAGTCTCATCGTGACGCTGGTCAAACCCGATAGGCCTACTGCTGCAGCCTACGAGCAAATCAAGAAAGCGGTCCGAGAACACATGCATCCCAAGCCATCAGTGCTGTACGGAAGATTTTTGTTTTACAAGCGTAACCAAGCGCAAGGTGAAAGTGTCGCAGACTACGTGACAGCACTGAGAAAGTTGGCTGAAAACTGCGGCTTTGGAGACAACACGCTTCGCATAGACGAGATGATGCGCGACCGTTTCGTCTTCGGCATCAGCAACGAGGCGGTGCAGCAGCGTCTACTGGCAGAAAGGAACCTGACATTTACTGTGGCGTACGACATGGCTGTAACAGCGGAAGCAACTCAACAACAGCAACAAGAAATCAGGACCCAGAGCCTCAGAGACGCTAACTGCCCAGGTGACACGTCCGTCCATGAAACGAGCCCAAAGGAACCAGCTTCGTCCAGAAATGGCATCTGCTACTGCAGCAATGGTGAGCACAGTTCTAAAACTTGCAAATTTCGTTATGAGACATGCCACTACTGCAAGAAAAAAGGCCATATCACTAGAGCTTGTCGCTTGAGAAAAGAATCGCCGTCAAGGCAAAATCGAACTCCAGCTCAGAAGTCAGAAAAAAATCAGGCACAAAAGCAAAGTCAGGCAAGGAGACCGTTGCACGAAGTGGAAGAGCTTTACTCTATTGCGAAGTTCACGAGTCTGAAAAGTTTAATGCCACTGTGTTGATCCAAGGGAAAGAAGTGCAGATGGGAGTAGACTCAGGAGCCTCTCATTCGCTGGTTAGTCAAGAAACGTGGCGAAAGAATGAAGGACGCACAGGCAAAATTCCACTAGTCAGTACCGGAACGCAGCTTCTTACTTGGACGAAAGAGCCACTTGAGATGCTGGGAAAAGCCACAGTCGAAGTGCGTTTCAAAGAAAAATGCGCAAAGTTGCCGTTACTAGTGGTGAACAAGCAAGGCACTAGTCTCCTTGGAAGAAGCTGGTTTAAGGCTTTGGGAATTACAATTCAAGGAATAAAAAAGGTATATGAGGAGTCAGAAATGCTTGAGCAATTTCAAGAGGTCTTTGCAAATGATCTTCCCGGATGTACTCAAGACCCAGTGCACAGTGATCTAAAAAATGAAGCACAGCCGGTGTTTTTGAAGAGCAGAGCAGTGCCGTTTGCCCTTCGGGATGATGTGGCAGCAGAGATAGACCGGCTTGTTAAACAAGGTGTGTGGGAGCCAGTTCAGTCTTCTACATGGGCAACCCCCATCGTAGTCGTGAGAAAGTGAAATGGTTCCATACGCTTGTGTGGCAATTATCACAGCACGGTGAACAAGGCCGTTCAAGTAGCGTCTATCCCTTGCCCACAACTGATGAAATGCTAGCAACGCTAGGGCCAAGCAAATATTCCACGAAGCTGGATTTGGCTCAGGCCTACCAACAGCTTGTTGTGGACGACGCATCACCTGAAGTCCTCACTGTAAACACAATGAAAGGCTTATTTAAAGTGCGAAAACTTCCTTTTAGCATTTCCCTAGCGCCGTGGTTGTTTCAGTGCACTATGGACACGTCGCTTGCAGGAATATCGGGAGTCAAATGCTATCTCGATGATATCTTAATATCAGGAGAGTCGCTCGACCAGCATGCTGAACGCCTGGAGACAGTGCTCACCCGGCTAAAGAACGCACGTCTGTGGGTAAACAAAGAAAAGTGTGAATTCCGCAAGACAAGGATTGAGTTTTTGGGTCATGTGATTGATGTCATGGGCATTCATCCGTCTACGAGCAAAGTAGACGCGATCCTGAACGCACCGAGGCCGTCATCAAAGAAGCAATTGCAATCGTTCCTAGGGCTCATTAATTTTCATAGCAGATTCCTAAAAGGAAAAGCTGAGGTGGCGGAACCACTTCACCGCTTGCTGGACAAGAATAGTGGTTGGAACTGGAATAGCCAACACGACCAGGCCTTTGTTGCCCTAAAGAACTTGTTGTCGTCGGAAGCAGTTCTTATTTCGTATGACCCGAAGCAACCGATTGTTCTGTCATGCGACGCATCACCTGTTGGAATTGGAGCCGTCCTGGCTCACCGGTTACAAGATGGCACAGAACGCCCAATTGCGTACGCATCTAAAACGCTTGGATCGAGCAAGCAAAAATATGCGCAAATTGACAAGGAGGGCTTAGCCATCGTGTATGGTGTAAAAAAGTTTCACCAGTATTTGGCTGGACATAACTTCATAATCACGACTGATCACCAGCCGCTGCTGGGATTGTTTAACAGAAAGAAACGCATTCCAGAAGTGGTTTCCCCAAGAATGCTTCGTTGGATTCTACTTTTGACAGCATATGACTACACCTTGGAATATCGACCAGGTCCCCGCAACAGCAACGCTGATGAGTTAAGCCGTCTTCCAGTACCGGGACGCGAGGACGAGACGCAACCACCCGGTGATGTGCTGCTGTTGGATGCTGTGGAGCATCCACCCTTACAAGCGTCTGACATCACGGAACTTACGAAAAGGGACCATATTTTTTTGTCTACAGTGAAGAATTACATTCTCTCTGGTTGGCCGACAGATTACGAGAATGATTTTGCGCTTTTGCAACGAGGAAGACTGAGTTATCTCTGCATCGGGATTGCATCCTCTGGGGCAATCGAGTGGTCATACCTCAAGAAGCAAGAGATTATGTTCTTCGCTTATTGCACGCAGATCATCCTGGCATGGCAGCTATGAAGAGTCAAGCAAGATCACTGATATGGTGGCCAAAAATGGACAAGGAAATCGAGGATTTTGTTCGTCACTGCGACAGATGCCAAGCAAACCGTCAAAGTGATCCAAAAGCCCCAGTTCACTTCTGGGTTAAGCCAGATCAGCCATGAAGCCGGTTGCACATCGACTTTGCTGGACCAGTACAAGGCGAAGTTTTTCTCGTCATGGTCGATGCATTCTCCAACTGGGCGGAATGGAGATTATGCCGTCCATGAAGACTTCTGCTGTAATCTCAGCTCTGCGCGCACTGTTTGCCACTCACGGTGTTCCAGATGTTATCGTTTCCGACAACGGAACTGCATTCACGAGCGATGAGATGCAAGCGTTCCTGAATCTTAACGGCATCCGCTCTGTGTTTACAGCACCTTACCACCCTGCTAGTAATAGAAGAGCAGAACGAATGGTGAGGGAGGTAAAAGAAGCGTTGAAGAAGCTGTCTGGAAACGACACTCGGTGCAAGATATCCCGCTTCTTGTTCAAGCAACATACCAACCCCCTTTCAGTGACTGGAAAGAGCCCGGCGGAAATGATGATGGGCAGAAAATTACGCTCAGTGTTAGACAAGCTGCACCCAGTCCGTCAGCACACTACCTCTGACGTGGTCGTGAAAGGATTCGGTGTAGGGGATTCGGTCTATGCCCGAAACTTCGCTGCAGGACCTCGATGGAAAAGGGCTGAAGTTATCAAAGTGAAGGGTCCTGTTTCCTACATTGTTCGGATGACGAATGGCGATGTGCACCACAGACATCGCAACCAACTGAGGCGTGCATGGACGACAGAGAGGCCTTCAGAACCTGATTACCACTTCCGGCTTCCTCCGGTACGAGCACCTGTTGACATGGAGCCCAGCGTCGCTAGCCCAAGTCCTCTCCACACACCTGAGGAACCGCAGCTGAGAAGATCTACTCGAACTCGTAGACAAGTCATTCGCTTTGACTCTATGGTTTAGTGACAATGTAATATATTTCAACTTAAAAAAGGGAGGAATGTTGGGACGCAGCATGAGATGCCGCTCTCTGTGACAAGATGCAAGTGAGCCATGTGCAAATGACGTCACCTGTATGCCACTATATACTGAGACGCGCAATAAACCTTCTGTTCTGTTGCTGAGCGTCTGCCTCCGAATCACATCCATTACATTTGGGCTTTGGGAGATGCTGAAGGCTGTCCCGCCTCAAGGTGGGCCGTGGGTAGAGGCGCACGGCAGTGCAATAGTCCGTGGCTTGAGGCGAGCAAGCATGTGGACGCGACGGCCCCATTCTATGCTCGTCGAGTGCTCGAATACCATATGTCATGGTGTTGCTAGCGACGAGGTCGCTGCTGGTAAACCCACACCACCAAGCTCTGAAAGCATACCTGCGCACCCAACAAGCAGTAATTTAAAGGAATGCAGCTTTCCATAAACGCGGTGACAACAGTATCATAGTACGTTTCACCAGTTCCATGCAGAAAAGCCAAGACTACGAGGCTATCGAACGCAGAATTCTTCCAAGGTGAGACAAGACATGCCATTGTTCGCACACGGACACCCTCCTTCGTCCTTCCAGGGCTGCAGCTTCCACTGCTGTGCCTGCAATTGGCAGATGACAAGCTACAGAAGGACACGTTTAACATGTGTTCGTCCTCCCGATTGGTCAAAGATGCCCGTAGCTTCCACAGCGCTGCATGGAACTTCTGAAACAGACTATTGGCACATGCGCGGCCAGCGCACATGAAAACGGAACTTCGTGTTGCTGCCCACTGTAGGTCGAATGCGTCATCGATATCGACTACGACGCTCCTAAGCTGCGTGGCCAACGCAGCAGTAGTTCAAAGGCAGTAAAGGCATAAAAAGCACGAGTGTTCTCATCCAACTTTCCTGCCCTTAGCTGATGACTACGGCGGCACGGACTTTGGCTCTTTGGTTGCAGTTGGCCTCTAGCACAAGCGATGCAATCTGCATGCTCCGAGGGTCGTGTGAAAGCTCGATGTGCGGCCGTATGTCCTAGTTATCAAGAGTTCGAAGCCAATAAAAAATGAATGTGCTTGTGAGTCATAATAATCATTTCTCCCCAGCTTGTGTGGCCTTGTACATAAAGTTTCGCTGTGCCAAAATTGCGCAATTAAAATTTATTCTAGTTTCGCTAGTTTCATTGTAGTTCTGACTGTTTCGAATCTTCCATTGCATCAAGAGATCCAAAAGATTAGACGGCTAAGGGCTCAAGTGTCGAAAATTTCAGACTCCCTTACGCATTGATTTTACGGGGCTTGTGGCGGTACCGCGAGGACGTCTAAAAAATCTGTCCTTGACTACAATAGCAAACTGAATTAACAACCGTGGGCAAAGTGTCCCATACACGATAGCTTAATCAAAACAGCTAACGAAACTTATGAGCCGCAAAGCTCGGATAGTTTCTCACCTGCAAAAATCTAAAACCTTTCATGCAAACACCTTTTGCGATCAGTCACAAAAGCAATTCATTTTGGTCATGCTCATTAGTCATGGTGCAGCGGCCAGTACCGGCAAACAAAACCGTCATAACGGCGCACAAGAAGTGTCGCTCGAACAGAGCGTCACGTGATGATCTGGAAAAAAAAAAAAAGATCCTACTCAAAAAGCAAGGCGCATCTGGCGGGATATATGGAGGAACGAAGGCCATGATAGTGAAATGGGAGGCAAGAGAGGAGTCAGAAGATGTTACTTTGCTGAGGCAAGGGGAATGACGCAATGCCGCTGTTTTTTCTTTCCATTCCTCCATGGCAGCCAGCGCCTGTGGAGCCAACGAAATCGAAACCATAACCGTTTTTGGGACCAGGGCTTGATGGCAGTTAAACCTAGCACCTAAATGCAGGCAGTGTGGCAAAAGACGGCACTGATCAATAATCTCGGCACAACAGAGGCATTTCGGCGCAGGATGACGCAGGTAAACAAGTTTGGCGCACAATGGCACAAACGGCAAAGCTGTTCCACCCCTGCAGTTGTCGATAGCTTCGCACCACGAGAGAATGCATTCTCTTGGTCGTTACTAGTTCTAATTCAATAAAGATCTTCTTTTCTTCTTGCAATACCTGTCTCTTGTTAATATACTTGGTGTAATCGGGTACTACACAGATGTAGCCTTGGTTGAACCGTAACACTGTAACACCGTTCCGCTGGCCCCCTGTTAAAAAAAAAACAGCTTGCACCAGGTTGTGCAAGGCCACATGCAAAGCTGGTCGATCCTGAGCAGACTGATCCTGAGCACCTGAGCAGACTGAGCACCTGAGATCCTGAGCACCTGAGCAGACTTGCTTAATGCTGGAGTTCTACCTTGTTAACACTTTGGTGTGCTTTAATAGTGTCCCATTCTAGATGAGATAATACCCAGTGTCTACCATGTTCTACGAAAAGATTTAATTAGGTAGCCCTGGTCGAACCCGTATAAAAAATACCAGTAAAGCCAAGGTCTACTAAGCTCTACCTTGTGCTTCAAAGATCCACCTAAGCTTATCCTCCGGTAGAACTGCGATAAAACCAAGTATAGTCAAGTTCTACTAAGATATACTGAGTTCTACAAAGGACTTAGGTAGGCGTAGCCCTGGTCGAATAAAAATAACACGGAGTATAGTCACGTTCTACCCCTGCAACATTATAGCCACGATAGAAGCTCAACGTTTTACAGCTTTAGCTGTTATGAGATCATAACAATGGCCATTTTTGGTGCTGCCGCCACCAGTGTCCGTAACCACTATCACCCCCGCCCCCCCCCCCCCCATTTTAGAAAAAAAATAACCAGTACCAAGGAGGATTTGAACCCCCGTCCTTGGCGTGGCAGTCAAGCATTCTACCACTTAGCTATGCCTGTGCTTGATTAATCATTGCTAAATGACCTAAACAGGTATAAAGCCTGCCGAGGAATCTCATTAACAAATGTAATGTTATGTGGCAGAATAGTAACACGCCACTACACGTCACAGAAAGTGCACTGCATAACGAGTGCGAGAAATCATTTGAAAGAGCACAGGGGTGAATGCTTTGTTCAATGTTCTTCAACTTTTCCGAAACGATCTTCTTCAACTTTTCCGTCATCATTACGAAGCGCTGCCTCGTGAAGCAGTTTTGTTGTATCGTGACATGCATCACAAGACAGGCGACGCGCGCAGCCCCGACAGCAGACTGACTTGGCTCTTCGATATACTTGATGGCACCTCCTCACACGGTGCAGACCGCTGCTGAACAACTGAATCGCAGAGCTATGCACGTGGCTGCAGCGAGGACGTCGGGCACAACAGACCACTGTGCAGAGAGAGGCCCGAACCACAGAGTTATGGTGCAGGGGATACATACCACCTGTACTTGCATTAGTTTCCCCAAGCGTTTACAATGGCCTCTAAGAAGGCCACTCCTCCAGCTTGTGCTGTCACTGTCCTGCAATTGCACGCAGGCCTGGCTCTGTGCTTTTATTGGGCAGACACTTAAATTGCATTTTTTTTTTTTCCCACACCATTCACTTAATCATAACGAATGTTTACTGCATCTTTTTGAGCTCAGAAAATTGCGCGAGGGGGAAGCTTACTTGATGCGAACACCAATTGATTTTCTAAATGCCTGCATCAAGGCTTCAGTCTTTGACATCTCAAGGGAAAAGATTTCGCTTCCTGAGATTGCTGTGAACGGTGTGTCTTGGCCAAGGGCTTGTGCCATTCCTGCAATGAAAACGTTTTAAATAAGACAACTGCATGCAACAAAAATCTTCCAAAAATGCTTTTATGGTATTGAGACAAATTAACAGAGAAGGCATGTAAAAACTTACCATGACATGCTGGTACATTGACTTTAGGTGAAAAAACCATAGGGCTTTTTTTTTTTTTTATTCCACAAAGAGTTGTCAGGTTAAGCATTTCTTTAACATGCTCCACTGTTGAAGCACACTCTGCTCACGATACTCATGTGCCTGCCGTTGGTGAACATAGGATGCCTTCTCATAGCATTCAGCCAATATACATTTTTCAGCATACGGTCTAAATACCTTGGTGATACAAAATTCAAAGGGTGGGAAAACTTCTTTATCCTCCGAAATTTGTATAATCAAAACGTACCCAAGATCTAATGTCCGTCTGAGCTTCCTTTCTAGCGATATCACTAACCATCACTTTCTCAAAGGCATAAAAGAGTACATACTTGGCTGACCCAAACATTCTTGCATGCAGCCCGACACCTCACCATGTCAAGCGCAGAGAGCATCTCGGCATCACTTTCTTTTTTTTTCTGCCCGTAACGTGAATTAGGCCACGGAGACGCATAACCGTTCCACGCAAACAACGCAAACAAACAAATACTTGAATGAGAAGAAAACATAAACATTTGACAAGATACTGGTAGCATAATAAAAAAAAAAACGAACAAAAAGTGGGGCATGCATGAACAAATTCACTTATAAATAATTTCGTCTCTAAAGTCCAACCTGCCAGATCATTTGGTGTAATAAAGTTTAACAATGAGAAAGTCCACATAATACTTGGAACATCGAGATGCTTGGGAGCAATCGGAACGATGAGAGGTCTTCGTTGGAGCCTTCAGAGCACAGCTGAAGGGGCAACAAGACAACCATGCCCTGGAGCGAACCGAGGTGGTGCCTCACCTAGGGTGAAGAACGAATTCTGCCCGTCCTTGCAGCACCGCTTCCAAAATCGCTCTCCATTTTTTTTCCCGCACTTTCGTGCTGTTTCGCAGCCAACGAGCAGTAGACATTCGATACCCACAAATGGCTGGAGTAGCGCGGTGCACAGTCATAGGTGTATGCCGGCTGCAGGCTACGTCTCTTCGCTGAAATGCTCCAACCCAAGCCCCGCGCATTCCAGCGGTTGTATCTCTTCTCGCCGCTGCCCTCGGACTCGAGCAGCAGTTTCCTCCTCCTCAGCACCCGTGGCAAGGGGCTCAACACCATGCCTTTCTTCCCAGGCAACGTCGCCTCCATGAATGTCTGGCAGCACCGTCCACCACTCACACGTGACACTCGGCAATTGTGGCATGCCTGCTGAAGCTGCTGCTGTGGTCACAGTCTTCTCCCTTGCTGATCAAAGCATCAGCCTATGACACTGAACGCTCTCCGAGAATATCCTCCACAGTATGCAAACTGCAAGCCACAAAGTCATCAACGGCATGAAAGCATCTTAGATGCACGTAGAAGCCCTGAGCTCTAATCTTCAATTGAAAGTAATGGCTCTTAGATGACTTGCCAATGCCACGTTTCACAAAACACCCACTGGTCATAGCTGATGACTCAAGATCTAAACCCATCGGGATGAGTAGAGATAAGCTGTTGTAATATTGATTGATTTGTGGGGTTTAACGTCCCAAAACCAGCTCTGATTATGAGAGACGCTGTAGTGGAGGGCTCCGGAAATTTCGACCACCTGGGGTTCTTTAACGTGCACTGACATCGCACAGCACACGGGCCTCAACATTTCGCCTCCATCGAAATGCAGCCGCCGCGGCCGGGATTCGATCCCGCGACCTTCGGATCTGCAGCCGAGTGCCATAACCACTAGACCACCGTGGCGGGGCATAAGCTGTTGTATACAGAGGAAGATGAAGTAGGGCATGCGGGGACAATAAAGAAGGAAGATGAAGTTGATGCTTCAGATGCATCGTTTCTCTGTGTTCTGCTAAATACCACATACTGGCGATGAGGATCCGCTGATTCAACCCATGCAAGTGCAAGTTTCTTGGCAATTCTACCTACTAGAGCATTGCAATAAGCGTCCGGGGTTTGCAACCGCCACCGCATTTCCTGTCTTCACATGGTTATCCGGCAGTCCCATGGGACCAGTGGAAGCACGCGTTTGAGACGTACATGGTGGCTTCAGGAGCATCTGAGCTACCAGCCGGACAACGCAGAGCTATTCTGCTCACGTGTCTTGGCATAGAAGGGCAGCGAATCTTTTCTACACTGCCTTCGAATTCTACTACCTTCACCACTTCCAGCACTTCGAGTGAAGGTGACCCCGCGTCAACGAAAGACTAGTATGGCTCGACAATTTGCTTACTTTCTGCATATTTCAAGTGCTCAGTCAACGTCATCGTGGCTCCAGTGGTTCAGTCACCATGCTCAAAACGCAGGTGAGACGGTAGAAGAATACATAGCTGCATTACAAATCCTCATTGCCGCATGTAATTTCGGAAGCCTTACTGACGAGATATTGATCAGCTTGTTTCAAAAATGACAAATAATAATTTAGAGGAGGCTTACTCTCTGAAGGCTCTTCACTGATGCTCTCGAAAGCTCTCACAATTGCACATCAGTATAAACAAGCGGTCAGTCAAGCTCAAGTTTTGTGACAATGTCTGTGTTCGTCCACATTAACAAAAGCAGAAGTGTTCCTCTGTCCCCGAAACCTGCAGTTAAACCTACATGTTGCAACAAGCAAAAAGTGAAAAGCCCAAAGCGACACGCTTGCTATCGTTGTGGAGCAACAGACTACCTTGATAAAAGTCCTGCATGTAAGACGCGCAACCACCGATGTTGTTGCTGCGGGAAAGATTGGACACCTGGATTTTGTGTGCCAATCGGCTAGCCATGCAGTGAAAGTCCGGCAAGTCGATGACGGCGAAAATACCTCAGATACTAGCAAGAACATAGTTTGTGCTCTAAAGGGACACAAGCACGGCATTTATGTATCTGCCATCGTGGAAGGTCAGGCTGTATTATTTCTCGTCGATACAGGATTGTCTTACTATTTTAACAGAAGACCACTATCGTCGTTTTTTCGCAAACCCTTGCCCTTTGAAGCCTACATCAGTACAGCTTTTCAACTACTCGAAGTCAAAAATAAGAGTGCAAGGATGTTTCATTGAGTCAGTTACGTTTCAAGACAGAAGTGCTTGTATCCTTCTGTATGTTGTGTCCCAAGGCACTACCGTACTAGGCCTAGATGCCATTTCAGCACTACAAATGCAGATTGAAGGTACATCGCTTTAGTGTCTTCCATGGACCGACCACTGGTGCTACTACTACTACTCCTATGCTGTCATCTGAGATACCTTCAGAATACGAATGTTACTTTGACAAAAAGCTTGAATTCACAAAAATACTGAAAGAGAAAGTTAAAGTTTGTGAGTCTGTTTGACTTGGTGGCATCACCTCCGTTTT
This sequence comes from Hyalomma asiaticum, assembly GCA_013339685.2. Taxonomy (NCBI): domain Eukaryota; kingdom Metazoa; phylum Arthropoda; class Arachnida; order Ixodida; family Ixodidae; genus Hyalomma; species Hyalomma asiaticum. The sequence goes on from CM023483.1 coordinate 39,371,534, forward strand.
AACTTCAGCCAAAGGAAGTGTTGAAGAGCTCAAGCAAGTTTGCTAAACCGATAAGTACTTCAGGCCGAAACTTTCTGAATGGTGAAACAGTTACTTGAAACTCGCACTCCAGAAAAGTGAATTCAGACTTACGGGACAAATTGGTACATACAAGAAATGAAGAGGCAGCAACTGATGAAAAGGAACTGGCTGAATATGCTAGTTGACGCAACGCATTACCGTCTCAGGAAATGAGAGGTACTGAATTCTGCCAGAAACCTTCCCTCGTGCAGAGAGTTACAGTATGGATGATGCTAGTGCGTGTGAATACATTACTACCACCGTTGTTGGCAGGGATGCTGTCCCTATCAGTGGACGTAAGGCTGTTAAGACCGCCAAAGTGTCCTTAGAGATGTACTTGATGAACGACACTGACTTCTTCAAAACAGAAAGTACAAACATGCTTTTTACACCAGATCAGAGACGGCACACGTTTCCTGAAGCAACCAAGCTCTCTAATAATTGAGGAGGCTGTGTCATGGATCAGTGCAATGGCAGCGACTTGCTCTAAGCGCAGAGAGTGGCAGACCAACGAGCCGCACTAGCGACTGGCATGGAACAAGAACTTGCAGTGAGTGACATAAAAATAATTGGTGCAGAGGTGACTGAAGATCCTCACGAGGACATTACACGGTGAGCCCTGCTCAAGGCCCTTCTAAAATCTGCCCTCAACTTACTTGCTGTGCTTGGTCAGATAATTTTGATAAAACAGTTGAAACAGCATCAATACGTAAAAACTTCTACCGAGACGAGCACCTTCACCCACCACTTTCATCCCCTGCCGTACAGATGCCAGCAGATTCCTGTTCATTGGACCATGAGGCGGCAAATGTATTATTAGTAAAGCAGGTTCATCTTGAGTACACTCGGCCACCGAAACCCAAAAGTAAATCAAGTGCAGCACTATGTTCATTAAGTCGAGCGCCAAAGAAGAGACTTCGAGTTAAAAAGAAACTCTACTATATTTGAGCATCACGCAAGTGCTAACTTTTTTTTTTTTTTTGTCTCCTTTTGTCCTTTTCACGAGCCGGGGAAATCTTGCATAGAGGAAGAAGAAGTAGGGTATGTGGGGACAATAAACAAGGAAGACAAAGTTGATGCTTCAAACGCATTGTTTCTCCGTGTTCTGTTAAATACTACAATTGCATCTAAACTTATCCGTTGCCATGAGCTGGGACTCCCTCTCTGACTATGATCACTAAATACACAATAGTAGATTGCTACCACAACCTACAGTTCTGTACAGAGTAGACAGTGCAAAATTCCTGCCTCCTTGGAAAAGTTTGATCATTTTAGTCTTGAATGTTCGTGTATACATTTTTAAACCACAGAGGCCTTCAATTCGGTGATGTCAATTTGGTCTTCATCACCGACATCACATGTCAGAGATGAAAGCATCCACAGATGAGCTAACGGCGATATGAAAGCAAGCACACACTAAAAAAAAATAATAAAATAAACAGACGGTATGCCCAAAATCGCACAGAAGCAAGCTACAGAAAACAAACTGGTGAGATGGCCGACATTTCTTCGTGCGCCTTCTACTCTGCTCCCCCTACGCACCTGGTCCGCCCCATGGGAGGTGCAATTATACATTGCGTAGCCACGTGACATATCCAGCTGCTTGGTGACTCTGAAACTTGCTCAGACTCCTGTTAGAGCTATGTTGGCTGGTTTGACAGTTCAGTCACACTGTCCCATGCCTATACATATGACCTACAACAGCAGTGCCATAGAAAGGCATGGGCTGACTCAGGCTGAAATCCCCCTCCTTTTTCCAACCGGTGCCCTGCTGCCTATGCTGGCCCATCACCTGCATGAACAAAGGCGCACATCCTTGGAGCACGTGGCTCATCTGCATCCCAAATGGGGCTTAAAAATGAACATGGATTTTTGCAATCCTCCCAAAGAGGTTGACTTGTCACTGCATGACGGGAAAAGTTGGGGGCTTATCTCCAATAAACTGCGGCGGGAAATGGGAGACACCTGCCACTGATCAGCGAAGAGTGCGACGGTAAGAATCTCAAAGGCGAACATGCAGTCTGCAGCACAGTTGCAGTGGGTCTACGTAATTGGCAACATGTGTGGTTTTGCTGGAGGTGGCACGTTCGTGGCTGTAGCAGCAGCACCTCGATTGATATCGATTGATATCTCGGGTGATATCGTCTACAAAAATTAAAAAAAGAAGTGGCCCAAGCATCAGTGAGGGATTCCTGACTTCACCAGTCATGAATCGGAGCACACGTTATAAATGAAAACTATTTGATTTCAATAAGAAAGGTAGGCCTTAATCCTTGAAATTACAGTATTGTGAAAAGGAAGCCCTATGCGGTTGTGGACGACGAGGTCGGCACTGACCGGTAGGCACGATGGCATATAGGCTTAACAGCCAGAGCAGCAATCACCTTCAGCTTGCGCCCCACTAGTGTAGCATTGGCGAACCGGCTGCAGAGCTATCGAAGGTGCGCTTCTTCACTACATCTTTCCCCCTCCCAGGAGAAGGAGCCACTCCGGTGGACTAAGGCGCCATGAGAACAAGCGGTTGCCCCGCCACGGTGGTCTAGTGGCTAAGGTACTCGGCTGCTGATCCGAGGGTCACGGGATCGAATCCCGGCCACGGCAGCTGCATTTCGATGGAGGCGAAATGTTGAGGCCCGTGTGCTGTGCGATGTCAATGCACGTTAAAGAACCCCAGGTGGTCGAAATTTCCGGAGCCCTCCACTACGGTGTCTCTCATAATCAGAACTGGTTTTGGGATGTTAAACCCCACAAATAAATCATCAGAACAAGCGGTTCATGATGTTATCAGGCGATCTATGTGCACAGTCTCGTGGCCGCGACGGCGCACGTACGTAGTGGGTGTGACTGGTTCGGCGAGGTAGTTGACGGGAGAAGTTTGCCGCAGGAACATGTAAGGGCCACGATACTTCGACGCAAACTTCAGGGTGACACCTGACCTAAGAATGGAGGGCACCCACAGCCAAACGAGAGCACCGGGTGGGAACTGCCGGTTTGGCAGGGCATCGTCGCGGCGAAATTTCTGCAATGCTTGCTGTTGGGTAGTGAGGGAACGAGCTAGTTGGCGACGTTCTTCTGCATATCGAGCAGCTTTGGAAACCGGTGTGGCCTCGGATGAGTCGGGACGGTAAGACAGAATAGTGTCGATCGGTGATGACGGTTCCTGGCCATAAAGCAAGAAGAAAGGGGAAAAGCCGGTAGTTGCCTGAGGCACCGTATTCTAGGCGTACGTTACATATGGGAGAGTGACGTCCCAGTCAATGTGGTTGGAGGCGACATACGCGAATATTTCGCGAACACATTTGAAATAAGTGTAATATAATGCAACTAGCGCGGTAACTCTTTTGGATACTATCTCAGATAACACTGCAGAACGCTGGTGTAAGAGAATACGGCTGCTCCAGGGACACTTTTCGCAGTCCCTTCACGTTGAGAGCACAGCAAGTAGAAGTGTTTACGAGCCGCCCGCTGATGGCTGCCGAGATAGCGCGCGCCAACGCTATCTCGGCAGCCATGCGAGTGCTCAGAAACCGAGCGACAACCCCCCCTCCCCGCCTCACGTCTTTTCATGCTCGTTAAAGATGGGCAGGGCCTTTCCTCCCCCCATCGACGGCAGGTGTCCCGATAGGGGTGATGTTATCACATCCACCCTCCTAGTGATGGAGATAGGCTGGGCTCGTTTGATCTCTGCTTCAGCCGTTTTCGTCGCCCCTACTCGGACGCTTTTATTCTAGCGACCGTACTTTGGGCTTTAGGGGGCTTCCGGAGAAAAGAATCGGAAGAAGGGACATCGCACTTGCAGCTCCTTTTGCGTATGACTGCGCTCACCTGCGCAGCTAGGGGCGCGGCCGTGCGGCTGTTCAGTCTGTCCGTGCATGCGCACCGGTGAGCTGGGAACAGGAAGCGCAAAATATGCGAGGAATTTTTTTTTTTTTGCAAGGCTGGCTAAATATCAGGCGTGTGCAAATTATGCAGGTAAATACGGTACATCGAAACCATGTCGCCAAGAGTTCTGTTAAAGCGCTCGGTCAGCTCCGTTTGTTTGCGGGGATAGGCAGTTGTGCAGCGGTGAATAATACAGCCTTCAGCAAGTAGCGGCCTCAGTTGCTCAGGGGTTCGTGCGGAGTGCCGTGACGGAGAACGAAGCGATGGATAAGGAAGGAAGCAACGTCACGAGCTGTCCCGAATGGGAGGGCAGCAGTTTCCGCATACCTCGTGAGGTCCACAATAACTCATCGATTTCTGGCAGCAGAGTATGGCAGGAGCCCGTATAGGTCTATGCCAATCCGGTCAAATGGGTGCGTTCGGCACGGCAAAGGCTGCATTGGAGCAGAAGAGAGGCAAGGACCAGGCTCGTGGCGCTGGCACTCTGTGCAAGATCGAATGTACTTTTGCACAGAGGTGTACATGCCGCGCCAATAAAACCTAAGGTGCAGTCTGGCGTAAGTTTTGAACAGACCAGCGTGTGCACACTGAGGATCAGAATGGAAAGCGGCGTAGATAGTTGCGCGTAGCTATCTCAGTATGACGAGAAGCCATTTGCGCCCATCTGGTTCATAATTGCGGCGATAAAGAATTTCATCCCTGATGGCGAAATAGGAAGCTCGCTGTCGTAGAGCTCGGGACAGAGGGCTTGCTCATGGATCAGGCAGGAAATGTATCAAAGATTCAGTCCAAGGATCCTTGTGCTGCTGCGAAGACATGTTGATAGAAGTGGATGCTGAAAATGAGCTGTCAATGGCGGAGACGCTGACAACATCCGTGTCGGCTGGCGAATGAGAAAGAGCGTCGGCATCTGCGTGCTTCTTTCCTGATCGGTAGACAACACACGGATGTCATACTCTTGGAGGTGCAGAGCCCATCAGGCAAGATGACCAGACGGATCTTTGAGGGTCAACAACCAGCAAAGAGCGTGGTGATCAGTAAGGACATCGAAAATTTTGTAATGGCCTATATGATTGACAGACATTCTTTCTCAGTGACTGAGTAATTCGCTTCAGCCTTCGTGAGAGTGCGGCTTGCGTATGCAACAAAATACCGTATTTACTCGATTCTAACGCGCACCCGTTTCCCGCGACCAAAAAAAATAAAAAAAGTGAAACATCGATTGTAACGCGCTCCCATTTTTCGTGACACGGGAAAAAAAGGTCCTTAGTAATCAACCTTCTCACGTTTATAAAAATAAATGCCGTACTCACGTAATGAACGCAGTCGCACAATAAACGCACCGCCAACTTAGAACCCCCGCTGTCGCTCGAACGGCTGCACTATGGCTTTCCCGCTTCACTCAATCCGCGGTGTCTCGAACACGTTCGCCGCTCCGATTCACAACTCCTGCGTCCCGATAAAACTGCCAAACATTGACGGGCGTAGCCGCAGTGCTGCATTCCTCCGTGCTATCGCAGTTCCCTCAGATAAGCTGGCGCAGATAAGCGCGGCAATGCAATCGGTTGCCGCGATGCAATCTCGGACGTCATGCAGCGCGCACGACTGAGAGGCTCAGGTGGCTCAGGCTCAGCACAGATATGAGGGAGAAATGCGATGATGAGCCGTTTTGCGTGCGGTGATGGGAAACATCTCCCGTTAAGGTTACACGCGAACGCTACCGAAAGCTGTGCGGCGGAGATTGCACCGGCGGCGTAGCGACTTTGTTTGGCCGCAAGGACAGCCAATCCAGCGCGGCGAGTATCATCGGCCTACGCATCATGTGCGTCGTTCAGCGTGGGACCGGCAGCCGACATATGAACTACAGAAAACATGCGCGCCAAAGACCGCCGCGCCGCTATTTTGTTTTTTAGCCGGTGACCGTTCGACAGCGCCCGAACCTCGTAGGAGGCGGCCATTTTGATGCCGACGGCGATATGGTAACGGTGTCGTTGGTTCGCACTCGATTCTAACGCGCATGCGATTTTTGGACCCGTTTTATCGGAAAAAAGGTGCGCGTTAGATTCGAGTAAATATGGTATGCTTGGTAACAGGGCTTTCGCTGCGCGAGGACAGCACCGAGACCGACACCACTGGCATTCGTGTGGAGCTCCATGGCAGCAGCAGGTTCAAAATGACGCAGTATCGGAGGCGTTGTGAGAAGTTTACGTAGTGTCACAAAAGCACGATCGCAAGCCTGGGACCACGCAGAAAAGTTGGCGTCTCTGCGAAGGAGCTCTGTGAGTGGGGCCATAACCGAAGCGAAATTTCGAACGAAGCGGCGAAAGTACGAGCAGAGGTCAATAAAACTACGCAACTCTTTCAGACTCTTTGCCCTTGGGAATTCTTAAACAGCCCGCAGCTTTGCAACATCAGGGAGAATGCCTTCCTTCGACACGACGTGCCCGAGAATAGTCCGCTTTCGTGCCCGAAAGTGAAATTTCTTTAAGTTTAGTTGGAGGCCAGCGGTAGTGAGACAGCGTAACACCTGCTCCAAACGATGAAGACGAGTAGGAAAATCAGGTGCAAATACAACTACGTCATCCAAGCAGCATAAGCACGTGTTTCATTTGAGGCCTCGCAGAATGGCGTCCATCATGCTCTCGAACGTGGCGGGCACGTTGCAAAGGCGGAAAGGCATCACATTGAATTCGTATAGGCCATCTGGTGTAATAAAGGCAGCTTTAGGTTTGTCATGTGAGGCCATAGGTACCTGCCAATAACCGGATCGTAAATAAAGAGAGGAGAACTCGGCACCTTGCAAACAGTCAAGGGCATTGTTGATTCGCGGCAATGGGTAGACGTCTTTTCTGGTTATTGTGTTTAAGCGGCGGTAAACCACATAAAAGCAAATCGCCCAGTCTTTCTTTTTGACTAGAACAACTGGCAATGCCCATGGACTCTCGGATGGCTGTACTACACCGTGCTTTAGCATGTCACCCACTTGTTCATCAATGACGCGGCGTTCCGTCGATGATATGTGGTATGGCCGCTGCCGCAGTGGTTGGTGAGCACCTGTATCGATGCGGTGAATAACAGTCGAAGTTCGGCCAAGAGCACTGCTGCAGGTGTCGAAAGCATGACGAAATTTGGCGAGTAAGATGAGGAGTTCATCGCGATGCGTGGGGGTCAAGGCGTCATCAACGACATGGCTGAAAATCTCGAGGCAATGGCGCATTTGGAGAACAACAGGAGAGGACGTTCATCTCCACCGAACGATCTGGGGTGTCTAACGTAGCAATGGGTTCGTAAGGCTCCACAGTACCGACAGATTCACGGCGAAGCAATGTAATCGGGAAAGGGAATCGGTTAGAAAAGAGGTTTGTCGCACAATCTTCAAGGGCAAGCAGAGCGGTTGAGAGCGGTACAAGGTGGCGATCAATGAAAGCAGTGGAAGGTGTGAAGAGGACATTGGCGTCTGAGGCAGCGGGACAGCATACAGGTGCCATGACATACGTGTGCGGACAACGGACGCACACGTATCGCAATAGCAGATATTCTAACTATATTCACTGACAATGGCAAGGGTTTAACTTTCACACATGAGCTCACAAGGGACGGTAAATTGCAGTTTCTTGATTTACAATTGTCCTTACAAGCAGGTCACGTCTGTTGGATGTACTCGCCACGTGCGCGTAAGGGTCTCTTGCCTTACGAGTCTGCGCACTCTAAAATTGTGAAACGCGGCATTGCCATGATGTGCTTAGAATCATCTTTAATGAAGTCGTGCCATCACACTGTGAACGAGAGCTTTAACGCGCAGCTAAAACGACTGCAGGATGCGCGATACCCAAGTGCGGTAGTGACGTCGGTCTCCGAGGTGTTGCTTCAAAAGCTGAGAGGCAAGCACCAGAGGTGTAACAATGACACACAGAAGAAGAGGCCTGTAGTTGTGCCATATTGCCACAAAGTGGCTCACAATCTTAAGAATGTGGCTGCCAGGTACCAAATTCCAGTAGTGTTTTCTGCCCCCCCCGGAAACTGTCAATGCTGTGCTCGCGTATAGGTAAAGAAAATAATAAGCCGCAATGTGAAAAGAAACATTTCAACTTTGTAGAATGCAGCGTAGGTATGGTCTACAAGATTCCACTCTCTTGTGGCAAAGTGTATGTAGGTCAGTCAGGCCGCTGTGTCAATGAGCGCCTCAAAGAACATGAGCGATCCCTGCCAACCGGTACAGGCTCCCATTTAGCTCAACATTGCAAAAAGTGAAGTGTCAAGCCTTGTTTAGACAGACTAGTATTTTAAAAAAGAGCGGTGACACCACCGCCCGAGAATTATCAGAAGCGTTTTACATAAAGTCCTTGGGTTCCCAGTGTATTAGTGTGCCTTCCTTGACCTTGTTTAGCAATGAATTTTCTTTTTTGGAAGCGCTATCATGAGTGTGCTCGGATGATGTTGTGGTGGTTGCCGCGCTTGGTGTTACTACGCATGTCCTTCCAGTATCTGGGTGGTATAAAGAGTGGGGTGACGCAATAAACGATATCAGTTGAGAGTAGCGCTTTGTCCTGTCCTTCCTTCCTGTGTATTGTTTTTTTGCGCTAAATAAGCACTATGAATACAAGGTTCTTCAACAAACACCAAAGGTTACAGTTAAACCTGGATATAACGAAACTGACAAATTCCCGGAAAACTTCGTTATAAAGAGGATTGCGTTATATGCTGCTTCGGCACAAAAATTCTAAAAAGAAAATCTTAAATAAGCAGAAAGGTAACATCGACTGCAGAGCTCACCAAAAACATTTATTTTGGGTGAGAAAACATTTACAGTTGAGACCACTTATGTGACAGCTTATAGTGAAGGACCGGCTATAATGCGGTTGCTTTCTGACCCCCGTTTGCCCTCCCATGGAACTTAATGATGCGTATCCCGCTCATTGTGCAGACACCCCCCCCCCCCAGTTATATTGCGGCTGCCAGGAAATCCAGGGAGCAGGCTTCAGAAAGGAAGTGCACTGCTCGAAAAGAGCGCAGCGAATCGCCGTGGAGGAGGAAGGAGTGCGGAATGAATGAACAATAAGCGGAGGGAAGAAAAAAAAAAAGGCAGCTGCAGCAGGGCGTCACCCACTCCCTCTGAGGATAGGATTTCCAAGGCGACGGAGAATGCTGCTATGGCCGTTTGTCAGCTGCGAACGCTCTGCACGGAACGCGCGCCCATGACCTCCAATTTACCGCTGTTTGTCTCCAGTTCTTGTTCTAATCATTTCATGCGCGCTGCCCTCGAGTCACCCCGTGGACGAGATTCCCTGTGTTGTTAAGGGCAAGCTTCCTGTGAGGCGCGCCGCCCACGACCACGCGAGCTAGGCCTAACAAGCGCTGTTACGGAGTGTCAGGTTAGCGAAGTGGCAGTGACCAAAGAGCGGCGCTGCCAGCACATCGAAAAAAAAAAAAAAACTCGTTTTTTTTCCCTTTCTCTCTTAAGCCAGCGCAGCTCGGCAACATCAACTTGAAAAGGAGGGTGCCGGCTTGGCGCGCTAGGCCAGCTGCAGCAAGCGGCTGGGTCAGGTTTGAAGTCAGGGGGAAAGGACATGCCTGCGGCGGGAAGATCGCAGAGTCGAGGGATGCAGTCCCGCCTCGCACATGTGTGCTCGCTCTCGCTTCACAGTCGCCGTGCCTTTGAGCGCGCCAAGCGTGACACCGTTGCTTCGCATTTCGTCGCAGCGGAGAAGGTGCTTCTGGTTGTTGCTCGCGCAAAAGTGACAAAATTTGGGGCAAAATCTCTGGGTCGTAGGCGGAGAAAATTCGTTATTTCGAGGGGGTCTCCCGCTGACACTTTGTTACATAGAGGTCTCAAATACATATGCTTCTATGGAGTAATGGCGGGGAATAGAAAAAATTTGTTATATCGAGGAATTCGTTATATGGAGGTTCGTTACAAGCAGGTTAAACTGTATAAACAGTACAAGTACTACATTCAGAAAGTGAAGTAAATTGAAAAAAATGTAAGTCTAAAACCTCTAATGTTTCTACGTCATCGGCACGTGAGGAGACAGAGACGATGCATTCTTCCCTCTTGCCTTGTGGCACTTTGTTTAGGTTAATGCTCATGTACAGCAATTTGTGATCAGATATTCCATCAAGCACATCGGTCACACGATGCAGCATGCTGTGACAAACGAAAAAAAGATCCAGAATTGAAGCAGTGGTGTTCGGCATGCGGGTGGGTTGCTTAAATAGTTGGGCTAAACTATGAAAAGGTGTTTGCTAAGGTGTTCGTGGATTTCCTGGAAATAAAACCTTGTTGCCTCCAGCAACAACTGGAGGCCTACTATGTTGTTACTGAGGAGTGCTATTTTCTGTAGCACAATAGGCTTTAAAAAAAAAAGTAATAATCTTCATGACAGAGAGGTGTGCAGCTGCTTGCAATCACAGCCGCAAGCAAGTCTCTACACCTGGCGACAACTTTCTGTGGCAGCACAGCGAAGGCTACGGAGCCAAAGCGCGCACATTTTTGCTACGCTCCAGCATGTAGTCCACGAACGCTAAATTTTGCATGATACATAGCACAACATGCGCCATGTCACCTAATTTTTTTCTTTTTTAGTTCAAGATTATTTTATTGTAATTTAGAAAGGCTGCCTCATAATCAAATTTCGTTTTTTGCTGTTTCTGGCTTTCTGGTGTCAGTTCCACGTTTTCCTCACCCTCAAAACAACGATGGCGTCGCTCAGTTCAAGCAGGTTCGCGTTGCAGCGCGTAAGCAAGCATGAGCGAGTGTTCGTCGGCTGGTGTGAAGTCATCGTAGAAAGTGAAGCGGAGGCAGTGGTGTGTATAAGAAGCAGTGCTGCGTGTAAGCGGTGCCACTGGCATGGGTTGGTCCCACACTGCGATAACCACTTCGACACCGCAGTGACCCACCCATCTTCAGCGAGTCTGTGAACTTCAAAGCAATGCTGCTACAGTAGAACCTCGTTATAACGAACCCGGATATAACAAACTATCGGATATAACGAAGCAATCGCAATTCCCCTTGAAATTCCTATAGATGAAATTGATATTGGTTATAACGAACTAATGGTTATAACAAAGTAATTACCACTCCCCCTTCAACTTCGCTATAACGAGGTTTTACTCTATTAGCAAGAGTACATAAAATAAATGGTTCATTTCATTTGTTTGATTGGACATACATGCTTGGTATTTTCGGTTGTTTATTGCTGCTGATACGATTATTCAGAATGTGCACCTCGTGAAAATAAACGCCGCGCACTGCGTGCGATAGTGTACGCGTCCGTGTCTGCAGCTGGAAGTGTTTTTGGCGCTTTTAAATTAGAGCGTCCCACTTTGCTCAAGAAATGCATTATTGGCCACGGCCAGTCAAGGCACGCGTCTCTCTCACATGGACTTGCAAACTTGAAATGCGCACGTGTGGGACGGTGGAAAACATACCCAACTGCCCCTCGATGGTGATGCATTCCCTGCCAAACTCAGAGGAGAGCCTTGTGAAAGTTACTGAATTTATTGCGTCACAGAAATGAGAATAACTACTCTGTATGCAACAGAATTAATGAAATGGCTTGTTGCTGCATGTGAGGTGTATAATTGTGCAGCTACTTTGCGGCTTCGATAGAATTTAAAAAATAAAACTGCTTGGGTCGAACACAACGGATTCTTTAGCCTTCCTATGGTTCCCAGCAGTACATGATCCTCAAAAAAAAAAAAAAATACGCATTACAAATCGTTGTGCACAAGGTGCGCATTTTCATGCGTACTTGAGTGAGTGACTGGCATATCAGCGTATACCAACTTGGGGCTACTTTGAGTTGTGGGGGGCGGTGTTCACTTGAAACTGGCACTCTCAAAAAAACGTGATGGATGCGCTCTCAAAACCGGAATCAAAATCTAGCAGGAACAGACTACTTGGCGTATTAACATATGTGCAGAAGCTCCACCCACATAGCCTTGGCTGTGCTGCCACAGAAAGTTGTCGCCAGGTGTAGACCAGGTGTATCGAAAAGTTGGCGAAAGAAGCACCTGTGTAATGTAAGGAACAATTAAGTTAGGAATAAAGAAGTCGTACATATGATATATATACACTACAATGTCGTCACATTAACTAGTGTGCAAAGTTGCAGTGGGCCTTTAGGAGTTTATCAGGACAACGCCAGCATCAATACATAGAGCTTCACAAGGGAACGTTTATTAATTGTGGCAGTTTTAGCTTGCCTACATCATGTAGGCTGCCCGCAATCCCAGGCTGTGCCTACTATGATTTCTTTACTGCATGGCACACCCATATGTACCTCCATCGTTATAATTTATTTTCAAGTTATCATCAAGGTAAGTGCGCATGCAATATGAAAGATCTTCGTACTAGTGGTGAGAAAACAAATGTACCCTTCTGCTAGTTTTCTTCAACACTTTTTCCCTGCCATTTGTGAAAGTCTTGTCTCCTTGAGAGCATCACATTTTCAGTGCTCAGTTTCACATGACAATGTAATGTAGAAGTTAAAGGTATTGTCCGGTCGTTTTACAAACTAAAACAAACTGTCTTAAAAGAAAGCATATGGCTTATTTAACTCGTAACCAGCTTGCACGACCAAGGCAAGCATGCAGTTAATTCATCAATAAATGTCACATCCAGTGCTCTTTGAAAATCAAAGCAACGCACTGAGTGTGACGTCACGTGGTACCTTTGCCTCCCAGCTGGACAGTCGTGGCTTACATGCCGTGTAGCGTCGCATCCGGAGTCGCAGAATTCAAACTGCTTTTTCTTTCTTTTCTAGTGCTATAACATGGTTGATTCTGTAATGCTGTTAATGTATTAATGTGGAAGGGTGCCTTAGGACACACATGCAAGTTCCCCAGCGACAAGGGCCTACGGGTCGGGTGGACTACCGCTGTTTATCACGCCAACTGGTTCCTTTCCGAACGAATCGACGCTCGGTGCGTTTTACAGGCATGTGCCAGGAGTTTATTGTGGCTTCTCAAAAAATTATGAAGTATAACTTTAGGTGGAAAAGCAGGAGTCATTCTATTGGAACACCTCTTCTGATCTAAGCACATTGATTATGTAAATGGTAAAGCTCTGAAAAAAGTAGGCTATTTGCACCGCACGTTACCTAAGGGCTCTCCATGATACTAAACTGCTCTTATAGAAACCACTAAATCACCCTGTTCTTGAATATGCATCTGTAGTCTGGTTCCCCGTTCCCCACAAACACGGCAAAATAAGCTCGCTTAATTATATTCAGCAAAAATCCACTCATTTTATTTTCCATAACTACAGCCGCAACTTCTCCACGACTCAAGCCCTACAATCATTAAACATTAAATCACTATACGCGCAATAAAATCGAAAATTTTAAATTTGTATATGCAATTATCAACTCCTCCTCTGGCCTCTTTGACAGTAACCTCATCACATTCACCTACGAAAGCTGTACCCGTAGCTCCCAGGCTTCGAACGTCATATGTTTCTTTGCTCGTACCAATACATTAAATACAGTTTTTTACCATGCGCAATAAAACTCTGGAATCCCCTCCCTGGCAATATTCGCTCCTTACAGCTAAAAGATTTCACTGATGCAACTAAAGAACATTCCAATGGCCTGTAAGCTACATCATTTTTGCTGCTTTATGTATTTCCTTCACCATTTGCAGTATTTTTCATTTCTTGTTTGTTAGCACTATATAACGTCCCATTCCTGCAATATCCCTGAATAGGGCTGCAGTATAAATAAATAAATTAAATAAGTAAATAAATGTGCTGCAGCCTGCCAATGACTGCTCGAGTACCTTCCCCCAGGACACCAGTGGCAGTCTCCTGGCATACTGCAGCAGCATTCTACGAGCCCAATGCCATCGTCGACAGTGCGACATTTAAAGCGGCCAACCCAAGAGCACCGGCCACCTGCCTGTCTGCAAGGCTATCAGACCAACTTGTTGATGGTCTGCAATTGTGTATACAGTCTGCAAATGCGCGTAAATAAGTACACTGGGGTTACTTTACTAATACCTAAAAATAAGGGGGGGAGTATGCTGTATTCTGTTTCATTATTCATTTCCGTTCCTAATAGTGTTGCCACCTGCCCGATTTTGGACTGGCCAGGCCAGTTTTCTAGACAACGGGCCGGTTGCCAGTCCACTCCTAAGACCGGCCATCATTGGCCAGTTTTTTGCTCATCGTATCCCGATAATTTTTTTGTGGCAGATGAACGGCGCATGTGTGCGTGCTTGGTACTTCCCTCCTTCCATCTTCCTCTTGATATCCCACTCTGCCCCTTCCAAAAAGGCCCTCAGACGTTCTTTATCCTGTCAAGATTATCCACCTGCAGCGAACATTATTGTTCACTGCTTGTGCCGTTCGTGGTGGTTTTAGGAACCGTAGTGATGGCTGAGCGGGTTGAGATGCGGCGACGTATGGCATTGTAGAACGCCAGGGCTGTTCAAGGAAGTTAAAGGCATGCTAGTTCAAGGCGTGGCGGTTTTTGAAAAGCATGTTAAGTTCATCATTTTCTGCTAGTTTCTGTCTGAAATGAAAGTTGTGCCTACGGATTTCAGCACCCAATGTTTTAGTTTGGCTGAAAACCTCGGCGGAAAACATTTTTGTTCAGTCTCCTTTTAAAGGGCATCTCCGGCGGTTTTTTCAGCACGTTCTTATATCGACGTTTTTGAATTGTACCGATAGCCCTGTAGCAACCAGGGTGATTCAGTTTGCACAGAAACGCACCAATAATATTAAATAACAGAATGAAAGGCGTGCTCAAATGAAAATTGAAATGGGCAGACGTCTTGTGCAGTGTATGTCATACGTCACAGCTATCAGAAATATGGAGCTGGCGCCAGAAAATGACGGTGGCGAGGTCATCCAACGAAGCAGTGAGTTATGGCAGCTTTCCTGGACTTGACAGCGACAATTTTAATGCCGAAGTATCGCCGTTTTGCTCTTGAAGGCCCGCAGGCTCGGGTAGGCAGCGTTGAAGGTGACGATGTCAGAAACACAGGGTGGCCTGCAAGGGAATCAGCTACAAATTTTTAAAATTCATTTCCAGGAAAACTAAATGACTTGCAACCACCTGGTTTGGCATATATTATTACAGTACCAAGGAGAATACATACTGATAATTTCATTAAGATCAGTGGGCACTGAAAAATCGCCGGACTTGCCCTTTAACGCTCATTTGACTTTGGGTGTTGTGGGGCCGGGTCCCGCGCGACGGCATGTTTTTCGTAGGAATGCCCCGCATCCCCCTCCCCCAGCTTGACGGAGCGGCGGCCCGCCCGTTTGCCCCATGTGGTTTTAACATAGGCTGCCATTGGGCAGCGAGAAATTCTTAGAACGTTTGCGCGTTCTGGCGTTTCTGGTTTTGGAGATGCCTCGGGAGAACACGCTGGGGCTTGGAGAAGTGCGCACGTACTTTTGTGACCCTCCGGCCGACCAGGCCATCGGTCGGATGGCGTGCTTCTGCGAGCCCCAGCGACCACGGCGGCGACCTGCGACCGACGCCCCTGTCTGTATGTTCTTCTATTTTCCTTTTCCGAGGGCTCGCGGTCGCGGGTGCACTAGCCGGGTTTAGGCTCTCCTTCCCTGCATGGTGATTTTTGTGTGCTATTCTGTGTTTGCGTGTTGCTCAGTGTTACTGTCCTTTGTTTGTGTTCGTGTGTGTCCACGAGTTGTTATTCATTATTGTTAACTTTCGTTTATATCTAATTCAATCCTTGATTCGGCCCTGTATTATTTGTGTTAACGTGTTTATTAAATTACCATGCTCGGAGAGATGCACCTAATGTTCTCATCCTTCGCCGCGTGCGACGGCTCGCGCTGCCCTGTCTTGAGTCGGGCCACGGGCCGACGCGCGCGGTAACGCGGCATGCATGGCTGAGATAGCTAGCGCGCGAACGCGACGACCTCATTCTCTGCTCGTTGAGTGCTCGAACCCACTGCAAGGGGTTGCTAGCGGCGATGCCGCTGCTAGCAGTAGTAATTAGTAGAAGTAACCCCGCATTTTGGCGCCCAACTAAGTGGGGCCAGGGGCCTTGCCCTTGGTCGCTCGAACGACGAGCAGGTGTCGGCAGAGTGAGGAAGTTGCGTTCGGTTCCCAGAGTAAAATGCGCTTTGGTTGAGCGTGGCCGTCTCTGCCATGTATCGCGCGTATCTCTTTCTTTTTCTGTCGATGTTTTTTCTCTGTCGATGTATCGTGGTGTGAGGAGAGGCAAATGTCAATGCTCAAACGGATTGGTAACCCGCTTCGAAGTTGTTTGAGGCGAAGCGTGGGCGAGGAAAGGCGTGATGCAAGTTGCCACAGAGATGCAGCAGTTCGTTCTTGGTGGCGGAAACTCGTTGGATTTACCAAGGCTTCATCATGCCATGGCCGGGAGATTGACCGTGCGACGTTCAAGTCAGTGAGTCCAACAGTTTTCTTTAGACTTCGCGTCGTGCGCGTCTTTCCTCACTAAATTCAGAACCAGTGAAAGAATAGTTGACGCGCTATTTCTTGCCCGGGTCGCCGAAAGTCTCTTTTCTTTAAAAGTTGACGGCGCTGTTCGGTGCACATGGCCGACTTGCACCGAGGGAGGCAAAGATGACGGAAAGGCCGCTGAGGCGAACAAAGAAAGTAGAAGGAAGGCCATCTTCCATGAATAGCCCTTTGGGCACCTGTGTATCTTCGCGCACGCAAGGGGAGAGCGTTTCAGCGTCCCCGCGGCGGGAGAGGAGGAGGCCATTGTGGCGATAATCAGCCGGCCGGTCGGGGGGAAAGGATGTAAGAGGGGGTCCGCCCTCACTGGGCTCACCTCCGGAATCTGGTTTTTTCTTGTTTGTTGTTCTTTTTGCTTTTTTTCGTTTGGCCCGAAGAGCGACGTAGTTGACGGCAGAGTGACCCATGTGTACATAGTGTAAATAGTTTCTTTCGCGGTTTTGTTTTTCGCCTCTGGGAGGCGAGGCGCCTGAATGTGTTGGTACTGCACATGGCGCGCGCGCGGTATCGCTGTCTTGTATTGCGGCGAGCGCGGGGGTTGGGCCCGAAGCGGCTTGTGTAGCCGTGGCCTGGGAGAGAAGGGGGTTCACTCTGCGCGGTCTGTACGAGCTTGGCCACTGTATCATGCCACCTTCGCGGTTAGCGCCGTGTTTACGCGCGTCGACAGTGGCACCCCCCCCGACAGCAGAGGAGAGCGATTGCGCGCCCCTGTAGTAATTCTGGCCAGTCGTCAGAGCGGAAGACTTTAGCTAAAGTTACTGTGCTCTGTGATTTGGCACAGTGCAGTGTGAATGCTCAGCTGTCGCCGTCCCTTCCGCGTCTGTTCATTCCGTAGGCAACACGTTGTGGATCTCCCGTTTCGTTTGGTGTCACGGATGGGCAGTGTGCGTTCGTGGAAGGATTATCCGCTAGTGTAAGATCATGCGGCGTCACACTAGTGAAGACCACGTTTACATCGGTTACTGCCCGACTGATTCCAGACGGAGAGATAACCTGACAGAGACGTCTTTCTCTTTTTCTCTCCCTACCCTTTTGCTAGCTCCTCTTCGCTGTTCTAAGTGTTCTTTTCCTCTTTTTACATACTGTTTCTTTTTCGGTTTTTGTTTTCGCTACTTTGAGGATGATTTCTAGCCCTGTGTTGTTTTTGTTCGTTAATTCAATTGATTTTGGGTTTCTTTGGCTACGCGACTGTTTTTGTTCTTTTGTTGTTGTTTTGTTTGTTGTTTTTTCTGCCGCGCTGATTTGGCGGCCGAAGTCTGCGTGTCCGGAGCGGGGCGGCGTCGACGGCGAGGCTGCGGACGGAGCCGTGGTCGCGGCACTTGGTGCGGCCAGGAAGTCGACAGGGTCGACGGCACGTGAGACCTGCCGCGGCCGGCGTCCAGGGTCCGGGTGAAGATGCCGTGGCGCGCGCTGGCTTCATCGGACACTTGAGAGATCTGCCGCGGTTGTATTGTCGCGTTTGTTTCCTTGTTTTGTTTTGGTTTTGGGGGTAGTTAGCGGATTTCGTTGCGTATTGGCACCATCGTATTGTTTTTTTTTTAGGGGGGCTTTTAAGGAGGGAGGGATGTGGGGGCGGGTCCCGCGCGACGCCATGTTTTTCGTAGGAATGCCCCGCATCCCCCTCCCCCAGCTTGATGGAGCGGCGGCCCGCCCGTTTGCCCCATGTGGTTTTAACATAGGCTGCCATTGGGCAGCGAGAAATTCTTAGAACGTTTGCGCGTTCTGGCGTTTCTGGTTTTGGAGATGCCTCGGGAGAACACGCTGGGACTTGGAGAAGTGCGCACGTACTTTTGTGACCCTCCGGGCGACCAGGCCATCGGTCGGATGGCGTGCTTCTGCGAGCCCCAGCGACCACGGCGGCGACCTGCGACCGACGCCCCGGTCTGTATGTTCTTCTATTTTCCTTTTCCGAGGGCTCGCGGTCGCGGGTGCGCTAGCCGGGTTTAGGCTCTCCTTCCCTGCATGGTGATTTTTGTGTGCTATTCTGTGTTTGCGTGTTGCTCAGTGTTACTGTCCTTTGTTTGTGTTCGTGTGTGTCCACGAGTTGTTATTCGTTATTGTTAACTTTCGTTTATATCTAATTCGATCCTTGATTCGGCCCTGTATTATTTGTGTTAACGTGTTTATTAAATTACCATGCGCGGAGAGATGCGCCTAATGTTCTCGTCCTTCGCTGCGTGCGACGGCTCGCGCTGCCCTGTCTCGAGTCGGGCCACGGGCCGACGCGCGCGGTAACGCGGCACGCATGGCTGAGATAGCTAGCGCGCGAACGCGACGACCTCATTCTCTGCTCGTTGAGTGCTCGAACCCACTGCAAGGGGTTGCTAGCGGTGATGCCGCTGCTAGCAGTAGTAATTAGTAGAAGTAACCCCGACAGTGTAAACATTGTAAGACTCGTGGCATTGATGCGCTAACCAGCACACTAGCTGGTTGACTCAGTTCTGTGTTTGTATGTATGTAAACATGATGTTGAAGGGTGCAATAATAGCCATTGCATGACAAAGATTTCACAGTGTTCACCCCCCCCCCCCTTTCAAGACAAAGTCCCTGTAACCCCCCCCCCCCTTCCCTTCCCCGCCATGGCAGGCCAGTTTTTGTTTTTCTGGAAAGGTGGCAACCCTTGTTCCTCATTCTCTAGGGGGTGCTTCTGTTAACAGCTGCATATCTGGTTGTGTATGTAGAACAGCTTTTGTATACCAGGACGGATGGTATCCGACTCCAACAGTCTTAGATACCACAATGTGTTCTGTTTAAACAGACTCCATAAACAAAACATTCTGATAAAATATGTTTCACAGCGTTTTTTTTTTCCGTTGCCACTGCATGATTGGACACTCTGACCGTTAAGCTTTCCACTGAAACAAAAAAGAGGCACCTTAAAGATTGGTTATCAGTCCCCTTAAGACATGTGGAACCTATCAACAAAGAATAATTAAAAGACAATGTATGCCATGGCATTATCAACATTATTCTCAAGGTGCTAAGGCTTATGTTACACCTAATGTTATAAACAGTTCAGTCACTAATTTTCTCACAAGATGGTGGTATCCCAAAGAAAGCACATACCCATAGCAATTGCAGTCTTTCCTGTGCCTGGCTGACCTGCAATGAGGACTGCACGGCCGGCAATTTTTCCTTCCTTTATCATTTCCAGTATAATACCTGCAGCCCGTCGAGCAACAGTCTGGCCCACCATCCCTTGGGAAACCTGGAAAATTGCCTCAAGCTTTACACATTCTCACAAAACTGAGGAAACACCACGCAAACATTCGTTTCAAATTAGATCAGTTAAATCAAGGCTTTGGTTATTGCAAACCTAACATATAAAAGGACGTTCCACTGCATATGGCTGCAAGGAAACATCCTGTTTGAAATAAGTTGTAGATAAATACAATAAATTGCAATAAAATAGCACTAATTATTTGTAGCCAGATGAAACAAAGTTTATCTGCACAAGTACCGGCAAAGTTCTCTGATACTTCCTATGGTTCACGAAACTTTGAACCAAGTCTGGTACAGGGACAGAAGGTGCTGCCAGAGGCGACAACGGTAGAAATTGTAGACTGCATCACATCATCTGCTTCTCTGTCTTGGGCACATACATGTAAAGCACTCTGAAGATAATACCAATAAACATAAACATACGAAAACCTTGATGTTGCTCTTTTATAGCCGCCTCGGTGGCTTAGTGGACAAGGTGCAGTACGGCTAAACAAAAGGCTGCGGCTTCAACGCCCGGTTACCACCGTTGCATTTCAAAGAACGTGAAGTGCGAAAACCCCTGCATACTTAGGTTTAGGAGCACTTGGAAGGCTATGTGCTTTTGCAGGCATAGATTAATTCAGCATGCGAAATGTGGTCTAAACTGCACTGCACACAGTGCATCCAGGCAAACTTTTAATAGATTTTTCCAAGCCATGCTCTACAACAGCTCCTTTCACTTAGACAAAAGTGAAACAAAGGATTGGCCTAGAAGCATCCATATGCAAGATTTTGTAAACTACTAAACTGTTTACTGCCTGCTGCAGTGTCCAGTGGTTATGGTGACTGACTGCTGGCCTGAATCCTGCCACACAAATCAATGGAGCCAAAATGCAAGAGGCCCACACACTCATATTTGACAACATGTAAAGGAATCCCAGCAGGACAAAATTTTCGGAGCCCTCTACTACAGCGTCTTTGACAATATTGCAGTTCTGGCACATAAAAATTCAAAAATTACCGGAATCATTTGATAAATTACAAGGGAACTTGATGCACTGCATTTATGACAGCTGCTGAGGTACCAATTTCTTTGACAAGTAAGCTGGAAAGCATTTAAACACTCATGGAATGATGGTGCTTAGCTTTACCAGAGCCCTACAATACTTTTTTGGTCACAGAACTGAGCCTGCAGTTTGATACAGGCAGAGAAGCTGCCACCACGGGTGCCACAATGAGTGGCCACGTGTTTGGACGCACCGCCTTAGGCAGTGCCAGTTCGAGCCAGATGTTGTTCTTGCATCACACATAGTAATATTTCACGTGGTGACATACAGTGTCATGCATGCATGTGAAACGCTAACTTTCTATGATAAGAAGGTTGCGACAGTGCCTGTCATGCCAGTGCAGCAGCACTGAACATGGGTGCACTGCAGTTCCTCACCTCTGGCAGGGGAGCACAAGATTCACTGAAGCGCGCAGGTATTCTACTTGGGCTTGCAACACTGCGCAAGCCTTAAAAATTTTAGTCAAGGCTCACAGTGAGACCGGAGGTCGCACTTGCTCTTGACTATCAGACCGTCCACGCTGTGGGAGTGGGCGACAGTTCTACTGTGAAAAGAAGCTTCATATTTCCTGGCTTTACAGTTAATACAAACTAACTTCCCTTCCCCGTAGCCTACTGCACAGAGCTTCATACATGTATAAAAGCTGGAATGACAATTTCACAATACAACAGCAGTGTGTCATGTGAATACGCACCAATATTCACAATGTTACCTAGCCTTGATGAGTTTGCAACTCACTTCTGTTCAAAAGGACAGAAAGCTAAGCGAGTTAGTAAGGATTCATAATGCGAAAAACAGGCATGTAAAATATGGACACAATGGAAGAAGAGTGGACCATGCGAATGCCTACAGTCAAGGCGAAAAAGGAAGAAGACACACAACTTATCTGCGCAAGCTCAGAAGAGGTAGCACCACCTGTCAAATGGCTGCACGCGCTGGTCTATGCAAGAGACAACAGCTGAAACATTCTATCTCTTTTCTGTTTAAGCTAATCGACGGCAGACTAACACATGCGCTTCCACTATTATTGATATGCCAGGCCTCAACCATTAAACATGTTTTTCTTTTTTATGCCTGTACAGAACCACACATTCATCTAACTTGGGCATGCATTTACAGTCTCAGCAGTGCAACAATAGGTTACACGGCACTTCACTTGATAACAACCTTCTATGTTTAATTAATCTCCGATTAATACGGCATGCTGTTTGACCTACATAGAATCGTCCGCAACTAAATGGAACCTTACGAACCACACCCATGCAATAGTCGGTAAAATTATTGTTGGCAGTGTGCTTCATTGTCAACAATAATTCAATTCCAAAGTGCAAGTTTGAAAAGTTCATGTTAAGTAGGCTGTGCACAAGCAAAACTGTACCACACATTACACTGCCTTTATTTGTGCAGCTATGCAAAGGGACTCCTGGCAGCTCTAATTTTGGGTTGGTTATGCTTTAAAACATTTCTTATATTGTGGGACAAGCCCCCCACCAACTCCATTCCAATATGGCATGCTATATATCAGTGTGTTGCTACGATGGACTACACTTGCACAATGTGACGATCCACAACAAAGACTGCACTGGGAAAATTTGCAGATGAGACCCTCAGTTTCAGGAATGTTATCTCTTGCACAACAGTATCGATAAAGACACATGGAAAATAGTCAAGAAAGCTGGATCTGAATACAAGGGGTGCATTGCCTGAGCGCCATGTGAATAATTCACACAAGCTTGCCAAGACCACTCGTACATGTCCCGCTCTCCAACCCGCACCACCTGCATCGCACCCACAGTGCATTTCACCGAAAGCTTGTTGCTAAAAATGTAACCACACTGCTTAATGTCGTTGTTCTCGTTCAACTGGATGGGGGGTTCTGCACCTGAAAGTAGACTTTCCCGAAGAAACATTGTTAGCTTGTGCATACCTTAACCTTTGTCATCTTTGTTACCCCCCCCCCCCAGCGTATCTAATGGACTCAAGGGTTTCCTTTGAAAGGTTTGTGCCTGTAGGCTGGAGAGTATTGAACTTGCATATGAGATACGATTGCCTGTATTTTCTGCTTCTCGGTGAGCGGAAGTTTCCCTGAAGTACGTAGTTTCAGTTCGCCGAAATTATGACCTGTCATATTAAAATGCTGCGCCACTGCCTTTGCCAGGTTATTTGCGGTGTCCGTGTGGTGCCCGTTTAATCTAACACAAATTGGTTGTCCAGTTTCGCCGATGTATTGCTTGTGACAGAGTGAACACTCCAACATGTAAATAATGTTTGAACTAAGTGCAAGTGAAACTTGATTTTATATGATGGACATAGTCACTTCCCGTGGTTTTAACTTTAAGATCATTTTGAATATGCTTGCAAGTCTTACATCTGGGATGGGAGCAAGTTATTACGCAGGCGGTGCACTGAAGGTTTTCTTTGGCATGTACTAACACGTCCTAAAAGTTTCTATTACAGTGGTAGGTGACTTGGTATTTCCGGAAACGCTTTTCTAAGTCGATCGTTGCTTGTTAGTATTGGATAGTATTTGCGAAGAATATTATTGATGTTTGGAAGCGCACTGGAGCATTTCATTATGAATGCTAGCGGCTGGTTGGCCTGCGCTTTAGGGGCTAATTTTTTTTCTAGTGCTGGCGTCCTGTCTAGTTTGCGCGCGTCATTGTATGCCTTGTTGAGAGCGTCGTGCAGGTGGTTTCGTTCAGCTAAGATTGCCTTTAAATTGCTTAAGTGGTGAACATAATCTGGGTCGTTGCTACAAATCCTTTTTGGTTCTTTTAATGCGCAACTATTTACGAGGGGCTGATATATTCCAATCATCGATGATATTGTCATCAATGTCAGAAAGAAGTGACAATGTCCGAGGTGTCGAAATGGTTTGCGCACACACATGTATATTTCGACTGAGAGTGTGTGCACGATCACCTTGCCGGACGATCATTGTAAGTGGCATCAGAAATAAATACAGCTTGTGCTCTGGACAAACGATGCCAAATGTGGCAGCGCTACGTGCTGCGGCCGTGCCACAAGCTCGAAAAACAATCCCATGCACCTCTCCAGGCATTCCTGAGCCGCGACGACAGCAAGGGACAGCAATGTGGTTTTCAATGACATCATTAGAGGCTGAACACCACTGATTGGTCAAACGAGAATATCGACTTTCGGTTAGTCTGCTAGCGCGCTCCCTGCCTGTCTGTTCTTCCTCCTCATGTGTCGTCTGTGTGCAACTTCAACAACTGTACCGGCGAGCAGAACACGACGGGGAGCACCAGCACAGAGCATTAGCATAGAACCAATAAAACACTTGTGTGAGCACGGAGGCAGGCAGAGGCGCGTCAGCCGGACGTGGACAGTTTGAGCTGCGCGCCCTCAACGATGTATGTCACGTGACACTTGGAGGAGCGCTCAGCGAGGAGGTGGAACCTGCAACTGCAAGCGGCCGGTTCGTGGTGCAGGAGAGAGCGAAACAAGCAAGCGCCGCATCTTACTTGAATGTGTGTAAATATGCTGTTTCAGTACCGCTTCAAAGAATTCTTACAGGTGCGTGTTCGTTGCGGACACCGGCACAAAAGCAACACCACAAATAAATTTTGACCTCTGGGTGGATTAGGGGCCCTTTAACCCCTTAAGTGCTTTGGACGAGCAGAGCTCTTCCTAGAGGAATAGGCACTCCTCTTTAGTGTTCACCACGAGAAGTGCTCGTCTACGGCTTAGATTGTGTGTCGCCCACCAGATGGAAGCATTTACTCAACGACTTGGTTTCCTCCTGTGGCAGGAGCGGGGTTTGCATGTGAAAAGATGTGCGGTGGCGGCGACCCATGCATACCTGGCACATCAACACGAAAAAGAAGCTTTTCATATTCGTCACCTTCTTCGAGTGATGATTATTCGGATACAGATGCTGAGATGTTGAGAAAAGAAACTTGCTCTTGGTGTGGAAGCTGCAACAAGCCGCTTTGCATTATTCGGTGTTTTCAAATGTTGCACACAGTCCAGAAGCTTACCAAGTGGAATAGCCAAGCGTGCTTAGCCTACGCAAGTGAAGAAAGATGTGGCATCTGCAACTGTTTTCCTTATAAGGTTTTTCTTTTTATTAGCAGCAGGTAGCTGGCTTCCTATGTATTCTTCATACCTGGCACATCAACACGAAAAAGAAGCTTTTCATATTCGTCACCTTCGTCGAGTGATGATTATTCGGATACAGATGCTGAGATGTTGAGAAAAGAAACTTGCTCTTGGTGCGGAAGCTGCAACAAGCCGCTTTGCATTATTTGGTGTTTTCAAATGTTGCACACAGTCCAGAAGCTTACCAAGTGGAATAGCCAAGCGTGCTTAGCCTACGCAAGTGAAGAAAGATGTGGCATCTGCAACTGTTTTCCTTATAAGGTTTTTCTTTTTATTAGCAGCAGGTAGCTGGCTTCCTATGTATTCTTCTGAAATAAACATTATTGTGTTGATTTGACTAAGTATGTGGAACAATTATTTCTTCAACATCGCCTAGCTGCTTCTTAGTACAATCAGATTCAAAATCAGCAATAAAGAAATAGGCACTATAATACAGGCACTATAATACAGAAGCCCACCGTGGTCGTAGACGCAGCGGATGCGGCTGACACAAGACGAAACAGCGTAGGCTTCCCAGCCAAGGCAGTAACAACGTCCAGCCCGAGCCCCCCTTGCGATGTGCTCGCGATACGGTTTGTAGCGTCGCGCGTGGGCCGTTCGTGTCGGTGATCAAGTTTGGCTTACTGATGGAGGCACGACTCCGAGTAGTTGAAAATGAAAACTTAACATTTATTTACATTTCAACTATCGGCACAGCGAACTCGGGCACTGAGACCCTGGCTGTCCGATCTCCGTCTCTCGTCTCTGAGTCTCTCTCTCGTTTCATCCGTCGCAGCCTTCTACTCCATCTCCCAGGGCCATTCCAAGACAGGAGGGGCGGCCGGGCGGAGGCGAGGCTCCCTCGGAGCCGCAGCACAGCAGGGGTCGAAGCGTGCGTGCCAGGTTGTCCTCCCCCAAGCCGACAACAGGTATCTTTTCGGTGGGCCAGAAAGTCGACTCATCCTCGTTACGCGCCGTCTCCTAACGACACCAAGGTGGTTTCGGGGCCAGAGAGTCGACTCATCCTCGTTACGCGCCGTCTCCTAACGACACCAAGGTGGTTTCGGGCTGGGTGGTCGCGACCTTGGGCGAGAAAGGAACACGTGCTCCCCATAAGGTCATCTCTCAGCCCCGATTCCCGCGGCTATGGCGCGCTTCACCGACGCCCTATCTTGAAACGCAACAAACTCCTCCGCCGCCGGGAGATCCGACCTAAGGGTGGCCAGCTGTCTGGTCGCCCGAAGCGTCGAGGTGCTTTCTTGGTGCGATGAATGAGAACACTGCAGCTGGAAGCTGTCTCAGCACAAAACACAAGCACATCACATTCACCACGGTAGGCGTGCCCAAGCGACACGTCCGCCGGACAGTAAAGTTCCTACAAGGCTTTACACAATTCTACCTCTTTCTCTGCTACTTTTTCTTATCTCTGTCGTGGCCAGCTCTCGCAAGGTTGGAAAACAAATACCATATGACGTTTTCCTGCACAGCAGACCGAATAGAACAAGTTTTCTTAAAGCAACAAGAAAAAAAAATGGAAACCTCTGTTGGGTTACTAAAATCCGCGACTAAGTCTGCCCGCGTTCTTCCTCTGGCTCCCTTTTCCATTCTCCACCTCAAAATTTTATTCCTGCGAAATGAGGCTCCATCTTAGCCGCCTCCCGTTTTTGCTCGACGTTCGGTTCAGCCATGAAAGAGAACAAAGGTCGCTCTCGACCGTGAATTTTGTGCCTTGAATATAGCATCCTGATTTTTTGAATAGGCCACACTATACACAAACACTCCTTTTCTGATGTGCTGAAGGCTTCTTCCCGTGTGGTAAGTTTCCTGCTGATATAGAGCACGGGATGCTCTTCACCACGCTCGTCTATTTGGGCCAGGACTACACCCAGAACACGGTTGCTGGCGTCGCACTGGAGAATGAATTCTCTCCCATAGTCTGAAATCACTGTGGCCTTGCTTAAGAGCTCGACCCTCTCCTCTATATTAGGCAAGGGGTACACTAGGTCCTCTGTTACGGCATTCAGCATTTGATAGTGCACGCACGGCGGTGGATCTCTCCCGGGTACTTCAACGAGCAGTTAAGGGTGAGCAATAGTCACTGCATCCTTCCTTAATTACACCCAGGCGAAGCGTCCTTTTCACTTCTGGCTTCATTATGCCTAGCCGCCGTGGGGACATGCGGTAAGCCTTCGAACTAAAAGGAACCGCTGTTGTCTGCTCGATTTGACGCCGTACCAAATGAGTCCTTCCGAGGCAAACCGCTCTCAAAACTTTCTTGAGTGCGGCGTGCCACCTCCCCACGCTGTTACTTTGAGGGTGATATACTGAGCTATGCAAAATCCTGACCCCGCACTTCTCGAGAAACGTTGTCGTGAGTGCGCTCGTGAACACCGTTCCTTGATCGGATTGCATCTCTGCCGGGAAACCAAGGCGCGAAAAAATGGAAAGCAGTGCATCGACTACCTCTACCGAAGTTGCCTCCTTCAATGGTACCGCCTCAGGAAACTTGGTCGCCGGACACAACAACGTTAGAATGTATCTGTTTCCCGCCGTTGTTTTCGGCAGCGGTCCCACCAAATCCACAACCACTCTGCGAAAGGGCTCAGAAATAATTGGCACTTTTACCATCGGTGCTTTCCATCGGTCGTTAGACTTGCCTGCTCTCTGACAGGTATCACAAGTGCGCACGAAATTCTCCACCTCTCTGAAGCACCCTGGCCAATAAAATTCCTGCAGCAGCCTTTTCTTCGTTTTATTTGTACCTAGGTGTCCTGCCCACGCGTGATCATGACAAAGGCTCAGTATGTCTCTGCGATACGGTGCCGGCACCACCAGTTGATCGTAAGATCGCCCTCGCCTATCTCGGTACTTACGGTACAGGACGCCCTTTCTCACTTCGAAAGAAATGTTTTTCGACGACAACCCCTCACTGCTTCCGCTGTTCAGAACTCCTAACGTCGGATCGTTCTTTTGTGCCTCTCGTAGTGTTTCTCGATCAACACCCAGCAAGTGCTCGTAGCTAGGCGCAGTCGGTGCTAACACCTTTCCCTGAAAACTGTCATCTTCCCTTTTAGACTTTCTTTTCTTTTTCTCAACTGGCCGCTCCTTATCGCGAGAATCCTCCAGAATTTCGGGGTTCTCCTCCTCCGGCGCAACTACGCTTTCGGAGCTGGATACTTCATCTTTTGATTGGACGCTTTCATTATCGTCGTAACGCAGCTGTTGAGCGAGTGCGCGCGCTTTTGACCTTGTCAAAGCCATAACCTGAGCTTCAGCAAATGTGCATCCCCTTTTATTTAGCAGCGACTCTGAGTTGTTCGAGAAAAGGTAAGGGTAGCCCTCGGGTAGCCCTTTGGAGACTGCTGCCACTGTCTCGATAGCTCCGAAAGGTCCCTCAATCTGTACCTTTGCCATAGGTAAGCACACTGAGTCTTCGCTGACGGCCTGCCTTATCCACACGCATTCGGATAAGTAGTCGTCAGTTTTTACATAGCTCGGATGAACGACATCCATGGTCGCCGCGGAGTCCCTCAGCACTTTACATTCTTTCCCATTTACCATGAGGTCTGTCATGTATGGCTTCAGTAGATCAGTGTTACTTGGATGATTGCTTACGCAAGCGAATACGGGCCTTTTCTTTGGACAGTTTCGGGCGAAGTGACCTGTTTCCTTGCAGTTAAAACATGTCACCTGAACTCTGGCTTCGAGCTCTTCCGACTGATTTGCGGGTTTATTACTACCCCTTTCAGGTGCTTTCACTATGCCCTCAGAGTGAGCTGAACTCTGATTAGCGTCGTCTCGTTTAGCTGCGGTTTGCTGCCCTCGAGGGTACGCTTGTGGCCGTGGGGAAGGCTTTTGATAATTGTGCACGCCATAGACCTGAGTCCTAAGGCCTCGACTTACGACATACTCATCAGCAAGCTGTGCGGCACGCTTTACAGACACACCTTCCTGTCGATCCCTAACCCAAAGGCGCACGTTATCGGGCAAAGTCTCATAGAACTGCTCTAAGCAGATCAAATCTCCCAATTTAGTGAAGTTATCCGCCCCTGTTCCTTTCACCCACTCCGAAAAATTGTCCCTCAGGGTACACGCAAACTCCACAAAACTCTCGTTAGACTTTTTCCTTTCCTGGCGAAATCTCCTCCGAAATTCCTCCGTTGAAAGCCTGTATTTTGCGAGCAAGCTCAATTTCACTGAGCTGTATTCGCCTGCCTCGGCTGCGCTAAGTCGGGCCACGACTTGCGAGGCTTCTCCCGGCAACAACGCAAGCAACCGCTCTGGCCATGTGTCTCGGTGAAATGAGTACTTCTCACAAATCCGTTCAAAATTAACCAGGTAGAGACCGATGTCATCGCCTGTCTTGTACGGCTGAAGCAAGTTTGTCATTTTCACACTTTCCGCTGGAGGCGGTGGCGCCGCGTCCGCATTGCGCGCCAATCTCGCCTGCTCTAGCTTTATTCTTTCGAGCTCAATTTCTGCCTGCCTTTGTTCCCTCTTTTCCTGCTTCTCTTTCTCTTCCGCCCTTTCATTTCGCTCGCGACATATCTTTTCCCAAGCATCTGTGAGCTCGTCCTCCTCGAAACCCACTTCTTCGATTGCAGCGCGAATTTCGGGCTTCCTCAACCTACTGTTTATATCCATTCCGAGCTCTGCTGCCAACAGCAGGAGCTCTTCCTTTCTTAACACGGTGATATCCATGCCTTTGAGAGCCGGCTACGAGTTTCCCTGAATTAACCACGCACCCAGTGGTGGTTAGTCAGACCTAATTGCCCGATACAGAACCCTGTCCTTATCGTCCAGCAAAACGTAGTCGCTCAAGCACTCACCGAACTGCGAGCTTGCAAAGGTCGTGTCTCCCGGAGCCACGTTGCCAGGTCCGCCGATCCCAGATCGTGTGGACTGCGCCTTCTGCTGCTCTTCCTCCGAGTCGTTCCAGCCTCCACGCTGTTACTGCGACGGTTGTGTCTCCCGGAGCCACGAAGAGGAGCTCTGCTGATCCCGGATCCACAGATGTCGCTCTTCCGTCGACAGTCTTCCGCCAGCCTCTTCTTGATCTCGCCGCTGCCTACCAGTTTGTCGCGTCGCGCGTGGGCCGTTCGTGTCGGTGATCAAGTTTGGCTTACTGATGGAGGCACGGCTCCGAGTAGTTGAAAATGAAAACTTAACATTTATTTACATTTCAACTATCAGCACAGCGAACTCGGGCACTGAGACCCTGGCTGTCCGATCTCCGTCTCTCGTCTCTGAGTCTCTCTCTCGTTTCATCCGTCGCAGCCTTCTACTCCATCTCCCAGGGCCATTCCAAGACAGGAGGGGCGGCCGGGCGGAGGCGAGGCTCCCTCGGAGCCGCAGCACAGCAGGGGTCGAAGCGTGCGTGCCAGGTTGTCCTCCCCCAAGCCGACAACAGGTATCTTTTCGGTGGGCCAGAAAGTCGACTCATCCTCGTTACGCGCCGTCTCCTAACGACACCAAGGTGGTTTCGGGGCCAGAGAGTCGACTCATCCTCGTTACGCGCCGTCTCCTAACGACACCAAGGTGGTTTCGGGCTGGGTGGTCGCGACCTTGGGCGAGAAAGGAACACGTGCTCCCCATAAGGTCATCTCTCAGCCCCGATTCCCGCGGCTATGGCGCGCTTCACCGACGCCCTATCTTGAAACGCAACAGGTTGCAGGGCTGTGCACAGTGTGCTTCTTCATTACATCTTCCCCCTCGCTGAAGACGGAGTCACTCAGGTAACCAAGGGCGTCGTGAGGATGGAAGGCTCATGGTACTGCTTGAGGCAATCAACGTGAACAGTTTTGCAGCCGCGGCGACGTAGGACCGTAGTGGGTGTCACAGGTTCAGTGACGTAGTTCACCTGAGAAGTGCGCTGTAGGACCCGGTAAGGTCCATGATATCTGGAGACAAATTTTGACGACGGCTGTGGGCGCCCATCGTCATGACAAGATTTCTGCAGTACTTGTCATTCTGTTATAAGTGAGCGGGCCAGTCGGCGACATTCTTCAGCGTACCGAGCGGCTTCGGATGCCGGTGTGCCCTCAGATGAGTCGGGACAGTAAGAAAGGATGGTGTCGATAGGAGTAGAGGGTTCTCGGCCATAGAGAAGAAAGAAAGGGGAGAAGCCCGTTGTCGCCTGAGGTGCCGTATTGTAGGCGTGGGTGACAAATGGAAGAACGATGGCCCAGGTGGTGTGGTTGGAGCCGACGTACATCGACAGCATGTCGCCAAGAGTACAGTTAAAACGTCCTGTCAAGCTATTCGTTTGCAGGTGATATGCTGTGGTACAAGGGTGAACAACACGGCATGCGGCAAGAAGTTCTTGAGTAACATCCACGAGAAAGGCCCGACCTCTGTCGCTGAGGAGCTCACGGGGGGCACCATGGCGTAGCACGAAGCGTTGTAGCAGAAAGGAGGCAACTTCATGAGCCGTCGTAGCTGGTAAAGCAGCAGTTTCTGCGTACCACGTCAGGTGGTCTATGGCCACGATGACCAAGCGATTTCCAGCTGCTGTGTATGGTAAGGGCCCATACAGGTCTATTCCAACCCCGTCAAAAGTCGCAATGCAAAGGCTGCAGTGGTGCAGGAGAGTGGGAGTGATCAGGCTTGCAGCGTTGACATTGAGTGCACGAGCGAATATACCTTTGTACAAAAGGATACATGCCACGCCAGTAAAACCTTTGGCGCAGTCTGGCGTAGGTCTTGAACAGACCAGCGTGTGCACACTGAGGATCTGCATGGAAAGCGGAGCATATATCAGGACACAGGTGTTTGGGTATGACTAGTAGCCGTATGCGGCCGTTGGAGTGATAGTCGCGGCGATAAGGGATTTTGTCACGGATGGCCAAGTGACATGCCTGTCGGCGTGGCGTCAGGGATGGCAGAGGCGAAGGTGAGTCCAGAGAAGTAATCTATCAAAGACAAAATCCAAGAATCTTTTCGCTGCTCTAGAGCCATGTGAATGGAGGTGACGGGTGAACGCGAGTTGTCAGGGGCAGAGATGCAAGCAATTTCGGTATCAAGAGGCGTACACGAAAGAGCGTCAGCATCGGCATGCTTCTTGCCCGAGCCATAAATAACCCGGATATCATACTCATGGAGCCTCAGAGCCCATCGTGCTAGGTGGCCGGAGGGATCTTTGAGCGACGACAACCAGCAAAGGGCATGGTGACGACATTGAAGGGCCAGCCGTACAGACATGGTTGAAATTTTGTGGTGGCCAAGATGATGGCTAAACATTCCTTTTTGGTAACTGAATAATTCACTTCAGATTTTGTTAGAGTACTGCTCACATAAGCAACAACGTATTCTTGATAGCCGGCCTTCCGTTGGGCGAGCACAGCGCCAAGACCGAAACCGCTAGCATCCGTGTGGATTTCCGTGGGGGCAGTTGGGTCGAAATGGTGCACTATCAGTTGAGTTGTGAGCAGGTGACGCAATGTCTCAAAGGCATTATCACAGGCCGAGGACCACGTGGAAAGATTGTGGTCTCCACGAAGAAGCTCGGTAAGTGAAGTCATAATCGTAGCAAAATTTTGAATGAAGCGGCGGAAATATGAACAGGGGCCTATAAAACTGCGCAAGTCTTTTAGAGAAGCAGGCCTGGGGAATTCTGTAACAGCACACTAGTTTAGTGTTATCAGGAAGAACGCCGTCCTTCGAGATGACATGTCCTAGAATGGTGAGCTTACGAGCCCTGAAGCGACAATTTTTCAAGTTTAGTTGAAGGCCGGTGTAGGTGACACAACGTAAAACCTGCCCCAAACGACGAAGGCGAGTAGGAACATCGGATGCAAATACCACTATACCACCCAGATAATACAAGCACGTGTTCCATTTGAGGCTTTTTAATATGGCATCCATCATACGCTCAAATGTTGCAGGCGCGTTGCAAAGACTGAATGGCATAACGTTAAATTCGTACAGACCATCTGGTGTTATGAAAGCAGTTTTAGGCTTGTCGTCTGCAGCCATAAGCACGTGCCAATAACCAGAGCATAGGTCAAGGGAGGAAAAGAACTCTGCCCCTTGAAAACAGTCTAGAGCATTGCCGATCCGCGGCAAAGGGTAGACGTCTCTTCTGGTTATTTTGTTTAAGCGACGGTAATCCACGCAAAAGCATATCGAGCCATCCTTCTTGTTCACTAAGACCACCGGTGATGCCCACGGACTGTTGGACAGAATAACAACGCCACACTTTAGCATTTCGCCTACTTGCTCGTCAATGACTCGGCGTTCTGTCGACGATACGCGGTATGGTCGCTATCGGTGCGGTGACTGATTGCCGGTGTCAATCCGATGACATACAGTCGACGTTCAACTTAGAGAAGTGCTGTGGCTGTCAAAGGCATGCACAGATTTCTCGAGGAGACAGAGGACATCGCGACGTTGTTGTGGGTTTAAGGCGGTGTCGATGGCGTTTCTAAACGCGTCATCAGGTGATGAGGCCGTTACAGGACTTCAAGAGATGGCGCTGGCCTCCGTAGATCCCTCAGGAAGTACGAACATTGTAAGGGGTTCGTAAGGCTCCACAGTGGCAAGACATTCACCACGAAACAAAATAAGCACAAAGGGGAACTGGTCGTGCACAAGGACGTGAGCCGAACGAGCTTGAAGGGCAAGCAGAGCATTTGGGAGTGGAGAGATAACAATGAATGAAAACAGTCACAGTGATAACGGTACGGTATTCATATTCGTATTCAATGCCTGTATTCCTTGAGCAATCAAGAGGGCGGGGAGGACTAAAGGCTCGCGAGCCTGACGAATTTCAACTCTGGCGGTACACGCAGTCACTGGCTCGACGTGCTGTGCTGTGGCAGTGCAAAGAAAGGGATCGAAGGGCGTCGTGACTTTTCGTATTGAGCGGCATAATCTTCCAGCAATGACAGATATGGTGGCACCTCTGTCAATAAGCGCAAATACAGACACCCTCGACAACAACATGAATAACATTTGGCGGCGAAAAAAAGGTTGCTTGATCTTGGCGACGATGACGCAGTTCTTGCCTCGGGAACTGCGCCACTTATTTTTCTGTCTCAGTGGTAGAGGGACATCGACGCATCGGGAGAGCGAGCAACGATGGGGAGAAGGGGAATGGCGGCCAGGAGATGATCGAAAGCTTCAGTGCGATGAGTGGAATTCCTGGACTGGAGGGGACAACAACGGACAGTCGTATACAGGTGGGTGAGGGTTGGCACGTGGGTGGAGTGGTCAGTGGTTGCAAAAGCGTGCGACGTGTCCCGGTATACCACAGGAATAGCAGATAGGTTGATTGTCCGCTGTGCGCCAGGGATTAGCGACCCGACAGACTGGAGGCCACGGCAGAGTGGTAGTGGAAACTGGGCTAGGTACTGTAGGTGAAGCCCAAAACGTGTGGTTGTGGTCGCATGACGGCTTCGGTGTAGGTGCAGCGACACGAGGTGCCCGCTCTTGTGGAACGATGTCGAGCACTTGTTCACGTACGAGGTGTTGTAGGGTCAGACAAAGCGAAGAATTGGATTCAGGAAGGGGTGGGGATGAGGGGGAGTTGCCGCGAAACTTCTTCCCGCACGAATGCCTTTGTCTGCGAAAGGAGGGTTGGATCTGGTAGCGCCGTAGTTAGGCCAGATAACGATTCTGCCTGATGAAGGGCACGACGTGTGACAAGGCGTTGCCGCCGGAGTTCGTCGTAGCTCCGGCAGAGGTCAATGACCGGGGAAACAGTAGAAGGGCTCTTCGAATAAGCATCTGAAATTTGTCCTTGTCAATGCCCTTCAATATATGTTTTATTTTGTCTGCCTTTGTCATTGCTGCATCAGCGCAGCTTACGCAGGTCAATGACATCTTCCAGGTAGCTAGTAAAATTTTCACCTGGTTGTTGGGATCTCGACTGTAGGCACTGTTCCGCGCGGTCTTCAAACAGCAGGATGGCCATGGCCTTGCTGATTTTTGCTTTGAACGTTGGCCAGCATGGGATGTCGGTTTCGTGGTAGTGAAACCACAAGTGAGAGTGATGCCTGTGAGGTACAATTACATGGTTGCCAATTTCGTGACGTCGTGCCATTTGTTGTGACAACTGACACGTTCATACAATGTCAGCCAGTCATCAACGTCGTGATCATCGGCGCCGATGAATATGGGAGGATAGCAGTGACGGAGCATGCCAGGGCAGACGTTCTGGGGAGCAGCTGGTGGAGAGCTCGTGTCGCTTTCGGTGGTCATGATGGCCGGTAGGGTTCGGTTACGCAATTCCAGGGTTACGGGAGACCTAGCAAACCTCTACCAACTATAATAAAGAAGACCAACGTGGCCATAGACGCAGCGGATGCGGCTGCCACAAGACGAAACAACGTAGGCCTCCCAGCCAAGGCAATAACAACGTCCAGCCAGTGCCTCACTTGCAACGCGCTGGCGATACGGTTGCAGGGCTGTGCAAGGCTTCTTCTCCATTACAGCACTTTTGGTCGGGAAAGTTTTTAAAAAAAACACAGCGTTTAAGGGGTTAATGAAACATCGCAAAAAAAAACAAAAAAAAGACACTGCTGGTGTGCTACATGAAGTCACAGATTCAGAATTTTCCACAAATTCAAATAATGAAAACAAGTTTAGTGCATCTTTAAGGAATAACCAGAATAATCCTGAATCTCAGCCTAACCCCGCAAACTTCCTTGATTGTGTGATCACACAACTTAATTAGCAGTGCAATTACAACTGTATGATAGCACATTTTACCGAGTTAGAGTGGGACAAAGAAGATGGAAGTGTAGCCTCATAGCTCTAACAGGTGGACCATGGAAAAAGGCACAGTCAACCACAAAACAATATGGACCTCTCAAACATGTGACCAACAGGGCCTTCGAGACAG
Organism: Hyalomma asiaticum; assembly: GCA_013339685.2. Classification (NCBI taxonomy): domain Eukaryota; kingdom Metazoa; phylum Arthropoda; class Arachnida; order Ixodida; family Ixodidae; genus Hyalomma; species Hyalomma asiaticum. Next base: position 39,407,146 of record CM023483.1, read on the forward strand.
TTCCACCATATCACCTGCGATCGACAGCAGCACTATGTTCAAGAAGCATCCCTCCTTAAACTCACGGCCTGTCCGTTTGCCCACTGTGAACAAATATTTTTCACCTTTTTTTTTTTAAATGCTACATGCTTTTTGGCAGCTGCGGTCACGGCTATATAAATTGACAGGCCTTTGAGAAATTGATATCTCGTCACTGGCACTATGGTTGATGCAGGCCGTTGCGGTAGTGACACTGCCAACAAGGCAGATCTGTGGTACTATTACCGATGACAATCGCAGCGCATGGGAACTAACAATGCAGTTGGCGGCACTGAGAAATTGACATGCTAGCAAGTAGCAAGAAGACACATTTCCAGCAGATCTCTCCCGTCGCCGACAGGTGGCGTACTGCTAGATGGTGCAGAAAGCCAGTTTCGCATACGCTCGTGTGGCCCACAAACTTTTGTGGGTGACTGTACAAGCCTAGGCTTGAAAGATAAAATTCCCTTTAGGGCGTTCATGCGTCAGTAAAAGGGGACAATACATGTATATTGCCACGTGCAATCTGCAGCTTGCAAAGGAAGAAGTACTCGCTCTGTTGGAAGAAGACGACGAGTTCCACGCCTGATCCTTAGTCCTGTTTTTCAATTAAAGTGTCCTGTTCTGTTCCTGATTCCCGCTGTTCCTGCATCGCGGGACTGGTGGAGGTGCGGGGTAAATGATCGGGACACCCCTTCGCAGCCCCGCATCCAGTCCAGAACGATTTCCACGCGTTGAAACACCGGTTCATCGTGCCAGCCGCCGGCTGTTAGGCCTGAGCCCAGAGTACGGTCCACTACAAGAAAGTGCAACCATGACCGAGCAGAGTACTCAAGGCATGGAAAACCCAGGCCCATCACACGTGACTGTCTTGAACCCTCGATCGCCTCCCACTTTTCACAGCAATGCCTACGAGGACGCAGAAGACTGGCTCGAGGAGTTTGAGCGCGTTGCCGGTGTCAATGGGTGGAACGTCGGCGCAGGACAAAAGTTAGCACACGTTTACTTCTCCCTTCAAGACGGCGGCCGAACGTGGTTCACGAATTGTGAAGGCAACTGGTCATCTTGGCAAGAGTTCACCCGAAAGTTTCTCGACACGTTCAGAAGCACCGAAAGGCGAGAACAAGCTCAACGACTCATCGAATCGCGCATACAAAAGCCCAACGAAACAGTCGCCATGTTTGTTGAGGACATGACCCGTCTATTTCGTCAAGCCAACCCGGATATGTCCGACGCGAAAAAGTTCAGTCACCTCATGCGCGGTGTAAACGAGCAGCTGTTTGCCGGTCTTGTGCGAAACCCGCCAAAGAGCATCGACGAATTTCTGAAGGAGTCGACGGCCATCGAACGCACACCACAGCTGCGCTACCGCCAGTACGACCGCGTCGACCATAGCGGACCAACGAATGTCGCGGCCGCTACAGCGTTGTCACAAGTGATGAGCGTTTGCGTCAAATGATACGCGAAATCGTGCAAGAAGAAGTCAAGAAGCTCCTCGCCGCTCCAAATGAATGCGTGATTGCGTCAGTTTCTGAAGTTGCGCGCCAGGAGATAAGGCAAGCGTTTTCGCCCCCCCAGACAGAACATCGAAACACGTAATCCCAGTCCCAGCTATGCAGAAGTTGTCTGCCGACCGCCGCAGTACTTCCAGCAGCAACTGCCGACAGTACCTTGGTACTACCGGGGAGCTCCAACGCGACCACCTCTCCGAAAAACGGACATTTGGCGCACTCTCGACTACAGGCCACTCTGCTTTCATTGTGGAGAAGCTGGCCACATATGCCGACATTGTCCTTATCGTACAGCAGGCTATCAAGGATTTCCGTCGTCTGCTCCTCGTCGCCCGAACAACCGATCTTACGTCGATGCGAATATAGCTGGTAGGCGTAACGATTCCCCTGGTTTGCGGTCGCGCTCCCCTTCTCCAGCACCTTAGTCACCAACTCGGCCAAGTGCCACTAACTTGGCCAGAGGAAGATCCCCCAGCCCCCGCCGGGGAAACTAAATGACGCGACCTTTGGGGGGGAGGTTGCCAATTGCCGAAAAAATGAAAATCCCCCATTGAAAATAAAGGAAGAGCAGCCGAATTCCGAGGATTTGACGAATGACGAAATTGTAAGCTGCAGATTGCACGAGGAGTCAGCAGAATGAGTGATTGCATACGCAAGCAGAACGCTTACGCGCGCCGAATCTAATTACTCAACAACAGAAAAGGAATGCCTTGCCGTCGTATGGGCTGTTATGAAGTTCCGTCCATACCTCTATGGCTGTTCCTTCAGCGTGGTCAGCGACCATCACTCACTGTGCTGGCTGACCAACTTAAAGGACCCGTCTGGTCGGCTAGCACGTTGGTGTGTACGGCTCCTAGAATTTGATATGACGGTAGTCTACAAATCTGGACGGCAGCACTCCGACGCTGACTGCCTCTCAAGGTCACCGATCGAGCACACAGCCAATGATGATAATGAAATACTTGCATAGGGGTGGTTGACATGACTTCTGTTTCCTGTCAACAACGTGAAGACAACGAGTTGCTTCCTATTATTGAATTTCTGGAAGGGAGTACTACAAGCGTACCTCGACATTTCGCAAGAAACTTGCCATCCTTCTGCTTGCGCAACAATGTCCTGTACAAGAAGAACTTCTCGTCGAACGGAAGCGCCTACTTACTTGTAGTCCCAACGTCTATGCGTGAGGAAATACTTGGAGCCTGCCACAATGAACCGACGTCCGGCCACCTGGGGTACACGCGCACAATGGCCAGAATCCAGCAAAAGTACTATTGGCCAAAGCTCGCATCCATCGTAAAACATTACGTACGCACGTGCCTGGATTGTCAACGGCGGAAAACTCCACCTTTGAAGCCTGCTGGACTTTTACAACCAGTCCAGGTGCCTTCCATGCCTTTTGCCCAAATTGGGATGGACCTTCTGGGACCGTTCCCGACTTCAGCGTCAGGAAACAAGTGGGCAATAGTCGTCACGGATTTCTTACGCACTATGCCGAGACAAAAGCTTTACCAAGCGGTACCGCTATAGAAGCAGCATGGTTTTTTGTTGAAAGCGTCGTCCTGAGGCACGGTGCACCTGCAGTAGTAATAACAGAGAGAGGTACTGCCTTCACGGCAGCACTCCTCAAAACAGTTCTTGAACTCAGCGGCACAGCCCACCGCAAAATGACGGCCTACCACCCTCAAACTAACAGCTTAACAGAACGCCTGAACAAGACTATTGCGGACATGTTCAGTATGTACGTCGACGTTGATCACAAAAATTGGGACGGCATTTTACCGCACGTTACCTTCGCCTATAATACGGCGCAGCAAGAAACGACGTGAAGGACGCCATTCAGTCTTCTCTATGGTCGCGAAGTGACCACAATGCTTGATGCAGTGTTGCTGCACGACGGCGATGACACAGGTACAGACGCTGACGAGTTCACTCAGCGTGCGGAGGAAGCATGACAGCTTGCGCGTGTCCGTATTATTAGGCAGCAGAACTCGGATGCGCAACGTTACAACCTACGCCACAGATATGTCACCTATTGGCCAGGCGAGAAAGTGAGGGTTTTTACTCCTGTTCGCCGACGAGGGCTCTCCGAGAAACTACTGAGGAGATACTTCGGTCCCTACGAGGTTGTCCGACAACTCAGCGATGTCAACTACGAGGTCGTACCTCACAGCCCTTCGAGAACGCGTTCTCCTAAACCCGACGTTGTGCACATTATGCGTATGAAACCATACTGCTCCGAGTGACATGCCACACGAGACTCACAGTATTGCATCTGAGCATCGGGACGATGCTCTTTCCATGGAGGGAGGCAAATGCCACGTGCAATCTGCAGCTTGCAAAGGAAGAAGAAGTACTCGCTCTGTTGGAAGAAGAAGACGAGTTCCACGCCTGATCCTTAGTCTCGTTTTTCAATTAAAGTGTCCTGTTCTGTTCCTGATTCCCGCTGTTCCTGCATCGCGACAATATATATGGCTGTATTTCTTAAAACTACGAAGTTAAAATTATTCGAAACATTGCTTGAAGCAACTAAATAAATGTCCACGAATCTGAAGACAGCAACAATGTCAAAACCATTCAAAAAGTCGTCACAGCATATGTTACGCTCAGCCAAGAACAGAACACTCAAACAAGGTGCAGAAAACTACATACGCCAGTTTTCCTGTTTCACAGTATGGTCATCCCATGAATCGTAAGGTGAATTAACATGAAGGTCATCCCTGAGCTGCCCTCAAGACAAGTTCGAATCCTTGTTAAGCTTCACAGCACCCAATCTGTCAATGCCCAGTCCCGCCTATCCTTAGTTCCCACTATGGTAAAACATACTGTCACACGAATGTGTTTCCATTTGACAAAGTAGTGTGATCATAGCACAGAAGCAAGTTTGTGGGGCCAGGCCATCTGTCTGCATAATTCAAGGTACCCTTTATGTCTGTCAAGTGCCCAGCAGAGAACCTGGGTAAGCTTTGAATGGGTGCTACAATGCAGGAAGGGGGGAAACAGGTACCAAAGTGCACCCCATCAAGCACAATGTGAAAAGGACTGCAAAAAGGCATGGTGTGAATGTTCATCTTTCCCCGCCAGGACGTTTACGTGGATTTTGCTCGAAGGTCACCACCTACAAAATACCAATTAACACGTGTCCCTAAAAAATATTGAACAGAGTATCGAAGACCAGAATCTACCTAAGCATATTAGGGAACCGCCATTCGATCTCTTGGGGGCCACGCTTTTCTGACGTGCGAATTATTGGCGCAGCAACAAATGTATCACTTCCGCAGTGCTGTACACATCTGAGAAAAAAGTTTACTGAGCATGCGTTCCCTTCTTTCTTTCTTAGCGCCGACACCGGCGGCCCAACATTTCTTGAGAGTTATCTGCCCATTCGAAATGCAACCACGAATCGGACCTGCCACTTACCGGTCTCGGTTCAAGTGAATCATCGAGTCCGAGTCCGCGTATGTGGGAATGTGCTCCAACCCGTTCAATCCTTGTGATCTCACGGACTTCCTGAACTTTCGCTGCAGCGGCCTTTATCAAGAAAGAAGAAAAAGAGCCTGACATTTCAACATCACTACGGAACAAGCGCACGTTTCGCTGGTACAAGCGCCAGCGCCTACGCTTCTGAAACACCACGTGAAAGCGAGCGCAGTAGCAACAATGCACACACGCATGTTAAAGAGGCATCACCGAAAGCGTTGAGGCGTCCTTTTTCTTTTTTTGAGCTCAACTATTCGCAAGCACATTTACAAACCAATACGTTTTCCTTTCTACTTTTTTAAGCAACATAGTCTACAACCTTAAAAAACAAACACTTCTTACCGACGCCATGTTTACTCCGATCAGTTGCAGCACGCCAAGATGATGATAGTAATTCGGTCACAGAAAACTTATACCAACTTATACGAACATTAGAGAACGGAAAGTCTACTTTTGGCAGGGAAACAAAAATAAGCATAGAGTTAATATACTGACTGAGGCAGTATATTAACTCTATGAAAATAAGGGTAGCGGTGGCGTAGTGAACTGCAATAGCGCGAGCGTGGCCTCCGCGATCGGCTGCGGCGGCGCGGCGTTGCTCCGGCCGTCCCATTCGGCGCGCACACAATGAGAGAAGTGTAGACTCGGTAGAGATACCAGCAGTTCTGGAGGCACTACGTCGTCAAGGGATATGTGATAGCTATATAAACACAATAGCCAACATCTATAAAGATTCTACAGCCACCCTGCTCCTCCATAAGAAAAGCAGAAAAATCCCAATACAGAAAGGTGTCAGACAGGGAGATACAATTTCTCCCATGCTATTTACTGCATGTTTGGAAGAAATCTTCAAAAGGTTAGACTGGGAAGAGACAGGGCTCAGGATTAACGGCGAATATCTGAGTAACCTGCGATTTGCAGATGACATAGTACTCTTTAGCAATGATGGCGACGAATTGCAAAAGATGATTGAAGACTTAAGCCGAGAAAGCGCTAAGGTAGGATTAAGGATGAACATGCAGAAAACAAAGATAATGGTAAGTGGCACGGCGAAAAAACGTCTATTCAAGGTCGAAACCCATACATTAGAAGTCGTAGAAGAATATCTGTACCTAGGACAGCTACTTACTGGAGAACCCACCCATATAAAAGAAATATTTCTTTTACGGTGGATATCTACGATATCCCATGTTTATTCTACGGTGGATATCCACCGTAGAATAAACATGGGATGGCGCGCATATGGCAGACATTCACAACTCATGAACGGAAACCTACCACTATCACTCAAACGGAAACTATATAACTACTGCATCCTGCCAGTACTGACTTACGGATCAGAAACCTGGAGAATTACAAAGAAGCTAGAGAGGAAGTTAAGAACCGCGCAGCGGGCGATGGAACGGAAAATGATAGGCGTTACACTAAGGGATAGGAAGACAGCCGAGTGGGTCAGAGAACAAACGGGGGTCGCCGACATAATGAACGATATTAAGAAGAAAAAATGGACATGGGCAGGCCACGTGATGAGAAGGCTAGATAACCGATGGACAGTTAGAACGACGGAATGGATACCAAGAGAGGGTAAGCGCAGCCGTGGGCGGCAGAGAGTAAGATGGGGGGACGAAATCAAGAAATTCGCAGGCATCAAATGGAATCAGCTCGCGCAGGACAGGCAAGGATGGCGAGGATTGGGAGAGGCTTTCGTCCTGCAGTGGACATAAAATTGGCTGATGATGATGATGATGATGAATTCCGCTAGAGCCTAAACGCGCCACTAGGTGGTGACCTCAGCAAGGCTACAGCCTGTGGGGTTACAACAGGTACGAGGTAATCCGAGGTTTGTGGAAAGTGTAATGGTGCCAGCACTTACATTCGGAAACTCAGTGGTGTGCATGACGTCAGAGGTACAATCAGGGCTGGACGTGAATCAGAGGACGGTCGGACGTCTCGCACTGGGCGCACATGGGAAGACCACAAATGAGGCCGTTAAGGGGGATATGGGATGGTCTGACTTTGAGGGAAGGGAAGCTCAGAGTAAAATTAGGTACGAACAGAGATTAAGGAATATGAAAGAAAGTAGATGGGCAGCGAAAGTATTCAGGTATTTGTATAGGAAGAACGTAAATTCACAATGGAGGAAGAGAACTGGGAAGCTTACCAGTAAGTATACATCCAGTAACGAAACGGATGGTTAAGAGCATGGTCAGAGCGGCGGAGAACTCGGATTGGATAGCAAGAATGGAGAAGAAACCGGCATTGAAAAACTACCGAAAAGGGAAAGACGAAATCAAGAGAGAAAAATTTTACGATAATTCAAAGGGAAGCGCTCTACTGTTTGAGGCAAGGTCCGGTTGCCTGAGAACCCGAAGTTACAGAGCGAAATTCAATAAAGAAGGGGATACATGTACGTGCTGTGGAAAAGCTAGGGAAACGACAGACCATATTTTGATTGAATGTACAGATGTCCACCCAGGTGTAGCTGTGGACACTACCCTACAGCATGGGTTTCAGGACTAACAGGGGAAAGCTGAACATGCCGGCGATAGATATAAGTAAAAGGCGCTTAGAGCATTGGTGGCGCAAAAGTATGGAGCAAACAAAAGCGCAAGGTAGTTCGGGTAAGATTGTTACATCACAGCAGAACGATAATAGATAAAATAAATAGACGAGGAAAAAAAATTTGTTGTGAGAATATGTGTGATTCGGGAAAAGAAATGGTTGTAAACAAAAAAGAAATAAAGCTAGAGCTTGGTGGCCCGGCCACCGCCCCGTTATAAAGGGGACGCTCCTAATATCCATCCATCCATCCATGAAAGAACAGGGCATTGAACGTAAGCATCTATTTGTCGTATATCCCACCTTTTGTTATCAGCTTCTAGGCACCTAGAGACAGAATGTCTAGAGATTTTCGATAGTGGCGCCGTCACTTGTTGGCGGCGCTTTAGCGTACTAGAATTTCCCTTGCGCGCATAGGTGTTCTCTGTTGCGCGCACGTCAACTCGTCCATGTGCGCATTTCGCGCTCTGGACAATTTTGGTCGGTGTTGGCCGCCTACGATGCCGATCGCGCGTCGTTCAGCTTTATCGGCATTTAGCCACGTAGTATGCGAAGTGCTTACCCGTAGCGACTTCGCTATGTCCGCCTTTTGCAGACGTATGTACGCCACGATGTGCCACCTTGCCACAACACGTAAGTAATGTTCACTCTTTATTTGGAGCTTTGCCCTGTACGAGCGAGAGCACTTGGCAACAGCCGTGCTATCATTCCATTGCGACTGCGGAGCGTGGTGTTGAGGCACACTGACGATAGCTGGGGAGAAATTAGCTGCAAGTGTAGCGATCGTGTGTGTGCTTCTCGTTCTGGTGTTTAAGCACGACCGGTCGACATGGTTAGCGTGTATATTGCCACCTGCGTGTAGTGGGTCGAAGACTGGAATGGCGCTAGCCGACGAGAACAAAGAAGACCGCGCGCTTCTTCCCCGCTTGAGAGCCAGCCCCGACGGACGTCTTTTGGCCGAAGCTAGCCCCCCAGCTACCAGCAACCCTACAACGCCCCTGAAGGCTCGTGACAACTGGTGGAGGTGCTGGGTAACCATATCGGATGTTGCAGACCCCTCCAGGGAGTCGCTCCACAAGCCCAGTACCCATCAACACTCCCGTGCACCGAGCCAGCCGCAGAATCAGAGGACTGCCTCCTGAAGTCGACGGTACTCTCCCTACCATTTCAACAGGTATGGCCAGCGCTTCCGTCCAAACCATCCAAACCGGTGTGGAGAACGCGGCGTCAAACCGCTATCCCAAGCAACAATTTTTCCACGGCAAAACTTCGGCCCGACGTCTCTAGCCGACTGCAAAACCGTCGGCCAACGTTCGGCAACCAACGTGGGGCCAGCTGTGGGGATTGACACTGGCCTAACGTCGGCCGATTGTCGGCAATTGACGTAGGCCCACGGTCATGGCCGACTAGGCCGAGTGCGCGCCGCACGCCGTTTCACCACTGCCCGACGTTCCTAAGCGCCGGCTTGACGATGGCCGTCGGTCGGGCGCAGACGCTTTTTTTTCGTAGGCATTATTCTGTTTTTTTTTTGTATTTTGTTTTTGTTTCGTCGTCTTAATCGACAACGTTCTCTTCTTTGGTTCTCCGTAACAATATGTATTCAATCAAAATATATCAGTTTTATTAAAATATATCTTGTTTTCATGCGCGTCGTATTTTAGGCTAACGGTTCAGTTTAATTAGAGGCGTTCAACAAGCGCGCAAGAACCTAGCACGCACGTAATACGCAATTAAACGCCTCTGATCATCTGTACTCGTCAGCGATTAAATACTTTTCAGTAGTTTATTTGGTGGTAATATGCAAATACGGCTACTTTTCATGCAGCAATATGTTCGCACTGAGCAGCAGTCAATGTGTAGCGCTTCCATTCCAGCAGCTTCCTTTTGTGTAGGCTCCTTTTGTTCGGCCAGTTCTCATGCTCTTGCGCTCGCACCAACTGAAAAAGAAATACGATGAGCGAATAATACTGTGCGCAAAGAAAATACACGCTGATGTCACTTTTGTAAATTCTGTTAACACAATAGCAAAATAATTTTGTCGTACAGCACACTCAAGAACCATCAAATGAACTTACAGGCACAATTGGTGCACCGAGATTCTCAAGAGTGCTTCAAGCACCAGAGCAGGAAATCCTTGAAGATCGGCTGACCACTTATTGGCTCAGAATCATCACTAGAAAAAAAAAACAAAAAACAAGAACAGTGCCTAAAAAGAAAGGAATATATATGAATCAGACCACACGATTATACGAACAAAATAGCACACACATTAACTCTATGCACAGCGTCGACACTGCGGTGGCAAAGTAAAGTCACGCGCGCCATACACGATCAGCGCATATCTCAGTCTCGCGCGCTGTCTGTCATGTAATTGCTGCACTCTACCAAAGTCGAAAACTGACACAAACAATCCATCCTCACAATAATGTACCAGCCACTTATCGTACAGTCGGCATTTCTCATTTACAGGAACAAAAGTGACCGGATTCGGCGAGAAAAGCGCTAAGTATGACTTTTATAAACGTGCGTCTTACCTGATTTATTAATTTCTCCAGCGTATAGCAAAGTATCCACACTTGCGTTTTGTTGGGGTTTTCATTCCAGTGTTCCCTAAAGAAAGGAGCAAAATAATCACGCATACGATAAGATGAACACATAATAAGAGGAATTACGCACTCCATACTTACTAAAAACGAATTCCTGATTCCTCGGACAAGGGCCGTTCCCTTGAAACATTTCTTTTTCTGTTGGAAGAGTATAAAACGTACGGTCCAGATTGACGCAACAGTTGCACAAATCAAAGCGAGCACTGAGCAAAATCGATCTTGCGCTACAGTATGAGGAATGCCACTTACTTCGGTCGGAGCCGGGACAGGGCACCTGCGTGTCTTGACGGGATAGTTCGCGCTCTATCTGCCTATGTTGCTTTTTGTTAACGGTGTTCATATGAGCATTCAATTCGTAGCAGAAATCTACACTTGCACGCTCACCAGCACGTCCTCGCACTCATGGAGCATATAGAGCTGTGATTTGGCGGGAACGAATTTGCGCCCGGAGGCAGGCGGCAGGAGCCTTTCTCTCCCCCCTCCCCTTGACCAACAGACGCTGTCACGGAAAAAAAAAATCAAGCAAAGATCCCCGTTTCCGCTCTCTCGCCCTAGCTGCTACATCGTAAATTATCCTCTCTCGATCAGCCGCACACGTTCTGCGGTTCTTCTGTCGCCCGTCTTGGGAGAGGGAGATGAAGTCGTTGTTGTTTTGTGGTGTTTTACGTCCCAAAACCAGTTCTGATTATGAGAGACGCCGTAGTGGAGGGCTCCGGAAATTTCGAGCACCTGGCGTTGTTTAACGTGCACTGACATCGCACAGCAAGGGAGATGACGTCGGGGAAGCAGAAACGAGCACCAGCAGTGGGCCGTGGACCAACCCCACTTTTCTTTTTTCTTTTTTAGCAAGAAGCTCGCATTGCTTCTCTGGCTGCTGTCTGGTGGCATGCCTGTACACGCGTGTGGGAAAGAAAAAGGCGCGAAAATTCTCCGTGCAAACAGTGGTCTTCACTCTTCAGTGCCAAACTGAAGGGTGCCAGAAGCGAATCGAATATCGAAGAATTTGACATGTACTGTTCGGACGTTAAGCAACTGTTTTTACATTTAACAAAGCCACGTTTACATTCCAACATTAATTATCTGAAAATTAAATCTAGACATGTAGCATCAGCTAAATATAAGCGTGTCCTTTGCAAAGAACTCTTCAAAGCATGTGAATGACCAACTCTGGATACGCATCGCTATTCGCTCTTGTATGTTTTATGCCTACCCTATGCCGTGGGGATGAAATTATCGCATTTTCGCACTGATTCTGTCTTTGAAAAATGTAGCTGACAATGACAAACGTTAACGTTAACGGATAATGGCCGGTCGATTTGAAGACTGAATAAAAGATAATGTTTGACTCGACATTCGACATTCCCAAATAATCGCACATCTTCGCCAAAAATTCTGTGATTTCATTCCTATGATTATTCGACGTACTGAATCATATCAGTCCTAAATTTGTATTCACGACCGTGCCTGACGAGATCTCTGGGTTAGCAGCCCAGCTTTTACACAGCTACGTTCCTAGAGAACCCAGAAGGCGCATGTTGTACGTCCTCAGAATATTCAGCTGAAATTGACACTTTACACAAACCTCGCACTAGTCTAAGAATAAAAATCATACTATTCTTGAATAGCACTCAGAACCATGCATAGGCGCATTGACCCATATAGGAGGCTATGATTGTCCATATGAGCGTTTCATCATAAGAGTCATCACTTAAAGTGTAGAGAAGAATCCTCGCTGCTTGCCCTGTGAATCATCGTTCAGTTACTTTCGCAAAAAGGGGAAGAGCTAATAATAAACTTTTGCGCTTGCTCAGCAGCCACGCCTCCCCCCCCCACCCCCTCTTAACTACTAATTAAGTACGATTGACTTCGATCATTTTCATTTTCCTACTGCCACTGACAGTTAATGTGTCACAGTCAGTTACAATTAACACGCCATTTGCATAGCAACCGTTTCAGTCAATTTTTTTTTTTTTTTTGCAGTTCAACTACGCACAAAGATGTCGATCTCTCTCATAACAGCTAACATGGTGATGGGCCAGTTGGTATGCGTTCATATTTACAATAGTGCGAAGACAAAACAGGCGCTGACTAAAATTTGCTGCGTGCGGCATATCCGCACATCAACTATACATCAACTGCAGTGTGCGGGAGGTCTGCCGCAATTTTTTTTTTTTTCACTTAACAATGGTGCTGGCGAACAGATCAGAATATATTGAAGTCAAGCTTGTAATTGGGTAGTGAAAGCATAACTTTTATTTTCGTCATAAAGATGAGCGCAAGAGTTGAGCGATTAGTACGGAAGTTAATGCGACAGACATATCGGTAAAATAGTTCCTTTATCAAAAACAGCGAAGTGTGAATCCTTTGTAGGCGAATGTTGTTATCATCAGAACAAACTCGTGAAAAGCATGTAACAAATAATAATGCTTAAATTTAAACTCGTGAACTCTGCATATCCGACGGTGACTTGCCATATTACGTGCGTACCACTGTGACTGATTCAGCATGTTTCAGTGTAGCTTTCCTTGACCCTGCAGGAGTGCACCAATACGAACGTTACTTATTATGTGCTCATCAGCGCACCGTATGGCAATCACTTATCTGCAGTGAAACTGACGTCACTCCGAGACAAGCGCTGTAGTTACGCGTATCAATTTAACTACCGTACAAGCGTCACAGGAAGGAAATAGCGGAGATGGAAAGGCAGGGAGGTTAACCCGGTGCAGGACAATTATTCTCAATTAAAGCGGCTGCAGAAATCAGCGTTCCTCTCCGATAGACACTACTGTACTACAGTACGCTACCAAACTTGCACAAGGGAAAAGGGTATTGAAAGTTCGACTAGTTGGAGAGAAAAAGAAAATTATATTAAAGTTAGGGAGACTGGTTGTCGACGTGCCCGATAAGCTAATACACGTTGGCGGCGATGACGACAGAATGTGAGTAGGGCTAGGGCGCCCACCTGCACCATTAAGGTATCGCAGGTAATTGACGACGACGACAGCAAGAACAGTAGCAATTTAATAATAGTTGTGATCGAAAATGCGACCACCGCAACCGGGCTTGAACCTGCGTGGTTTGTGTCATCAGCCAAGCACCATAACCGTGCACCATGCTTGTCATAATATTATATGGCCAAATACCCAACACTATACATAGAAAATCACCACAAGTGGCTATGCACAATCATTACTACAACTACTGATGCAATGTAGTATGTACCTTTATTTACGATATGCACGTGTGGTCCGTTGCTGCGAGTCGTACTACAGCAAGTTTGCCCGTGTGTCTGCTTGTGTGACGTGATTGTGTTTGTTTTGTTTTGTGTGGTTTTACGTCCCAAAACCAGCTCTGATTATGAGAGACGCCGTAGTGAAGCGCTCCGGAAATTTCGGCCACCTGGGGCTCTTTAACGTGCACTGACATCGCACAGCACACGGGCGTCAACATTTCGCCTCCGCGTGATTATGTAGAAGACTATAAAAAGATTTCAACTGTGAATGCAGCCCGTTGAGACAATAAATTGAAAAAAAAAAAGCTATTCCAATCAGCTCGCGAATTTCTTGATACGTTCAAGCGCACACGTAAATTTTGACGATGTGAAATATACTGATCGGTTTTCAATGATTCGCTCGGTTCGTACTGCTACAGGAACGTTTATTTTACAATATTTACAACTGGCTAGATGGTCGATGTTTCCTTCGTTTCTCGATCGTCTCTGAACAAGTTTTCTTCCTCGCTTGCGGCCGCTCTCCCTCCCTCTCTCTCTTCCCGTCGAGGTGCGACACCGTCCTTGACTCGGTGGGACGCGCGCGCGCGTGTGTGTGTGTGTGTGCGTGTGCTTCGAACTCCCTCCTTCCTTTCTATTCTTTCATATCCCCTTCCTTTTGAGTGTACCGGTTGAGGTGTCCTCTCCGGAGAGACAGTTATCGTGCACTCCCCTCCCCCTTCCCACCTTTCCACAACAATAAAGAATCTCTTCTTGAAGCGATGCGTCCGAAACGAGTTTTATGCCCCCCTCGTCGACGGAGACCCCTCAGGCGATGCAGCTGCTCGTAGCCTTCTTGGGGGGAAACCGCCAAGTTTCGGGGCGGGACCCCTCGTTCCGTGCGTAGGAAACGGAATACACACACGAGAGAGCCGTCCCATCCGCACGGGAAGGGCGCCTCAGAACCCCGCACAGCCTTTCTTTGCCCCGTTGAACGTAATCTCTCCCACAGCACGGTCAGTCAGAGCAACGTTTTTAGAACATCGAGTCAGAGCAGCTCGGCGTCAGGTGTTCGTTCTGTTAACAATTCCTAAAATGATATTTCCCATTTATATTTCTTGTTTGTGTCGATGCCCAAATTTCAGATTGCGGCCACGCTTGTTCTTGGGTGTTTTTTTTTTGTTTTTTTTCAGCGCTTGTGTGGTACAGTATTTTGGCACGATAAAAATAAAAATAGCCCCACACGACATAGTGAAACTTGAGAAGGACGGGCGAAGAAAATGTTCCGCTAAGAGACCATCACATAAACAATGAAAAGCAATATATAACTAAACTTCAAAATATTCGCGCTCAAAATCAGCTGGCACTTTTGGCCAGCTTCACTGGATGTTCAGCAAGGTTTATCATTCATTGTTTTCGTGAGACGTCCGTAATAGCTAGGAACGTAAAAAAACTGACAAAAAAAAAGAGAAAAGGATATACGATGTGGGGAGGGCGGGGGGTGGGGGCAACGTCTTAAGTTAATTGCAATGTATCTTATTATTATTATTATTATTATTATTATTATTATTATTATTATTATTATTATTATTATTATTATTATTATTATATTTCCTCTCAATCAAGAAGGCAAGAAATTGCACAAAAAGTAATTCTGCCTGAACGCGTGTCTGTACATGAGCATGCATTTGTTCGAGGAAGTTGAATATATCAAAGACTGGTTCGGCGCGTTGGCCGCAACTGTTGTTCCGACGTGCTGCCATCGTGCCTTGCCGGCGAATCGGCGTCTGGTCTGGAAGCGAGGTCGGGCGGACGCCCGTTGCCGACTTCCGACCGACGTGGCTGGCGGCCGATGTCAGGCCAACCTCTCGCGAACCTCCGCTGGCCGACACAGTCGGCTTCCGATCATTTCCCAAACGTCGGCCGGTCAGTCGGCCAGTGATTAAGTCGGCCAATATGTTGCTTGGGTACACACTGGAAAGCCCACGTGTACCGACAACGTTCCGCGGCGCAGTTTTCGAAGACGTCGAAGACTGGTTGGTCGACTTTGAGCGCGTGGCTGCCTTGAATCAATGGGACAATCCGGCAAAACTGAGGCACGTCTATTTTTACTTGGAGGACGGAGCGCGCACCTGGTTTCAAAACCGCGAGGAGCAGCTGACGTCATGGCCCGAATTTTGCCGCTGCATCCTGGAGGCTTACATTAGCGCCGATCGGCACGAACGAGCGGAACGAGCAATCCAAGCCCGCGTACAGTTGCCAAACGAAACGGTGACTGCATACGTCGAGGACATGACGCGCCTCTTCCGACGAGCTGACCCAAGGATGGCAGAGGACAAAAAGTTGCGTCATTTGATGCGCGGAGTCAAGGAGCAGCTCTTCGCTGGTCTCGTGAGGAGCCCTCCAAAGACGGTCGCGGAATTCCTGGCGGAGGCTGCCACTATGGAAAAAATACTCCTGCAGCGGTCCAACCTGTACGAACGGCAAGTGAGTAGTATGTCCACCGCTGACATTTTCACTGGAATCGGAAGCAGCACTGACTACCTTCGGGAACTCATCCGTTCCATAGTGCGTGAGGAGTTGCAAAAGTGCGCCGCAACACCTTCGCCCACCGTCAACTCTGTTGCGAACGTCATCAAGGAAGAGCTGCATCAGGTTCTCCGTGAGCAACGCGACACCCTGCCTCGCCAAAACACACCGCAAGCTCCGGCTGACTACCCTCGTGCATCCTACGCAGAGGCACTGAGCCGTCCTGCTTCTCCTCCGCCGCAGTTCACTCGTGTACCTCCGACAGTGGCACTCCAGCCGGCACAGCCGATGCCGTACTACGGCACCTTCGTCCATGCCGCCCCTGTCGCCCATCGTTCGGAGCAGGCGGTCCAGTACATCGACGATCGACGAATGCCCCCTCGCAAGTCGGATGTTTGGCGCACCCCTGATCGTCGGCCCCTCTGCTACCACTGCGGCGAAGCTGACCACTTGTACCGCCAGTGCCCATACCGCCGCCTTGGACTGCGTGGCTTTTCTGCGTACTCGGCGCCACCTCGATATGGCCAGCGGCCTCGGGACATTGAGGACTACCTTTCTCAGCAGCACCACCAGCCGCCTGCAGGGCGACAGTCGCGCTCACCATCGCCGAGGCGATTTTCATCGCCGCCGCAGCGGTATCCTACCGCGCGGTCCCCCAGTCCCCGCCGGGAAAACTAACCGAAGCGACCTCTGGGGGCGGGGTCGCTGACGATCGAAATGCTGAAGACCTCCGATTGACGCAGAATCGAAAAGCTCCCGATCCTCCGGCGCCTACTCTTTCACGCGACGACCGGCTTTCTCTTGACATACCAGTGACGATTGACGGATACGCGGTTAGTGCATTAGTGGACACCGGTGCCGACTATTCCATTTTGAGCGGGAAAATCGCGACGCAGCTGAAGAAAGTAATCACGCCTTGGCATAATACGCAGATTCGGACGGCGGGTGGCCACGTTGTAAACCCACTGGGCGCCTGTCATATGAGGTTCTAGAAGGATGGGAACGCGAGCGTTCCCATCGAAGCGACGAGGCTGTTTGTGCGTTTCAGAAGACACTTCATACACACAGAGGGCAACCAAACACACGCACACTTTTACACAACACCGGAACACTAACTAGGGAACAAAACAAGCTTAGCGTCCCTACTAAAAATCTCTGCCGACCCAGGCTCACCGTCTGGCGGGGCGGACGACAGGTGGGAGCCGAGGTGGCGTTGCCTGCCGAAGAGCGTGCCAGAGAGCGACGAGGCGAAGTAACGACGCTTGAAGAACGCGGCCGGCCACTGCAGCCTTGGAGCAGGAGACGGGGAGGATATACAGGCGGCCACGTGGAGCCCGGAGCTCCAACTCGTGGACCGCAGGAAGAAGGCCGACACTCGGGCCCGGACACCCGACTGTGTCGAAAGCACAAGTCCGTCTGATCTCTTCTCTCCCCGCTTCTTTCGCCACGCTCTCGTGCTCGAGCTCGCGCACGTTCGCCCGTGCGTTCCCTTCATCGTCGTCATCGTCGGCGTCCACACTCACGCGCACATCACAATATGGCCCCGCCCCAAGTCTTTCGTCCATGCGTCCACGCAGACAAGGGGTGACACAGGTGACGCTTCACATTATACTGTCCAAAACACCCCAACACAGCCACACACTTTCGCGCGCACATGACAGCGCCTGCACGATTAGAGTTCAAATTGACAGATATACATTCGTAGCCAACTGCCTGGTCCTTCGCGAATGCTCCCGCGACGTTATTCTTGGAGTTGATTTCCTGCAGGAGTACGGTGCTGTTATTGATCTCCAAGAGCGTCGTATCACATTCTCGGCCAGACGAGCAATCGACTTCCAGGACGACCAACGGCGTGCCGACGGGCTTCGTGTCACTGCAGAGAGCGTAACGCTTCCTCCACGAACAAGTGTCATGGTCGATGTTACATGCTGTGGCTTGCCCGATGGTGAAGCGGTGGCTGAGACCAACTTGGAGCACCTACTGAAGCAAGGTGTCTGTGTGGCGAGAAGTGTTATACAGCTCCGTGACGGCCGATCGCAATTGCTGGTTACCAACTTTAGCAACGAGCATCGGCACCTCTTCCGGGGCACTTCGATAGCGTTTGCAGACGAAGTAGCGAACGTTAGCGGCTGTTTCACGTCGGAAGTGATCGAGAACGCAGACGAAGCTCTGAGTCACGTCGACATAAATCCGGGTCTGTCAATTGATAACCAGACGTCCATGCGGAAACTCTTGCTGGAATTTAGAACCTGCTTCGCAAGTTCTTCAAAGGTGCGCCAGACTTCCATCACTCGGCATAGGATCATCACGTACGAGGATGCGCGATACGCAGGTCCGAGAGATGCTTGATGACGGCGTCATCGAACCTTCCAGCAGCCCGTGGTCGTCTCCGGTAGTCCTAGTGAAAAAGAAAGATGGAACGCTACGTTTCTGCGTCGACTATCGAAAGCTTAACAACGTGACTAAAAAGGACGTGTACCCGCTGCCACGTATCGATGATTCGTTGGACAGACTACGGCATGCCCGCTATTTTTCTTCTCTCGATCTAAAAAGCGGGTATTGGCAAATCGAGGTAGACGAGCGAGACCGCGAGAAAACAGCCTTCGTAACTCCAGACGGTCTCTACGAATTTCGAGTGCTTCCTTTTGGTTTGTGCTCAGCGCCAGCAACATTCCAGCGCATGATGGACACTGTACTCAGTGGACTGAAGTGGCAGACTTGTCTTGTCTATCTGGACGATGTCGTAGTTTTTTCTGAAACGTTCGAGCAGCATCTCCACCGCCTGCGGACTGTGCTAACAGCTATCCAGTCGGCTGATCCAGAGAAGTGTCACTTTGGCTATGAGGAGCTCAAGTTTCTCGGGCATGTGGTAAGCGCCGAAGGTGTCCGGCCTGATCCAGACAAGCTTGCCGCTGTAGCCGCATTTCCTGCTCCTACCGATAAGAAGGCCGTCCGTCGCTTCCTTGGTTTGTGCGCCTACTATCGCAGGTTCATCCACGGCTTTTCGAGGATCGCTGAACCCCTCACACGCCTTACACGTGACGACACGCCTTTTGTCTGGGATAATGAGCAACAGGCTGCCTTTGCTGAACTACGACAGCGAATGCAAACAGCACCCGTTCTCGCTCATTTTGACGATGATGCTGATACAGAGGTGCACACCGACGCCAGTAACATTGGTCTTGGCGCTGTGCTCGTCCAGCGTCAGGATGGTGCCGAAAGAGTCATAGCCTATGCCAGCCGCTCACTATCCCGTGCTGAGGCGAATTATTCGGCTACGGAGAAAGAGTGCCTCGCAGTCGTGTGGGCGATCACCAAGTTTCGCCCCTACCTTTATGGTCGTCCTTTCAAAGTAGTGACGGACCACCATGCGCTTTGTTGGTTGGCAAGCATGCGCGACCCCTCAGGACGACTCGCACGGTGGAGCTTGCGGCTACAAGAATTTGACGTCACCATCGTGTATAAGTCTGGCCGTAAGCACGAGGACGCTGACACATTGTCGCGCGCACCTATGCACGCGGTCAGTCGGGAAGCAGAGGACGATGACGATGATGGTTTCCTTGGCGCCATTAGCTCAGCGGACTTGATCAGACGGCAGCGAGACGACGCGGACCTCCGACCGATCATAGACCACCTAGAGGGCCGCGATGCCACCATACCACGTCATCTTTCCCGCTCCATGACGTCTTTCTGTATGCGAGACAACGTATTGTATAAGAAGAACGCCCGTTCGAACAGCCGTGCCTACCTCCTCGTAGTGCCAAGGGACATGCGAGACGACGTGCTCTTTGCTTCCCACGACGAGCCCACATCTGGCCATTTAGGCTTCTCGCGAACACTCGCCAGAGTGAGTGAGATGTATTATTGGCCTGGGCTTTCGGCCAGCGTCAAAGACTACGTAAAAAGCTGTCGGGAATGCCAGCGCCGAAAGACACCTTTTAAGCCGGCTGGCTTGCTTCAGCCAATTGAACCTCCTCGCACACCCTTCGACCAAGTGGGCATGGACATTCTCGGACCATTTCCTTTGTCTGCCGATGGAAACAAATGGGTAATCGTCGCTACTGATTATTTAACGCGCTATGCCGAGACCCAGGCAATACCACGAGCTACGGCTTCTGAAGTAGCGCAATTCTTCATGCGCCACATCGTACTGCGGCACGGTGCTCCATCCACTGTGATAACGGACAGGGGGACAGCATTCACCGCGCAGCTTACAGAAGTCTTTGAACTCAGTAACACTAGACATCGCAAGACGACAGCCTACCATCCACAGACCAACGGGCTCACCGAGCGTTTAAACAAGACCGTTACAGACATGATCTCCATGTACATCGACGTTCAACATAAAACATGGGACCGGATAACTTTCTCCGGCAAATGTGGCGCCGATTTTGCCGCTCATCAGAATCACCTGAGGAATGGCGAATTTGGCGCGATATTTGCCCAGGAAGATTATTTCACAGGAGACATTGAGTCATTTCTGTTGTCCTGGAGGCAACGTCGACTACGCCGCAGCCTTTCATGGTTGATATCGGCCGGGCCTCTTTGGAAGCCTGCTGTATATAACAATAGAGATCCGATCGACACAAGGATGACCGAAATTCACTTGAGAGATTCGACGTAAGAATAAGATGTTGAGCTTCATATATTCATGTATACGCGTTTCAGTGCCGGAACATAGCGCACGTGCGTTTTGAGCAGCATATATGACATTATGTTCGCGCGCATTGTTTTAATAAGTAGGGCACACAAAAAACATGCATATAAACTATTCATATATACATCTATAGGCTGTCTTGCGGGAACTTAGCGAAACAGGCTGGCGCAACAGTTAACATTAGCCAGAAGGATCGACAAGCATGGTGGAAAATTATCTGACAGCGCGCATGTCAGAAAATTTAAATTCATAGAAATTGAACTAGTTCGTGCATACATCGATGGGCATAACCAGCACTCATATGTTCAAACAAAGATAAACAGTTGCAAGCGGCGCTATACTACTGACATTTAGCAACCTATGGAAGGAAAAGGCATATGGAAGTAACAGCGCGTGGACAAAAAAAGGTCTAGCGCCGACTTTATGGTGCGCTGAAGCGGAGATAAACTCGCCACCGGCGTTATACTACTGACATTTAGCAACTTATGCAGAAGAACGGTATACAGAGCTAACATTGCGACAGCGAGGAGACAATACTGATCTAGTGCTAGCTCTATAATGAGAGTACCATGAAATACATAGATCCATTTGTATTGCAAATTCAAATGAAGTGCTCTTGTCAAGACCACGACATTTGCGAAAAAAGCAAAAACGAAAAATACCAAGCAGTGATATGGCAAGCATTTTTCATCTCAAAGGTGGCAAACAAATGCACACACCTATAACTGATATAGAGAGAGCTTTTCTGGTGAGTTCTACTAGAGTGTATCTGATCACAGAGTGTTCTTGTGCAGGCGATCTGCGTATCTTATGTTATATAAAACAGCAAGCATGCACAGAAAAAAAAATCAGTTGAAAATCAAAGCTCTCTTCTGTTCCCTGGTTTCTTCATACGTTTGAGCAGGGTTACAGCATAAACCAGCCGTCCTAAGTCAAGCTGTTGTTGACCACGTGGCCCTCCACTACATTTCATCAGTGCGTTCGCGAAACTAGTGCAATCCTTTCAAAAACAGCTCCTGTACAGCGCAACGCATGTATCGCAGCTCGCATAAGCTCAGCAAAAGAAAATAATTGTCTACTGGTCGGGTAGACAATGCACCTCCATGCTCTCTACTACCACGCAGATACAATAGGCTAATAATTCCTTAATATGTCCACGCCATTGCGTATAATTCATGCTTTTTTTTGCTTTTTTGTGTAACGTCCGTTTTTGCGTTCTTTCCATACATATCGAATTCGTTTACACATCGGCCATCGGTTACGTTGTACTATAGTTAGATGAGCAGAATATATCGAGCTTGAGTGCATGCTCTGTGCAGTGTGTCGGATTTATCACTGGCGTTCGTATGAGACTATGGCGTTGATATAAGCGCACATGTGCGTATTCTGATATTTAACAACTCATTTATTTATAACCAATAAGGGCAAAAGAAGGGCGCGTAGAGACAGAGTCATCGCAGTATTTCTTGTCGTGCGGAAAGGCAGAACGTGCATGTCTTTCGTGCGCTGAAGAAAATGGCAGGAATTCAAACAGAATGGCGGCGCCGTGCGTCCTCGCTACGTTTGTTGCGTGCAGTGCAGCATTTCGCACTCGTTTTTAGCTATAGTGGGTGGTTCAGTCTCTGCGAAATCCTGTGTTACAAGTAGCTGGCAAGAGAACACATGCGTGCCAGCATACGCCACAGGCTGCACTGAG
Organism: Hyalomma asiaticum; assembly: GCA_013339685.2. Lineage (NCBI taxonomy): Eukaryota > Metazoa > Arthropoda > Arachnida > Ixodida > Ixodidae > Hyalomma > Hyalomma asiaticum. Next base: position 39,429,407 of record CM023483.1, read on the forward strand.
CTGCACTTAACAAATGCAGTCCCGGCGGGTGTCCCCGCCATTGTGCAAAAATGTTTGCCCCACAGACATGCTGTCTTCCACGTTTTGAGACAGCTACAAAAAAAAAAGAAAGCAAGAAATACGAGCGTGCTCTGCCGAGAAGCAACCTAGCATGTGCTAAGCCAGCAGCAACTAAACATAAAAAAAGTGTGTGGGGAGGGGGGCGCGCGTCCCCTCCCGAACTGGCCACCTTTGTCACGGCCCCCTCCGTGAACATCCATTGTGCTCATCTGCAGTTTGCAAAGAATGTGGTTCTGAACCTGCTTTTGCTGGCGTTCGCTGCCTTCCGAGGAGGAAACCACGAGGAACTCTCTCCGCGCTCTCTCGTCGCGGCTGCATGGCTACCAACGTGCAAGGTGTAAGAACGAGTTTCAGCGGCTGCACGCAGTCTGTCCACGCGTTTATCGTTTATCATGTACCGCATTTATCGATCATTCAAATTGATTGCGCGATTCCTTGGCGAGTGTACCTCCTAAGACAATGCCCATCCCAACTGTGACATCGGTTGTATATGAACACAAGCCTGTGCCTTTTGGTGAGACTACAGTGTCGTCGCCGAATTTGTATTGCGGACTCACAGCTGAAGAGTGCAGAGCGGATGCCAAAATTCGGTAAGTTGCTCGCCAGTTTTCAAAATGGGATGTGGCACATATTGTTGTCATGTGGAAGCACCGGTTCCACTTTATATATTATTTTGTGTCGTGAGGTGCGTAGGCTCTTTATTTTCGAACAAAGAGCCTACGTACATTGTCCCAAAGCAGTTTTACTTCATGTAGTTAATCCTGTGCTTGTATCAAACACCCTTTGTGTGGTGACTTGCAGTTCTCGTCTCGTAACATTTTCTTTTCTTGCCCGTATTTTTAAAGGTAATGTGATACCGAACATGCGCTCCTTGGTGCAGGACACGTGCGGCAGTTTCGGCACGCGATGGCATTTTTAAAGTAGCCTTGAAAAGAGGTTCCTTCTCTAATATCTGCTTATAATGCACCTTACACCTATCATTTAAGAACATTTTTTGCCTAACGACCCCATCCCTGGGGTGTGTCGTGTTAGCTCACGTCTACATGTTTTCCTTTACGATGTATGCCAAAATATTAAATTTATTATAATGCAAGATGCACCTATTTCAAGTAATGTGCCGCTTTTAAAGTTGCTTTGCAACAGATCCTTTACTCACGTTTTTTCCCCTTGGGTATCTAAAGCGACACGACACCAAGATCTCGGGGTTGGATATTGAACATAGATTCATTATATTTAAAAGGACGACTTTGTTTTGTTATTTTCTAAAGTAGTGCCCGATTATGAATGTTTCTGACATTTCTTGTATTTCCGCGTTTGTTCATGAGTCGCACATAAGTTGCATGGAATTATAGTATAGTGCTGATGTGCTCCACAGCTGTGCTAATTTTCACGCCTTTTCCCGCAGGTTCCACCCTTGCCGAAGCTTTCCACTACGACGGTGCAACACGAGAATAGCATATTATCAATGCAGAGTTCACAAAATAAATGAAATAGTGCTTTTCCCTATAAACCTCTCTTGTTGTGTTATTTGTTTTGGTGAGAACGCATTAATAGAAACTACAGAGGATCCACTTAGCCCCACTTATTACTGTGTTAATAACGCTTCCGCGTATGCATGAGAGGCACATTTACACAAACTACTGTTGGTCCTTCGAAAATGTGAAAACAAAAAATAAAATTATCGCAATCCAAACGGCGCGACACACGTGGGGTAAACTACAAACACCATAGTGGCTGTGAACGGTCGCGCAAGGGGTTTCCCGATGTCGGCGGGGCCGACAACACGCCAAAAAAGCCTGAATGCCCGCAACATCGGCCAATGCTACCTAGCCAAATCCGACCCATTCTGGCTGGCCAAATTTGACCCATTCTGGCTGGCCAAATTTCGCCCACGCTGGCTGGCCAAATTTCGGCCACGCGGCCAAATTTCGCCCACGCTGGCTGGCCAAATTTCGCCCACTCTGGCTGGCCAAGTTCGACCCATGGTGGCTTCGCCACAGTGGCGCCATTCTGGCTGGCCGTCATCGGGCACATGTGGGTGAAAGTAGCGCGAGCGCGATTTGCCGACTTAGGCCCGATATCGCTGCCGACTTTGGCCGACTTCACGCCTACATAAGTCCTGTGTTGGTCTCGAGCAAAAACACCGCGAGTCGTGGAGCAGGATAAGGACGTGGTTATGAATGATGCTACCGGCAGGAATGAGCGAAGGTTAGCTCAAGCGACCAGTGAGGCCGCAGTCCGGAGGCCCGTGGTTTCCTGAGCATGCTTGGCATTGCACTCCTATTCACTCACTTAAAGGAGTACTGACACGAATTCTTGACATTCTCGTATTGTTGCTGTAAATGAAAGCACTGGCGTGGAGAACCCCAAAAATAGTGTCATAGTGCCCCGCAACGCAATGAATATATTTTTAATACGGCTCCCTTAAAAGCTGACTTTCGGTTTCGATTTCGAGGGGGCGGTTTCCTAGTGACGTATCAACGTAGTCGGACGACGTCTGAGTCACGTAGGGACAGAAATTCTTCATAGCGTCGCTGCAACTCTGTCGTCTTTGGTCAATTACACTTGAGGCACGCAAACAACGGCGATTTCACGATCGTCCAGTGACTCTGACAGCGATTTCGGCGATTTTTAAGAGCCCGTGTTCATACGTCATCGTAGTGTCCATTGCAATGGGGCTGGCTTGCTGTGCTGGGCGACGAAAACTTTAAAACCAAATTAAAATATTTTGTACGTGTTTCCTGGCTTCCGTGTGCGGAGGGCGTTAAGAATACATGGCTCGGAAACGAAAAATGTATATTTTGCGCCGCCGCAAAGTCGTGTCAGTACTCCTTTAAAGCTTTTATAACGAACATTTAGTTGGCCAGACAGTGGTCCTGGGTTTGCTGTCTACAAGAGCAACACGACAAACTGCTTGCTTTTTTGTGAGCAAACGTTCTTTGTGTGACCTAAAAACAGCATTACAACATGCAAAGATAGGACGGCCACATTGTGACAGTTACCATGCAGAATGCAGTGCCTTGCCTATAGTTGTTGAAAGGTGCATGCCTAGAGTTGGTGTTAATGGCACTTTGCTCAGAGCAAGCTGCGAGGAACGTGGTGAAACTCCACACATGTAACTGCCCCTCATCAGGAAATGTTTTTAAAAAATTGTGCAGCCATCTTTAATTTAGGCTAGGGCTAGTTGTTTAGTGTTTGCACAGTGCTAAATTTTTCAAATGTAGTGTCTATATTGCCGGCAGCCGGCAAAACAGACCAGTAAAATAGTTGCCGGCAGTTCCCGCCTATTGGGTGCCCGTGACCATGTGACTTGTCGGCAGCACGGTGATGACTGCCTCACCGGCCCCTCGATTTTTTTCAGTGAAGAACGGCACGTTTGGGTGGCGTAGGATTCTGCTTTCGGCCACCATAGTGTACGGACGCAGGATGCAGGGCTCCATCGGAGCGGCTACAGCGGCCCCCTTTGGCCGCGGAAACAGGACCACTGAAGAGTACCAAGTGATTTTGCCCCAACTGCCCACAGGACGCGTGTCAATGAATACTGTTTTTCTGCATGGGGATGTTCGAGCAAGACCCTACAGAGTTGAAGACTTCAGAGACGCCATAGGCCCTACAGGACTGCTGCCCGACGTCGTGGCACTTGGAGCCTACCAGATAAACCACGTCTGGGCGGTTACGCTGAGTGGAGAAGAAGCAACGAAGAGAATGTTGTCCTTCAAGGAGCTGCAAGTGAAGGGACATCGCTGTCTCATTGTCGATCCCCAAGACCGGCAGATAAAACTGCGGCTACATTGGCTGCTCCACGGCGTCGCCGATGAAGATGTGCGAACGGCGTTCGCTGCTTTCGGCAATGTTGTGGAAGTCAACCGGGAACGCTGGCGTGTAGACGGTGTCAGCGACAAGGGGTCGACGACCAGAACGGTCCCCCTAAAGTTGAAGAGTGGAATGACAGTCGAGGATATCCCGCACCAAATTCGTGTGGCGGGAGAGCTGGCCCTAGTGGTTGCACCAGGTAGGCCTATGCAATGCCTGCGGTGTAAAGGAACCGGTCATGTGCGGCGGGACTGCAAAGTGCCACGGTGTTCCATTTGCCGTCGATTTGGTCATCGAGACGCCCAGTGCGTCCGCTCTTACGCTGCTGTCACAGGCGCTGCAGTGAGCGATGAGCTCGGTGAGCAGACCATGGACGCCGCCGAAGCCGAAGACGCGGCCAAGGGTGCAGGAGACGCTGCGAATGCGGTAGTGGAAGGCAAGACTTCTATGCCTGACGACCAATCTGCGTCGAAAACTACGGAGAATGCAACTCCAACAGCGGGAATCAACGAGGAGACTGCTGCTGCCGAGGACGACCACAGTCAACCAGACGAGGTGCCTACTGAAGTGGTGGTACGACGCGAGTTGCCCGGGCAAGGAGCAGCACGAGCGCCTAACACTGGCTTGGCGGTCAAGAGACCGTTAGAGAAGCCTGCTGAGGGCGCAGCCGATGGCAGCAAAGTAGATGGACCACCAGCGAAGTCGACAGCGGCGCGGCGCCCGAGTGCCAGGACGAGACCCAGTACATCTCGGAATAGAACAGCTGGAACGCCAATGGAACTGGAGCAACATGACGCCGGACCACCGGATGGCACCGGAGGCGTCTAGAGCTAAGCTAGACGTACACGGTAAGCACCATGCTCCGGGCCTGTCCCCTTTTTTTTATTAGCATAACAATGGCTAGCAATTCGTCACTTGCTTTCGCTACATTAAATGTCAGGGGTTTGGCCTCGAGGAAAAAACAGGCTCAAGTCTATCGCTTGTTAATTGATCGTGATATAGACGTGCTAGCCGTCCAAGAGACAAAGGTTGAAGGGGAGGAGGGGACCCGGAGCATGATGCTACGTTTTACATCGAAGTATTTTGCCGTTGTAAGCCACGCTAAGGGCTCATCTGCTGGTTGCGTGCTTTTCGTTAAGAAGGTTCCAGGGATGATCGTCCAGGACCACTTTTCTTGCGATTCAGGCAGACTGGTTTGGTGTGATTTCACTAGACGCGATATTGAATGGCGCGCCATAGGCATCTATGTGCCAAACGCGGATGCAGAACGCGAAAGGTTCTTTGCAAAGATTAAGCAACATCTATGTGTGCAAAAGCAGATTGTTTTGTTGGGTGATTTTAACTGTGTTTTGAGTGCAAAGGACAGATCATCTAAACGGTCAGTTCACGACGGAAGCATTGTAATGCTGAAGCAGCTACTTGATGAATTCGAATTGGAAGACGTAGCCGAATGCATCGAGGCCGGACGCGAAGTTCGATTTACGCATTTTCAAGGAACCAGTCACGCGCGTCTTGATAGAATTTACATGACAGGGGACGCGTTGTCCAAAAGCAATAATTACTCAGTTATACCTGTTTCCTTTTCGGACCATTGTCTCGTTCAATGTAGCGTTGGCTTGAAACAAAAGGAAAACAAATTTAATTGGGACCTATGGAAGTTTAACGCTAAGTTACTCCATGATGACGCTTTTAAAGACTACGTTATTGAGGAGATCAAGAATATTCAACTGAGTGACTGCTGTAATATTTCTGAGCAATGGGAACATTTAAAGCAACGCGTTAAAATGAGGGCCATCTCGAGATCCAGTGCTTTAAAATACCAAGAAAAAATGAAAGAGAATCAACTTAGAGCGACGCTTCAGGAATTGATAGCGCTTGAAAGTAGAGAGCCGGGCGCATTTAGAGATGACATTCGAGCCATAAAGAGAATTGAAACATACGAACAGGAACGCTACCGAGGTGCACTCATTCGTGCAAGAGCAGAGGCGTGGGCGATGGGTGAGACGCCCACAAAACGCGCACTTGGAATAGAGAAGGCTCATATGCGTCGGAATCACATCGAAGTAGTAAAAGAAAACGATATCGAACTAACTACTAACCGTGCTATAGCAAACGCCTTTCTTCGCTACTACCAATGTCTTTACGCTGCTGAACCAGTGGATATTGAAAAGTTCAAAGGCGCGTTCCTAGACCGGATGCCGCAGTTATCTAGCGAGACAACCGAGGCTTTAGAGTCGCCTATAACAGGCTCAGAAATTGAAACAGTAATAGACAGTCTCACTCCTGGGAAGTCACCTGGACCAGATGGTTTGGGTGCGGCCTTTTATAAAGCTTTTAAAAAGGAACTTTCCCCTGTCTTACAATCTGTCTTCAAGGAATCTTACACAGCCAAAGCATTGCCGCCTTCATTTGCTGAGACACATACTATTCTTATTCCAAAGACAGAGGAAAAAGAAAAACTGAAGTTAGTTACGTCGTATAGGCCCATTTCGCTTACTAATACTGACTATAAAATTTTTATGAAAGTTTTGGCAGGGAGATTACAGTCTGTGATTACAGAAATAGTTGGCGAGCACCAAACATGTGGAATCAAGGGGCTTTCCATTTTGACCAACACACACACTATGCGGTGTGTCCTTGAGTGCTGCGATGCCCTTCAATCTGCTGTAGCCATTCTGCAGCTCGATTTAGAAAAGGCTTTTGATCGCGTACCGCATGATGCGCTATTTGCTATACTTGAGCACGTTAATGTTGGATCGGTGATTAGAGACGGTGTAACCCTGGCGTATAAGAACTGTACTACTAGGCTAATTATCAACAAGATGCCGGGAGATCCTATTAAGCTGGAACGTTCTGTCCGCCAGGGCTGCCCAGCAAGCCCACTGTTGTTTGCGCTGTATATTGAGAGTTTATGTTTGGCAATCTTACGCAATGAAAGAATCCGTGGTTTTAGGCTCCTCGAAGCCGAAGTTAAAGTTCTGGCGTATGCTGATGATGTAGCAGTGTGTTGTACTTCAAAAGAAAGTGTGCAAGAGACAAGTGCTGTTGTTAGGGAATTTGGACAAATTACAGGAAGTTTAGTAAACTGGGGAAAGAGTCTGGGGTTATGGCACGGTGAATGGTCACAAGCCCCGGATACTTATGCTAACATACGGTGGTTTAAAAGTCCAGGAAAGTACTTAGGCGTACCCTTCGAGCACTATAAAAGCACTGATGAATACTGGGTTAATCAGGTGAAACAAATTCGGGAAAAAACAACTCGGTTCAACACCACTTGTCTCTCATTGTTTTCTAGAGCTGCTGTATGTAATGTATTTCTCATGAGCAAGCTATGGTATGTGATGCAAGTGTTCTGTTGTAAGCGTGTGAATGTTCAAAAGCTTCATAGAATATTCGCCATTTTTGTGTGGGGTTCCACTTGGGAAAGATGCAGTAGGACGAATCTGTTCAGACGAGTTAAAGCTGGAGGACTCGGTTTGTCGCATCTATTCGTGCGCCAACTAGTTAATCGTTTCCTTTTCTTTCGGGATGTTCAAGATCCCTTTTTGCGAACCGTATGCCAGCTACGCCTCTGTCGCTCTTTACCTAATTATGTTGTTAGCACCGCAAGTATGCCTGGATCTACACGAGGCTACTTTAAGGAAATTGTGGACAGCGTCCGTTTCCTGTCTGTCAGGTTTTCAAATGAATATCTTTTTTCAGTTAATCGAAACAAATTATATAAAGACATTTGTGACATGATTTTTCCAGTACCTCTGTATAGAGCCATAAGCAGTGGAGGCGAAGGCCAAGACGTACTCAAACGAGTAAAAAAAATGCAAATTCCGTCAAGTGCAAAAACCTTCTTTTTTAAGTTACACTCTGGTACTTTGCCAGTGCGGACCTTTTTGGAAGAGCGAGGTTTTTATTTGCCATGGGGATCCCATTGTTTTATTTGTAGAAAACCAGAGACAATAGATCATGTTTTCTTGCACTGTTGGGAAGGGGTCTATTTCTGGGATGTGCTACAAAGGACGCTGAAGAAAGATTTGCCTCTACATCCAATTGGAATTCGGCTTTTAACTGTTGAAAACGAGGATGGGCTCCCTTTCGACCTGATAATGCTGCTTGGCCTCCATTGTTTATGGCGAGCTCGAATGGCCGGGTTTCACTGCGACCCGGACAGGCGGCCAGCACGTGTGCTCTTTCGAGAATGCATCAGCCAGTACATTGATGTACTAAAAGATCAAGAGTTTGTTCCGGATTGGGTAGCCAAGGTTCAGCCTCTGGTATACCTAAAGTTAAGAAATAACACCATCGAGACTACTGTAGTAGTCTGCATTGCTGTTTAAGAAAAAAAAAACTATGTTACTTGCTATTTATGTTTGTGCTGTGTCAATAAACTGGTTTAAAAAAAAAAAAAAACGTTTGGGTGGCGTAGTGGGTTAGTGTGCCGCGCTGGCTGGTGGTTTGGAGGACCGTGGTTCGAATCGCAGCCTTCGTGAAATTTTTTTTCTTTCGGTGTTTCATTTTTTTTTTGTAAGAACTATTAACGCTAACACAACTGCTCCGAAGGAGCCGTAATGTTCTTTTAAAAACGCAATCGCGTTTGGTCTCAGCGGCGGGCGCGCTAGCGCCCGTCGCTGACACGCCTGGCTCTGGCAGTAGTGACACGAGCAAAATAGCGAGAGCGCCGAAGGCGCACCGCGAAGCGGCAACGTATGTCAACGGGCCCTCCAGTGACACGGGCGAACCACGGACACGCTTAAAATAGCTATAACAGGAAATGCGCCGGCAGGGATAAACTGCCGGCAACTATTCTGCTGGTCTATTTTGCCGGCTGCCGGCACTATAGGCGCGGATAAGCGCGGCCCCTATTCTGCCGGCACATGTACTGCCGGCACGACAGGCTCAACGGAAAAGTGCCGGCACATGTCACATGGTCACGGGCAGCCAATAGGGTTAAACTGCCGGCAACATTTTTTCGGGGATAATATGCCGGCTGCCGGCACTATAGGCGCGGCCTTTTTCAAAAGACACAAATCAAGTTGTCCCATGTGTGGATTCGACTGCTCCTATTCAGGTGGCTTCAAATCTGCACAGGCATGGAGTTTATCATTGTAAGCAATGGCTGTTAATGACAAAGGCAGGGGCAGCAGACATTGTTACAATAGGTCTGTTCGATTAAAAAAAGGTGCACGGAACCACGCACAAAAAGGTGCAGGTGGTGTCGACACCCGGTGCAGCAGTTCCCGGCACCCGTTTTCGCGGTGCAGATGGAGCTCCGTCCGCCGCTGCCCAAATGTGTGAATCGAACGTTGAGGTGCAGGCCTGTCGTCTGCTGCACGGCCAGCTCGATGAGTTTTTTGTTTCTAGTAGCCTGCTTGTGCTCGTTACAACTATGCATGGTGATATGCTACAACAAAACCTGCGCGCGGGCACGCGAAACAAGACGTGATATTTATATTACGCGCATCCACGCATTTGCTGACACGAACGACGCGATACAATCTGCATCCTACCATTTGTAAAAAGAAAAAGTGAAGGTGAAAACAAGCCGTCATCGTGCACGTGTTCAGAGAAAAATGTCAAACATTTATCACTTTCACAGAATTACTTGCTGTGATTTCGTCGCGGCGTACGTCCTAACCATCTCCATTTAGACAAGCCGGCGCCGTCGTCTGCACGCGTCGCCCGACGGGTTAGCGAGGCTGCACCAAAACGCTGCACCCACACGCTGGGAGGTGCAAAGGTGCACGGCACCGCGGCGGCACCTTAGCTGCACCCCGCCACAATCGAGGACGGAGGTGCAGCGGGCGCCGCTGTACCGCGAGGAATCGAGGACGGTGGTGCAGCGCACCGCGAAAAGGTGCAGAAGGTGCAGGGAACCTTGGCTGAATCGAATAAATAATCAGCCGGCAAAACGTAGGGTTAATGGATCAATGCTCAGCAAAATGGAGCCCTTCATGGTTGAGAGATCACTGCCGCTACATTCTGTTGTGTTGCAGCTGGAACATGTCAGCCATGCTTGGATAAGCATGTTGAAGCCTCTTTTAAGGCTCAGAACGCCTGTGATCATGTAGAATATCACGAATCATTGTATGCTTAAATAATGACCTTTAATTTCCTGTTTCAGAAAAGCCAGCCATTGCAGGTGTGTGCTGTACAGTGGCATGGTGAACCTTCATCCAGAGTCTTCGTGTGGAGATCTCCATAACAATATTCAACTCTCTCTGCCACCTGGAAAAAGGTCCCTGCAAATTATGCCATCTCTGAAAAGAAAAAAAGTACATATTCAATGAGTCATCCTCCTGTCAAGTTGAAAATAAATGCTGTAATGACGTACACAAACTCTCTAGCACTGGCACCGAGAGAATAAAACTTGTGTAACTGCAAACTACCATGCATTGTTAGCTTAAAAGAAATACACATATACTTGTGTGCGACGGAGTAATATTTTGTCACAAGAAATACCAGACCACTACCTATGCTGTGCCCTAGCACACTGACATTAAACATAAGACGAAACGTTACTTCTGGCTTTGCCACAGTGCCAGTGTTGGAAAGCACAACTTGAAAGTTGTGACATCTCATGGTGTGGCCAAATTTCGGCTTTTGTGCACAGAAGTAGCAAATATGTGTTCACTGAGCAGAGCACCGTCTCTATGCTTTCCGTGTTTATTACATCCATATTTGCTTCTATCGTGGGCTTCCTTGCAATGTAGGATGGCGAAGCTTCACAGGGCAGTAAGGCTTCCATATGGAGTCGGGCAATTTGTGAAAAAGCTTAGCAATTGCAAGTAGGAGCCTTTCAGGGCTAGGTTTTATAAAATGTAATTGTGTAGATGACAGGAAATCTGGATGCATGAAATAACAGCAAAGCCATTCCTTGAAAAAACTGAAGTGGTACAAGAATATTGCGACACGTATATGCACTAAGTCATGATGATGCAGCAGCACACATCTTTTAGTTTGCACGGCACATTACAATTTGTACTCTGGGGTTTCTTACGTGCCCCATTGGGGGGGAGCAAGAAGGGTGGGGTACCTACTGCAAGAACTTTTCAAATTGGATCATTATTATCAGAGGTAAAAATGTTTGAAGCGGCACTACACCAGGATATTGGGTGGCGAATCACTGCCAGTACGACACATGGCGATGCTGTGTGGCAGAGGAAGGGAAAAAAAGGACGAAGTGTGCTTGCTATTGTGGCCGCAGTTGGTCATCCTCTCCAAGGAGCCAGGTGCCTCCCGACTGATTTGAGCAGCCACTGCACGATCTGAACAAGTGTGACAGTTTAGCGACATACAGGCGCACTGTGGTGACACGGCGTGTGGCATCATCATCCACCATTAGGTGCATGATGCTTGCAAGGGGAGGGTAAACAGAGCTCAGTCTGAAATTTGGGCACCTTCCACAGCATTTAACGATGCAGTTCTAGGCAGATATGAACATGAGCGTGCAATGTACTTGTCAGCTCAAAATGGCCAGGCCTGGTGAGGGGCTCATTGAGAAAATGGTAAAGATGTTGCATTTTGGTTGCTGTCTGGTATTCTCTACCGATTTATTAGATTATCACACTGGAGGCACTGGTATTACTTCATGCCACACACATTGTACAAAATCATCTTATCAATTATCCAGTATTTGCAAGGTCTCATGCACGAGTTTAATCCTCTGTTGCATTTAACCGCATTAGTGTGCTTCCACCATGGCCATGTCAACACCTTCGTCTTTTCGTATGGCTACAATATCCCATTGCTTTAAGATGACCAAGGCCCTGCACTTGTGCATGGCAATATGGTTGTGGCAATATTTAAAGGTATTGCTCATTTTTACCCAGAAGGTCCACTTCTGCAATATCTTTTCCAACACACTGTAGTACTAGTCACAGATGATAATGACGAAAAGCAGAGGACGGCTCACGTGACAATGTTTCCTGCTCGCTCCTGACATGAGCAAAGGGAGACAACGCGACTATGGGGCCATTCGCTGCTCAGAAGCTGGTAATACTAGTACAAACTTTTGAAGACAGTCATTAAATAAGACTGAATGGCTGGCGAAGACAAATCAAACTCATATTGACATCCTTGGACAGCAATGGCACATATGCTTTAAAATTTTCAAGGTACAATGAACACATGCTGATTGTACTAATTATGTTATACCCCTGTACACAACTAGAAAACTACAGTGTCGTTTTGAGCAAGTGCATTTTAACAGATGCTGTGTCACTTTGGAAGGGCACTGCCACATGTGAAAAACTTCTTGGGTTTCATGGTAATGCTGATGGATGAGTTAGTAGGTGCAGCAGTACATGTTTAGGCAGTGTTCGCTAATGCAGTGCTGTGCTGTATCCAGAAGTGGTATGAAATATAAATGAAGGAAATTAACAGCAGCCATCGCCATGAAATTTGGTACAAATGTCACTCAAACCCTGCCACCTTTCTCTCTTGCAGCAATGGCTTATTTTGAAGGTGCTTCTTTCACCACTGCCAATGATAACGGGAGCATATATTTTCCAGAGTGATGGTAATAAAGACGATTAACAGCCCCTGGTGTACATTGCCACTTTCTTGAAGCTGTACAACTGCTGCCCGTTGGGTCTGCCCTTCCATTTTGTCTCTCTAGATGGGAAATCCTGAAATAAAGAGAAGCACAGAGTTACATTTACCATTAACAGAATTTGCAGCCTGATTTACAATGCCCCCAAAACAAGCATGCAGTGGTATGTGTGCTGAAAATGCAATCTTCTGCAACAAGGATTTCAATTTGTCAGGCCACTCTTGCATGTAGAAGCATGAATCGTTGGGCAACTCGATGCAACATTTGTGGGACAAAGAGCAAAAACCGCACGATGAAAACTACATTTACAAAAGGGGCACATACATGAAAGACTCAACGTGCAACTGAATTCAATATGTATGTAGCTCTCAACAAGTTCTTTGTTCTTCGTCCCACAAATGTAAATTTTGCGTGCTTATCTACTGTAGGTGTCACAAATGAAAATTCTGACTATTACATGCGACAGAGCACGTAACAGCGCAAAGCTCCGAATAACGGGGATTATTACTTACGTGTCGTACGAAGTCGTCGATCTGTCAAAGGTGGCCACGGCAAAGTAGGCAAGGGTAACCAAAGCTCGCTACCTAGGCTGTCAGAGCCCCAATGAAGCTGCACGACGCGCGGTCAGCACGGCCGCTCTAGACACGCGCGATAGGCATGGGATCGGCACGGGACCTACTTGTAACTCGGCTAGAGTTACGTGGAAAGGCAGCACATCACAATCTTCGCCCTCGACGTTCATAGATAAGGCAAACTCGCTACGGGGCACCGGACTGCGTTGACGAAACGCACAAGCACTGGAGCCGTCTTCCGAGATGTGCACACTCCATGGCACGGCGGCGTGTCTTCTCGGTCTCGGGAAAGGCTCTACGTTTCAGCGATCGCCGCAGATGGCGTAAAAATCAACCGCGGCGCGTTCCATCGAGTTGCGCGCAAAGTGGAGCTACTGACTCCTCTTTTAGCGGTCGGATACTTTAGTTTGCATTTTCTCTGCTAGGGGCGCTCAACGTGAGCAAAAAATTGATATAAAAACGTATTGAAAGTATTTGACAAGCTTGGTTACAGTGTCATTTTTCATAAAGTAAGTAAAGATGTGTTTTTCTTGGACTTCATGCATAACGTACATGCTTGAGTCTAAGTTTTGAAATTACACTGACGTGCGATGAGCAGCAGCCCATTGGTATCGATTGAGTTTCGGCCGCTTGTTTGATTCAAATTGTACCGCGGTCATTTCCTTCGACCACGCACGTTCGCTTTACGTTGTTTAGATAGCCGCTGCCACACAGCGAACCGTGTCTAACAACGGTGAATTTTACCAGCTGCGACAGTTCACTGGCATAACGGTTGCATAGCTTTCGCGTGAAAAATTGATTGCCAGAACTGAGCACAGTGCCGGAAGACAACCTAGGAAAACGGATTGATCTTGCACCATGTGGCCATAAGCACCGGCGAGTAAAAATGCGCTGCTGTGCATCTTCAACACTGATTATTGTTAAACCTGCGTCACACGCGCACATTTAATCACCATCAGGGCGGATTTCGATTACGCTCGATGGTGCTCAGCTGCGGCTATATGGTTATTCTTGAGCGTGATCAGGCCCGATAGGAATCGTGTGATGATCGCGATCTGGAAGCCATATCACGATTTGGCTAATGTCAGCGCCAAACTCGATCCAGATCAGTCCTGGTCTCGATCAAAAGTGCCCGTGTTGCAAAACGGCTAAAGAACACATTTCATGAAGTGTTATTATTTGTGCAGCTAATCAGAAGCACGGCTTCTGCGTACCAATGATGGTGTATAAGAATGTTTATTTAAATATCTCACAAATGTATAAATATCTTTACCGTGAAACATCTGTCACGGACCGCAGCATAAGCTTTGCCTCCTTCTGTCAAGTGAGTTATAGCAGGAAATGCACATAAATCCATGGTATGTTAGAGGCAAATGTACATAAGAGTATGGAGAAGGAATTCTATATTTCTATATACAAAATAGGTTCATAAGCGTTAATAGTGCATGTTTATGCAGTGGGACAATGTAATTGCTTACTAAAGAAACAAATGTCCCTTGAGTGAGGCTTGGCTAAGCGTATCACTGAAATAGATGCTCAAATAAATCTTACATGCATGCTATTCATGTTTGCAGCATTGTTGCATGCATTGTTAGACATAAATTACAAAGTTATCCATGCTTCTACCATGGTAACAGTGGCTCTTTCTTTTTTTGTTTATCGACCACAGCCTTCAAGAAACTGGGCATATCTACACACACTTAGCTGCTGTAATCTCTGAACCTACCTCAAGTCAGCAGAGATTGTGTTGCCAATGGAAGTAACCTCAGGGACCGAAAAACCTCACACGGTATGTTTGTGGACATTTAATTTATGGTTATGCTTCGCTTATTTATTAGACCGAGATTTGGCTCACCATTTCTTTTTTATGGCTTCCTGATGACCTCGTTTATTTTTTCTATTCAGGACAATGGACAACAAAAGGATTGTTAGTTTTCAAGCCGCCCTTACCAAGGCGCGAGAAGCTCAAAAGTCGCCATAGCGAAGAGAGGTTTTCCTGAACTCCATCCGTCACCAAAAACAGTTTACAAGCTCAACATGTCAAAGGAATGGGAACTGTACACCAAAATGCAGCAGTAGTATGTGGTATGATAAACCAGTGCAAAACTGGCTGCACAAGTGATTTTTGATGCAAGAAGTAACCAGCGCAAGGGAAATGTGCCGGCTTAGGATTCCTTGGATAGTGACTGTCGCATGGTATCCTTCTGTAAGTGTGCGTCCACATTTGTACAGAGGATTGCATATAACATGGTGCAAAACAAGCCAGCAGTAGCGTGTCTGAGCGCAGCATTTCTTCATTGCACTGAGTGTAGATTGTTGTAAATGTGAACATTATTTTGCACAGCAATGCCAAGGAATGATACCGTAAAGCATAATGCTGTCTTCTCGTGAGCTACATTGCGAAAGTTTTTGAAAGTGAAAAATGTGTACAGGCACTTGACCCTTTGTTAAAAGACATGCTATGTAGTGGTCACCTGGAGACTAACAGCCATGACTCTACTCCCAAGTACAGTTTGATTATTAGGGCAGAAGGAAAGCTGCACATAAAATTTTAGGTAGTATTTTGTTATACAGGCTGTGTAGTTTGTCATGCATTTACAAAAGTCATTCCTAGTTGCAGTGAATGAATTCTTCTGGTCTGTTAAAGGGCTTATGTTAGGAGAGACATTCCATCCACAAAGCACTGTTGCATGTGTGCAAGCAACTTGTTTTTTGTGTAAGGTTCAGTCACAGGAATACGGCAAATAATAAAATCAGGTCCAGACAAGAGACCTAAAGTACGACATCAAGTTTTAAAAAGTAAGTTTATACAGTACACAGAAGAGGTAACTCAGATCTCGTTAGAGCTGTTTGGCTAGTATTTGCTTGTATTTTATATTTGAAAGTGAAAGTGTACCGAGTGCTATTTCTTTGAACTACTATGCAGCTCAAAAAGGCCCGTTTTGAGCAGAGATTTCCCTATAGACCCCCTAGAGAAGGTGTTCACACCTCGTCTTTCTAACCAAATCCCCTTAATTTCTAAATGTTTGTAACAAGTTCAAAATCTGGTGCTCCACACCTCCCACTGATGTCTAGACCCACCTCCTAATTTCAGTTCCTGGGGAAACCTCTGGTTTTGTGTGACACCCATGCTAAAGTGTTCTAGAAGGGGGTAGTGGGCTCACTCTCCGGGGAGAGGGTACGTTGCCGCGGCGCAAAAAATGTAAACAAGTTTTCGTTTTCCTGAGTGCCCGCGTGGCGGCGCTACTATCGTCAGCAATGGGAGCCTTCGCCCTTGCTTCGCCCCGCTGCTGTAGTGCTGCTGCTGTGTTTCGTCGTCGCTGCATGTTTTCGGCCGAGCATTGCTTCGTCAATACGTTTCATTTTTCAGTTCTTATAGTTGTGAATAGTGTAGATTGGTAGTAAACACCTCGCGGTCATCGACTCTTCGTGCGGAATGGCACCACGTCGCCAGAACCATTGTTATGCGCCCGGGTGCCGGACGTACCATCAACAGTGCGATTAATATGATCTTCCAGAATGCCAGTAGAGCTGTATAAAAATGCATGCTTTGTTTGAATGGAAATGTGTGCATTATTTGTCATTTTTGTTAGTATTTCTTCTGATTCAGTGTCTTAATTTACTTATTGTGTGAACAATATCTGTTGATTATTCATGTGTTTTTGTGAACCTTTTTTAATTTATGCTGTGCCAAGTATGCTATTGAAAATATTTAGCGTCTCTGTGATTCTTTGTAATTGTGAATATTTTTCTAGCATCTATTGGGCTGTTTTAGGAGACATGCCTTTTGCCGCACACGCTGATAAGTACAAAATGGGGCAAGGCCCTCTTCAAGCTATTGCAGCTTTTTTCTATCTGTTTTCACTTTGAGAAAAAAAAAATGAAAGTGATTGATAGGCATGGATCTTATGGAGTAAGGTCATTGTGCTGCCCCACCAAACAAACTTTTCACTTATTTCTGTGAACGATTGTTGTCTACATTTTTCCACACCTTCATTACAAATTCATTTTTTCTAAATACTCGAGTGTGGACAAATAGTTCTGTAGAAAAGAGTGCAAATGAACCTTTTAGGTACATTATAGTGTCAGCAGAATTGCTAACTGGATTTTGCACTCAACTGATAGCAGTGTTTGCATGCAATTTCTTACACAATTATAATTTGCAGCATGTGAGGGGTCTTCAAGAAGCAAAATCTGATTGCATGTGATGTGGGTGGTCTACCCTTACTTTCGGTCTTTCATTTCTTGGGCATGATTAGGATCGGTCTTTCCTCCTGTGCACTCCCACACATTTTCTTGCACTTTTCAGGAGAATATATCAGCTGAGAGCGTGTAAGGTGCTTAAGTTTGTAGTAATATTGTTTTATTTAGTGAGAGTACGACCTCACTAAAGTTACTATCGAGTACAAACACTAGCATGAAAATATTAATCTCTTTTATCTAAAGGCAATCGATGTCAGTGCCCTTTAAAGAACCCCAGGTGGTCGAAATTTCCGGAGTGCTCCACTACGGCGTGCTTCAGAATTAGGAAGTGGTTTTGGCACGCAAAACCCCATAAATTAATTAATTATCTAAAGGTAATAGAACTGCGACATCTTCTTTTTTTTTTTTTTTTTACGTGCGAGCTCGCTACCGCAATACAAAACTGGCGGTTTACAGCACAGATTACATCCCGCGCCCGCCGATGGCGCGCTCATGTTTAGAGATACTTCATGCGCCAGAACGACGACCAAAGCAAGAATATGCTTACGCAAAAGAAAAAAAGCAACGAAAATGGCTATGAACAGGGGTTGCATCAGTAGCGCACCCAGGATCTCTGCCAGGGGGGGGGGGGGGGGGGGTCAATTTTTCACGAAGGGCCAAATAATAGTAATAAATAAAATGCCAAATAAAATGCCAAATAATAGTAGCATAAAGGACGATGATTATTTTATTAATTTTTCGGCGTTTCGCAGAGACATTAGCGCCACATTCTTCTAGGACATAGCAGCAGTTACAGAGTGGGAGGGGGGTTAGGTCGGCCTCCGGGGGGGGGGGGAGGTCACAACACCGACCTCCCCCCCCCCCCCCCCCCGTCGGTGCGCCACTGGGTTGCATAAAAGTAGTTTGTGCTTGAAGCGCCGGCAAACTAACCGCGCTGAGGGCAGCAACGCGTCGCCTACATTGCAGGTGGTGGTGGCGCCATCTACCAAGTGAGACATAAAGTGCGTCAGTGCACGGCCTCCAGTCAGCCCACTACCCATTTCTAGAACACTTTACCCATGCTAAGAGTGAGGCACAGCTAAAGGGTAGTGAAGAATAAAACTGTAAATCTAGCAGCCACTCTGACGATTATGCACTCACAGAACCAGGAAAGATTGACTCATTTGCTTATCAGTCGATCAGCAATGGACAGGCAAGGGTATAGCTTGATCTTTGGAAACTGTCTTCTGTAACGGCCTTGAGAAATATGTGTGCCAGTTGAAATGTTTGCTTCGGACTGAGGCTTTCGTTGCTAGCCAACTGTCACTTGATTGAAGTGTTTATACCACAGCAAACCCTTCACCTCTTTCGAATACATAAACCAAATTAATCTTTCAACGGGATAACGTAAAGTAAATTTTGCTTTACAAGTGCTATATAATATACGAGTTGAGAAGCACTGGAAGATGAGCTAGTTAGTAGCAGTTTGGCTGTAACAAAACAGTTCAGACAGGGACGCAGGAGAAGGGAAACTGAACGCAATATCAAGATCACAGAGTACGTACACAAAAATAGTGGTTTATTATCACTTTTTAAATTTTTTTTTTCATAGCCATGTGCCCCTCGCCAAGTGTTGTCAAAATAGTGTATCAGGATAATCTGCTGACACTACACCTTTGGCGAAATTTTGATGCTGCCTGTTTAATAACGCCAAAGTCGATAAACACAGACGTGTGGAGTGAGACGGGCGACAGCGTGCACAAATACAGTATGTATACAGTGCTGTGCGACTGAAACGTGATACTCGAATCGCGCGATGGCCGGCGCATTCCGTGCTATTGGAGCGCGTTTGATAATGACATAGGAACCGAAGTGAATCACAATGCTTCAGAAAGCCTACTGTTTTCATTGAGTACACGAACGAATCAGCTCGATGGCCTCAGAGCAAAGCGACGACGCAGAAAGCATCGTCAGCCGCGCGCTTCGAGTACTGCGTTTCAAGGGCAGCCCAGCGTAAACATGGTTGTCTGAAACATCGCTCTGCTTACGAACAGAATGAGATAAATTTCAGCTTGTAATTTTATTAAACAGACGGCTATTTATGTTGCCTGTACGTTAAAATCTGTCACCGACAGCATTGCTTGCTTATATGTATGCTGCATCCATCACGATTGCCAATAAAGGACATAAGCTTACTTGCTTGGTGCGTTTATTGCCAGTTGAGGCCTCTAGGTCACCTGGCGACATAGCAGAAATATTTGTACTCGTATTAGAGTGCTGTACCCGAGGATAACGCCTCGAGACAGCAGTAACCGCACGCCTAGGACCAGCGAGCGAGCAGCGCGACCAGCCGCACGCAGCAGCAACGCAACCGCCATATTGTATTACGTGGTGATGATGATAGCTTGCGCAGCGCCATCTCTCGGTCGTATACTTTAGTTCACGACGCCACCGCTACCCTTATTTTCGTTGCACTGTGAAAGGTACAGTTTCCCTTCTCTACGTTGGTCATAGTATAGGTGTTCTGTGGTTCGGTCAGTTAGGCGGCATGCAAAAGAACCCGCCAACAAGTGACGGCGCCACTGTCGAAAATCCCTATACATTCTGTCCCTAGGTACCTAGAAGCTGATAACGAAAGGTGGGATGTACGACAAATAGATGCTTGCGCATTGAACAGGGGCAGAAAGAACAGGGTGTGAAAAACGCAGGTGCAAAGAGCGCGGGGCACAGCTTTCAGGAAGTAGCTTTGCTGGAGGGAGTAAACAATGCAGCAGCTGGGACTCAGGCTAAACACCCTGACAGTAGCCAGGTGCAGGTGACTCCAGCTGGAAAACCTCAGCGGGTTATTATAGCTGGCGATTCCAATTTAGTTCGATGCGCCGAGGCACTCAAAGAGAGGGTGAAAGGCGACAAACGAGTATTGGTAGGGACGTTCCCAAGGCATAGGCTTTGTTCAGTCATGAGGCAAGCAAGAGAAAAGCTCAGGTCTGGGGCTCACGGACGCAACCTCGTGATGATTGCGGCAGGGCTAAACGACGTCCTCAACAAAGAATCGTCAGGGTTAGCGACGACCTTGGCAAAAGGCGTCGACGACATGCGCGCCATCTCCCCCCAGGTGCAGATAGTAGTGTGCACGGTACCGGAAATACCAGTGCGTGATGGCAACCTACAAAGAGCGGTTGTCGATGCAAACAAAGACATATGGCGTACGAGTCGAGAGAAGGGTTTCGAAGCAGTGGAAATAAACAGGGGGTGCATAGGTTGGGGGGGTTTCCAAAGAGACAGAATTCACTTCGATAGGAGGCTTGGTCATGAGGTAGGTTGGCGGGTTGCAGGACGTGCAGTAGCTTTTTTGGGGGGCACGCGGGCCCTTCGGAGTCCGGGGTAGCAAGGAACAAAGGAAACAACCAGGGGGATTTTCGGGCAGGCAACACTAAAAAATGCCAGAAAAAAGGTAAAAGGAAGAAAAGAGCGAAGGCACGTGTAGCAATTAGTTACATAAACATGCGGGGGGCAGAAAAAAGGCAAAATGGTTAGAGATTGAGGAATAGTTAAACAAAGGAAAGATAGGCGTTTATGCGGTTACAGAAACACACCTCAGAGACCTGGAAGAGTCACCACATATTGACAATTATATGTTTAGGAAGGGTGCAACAGGATCGCATTAGAAAGAAAAGGTGGGGGTGTTGGAATGCTTATTCATAGCGGAGCCAAATGGGACAGAGTAAAACGAACGTGTTCAGAGCACCTCTGGGTTTCGGGCATGGTAGGTGGAAAGAAAACGTGGCTAGGTGTAGCTTACATGTGGACGGGAAATAACTGTAAGGAAAAGAATCTGGAGATAAAGCATTGCATGAACACCGATATCAAAGAATTTGGTCATGGGGCCGAAATCATCCTCCTAGGGGATATGAATGCCCACATCCACGACCTTGACGGATATACAGACACCAATGGGAGGTTATTGCTCGATCTTTGCGAGCACCATAGTCTTGCGATAGTTAACACAGGGCCCAAGTGTGATGGACAGATCACGGGGGAGGTCAGAAACAGGCAATCGAACATTGATTATTGTCTTATGACGGAAGGAATCTATGAAAAACTGAGAGAAATGAGAATAGACGAAGACGGGATGAACAGCTTGGGTAGTGATCATAAACGCATAACGTTTGTGGGGTTGGCCACGGGGGTTCTCCCACTCTCGAGTAACACAGGACACAGTTCAGCGCAGTGCAAACCAACAGTAGGGCATTTATTTGCACCTTCTACACATAGTAAGCACGCTAGCCGAGCTATACATACCAGGCATGCTAATGCAATACCCCACGCGTAATCGATGACATTCGACACACCGCAGCAGGATACCGAGCGAAGTAGTTTTCGCCCGTGCCGGAACAGCAAGCCTATATTGCTCGCGACGTAAGTCGCGCTAACAGAGGCGCAATCGGCGATCAGGAGATAGGCATCCGCGGGTTCGTCCGAGCGGAGCTCATCGCCACCGCGCGCACGAGCATCGACCACGCGCGACGACGTCCCAAGGCCAAGAGAGAGTTGATCGTTCCCTGTCCGCGGGCCCGCGAATCCTCGCCGCCAGGTAGCGCTACCGCGGGAACCCCAGCGCCATCTTCAGCGCAGCGGTGCGCATGACGATGACGTCACGTCTCGTGCCCCGCGGGAAAGCCACCTTAGAGGAGCTTCGAGGAAACGCGAGCGCCACGCGATAGAAATTTATCAGGGGATGTCAACATTCCCACATCCCCCCAACCTTAAAAAACATAGAGTTAATATACTGACTCTAGAGGCAAAGCTCCCCATAGGACCCGTGTATGGGAGGGGGGGGTCCCCCGTGGTCGGCGCCTTCTTGCAACGCTCACGCTGTCATTAGGGACAGTGGCCGGTATTAATCTGGCAACAGAGTATGTAATAACGAAAGGGAAGGGTATGTAAAGGGAAGAGTATGTAAACACATAGCCTCCGAAATGGCGCTTAAGCGCGCCAATCTCGAAAGCTATGCGGAAAATAATCAGCGTCGATAGATGGCAGCACCTATCTTGTTTACGATCAGCGCTGGTAAATCAAGGCCTCCAATTTCCAAAGAACACGTTTCGTTATCCGCGGCGATGGAACCGTAGAATGTGGAACTGTGGCCGTCGGCGGAGCTGGGAAGCTCAGTCTCAGCAAGAAATCGAGAGACGACACGCGTCGTTGTCAGCGGACGCGGTGCACCCGGCGTTGTGTCAGTACAAGCTTGTCGATTATCGCCGTGTCCGAGCGGTCCGTGCGCGATGTTCAACGTGCGTACAAAGAACACCTGTATAACCGTACGTACGTGTTAAGCATGGTTTATTCTCTCTGGTGCAGAAAGATCTTTCGAGGCACGACCTACTAGTTTGAGTTTCTTTGCCTGTACATTGCGGTTCCAGTACCGTCGTGGGCGGAGCCACCAACTTGATCTGGTGGGACCCTGGTTCCCCAGATTCAAGTTCCTCAGGACTCAAATAAAGTTCTTGTCATGTCATGTACATTGCGGCTGTGGCGGGCTGAGGCATGATCGAACAGCCTGGCTGCCAAGCCGGTGCCCTCGAACAACACCGCATCAACCTGTCCGTCGCTACTCCGCTGCGGTCACAAAGAGAGGGGCCGGTCGTAACAGTAACAATGTAACCGCACGAATGCGCTATCGCGTCAACCGATGTCACCGCGCGATCACATATGTCATATTGGACACCCAAGCAGAGCGAGAATCCGAAAACAGAATAAAGAGATCCGAAACCACGCTTTATTGAGCGAATGCGTGCATCGTGAAATGTAATAATTACATTTTTAGGAAATGTATTCAGTATGCTTAATATTCACACTTAATCTTCGCAAGATTATTCGTTTTTTAAGGAATCAGCATAAGACGACCTACACTTGTTTTTAGCACTTTCAGTAATACTTAGGTTGGCCACATTCACACAATTGCAACAGGGCGGCGCGCACGAGGGACCCCCCCTCCACGGCCCAGCTTTGCCTCTAGAGTCAGTATATTATTTATGCTTAAATAATCACATATCCCTGCAAAAGCACAGCTGCAAATGCACCGCAAATACAGGGTTACACATTCAGCGTCACTGAGCTTCGGGTATGCAAACGCACTCGTGTCCTTCACGCACACCACCACTGGCCGACACCGCCGGCGTCGCTGCCCACGTAGTCCCGTGCGCGCCGCCACACAGGCGACCTGTCTTCAGGCTTGACCAAGGCTTCACAGCGGGGCTCCAGGCCAGGACTCCGAAAAGGCGACGTAGTCGGCACGAGCAAGCGTCACTCGCACCGACGCGCCTTCCGGCCGAGAAAGCCGCAACAGCTGATGGCAGCTGCCGACATCCGCCGAGGGGCCCCGAAGTCCGAGCAGAAGCGTGGATGATAAGAAGGTAAGCTGCGGGTGACGTCACTCCCGCCGCGTACACTGAAAATAACGCTCTCGACAGAACACTGCATTAGGGCAAAGGAGAGCATTTGTACGCATCGGGCACGTGGTACGACTGAAAATAACGCTCTCGACAGAACACTGCATCGGGCAAAGAAGAGCAATAGACCACTTGCAAAAGTCGGAGCGCCACCTAGCGCGAAAAACTGGAAGCACCGCCTGGTTGGAAAACAAACCGTGCTCCAGCCTTGCTTACGTACGGCGGCACCACGCATGACGAGCTTTGGTCGCGATTTGTGAATGCGTTGATGTTTTTTCCCCTTAGTTCAATGATATTACCTTTACCTAAACGTGATTAGAGGTCCCCGTTCCCTTGCCGGTTTTCACAAACGGGTCGTACGACTGTCTTTTCGGGGTATCGAAGCGCGAGCAACAAACACGCACGACGCTCTCCGCACATCGGCATTTAGTTCGTTTGCAGTGCGCACCGCGGGTAGGTTTCGTAAAAAGAAGGTTAGGAACTTGTGGGTGGTGCGTATATAACGCTAATACGGTCACCACCGTGGGTTCGGGCGAGCGCGGCTAAAAGGGCCACGTGGGCCGTCGCCTAACTCGCACACCGTTGCACACGTGCGTTACTGACGCAAAGGCGTCGAGCGCAGCGTGGCAGTGACACAGTACTGCTCTTAGACAAACCGCAACACTTTATTGCACAATGGCGACAACTCATACACTGCGCACCGCCTGTAAGAACAGGCGGCGGGAGAAGCAAAGGCTTCGCCTCGCCAAGGGCAAAGTACACTCAAAGGCGCCGCAAGCACGTCACCACGGGCAATGGCTCGCGGAGACACGCCGCGAAGGGAAAAGTGGTCCCTTGCGACTATGCTGCGTACTCGTGCGATGGCAGACCAATGGGCCCGATCGTCCGAGTATGGGCAAACTCCGTTCGCGTGCGCTTTCGATTAGTGCCCTCGGCGTAGTAAGACCACGCACGAGCACGGGCACAATCTACGGCGTAGCGTTCGGAAAGGCAACGTAAGGGTAGGCGTTCGCCGTTGGTGCACAGGCACCGCGGCGGACTCCGTCCGAACGAGCTCAAACAAAGGAGCCGGCGGACCAGGAACGATATGCGTGCTTACCCTTCGACTGCCACAGAGAGAGAGACCGTTGAGACCGTTTCTTCACCGCGGCCTCCTAGCTCGGCGCGCGGCGCCATCATCGCGATCCGCCGAGGGGCGCGCGCGCGAGTGGAGAGAAAGTGGAGAGAACGGTGAAGAACCGGTTTGGCGCGGGAGAGGAAGAGGCAACCGCCCACCGCCCGTGCACTGGAGACGGGACAGAATGCCGCGATCCCCACACTCTCCTCCCCTAAATCTGCCCTCTACCAGTCCGCAAAGGCAGCCGGTAGTCGCCGATGCAAAACAAATCCCCCCCTCCCTAGCTCAGAAGCTGCTGCCCATACTAAACAAATAATAATTAAAGAAAAGGAAAAAGAAAACATAATACAAGTGAATATATATACAACGCGGTTACAATGAAAATAAATAAATAATGAACAAAATATCTACAAGTTAATGCTCCAGTCCAGCACGTGGTCGGCACGGACGGCGTCTGCAGGGCCCCGCGCACCAGCCTCGGTCGCGGTCGGCGATGGCTCCGCTGATGGTGTCAGCAGGTCGGTGGCTGGCCCTGCCCGCGGTGCCATCGTCGCGTCAGGATCGGTTGGAAGAGCCGGCAGGACTGCGGAGCGCTCAGGACTCGGAAGCCACGACGTGGCCTGTGCCTTCCCTCCTCACCACCAATGTAGAGGAGCCACGCACCAGTACACCGAGCGTAGTCACGTCCCGCACAGTCCGCACCAATGACACAGCGAGTCGCCGTCACCTGACCGCGCACAGTTCGTGCCAATGGCACGGCGAGTCGTCCGTCACATGACCACGCACCGTTCACACTTTGTTGTGGCAGCAGCCGACCCCTTTGGAGCACAGGCTCACAAGGAAGTTCGAGAAACTGAGGCTAGGGAGAAATGTGAGCCTTCGGTTGCGGAAAAGAGTCCGCCCCCGACGCGAAATCACACAGGTGACCGCTTCCTCAAGTTATACCGGCGCGCGGTCCGAATGCGGTCCGACGCCCTGGGTGTGCCCTGTCGCTTGCGCGTGGTGCCAGAGGGTACTGGCGCAAGCTCGTCCGACCGTGACGCAAAGGCTTTCAGGTCTGCGATATGGGCACGGCTGAATTTTCCCAACTGGGGATCTTTCAGCACGTACGCGAGTGGAGATAAAAGTTTCTCTACTCTGTACGGACCAAGCCACTTAGGAGCGAGCGAGGCTGAGAACCCCTTACTCGCGTCACTAAGAGCGTGGTTGCGCCTCAAGACAAGATCACCTACCTTAAATGAAAGGTGGCGATGCTTGCGATCGTACTGAGCTTTCTGCTGAGCTCTAGCCGACGCCAAACTTCGCCTCGCTCTACAGAGAGCTCGATAAAGCCTGTCCCGAAGCGCTGACGCGTAAGCAGAACAGTCTGCGGGCGTCTCCTCATCCTCGAGCCGGCACCGAATGACACTGGTCAGCGGATTTGCCAACTCCCTTCCGAAATTTAGGAAGGCAGGAGAGAAACCAGTCGAGCGATTCTCGGATGTCCGGATTGCGAACGCGAGTTCACTCAAGTGGTCTGCCCAGTCCCTCTGACTTTCGGCAAAGGCCGCCAACATTGGTTTGAGCGTGCGATTGACTCGCTCTGTCAGATTGGACTGGGGATGGTAGGGCGAAGTGGTGCAGTGAACAATTCCAAGGGAACGGCACGTGTCACCAAACACCCGAGCAGTGAAATACGAGGCGTTGTCCGTGATTAGCCTTTCCGGAAAGCCGAACCGGCAAAACACTTCCTGCAGCCTCTCGAGCACCGCCCGCGCTGTCACCTTTCGAAGCGGGAACAACTCGACCCACTTAGAAAAGTGATCAACGACTACCATGAGGTGGATGAACCCCTGCTTACTCCTGGGGAAAGGCCCCATTAGATCGCAGGTGGCTATATGCCACGGACGCTCACTGACAATCGGTTTCATCAAGCCGGGCGGCTTGCCACCCCTCGATTTCACCGTTTGACAGACGTGGCAGGACCAGCAATAGCGGAAAATGTCGCGCTTCATGCCGGGCCAGGTCACTGTTTGGCTCAGTTTTGCGAAAACTTTGGAGCCACTCAAGTGACCGGCCAACGGTTCGTCATGAGAATAACGCAAAAGTGCGCTTCTCAGACTTTTGGGCACAACCACCTTGAACGGGTCAATGGACTCGTCATCTGTGGCTATGTACTTCAGCAGGAGCCCGTCATGGTCCAGCAAATATGAATCCGTGGGGGACTCAGCGACACACGCTGGTTCCGGCCCCCCATCCGCGTCCGCTGCATATCTGGCAGCGTCCCGACGCTCCGCCTCCCTGAGACCTTCGCTCAGTCCAAGACAAAACGGATCATTTTTCTGGGCCTTCAGTAGCTCTTCTCTGCTGAATACGATTCCCATTCTCCCAAAGGGGAGCCTGGTATCGAGCCCACTCAGGACCGCAGCGATCGCTGCCGCTCGCATCGGAGTCGAGGGTTCGCTCTCGGCATCTTGGCCTTCGGAGTGCTCGCCCTCTCGCCTGCTTGGCGGCGCGCTGCTTCCCTGCATGGCGGAAAGGGTTTGCTCGAAAGCGGACTCACCCTTCTCTCCGTTCTGTGGAACGGCCGCCGTTTCACCCCCGACGCTTGCATGTGCAAAGGCACCGATAGCGGCTGTCGCACCGGGACCAAGGGTCCCAGCAGACAATGGGGCACGGGATAGCGCGTCAGCTACCACGTTGGTGCTCCCCTTCCGATACTGCACCGAAAAGTCGTAATGCTGTATCAGGAGAGCCCAGCGCGCCAGCCTGCCCGCAGGCTCGCGGAGCCGCATCAGCCAGCTTAGCGCACTGTGATCCGTTTGCACCACAAATTCCGTCCCATCAAGGTAGACGTCGAATTTCCGTAGTGCAAACACAATGGCGAGGCACTCCCTCTCAGTCACGGAATAATAATTCTCCGCGGGACTCAAGGAGCGGCTGGCAAAGGCCAACGGCTGCAACACGCCATCGTATTCCTGTAGGAGAACTGCTCCTAATCCCAAATCGCTTGCGTCAGTGGACAACAACCGGTCTGGTCAGGTCGGGACAACAAAGCGCTAGCGCCCGTGTCCCACAACGCCGAAAATTCACGGCCGGCAATAATGACCGGAATAAACGGCGCGTGCACAGCAGCAAACTGGCTGCCTTGCACGCCGAGGGAAGCAGAGGATGGGCCGCCCGAACATTCACGAACGACCCGCCGCACCATTTCCCTGCCTCACAGGAAGCCTGGATCCGGTGCATTCCCTTGCCACGTGCCCTCATTCATGGCAGCGAAAACAGCGTACTCCATTGCGGTCTCTCTCCCGAGATGGAGCAGCCTCTAACTGCCGGGTTCCCTTGCCACGTGCCCTCATTCATGGCAGCGAAAACAGCGTACTCCATTGCGGTCTCTCTCCCGAGATGGAGCAGCCTCTAACTGCCGGGTTCGGCTCGCCGCGTTATCAAAGGATACGTTACGACGAGCGTCACCTACCGCACTGCGTTAGGTCGGAAGGCGTCCTTTCGCGTGGGTGTCGGGTGGTGGTGCAGCACAGGCCGCCCGCCTCCCGTGCCTGTAGGGATCAAGCGCACGAGCGCTGAGCTCCCACGTGCATCCGCTGGCAGCCGCAAAGGCAGCTCCGGTGGAATGTTGCCGTTGAGGAGAGGGCATGGTCCTCCCCACGCGCAGCGTGGCTCTAGGGCCTCGCTGGCTGGCGGCATTGCCCACGTGCACCGTTCGGGTGTTCACGATCGTGTTGCTCGACAGAGACAATGGCCTCGTTTTCGTGCAGAGCGACGTCTGCCAACAACGACAATGGAGAACCCTGACGAGTAGCAGACATGTTGCGGCGAGACGGAAACGCAAAGGCGTACTGTCTCGCTAAGAGCAGTCAAAAGCTTAATGAGCTTTTGATACCACGTTTGGGCGCCAGTGTGGGTGGTGCGTATATAACGCTAATACGGTCACCACCGTGGGTTCGGGCGAGCGCGGCTAAAAGGGCCATGTGGGCCGTCGCCTAACTCGCACACCGTTGCACACGTGCGTTCCTGACGCAAAGGCGTCGAGCGCAGCGTGGCAGTGACACAGTACTGCTCTTAGACAAACCGCAACACTTTATTGCACAATGGCGACAACTCATACACTGCGCACCGCCTGTAAGAACAGGCGGCGGGAGAAGCAAAGGCTTCGCCTCGCCAAGGGCAAAGTACACTCAAAGGCGCCGCAAGCACGTCACCACGGGCAATGGCTCGCGGAGACACGCCGCGAAGGGAAAAGTGGTCCCTTGCGACTATGCTGCGTACTCGTGCGATGGCAGACCAATGGGCCCGATCGTCCGAGTATGGGCAAACTCCGTTCGCGTGCGCTTTCGATTAGTGCCCTCGGCGTAGTAAGACCACGCACGAGCACGGGCACAATCTACGGCGTAGCGTTCGGAAAGGCAACGTAAGGGTAGGCGTTCGCCGTTGGTGCACAGGCACCGCGGCGGACTCCGTCCGAACGAGCTCAAACAAAGGAGCCGGCGGACCAGGAACGATATGCGTGCTTACCCTTCGACTGCCACAGAGAGAGAGACCGTTAAGACCGCTTCTTCACCGCGCCCCTCCTAGCCCCGGCGCGCGGCGCCATCATCGCGATCCGCCGAGGGGCGCGCGCGCGAGTGGAGAGAAAGTGGAGAGAACGGTGAAGAACCGGTTTGGCGCGGGAGAGGAAGAGGCAACCGCCCACCGCCCGTGCACTGGAGACGGGACAGAATGCCGCGATCCCCACAAACTGAACTTAACGGAAACACAGCAGTCCTATATTTGTGGCTTTATAAGTGCGCGGCCTCCTTCAAGACAGCCATCAGCTGGTGACAACATGATTCGCGGAAGTGCCGACACTGGTCTTGATTACAAAAGTGTGATAACATAACTTGCAATTTTACATGGAAGCACGTGCTACCCTAGCAGGTAATTCGTTGTGCTATAACAATATCGATGCCCGACAGGAGATGTGTTTCGACGGGCGTGAAAAGCTAAAATGCCCGCGCACTTGATACAAGTACATTTGAGTCAAAATTAATCTGGACCGAGTTTCCCGCAACGCGGTCTCTCAAAATCACATCGTGGTTATGGCACAGAATACCCAACACTCTAACATTTATCAGTATCCAGATGCACACGTTCTCGTTTACGAGTCCGGTATTGGTGTCATGAACTGTTTTATCACAACTGCAGAAGGCTCGTAGCTCGTTTGCAGATCCAGTTAGATTTGTAAGTGCCATCGATCGCTATAAAAATAAAATGAACACTAAAGGTTTCATCATGCTTTCCGGTGACAGAGTGCGCGCCGCAGATAATACAACGCGGTTGGATACCATCGCATGCCTCGCTTCACTGCTGCAGTCCACGCACTTTCCTCTTTGCAGTAACAATTGCGGGAGGGATTTCAGAGAAATTACTTTCTCTTTCTGTTGAGATAGTTGCTGGAGACGAAAACTACGCATTTTCAAGCATATGAGGCGCGCGAACCTTTGAGGCGTGAGGCACGTCGCGCTCACAGCCCGTTTGTTTTCCAACCAAGGGGACGACGCCGGCTCTGGCGCATGCGCAGTCGTACTTATGCAAGTGGTCCATTGTACACATCGACCACGTGGTACGACCGCTTCGTTCGGCTAGCACAGGATTTCGGCGGCTACTGAGACGCTAAGTTCACGTGAACAAAGGTCGCTTTCTTGAGTTCACTCCGTACGAGGCAAGCTAGAATGAGGGATGCAAAGTGCGACACCTCAACGCCACGGTCCGACTGGTTGTGTCCCACGTGCGACAGGCAGCTCCAAGGAGCCTTAGGCCTAACGTATCGCCGCGCTCGACAACAACCGGCATCCAAACAACACCCACACAGGGCACAAAATTAGGCAGCCGTGAGGAGACTAGCTCTGCTGGGGGCCCTCTCCGCTCGCTACGTGCGAGCAGCTGAACGATCGGCGCCCACTGTCGCGGACAGTGTCGGAACGCCCGGTGCCGAGCCGCAATACCAGACAGCCCGACACCCGTGGCCCGCGGCCACTCCCAGAGTCCCAGAGTCAAAGAGATAGAAGCTAGATAGACATAGAAAATCGGACCACCCACGAGGCTTCCGTACTCACTCCGGGCTCGCCTACTATCCACAGGCACTAAGCCTCGTCCTCCCAGGATGCAGACCACGTGTGGCTCTCGTAACGACGATCTTTCAAAGCGTGCAAGTAGCATGCCGACAAGTTCAAACACGCTACCGCATCCAGTCGCCTCGCTCTTAAGAAAGCACGCCGCCAACGCCAGCGATCAAAATTACGCTAGGCGTAATCTCGACAGGTTCAAACAAAGGTTGCCTTGAACCGAGAAAAACTGCTGTCCGATGTTCCAAGAGCTCCACGTTGGGCAGCCAGGTGTGGGGTGGCCACGGGGTTCTCCCACGCTCGAGGAACAAAGGACACACAGTTCACCGCAGTGCAAACCAACAGTAGGGCATTTATTTGCACCTTCTACACATAGTAAGCACGCTAGCCGAACTATACAAACCAGGCATGCTAATGCAATACCCCACGCGTAATCGATGACATTCGACTCACCGCAGCAGGATACCGAGCGAAGTAGTTTTCGCCCATGCTGGAACCGTAAGCCTATATTGCTCGCGACGTAAGTCCCGCGAACAGAGGCTCAATCGGCGATCGGGAGCGGCATCCGCGGAATCGCCCCAGCGGAGCTCATCGCCACCGCGCGCACGAGCGTCGACAACGCGCGACGACGTCCCAACGCCAAGAGAGAGCGGATCGTTCCCCGTCCGCGGGCCCGCGAATCCTCGCAGCCAGGTAGCGCTACCGCGGGTACAGTGCACTAGAATATATTCTAGTACACTGTACCGCGGGAACCCCCAGCGCCATCTTCAGCGCAGCGGTAGAGTGTACTAGAATATTCTAGTACACTCTAGCAGCGGTGCGCATGACGATGACGTCACGTCTCGTGCCCCGCGGGAAAGCCACCTTAGAGGAGCTTTGAGGAAACGCGAGCGCAACGCGATAGAAACTCATCAGGGAATGTCAACATTCCCACACGTTACAACTGGGATATAAAACTGAAAATAATAACGTAGAGTCGAAGTTTGGCAGCTCGTATTTAAATGACAAACAAATAAAAATATAGCCGCAAGAGTAGAGGAAGAAGTAGGCAAAATACGAGGCAAGGACTGGGCGTATAGTGAGCTAGTTCATACAATGACGGAAGAAATAAGTAAAGAGAAGAGAACTGTCTGCTGGAAAGGAAAGAGAACGCCAAAAAGATGGTGGAACAAGGAAATCCGGGAAGCGACCTAAAAGCGACGTAAAGCATCAAGGGGGCACAGACAGGCAAAAAGGGAGAAGCGGCCGCAAGTCGAAGTCACGGAAAGATGGGAAATATATTTAGAGAAAAAATCTATTGTACAGAAATTGGTCGAGGCAAAAATTAAAGGTGAAAGCGAACGCTGGGTGACAGAAATTCATGACAAAAAGAAGGGCGCGCCTATAGGATATTTTGGAACCACATAAAAGCGCTAGATAAAAAGTCTGCCACATTGCAACAGCATATTGTTGATGAAAGAGGAAGTCAATTGGAAGGGTACGAAGCGTTGGGTTACACCCAGAAGGTAACAGCCGGTTCGTTTAAAAAGATCGTCCAAAAGATTCCCCCAGCGGATAAAACCATGACGGAGAGCGAAACTAAGGAAGAGCTAGAACTTGAGAATTTCAACTGGAAAAAGGCCGAAGGAAAAATTCCAAAGCGCACTGCTATGGGTTTAGATGGGGTCCCCGTTAGCCTCATTAACGAATTAGGACAGAACACTAAAAAAGCGCTATTGAAAGCCGTAGAAAAATGCTTACAGGAGAGGCAAATACCGGACAGTTGGCGAAAAAGCAGAATGAACTTAATCTATAAAGGCAAGGGGGAAAAGAATAACATTCGCTCGTATAGACCACTAACGATTACATCGGTGCTATACAGGATGGCTATGCAAGCAGTAAAATTTAAAATAGAAGCCTGGGCAGAACGTAACAATATTTTGGGAGAACTTCAGAATGGATTTCGAGTAGACAGGCGTTTAAACGATAACCTATTTGTTCTTACTCAGTGTATAGAAATATCTAAAATAGAAAGGAGGCCGTTGTATATGTGGCTTTTCTAGACATCACTGGAGAGTATGACAATGTTAATCAGGAAATAATGTGGGAAATTTTGGGAGGAATGGGCATAGGCGACGATTGTGTACAGCTTTTGAGGGAAATATATCGAGAAAATACAGTTTGCATAGAATGGGAAGGAATCAGTAGCAGAGAGAACGTTGATATTAGCAAGGGGCTGAGACAGGGATGTCCTTTGTCGCCGCTGTTATTCATGCTGTACATGGTTAGAATGGAAAAAGCGCTAGGAGACAGCAACATTGGTTTTAATCTGTCACACATACAGGGTGGCGTGATGACTGAGCCGATGTTTCCGGGTTTATTTTATGCTGATGATATTGTCTTATTCGCGGACAGTCGAGATGATATACAACGGCTGGTGAATATATGCGGGAAGGAAGGTGAGACTCGAGGACTAGGATTTAGTGTAACAAAATGCGGATTGATGGTATTCAATGATCCCAAAGACCAGGCGGTATCCATACAGGGCCAAGAAATACCGAGAGTAAGCGAATACAAGTACCTTGGCGTATGGGTAAATGAGGGTGATAGATACATGAAGGTACACGAAAAAGCCTTGGCAGCAAAGGGAAAGAGGAACGCAGCAATAATGAAGCACAGAGCGTTATGGGGACACAATAGGTACGAGGTGCTTAGGGGTCTGTGGAAAGGGGTAATGGTACCGGGGCTTACATTTCGGAACTCAGTGGTGTGCATGAGGCCAGAGATACAATCAGGAATGGATGTGAATCAAAGAACTGTGGGACGCCTCGCGTTGGGTGCCCACGGGAAAACGACAAACGAGGCTGTAAAGGGCGATATGGGATGGGCGAGTTTTGAGGCAAGGGAAGCGCAGAGCAAAATAAGGTTTGAAGAGAGGCTAAGGAATATGAAAGAGAGTAGGTGGGCAGTGAAGGTGTTCCACTACTTATAAAGAAAGAGCGTTGACACGCAGTGGAGAAAGAGAACTAGGAGGCTCACCAGTAAATATACGGCTCTAAGAGAACTGACAACAAAGAGCGTAAAGGGAAAAGTCAGAGAGGCGGAGAAGACTTACTGGAGGGCAGCGATGGAAAAAAAAAACGACTCTGAATAACTACCGAGAGGGCAAAAACGAAATAAAGAGGGAGGTATTTTATGATAATTCAAGAGGAAGCACTTTATTGTTTGAAGCGAGATCGGGCTGCCTTAGAACGCGTATTTATAAAGCGAAATTCAGCAAAGAAGAAAAATGCACATGCTGTGAGGAGGATAGGGAAACAACGGAGCATGTTCTGATTGAATGCGGAAATATCCACCCAGGTGTACGTTTGGGCACCACCCTACAGGAAGCCTTGGATTTTAGGGCGAACAACGGGAAGCTGAACATAGCCGCGATTGAAATAAGTAAGAGACGGTTAGAATACTGGTGGCAGAAAACTAGAGAGAACGGACAAAAATAGTTATAGGGGAAGATATGGACTTTCTGCCATGAGGGGCAGGGAACTGGGCTATGAATTTCCGTTTTTGCTATAGTATGATCGATTTGATTGAAGTAAATTTATAAGGCATGAGGAAAATTTAAAGAGAGAGAAAAAAAAAGTTCTTAAATCTTCTTACGAGCCTGGTGGCGCTCATGTCACCGCCCCGTTACAAAGGGGCGCTCATAGCATCCATCCATCCAGCCTTGACGTTTTTTGAGCTCTCCCAAACAAAACAGGCCGTAAATAATTATCTGACGCGCTCTGGAGCAAATAATGTGCCGTGTTATGGCTAACAGGTCCCCAGCTACGTATTGCAGCGAAAAAACGGCAGACGAAAATATTCGTGTCAGTGCCCCTTTAAAGCACTTGCACTAGACGGAATCGGAGATTGATTCGTGATCCGTAAGGAAAGGAAGTGTCGCTAATTTCTGTCTCCCATGCTGGGGACACGGCTAAGCGCCTAAAGGAATCGGAGAAATATGTGGAGCACATACTAAGGAAAACTGCATATATGCATTCGATGAAGCCTCTCACTAAAACTTCCTATAGCGCAGCACCTCTCAAAGCAACTTAAAGGGGCCCTGAAACGCATTTTACGCACATTGATTTTATTGCACATCTGCTTTGTGTGGGACTTGACGATGACCGAAACACCAGTGAAAGCGGCGAAATTGAACCGTAATATATTTTAAATTGTACCTGAAATCGGTTTCCGCGCTGACTGCAGCGCCATACATCAGCAGTTTCTCCGAGCGGATATGACATCACCATGCTGCTTTGCTGCAGGTTCTGATTGGCCGGGAACAGTAGGGAATAAAAATATAGATCGCACATATCGACAGTGCACCGAATATAAGAAATTCCAAATTCAGAACGTGTTTTATGCTTGCTAAATGTACAAATTTGGGCATTACAACTTCATTTTGCTTGTAACTGACACAAGGATCGCTGTGCGGCCCACGTGGTGGTTGTGGTAGGAAGGCCACAGAGGGCAGCACGGTTCCGGTTCTGCAACATGTAAGCCGCGTTTTGATTGGAAGTAGCATGCACGCCTTGGGATGCCGATATCTGTCGTCTGCTTTTATTTTGAATTTGTAAGTTGAATAACTTGCGTTTGCCTGCATCGATCTCGAAAATTCTTTTTGCATTTACCTCAGAACAATACAACGAACCCGTTTCGTTGCAAAACTCAGCGAGTAAAATATGGTTTCAGGGCCCCTAGCTTTCTTGGGAGAACATTCAGCTGAAAAATGTTGTACAGATGTGTCAGTTGTTAAGTCGGTCCACTTAATGATGCTCTCGTCTTTGATCGTGTCCCCGCCAGTGTTCTCGTAGTTATTCACTAAAAGGTGGCTTTTTTGAGGGTGGGGGTTCCAATGTTAAATTTTATCGTAAATCTCCCACTCACCCTTCCCAGAGCCGTAAATATGCTCTTCGCAGTGTGTTCTATATTTGGACGTTTATATTTAATATTCACTTTTCTACTTTTATTCGGTGCCTGTGATAATTTTGCAGCTCAGGAACGGCATTTACTCGTCCCGTATAAGCGTACATCATCTTGCCTTCTAATTAAATACTGATTTTATATCGTGCAGAAATGGCGCATGGCTCAAAACCCACATTAGCCATTTCGGTAGTTCTTGACAGTGGGCACACAGCCGTTCCTTTTGTTTCACGACGTGACATGCCATTTCGAACTGATACAAGCAATTTGCTATGACTGCAAACAGTATATAGCCATGACATCGTTTATTCACAAGTGGGGGGAAGGAAAACTGACGGGAACATTGGTCTATAATTAGCAAGGTTTCAGCGTTCGCTCGTGCGACAACGCCCCGAGGTTGCCGCAATATAAAACGAATTTCGAGACTTTTGCGTGCATATTTTCTACAAATATCTCGCTCTCCCTGTCCTTATCTTTTAATCCCTCTTGCCCTCTCCATCCATCTTGTCAGCAATGAGAGCAGTTACTGCGGTCTCCAGTATATATTTCCTTGAATGAGCAACCACTGCAACAAACTGCCAAGTTCTCTTGAAACACCTTGTCAGCCTTTAATTGCTCGAGCCTATTTGGCAAACGCTTTATTGATTGATTGGTTGATTGATTGATTTCTGGCGTTTTACGTCCCGAAACCGTGCTATGATTATGGGAGACGCCGAAGTAGAGGGCCCTGGAAATTTCAACCACCTGGGGTTTTTTAACCTGTACTGACATCGCATAGTACACGGGCCTCAACATTTCGCCTCCATCGAAAAGCCGCTGCCGCAGCCGGGATTCGATGCCGCGACCCTCGGATCAAACGCTTATTTGCGGGCAGGGGCACGGAAGAAAGAAGCTTTTTCCGGTGTTTTCTTGTGCCCTGTGTCGCAACCAGGCACGGAGCACCAACGCTCAGTCTTCTTTTTCGCTGTCGACTACATCTCGCCGTCAAACAGTCCAAAACTGGCCACGAGACCAGCTCACAGCAGCGGTAGCGTTGGCGAGGACGGTGCTACCGGCGCGGCCGCGGCTACCCGCTACCCCACAGACTTTACCCCGCAGTAGGGAGCCTACACGACTGCTTTTTCAGTAAAGCAGTAATGTAGGCTCAATGCCCCGCAGGAAGCGGTAGCGCCACATTCCCCCTGGTGGCATCGGTGCGAGGAGGGGTAACGCGCGCCCGTAGGCAAGCGCCGCCGCACCCAAAATACGCGGGTTCGATCCCGGCCGCGGCGGTCGCATTTTCGATGGAGGCGAAAATGCCAGAGGCCCGTGTACTGTGTGTTGTCAGTGCACGTTAAAGAACCCCAGGTGGTCTAAATTTCCGGAGCCCTCCACTACGGCCTTTCTCTCCTCTCTCTCTTTCATTCCCTTTCCCCCACCCCCATGGACGCTTAGCCGTGCTCCCTACATGGGCTGCAGAAATTAGCGTCCTTTACTAACCGAACGACAATCATCATCATCATTGACACCTCCCTATTCTAGCCACCCTAGCACGGGGGGCTGTTTCTACCTATCGTCGCAACTTGGCGAGGCGCTCCGAGCCCACCCACTCTAAACCAGCTCCCAGCCGTTGCAGAGGCTAGCGCGCGCAGGGCAAGGAGGTTTAAAATTAAAAAAGAAAATTTAAACCTCCCTGGCACAGGGAATGTACGGCTTTCAGACTTGCTGCGTCACTTTCTGAAGCTCTTCTGTATGGTATGCAGGATCATCATCATCATCATCATCATCATCATCATCATCATCATCAGCCTATCTTATGTCCACTGCAGGACGAAGGCCTCTCCCAATCCTCTTCATTCTTGCCTGTCCTGTGCGAGCTGATTCCATTTGACGCCTGCGAATTTCTTGATTTCGTCCCCCTATCTTACTCTCTGTCGTCCTCGGCTACGCTTGCCCTCTCTTGGTATCCATTCCGTCGTTCTAACTGTCCATCGGTTATCTACCCTTCTCATCACGTTGCCTGCCGATGTCCATTTTTTATTCTTAACGTATGTTATTAAGTCGGCGACTACAGTCTGTTCTCTGACCCATTCGGCTCTCTTTCGATCTCTTGATGTAACGCCTATCGTACCAATGCGATAAGAACACTGTAGCAAGCACATATGATACCTCCAGTGATTTCCGCTTGTCGGAGGGGGAGGCACAAGACACTGATTAGCCCGCTTCTGCTGCTCGTGAGAGCTCTTGCCATTGCGCGTCGTGCTCAGGAGGCTCGGCCGCATGATTCCGACCATCAGAGCAAATGACACGAAACATTCTTTTTAGGAATAAAGTGGTTTTCAAAACGTTTACTTCAAATGCACATATGCCAACCATTGCTGTGTCTGAAAATGATAAAATATGGACATTTAATTTTGTTGAGGGTATCACAATTCGTTCTTTAATATTCACATATATGCCTCGGAAAGGGGAAAGTCACTTTTTCCCACAAGCAGCCGTGAGTCGCAATCACAGTAGAATAATAATAATAATAATGATAATAATAATAATAATAATAATAATAATAATAATAATGTAAAGAGGTTTATTGGACGAGTTGGACAAGCAGGCGGTAGCTCGAAAGGCGCCCAGGGAGATCAAGATGGTGCAGCTCCAAGGAGCTCGAACGCCAGTCTCGTGCTTTCTACTCTTGATGGTGATAGCGGTACTCGGGATGTCGGCGTTCTCTTTCTTTCATTAATAATAATAATAATAATAATAATAATAATAATAATAATAATAATAATAAGGTCGCAACACACCGCGCTAAGTCCTTGCATGCATAGAGTTTCCTACTAAAATACTAGAGGGAAAACTGGCGCTGCGATCGTGAAGCTTCCATAGGAACGATGGGTATGACATGGATTTGTCTAGTCTTCGTGCCTGCGGCTTCAAACGTTTTGGTGGATTTGTTTATTCCTGTTTTTTAACTTCAGTGACGCGAGTGACGTTACTACACTTTTTCATTACGCGACGAAGGCAGCGGCTGTAGCGCACGCTTTACTGGCTTTACTGCTAGAAGTCATCAGAATGTCGCATGTTCCAAAGTCGTTTGCAATGATGAGGTGCCATGCAGTGTTTCGTTGTTTTATCCCACTT
This sequence comes from Hyalomma asiaticum, assembly GCA_013339685.2. Classification (NCBI taxonomy): domain Eukaryota; kingdom Metazoa; phylum Arthropoda; class Arachnida; order Ixodida; family Ixodidae; genus Hyalomma; species Hyalomma asiaticum. Next base: position 39,468,310 of record CM023483.1, read on the forward strand.
TAGAAATATTCGCGCTGCGTCTCGCGAACCTTATTGATGCGGTTTTGCTGTCTTTTTTTCTTTTTTGTATCAGATGCGATAGAATCTGTAACCGTAGGGTCACTTTCACGGCTGACATACCTCCCTTGTCAGAAGGCTGTTCGTATATCTTGTACTACGGCATTTCAATTCCGCTGTCTGATTAATTCATCGCCGACTGAACGCGCCAAGCAGGCGCACAGTTATCGCGCGTAGTGGACGCCCAGTGGACGATAGGCAGACGCGCCTGCGGACGACGCTCAAAAAGTCAGCTCAGATGAAAGCTCAGGCGCAGTTTCCGATGGAGAACGGCACGGTTGTTTATTTAACACCACGTTTTTTCACAAAACCAACCACCAAGCGATGGGCGATACTGTGCTCCTTCTACGGCCTCGCGCAGCGGCTTGACCCATGCGTATAGTTTGTAAAAATACAGTGGAGCTCTTGCCCTCCACTAAAAGAAGCGAGCGAAAGCCCGTTTGCTGTATTTAGAAGACACATCTATCTTTTACATACTTCAAAATGTCAGCACGTCACTTACAAGAGCAAAAATCTTTAAGTCCGAACACAACTACATCTGGAACTTAAACCTATTGGACTCTGCTAAATGTGGGCACAAGTAGAGGAGCCCAACATTGTCATATCGCATAATATCGCTAAATTTCTGAGCGTTCCGTATTTTTCTAATCGCGAAAAAGCAACTAGTACCTGCGCACGCACATACTTATTCCAAAATATTCCGTTTTATTGCAGTATTTTGTCGTAAACGACCTATTGTTTTTTTTTTTTTAAGTCGCAGAGCCATATGAAGCCAGAAGAACGAAAACTAGGCAAATCCATGTCATACCCATCATTCCCATGCCGGCTCAACCGCCTTGTTTGAAACTACCGTAGACACTAGCGCCAGTTTTCCCTCTAGTATTTTAGTAGGAAACTCTATGCTTGCATGCATACAAATTCACAAGCCCTCACGACTCCAGAAGCAGTCTTCAGCGTGAAAGTGAAGAGATTAGAAAAAATTTCTTCTGCAATAATGCACGCCGTCGGCGAAGAGGAAAAATAAAGAACTTTCATAGAAACTGTTCAATATTACACAGAATGTTCTCCTTGGTACTAAAATAATATAATGCACAAGAAGAACTGAAAAAACAAGCACTGCTTGTAAAACGTTGTCGTGATGCTTACGGCTAGTTTAAAGTAGCCACATCGTTAAAGGTCGGAAATGTTTCCGCGTGGGCTTGTGAATATAGCCAGAAGGCCTGTCGTTCTGATCTGTTAACATTTTTGTGTAATTCACAAGAGGAATTGGAAGAACCAACGGCGTCCGTTCTTTGCGCTGTTTATCTTAAGTATGCACAACCAACTAGCCCAGTCAGCTACTCTCTTACCTCTAACATAAAAGCGGCACACATGCAGTGTTACGAGCGACGCCGGTGTGCTCACCTGCTGCACTGAGGCCGGTAATCTCATCGTTATCGCAACAGAACATGTGATGGTTCCGGGAAACATCTTGGCAATCACACAATTGAGCGGTTCGCCACAAGGCTGAGCAAATCCGTCGCATTGTAGAAACTAAGCAGAAGAACGCAGTCGGTGACATCTGCACCAGCATGCCGTTTATCATCCCAAAACTGCGTTATGTTCATGAAGGAAGCCGTAGTGGAAGGCTCTGTGAAATATACTGATCGGTTTCAATGATTCTCTCGGTTCGTACTGCTACAGGAACGTTTATTTTACAATATTTACAACTGCGTAGGTCGATGTTTTCCTTTTCGCTTCCCGATGGTCTCTGGTCAAGTTTTTCTTCCTCGCTTGCGGCCGCTCTCCCTCCCTCTCTCTCTTCCGGTGGAGGTGCGACACCGTCCTTGAAGCGATGCGCCCGAAACGGGTTTGATGGCCCCCTCGTCGACGGAGACGCCTCGTTTCGTGCGCGGGAGACGAATGCACAAATGAATTCAAGCCGTCCCATCCGCACGGGAAGGGCGCTTCAAAATCTTCAACAACCTCCCCGCCGAATGAGCGCAGCTCATTGATCTCTTTGTTCTAAAGGGTGGAGGAGCTGAACAGGCCGCCGCACTGTTGTCCCCCCAGGCAGGCGGACCGTACACGAGCGGGTGCGCCCATCGCGTCCCGGAAAAACTTCAGTAATACGGCCAACTTTCCATGTTTGTCGTGGGTGCAAGTCGTCATGTAGCAACACCAAGTCGTTGACGCGCAGGTCACTTGATGCTGACGGAGTAGCGTGGTGATACGCTCTCAAAGCACACAAATACTCCGCTCTCCAGCGCTTCCACAATGATTGGGACAACCTCTGGCGGTACTGCCACCGACGCGTGAGTTCGTTAGCGGTTGATGCCGTCGGCTGCTCTCCTCGAGTTGGTAAGGAAGTTAGGCGTCTCCCAATCAGAAAATGCGCCGGTGTCAGTGGTTCTGGTTCATTTGCGTCAGAGGACAGGCTAGTTAAAGGGCGAGAATTCATAACTGCTTCGATGTCCGCTAGGATAGTGCATAATTCCTCAAATGTGACATAGCTGCACCCAAGCACCTTCTTCAACGCTGTCTTCGTCGAGCGCACCAACCTCTCCCAGAAACCTCCCCACCAGGCTGCCCTTTCTACGATAAACTTCCACTCGATTCGCTGCTGAGACAGGTAGTTAAGTGCTTCTTGTCCACGCGCCGCACTCCACAGTTTCTTTAATTCACGAGCAGCACGGTGGAAGGTCTTGGCATTGTCCGAGTAGATTGTATGACAGAGTCCGCGCCGTGCCACAAAGCGGCGAAATGCCAAAAGAAAACTTCCCGTCGACATGTCAGTAACCGCTTCCAAGTGAATCGCTCTGGTCACAGCGCACGTGAGCAACAGTATGTACGACTTTTGGATCTTGCCATCCGTCTTTGTGAGCACTGGTCCAGCGAAGTCGAGACCCAATACGGTGAAAGGTGCGGCTTCTGTTATTCTGTCTCGGGGAAGTGGTGCGGCCGGCTCTGATGCCTTTCTGCTATTCATTCTCTTACACACGAAGCAGCGATTCAACACTTTTTTCACTGCCTGCCGCGCTCGGACGATCCAGAAGGTCTCGCGCAGCTGGGTTAGTGTATCCAAACACCCAGCATGCAGTAGGCGCCGATGTGCATTTCGTATCAGGAGCTCCACGAAGTGATTAGACGCTTGCAGTAGGACGGGGTGCGCTGTCTCATAGGCCAGATTGGACTTCTGTAAACGGCCCTTTAGTCGCAACAGTCCGCTGTCGTCCATAAACAGTTCCAAACTCCGGAGGTGTGGCTGTCGTTTCAAGCGGCAATGTTGGTCTAGGTTGCTTCGTGGGTCACCAAATGCCTCTCTCTGAACTTGACGCAGCAGCACAACTTGGGCGCCCTGGATTTCTTCGCTGCTTAGCGGGCCCTCTCGCTTCTCGTTTCTGTGCTTGCAATTGTGCACGAACCGCAGCACCCAAGCCGTAGCTCGTAGCAAACGATTTAGGTCGCTGAAGCGTTCGGTGTCGATCAGCACTGGCGGCACGCTTGCAGAAACATTCCCCACTGCCGTCTTTGTCGCCCTTCGTTCTTCATTGGCGGTCCCTGCGGGAAATTCAGTGACTGTATGAGGCCAGTTTGTCGGTTCCTGAGAAAGCCACGTCGGTCCACTCCACCATCTCTCGCATGGCTTCAAAGCCCCCGGAGGGACTCCTCTGGTCAGCAGATCCGCTGGATTGTCGCCACCCGGGCAATGTCGCCAGTCGCTGGGGTCAACTTTCTCCTGAATCTCTCGAACGCGGTTCGCGACAAAAGGCTTCCATTGAGTAGATAACCCTTTTATCCAGTGAAGAGCAATCATTGAATCTGTCCAAAGGGTCACCTTCGAAACCTGTAGTTCCAGTGCTTCTCTGAGGTAGGCGCAAAGTCGAGCGCCCAACAATGTTCCAAGCAGCTCTAACCTCGGAAGTGATAGCACCTTCAAGGGCGCGACGCGTGTTTTCGCCAGGATTAGACTAACAGTGGTCTTCCCGCCTCTCTCACCCCGCAGATAGGCCGCCGCTCCATAAGCACGCGGACTTGCGTCCGTAAATATGTGCAGCTCGGCCGCTTCAGGGTTGCAAGCGTAGCGGCGAGGGAAGGTGATATCCGCGAGGTGGTATAGAGAGTCGATCCACCTCTCCCATCTCTCACTCACGCCCACGGGTAGCTGTGCGTCCCATTCTACGCCAAGGGTCCAAAGTTCCTGAAACAGAATCTTTGCTGTTATCGTCACTGGGCTGAGAAGACCAAGAGGGTCAAATATTCTCGCTGAGGCTTGTAGTACGAATCGTTTCGTATTTCTATTGATGGCGAGAAGGTCCAATACAGCTCTCAGCGGATACCTCAGCTCGTCGTCTTCCCTGTTCCACTCGAGCCCCAGCACTGGCGTTATTTCTGCCGTCGCTAGCCTCACTAACACTGCATGGATTCTCAGTGCCATCAGAGCGGAACCGTTCTTGCAACACCTCGATGTTCGAGCTCCACTTCCTCAACTTCATTCCGGAAGATCTCATGATTCTTTGTGCGTTGTCGTAGAAGGTCATGGCCTCTTGCACTCCATCAACGCCTGTTATTAGGTCGTCAACGTAAAGGCACTTATCAAGTACCTTAGCAGTATCAGACAGGTCAGCGGATACGCCAGCAAGATGGTGTCGGATTGTGGCGGCCAGTATGAAAGGGCTGCTTGTTGCTCCAAATGGAATTCGCGTCATGCGCCACACTTCCGCTTCATCGGTTGTCGTCTGCTCGTTTGGCGGGTCACGGAACCACAGGAATCTAAGTGCGTCGCGGTCCTCTGGTTTTACACGGATTTGAAGGAACGCCTTCTCAATGTCCGCGGTGAGCGCTATAGCATGACGACGGAAGTTGAGCAGCAGCTGCAGCATATCTGGGTTTAGGCTCGGGCCTGTTGACAGTGCGTCGTTGAGGGACATACAACCCTGCGCTTTCGCGGAGGCATCGAACACAATTCGCACTTTGGTCGTGGTGCTCCCAGGTCGCGGAACAGCCCGATGCGGCATGTAATAAACCCTTGCGTCTGTGCTGTGGACCTCGTTAGCGGGAACCCTTTCGGCGAAGCCTTCTTCCAAATAATTTCTGATGGTGGTGTCATACTCCTTCAGCCTCTCGTTATTTGGCTGCAGACGCCGAAGCAACTTGCTTAAGCGCTGTCGTGCAACTGCCTCGTTATCTTCTAATGGCCGGTCCAAAGGTTTCCAAGGGAGACTTGCTTCGTAGCGCCCGTCAATGAAGTTCAATGAATTAGTGAAGCTTTGGCTCACGTGTTCTCCCTCGTCCGCCGTCTGGACGTCCCTCGTTGAAATCCCGAGGCTCTCCAGCTCCCAGAAGGCTCGAAGCTCGTTGGAGAGGCTAGGAGCCGGATCGACAACACTGGTGCGCAGGACGGTCACCTTTGAGCAGCACACTGCCGAGGCCGTCTGCGGAATCGGACCTTGCAGGGTCCAACCGAAGTCAGTATTCACTGCAAACAGGCCTCCTTTGATGTTTCGCACCTCCCCAGTCACAACACTCCAGTAGCTGTCGGCTCCTATGAGAATGTCAATGTCCTCGCGGTCGTTGCGTGCGGGAGGCAGTGCCGCGTCTGCCAACTGCAGATCCGCGAGTCCGGTGAGATCCAGCACGTTTTCCGGTAGCATCAATCTGTCGGGACATATCTCCTCGACCTCAAGCGCTTCGATCGAATGTTCCTGACGGCTGTATTGGCTCCTGAGCCACACTCGCACGAGTCGTCGCTTGCTCTTCATCACGTTCGCAACTCCCCCGAACGGGCAAATTGTAACCTCTTCCTCGCCGATCACCTCCAAGTTCATCTGTCGCGAGATGAATTCCGTCACAAATGACCGCTGACTGCCTCCGTCAAAGAGACAGCGCGCAAGGCATTTTCGATGAGGCCCGTCAACCCAAACTTGCGCCGTTTGCAGCAGAACTGAGTTTCTCGTGTGGCTGCTCAGCGAAGCCGTTGAGTGTAGTGGCGTTGCGGTCTTCTCGGAGGTGGATGGCTGAGGAGGGTCACAGAGTGACGTGATGTGACGACGGCCGCACTTAGCACATTGAATATTCCAGTTCTTACATTCTTGAGAGAGGTGCCCCTTTTTTGCGCAACGGTAGCACTTTCCCTGGCTCCGGAGTTTCAATTTCTTTTCTTTGACCGGAATGACCGCGTCGCACAATGTTGCGTCGTGAGACTCCGACTCACACAGGGGGCATCTTTCCTTGTCCCATTTGACACCAACCTTGAGGCTAGCCGCTGAGCCCTTTCCTCTGATGTAGCCAGGGGGCTTCTCCTTGGGCACGGGATGCGAGTCTCGTGCGCTACCAGCATGGATCCTCTCACGGCTCTCCACTTCCAGGCGAATGGAGCCGAGGATGGAATCGAGAGTCGAGCTGTCCAGCACACCATTGTCCGTTGTGTGAGATTTGTGGAACTGCACAGCCCATTCGGTAGGTAACACACGAAACAACGCCGCGCACAGCATCGCACCGTAAGAGTCCGGTTGAACACCCAGGTTTTTCAGCCCAGCGATGTTTCTCTGGATGTGGTCGTACAGCCGACGGAGCGCATTGACATCGTCGAGTGCTTTCACGGTTTGCAGATTTAATAGCTGCGTGAGGTGTTCCTGCACAAGCACGTCCTGCCTGCCGAAACGCTCCTTCAGTGTCTTTATGGCATACTGATAATTTTGTTCAGTTCCTTGGATGCCACTCACCGCTGCTGCCGCCTTGCCCGTCAGCGCCGTACGCAGGTAGAGGAACCTCTCAGTGTCCGAAAGGGTGGTGTTCTCGTGGACAGCCTGTCGGAATTGCTCCCAAAATGGCTGCCACCCAAGTCGGTCGCCGCTGAACTTTTGCAACTCAAGCTTCGGTAGCTTGAGGCTCCCTGCACTGCTGGCGGACGATGCGGCCGTTGTACTATCGGTGTCGGTAATGCTCTTTCGCTGCAGGCGTTCAAGTCGGGTTCGCATACGTGTGATGAGCCCTTGATTCTTCCGCACGCCACCGTATTCCTCCGCAAGGTCCTCGTCGCAAACGTGCGGTTCGATGAGTGCGTCTAGCTGCTTCATCTCCTTTGCAAGAGCCTCCAGTTCCTCCTTCATTTCAGCAATGCGATCTTCTTGATGAAGCTCCAAGGCATCGGCGGTCCTCAGTTGCATCAGCTCGTCGCTGAGCTTCTGCAGCTCGCGCGCGTCACCGTTCTCTTTGTTTGAAGCCGCTCCATTATTCATTCGGCGCAGTTGTCGTTGTAGTCGCTGAGTTCCTGTAGCCGCTGACGAATCCCGGGTTTCGGCACCAAAAAATGTGAAATATACTGATCGGTTTCAATGATTCTCTCGGTTCGTACTGCTACAGGAACGTTTATTTTACAATATTTACAACTGCGTAGGTCGATGTTTTCCTTTTCGCTTCCCGATGGTCTCTGGTCAAGTTTTTCTTCCTCGCTTGCGGCCGCTCTCCCTCCCTCTCTCTCTTCCGGTGGAGGTGCGACACCGTCCTTGAAGCGATGCGCCCGAAACGGGTTTGATGGCCCCCTCGTCGACGGAGACGCCTCGTTTCGTGCGCGGGAGACGAATGCACAATTGAATTGAAGCCGTCCCATCCGCACGGGAAGGGCGCTTCAGAATCTTCAACAGGCTCCGGTAATTTCCACCACCTGGGAATCTTTAGCGTGCATCTAAATATAAGCACACAAGCCGCAGACATTTTCGCCTCCATCAAATAGAAGATGGTAAAGTTTTACCAACCAACCAACCCATTCTTATTGCTACTAGCGCTGAGTGTGCGTCTTCTTTTGCCGACCATGCAAGGCTAACTGAACTGACTGCCTTGTCGAAGCTACGGCGTTCTTTTTTCTTTGTTTTTTGTAGACTGTTACAATTCAATGCATTAAATAAAAAGAACGTTTCCGACAAACTTTGTAAACCATCTCATAAAGTGTGACTAAATGCTGGAACAATGTCCGTTCGATGCCCTGATGTTTGGCTGTAATATGACTAACAATATCTGGAATATTACGTGACCAAACCTTTTGGATTGATGTTGATAATGCGGGACATAAGTGATTAGCGTAGAAACCACTCATGCATTCCCTTGTGTTGCCTGTGGTTTCTTTGTGCTAATTAGTTGTGCCTCAAATCAGTATGTATCTACTAGCCCAACTATCATCCTTAATGGTACAACTATCTAGGGCCTTTTGAGACGTACGTAAACCTAAGTACATGGGGTGATATTCCATTCAGCCGCCATAGAAATGCGACCACCATGGCCTTGAATCAAATGCGTATTGTCTGACATGATGTAACTATAGTATAGAGCTTGTGTTAAATTTCATCATTATTGTACTGTACATTACATAACACAATGGACACCTGACACCTATGGACAACAACTATTGGTAACATATTTCCATGGCATGCCTACCAAGTACAAATTACAGCCTCACAAAGATGAAGTTTGAGGTGACTTGCTGTAGTAGATGTTCAGTTGTTCCACTGTGCTTGCAGGCTGTGTTTTCGAGGGCCGTTAACGACCCGTCTGAAGAGCGTCTGCTAGCATGTGCAAAGATAGGACGTGCGGACATAAGCCCCGTGCCGCTTTCGCCCGATGAAGTCACGAGCTGCACTGAAGTGTATATCAGACCAAAATACTTGCTTAAATCACAGACAGCACCAAATGCCCGCAACCTTAACATTTGCTGCGACGTGAAGGGCTGTTTCAGCCCGTGTGCGTGCACCAACGATGTGTTGCGAGATCCTGTGCGTTCTAAGGAAAGCCAGTGCGTGTAACGGAATTGGCGTATTAACTAGACGACGCTCCGAGGTACGTACCGAGCCTGCCTGGCGTATTTCGTGCTGTAGTGCGCAGCTAGCAGCTAACGCTATGGATTTGCTGCTGGGCACCGCGCGTTGAACGTGACGATGGTTTTAAAACATGTAGCGCCGTCACCATTACTTTCGTTGTCAGGAACGCGGACTTAGCAGAAAGCAATCGCGTCTTTGTGGCGTTGAACTTCTCAATCAGTTGCATTTGGGCAGAAACCAAGCCTCAAGTCGACATTTACCAGTCGGACGCTCCTGAATCTAGTCCCGTTTTTGCTACCGCGACCCACCGATCCGATCGCAGCTTTGTGCTACACGGATGCGCTATCAATCGAAATCCACGCATTAGAATCGAACTTATAGGTCCCACCTGAGTGCTGTCGTTTCAGTCGAGAGTTGAATGAACTCAGGCAAATTGATTCAATTGTTGGATCACATGGCAGCGACGTCGTTCTCGATCGTTATCATAAGGCTCGATTGCGGTGAAAAAGGACGTGTAGGCAGTGGATTCGTATCTGTTACGGCAGCTGTTCCAACGCATCGCGGGCTATTTCTTTGTAAATTTTGCTCGGCGAACCATATCAGAGCTTCAATTATGTCAATTTGACGAAGTAGCAAACTCTTACGGCGAGCCATGTGATTGAAATTCACATTTAAGGTGTCGGTTGCGGTAGTAAGATGACGAAATCTGCTGCTGTGTGCGTGGGGAAAAAAAAAACAAACACAGGTCTCCTGCCATTTACATAAGTGAAGTTGGGGCTAAATATAAATGGACGCCCCAGTCATGGCATTTCACCTCTCCTTAAGGCACTTCATGTAATTTGCACTTCACATGTTTTTATTAAGAATGTGTCCCTGTTGTTCCGCGGCATGCTCTCTTACTGCGCAGTCTGTATACTGATATCAGTTTCCCTTTATGAGCAGCAATATAAAGTGACACTTTCTCATTTAGTTCATTAAAACTACTTCGGTCAAATTCCACTCTGAATGTTTGCTTGGAGTCTTGCTCTGCAACATCAAGATCAGTGTTCGTGCCAGATGTGCAAAAATATTTTTTTGGCATTTCTAATGTTCAAAATTTTATAGGGTTGTGTTAAAATTTGCACATTTAAACTTGCCTGAAAGCTCATTCTTGTGGCCACAGGGCAGTTTTCTGTAGATTTACCTTAACAGAGATACCTAGTGGGTGCACGACGATAATCAAATCAACTTTATTTTCATGCTGTCATAGAGAAAGGACTGTGGCAAAAAGCTCTCATTGAAACACTTGACTAGTTCGCAGCACCGTACAAAAAGAAAATCGTCACAGCAGTAACAGTACACCGATAAGTAAAAATAATAGTTTGAAACTTCACAGTTAATGTGCAGCAAGGCTTACACGATAATGAAGTACAAATGTAAAATTTATACTAGTAGTGCAAGGTGATAAAACGACTTATTTGCAGAGAAGTACTGCTAGAGATAAGAACATAGTGCACGGGATGTCCCGTCTTTGTCAGCCAGCCTGGCACATTCATTACCGTAATGGTAACCTGTCTCATGACAGCAATACAGCAGAAATGCTTACGAATGGCTGCGGCGGTGGTAGTGTGGTTGTGGTGTTCGGCTTAATTTTAAGAAGAATGTGTGCTCAATCCTAGCCATGGTGGTCGCCTTTTCAATAGAAGTGAATATTCTCGAGGCCCCTATGCTCTGTGCTATCAGTGCACGTTAAAGAACTCCAGGTGGCCAAAATTTTCAGAGCTGTCCACTACACTGTGCCTCAATCATATTGTGGGTTGGCATGTAAAACCCCTGTGATTATGAACATGTTTAAGAATCCACCACTTCAGCACTGACACGTAATTGTACTCTGCAGCTGCATCAAAAAGCTTGAGAAACTGGCAAGAAAAAGCTGTATTTTTTTCCACGTTAATGATTTTGTTGCAATACTGAAGGGTCCTTCGTTGAGGGGAACAGTGTGTGTGTGGCTTGTGCTCTGCTGCAACTACCTGAAGTGCTGACAGTTTGATGCAGGATGAAAAATGTCTGCTTGTGGCATCATCTCTTGATGGTTGAAATAGCCAGGCATAGCTTACTCAGACACAAAAATGGCATACGAGAAAACAAAAAAGGGTGGACAGGATGAGAGTACTTGTCTATCCAGCCTTGTTTTTTGGTTTGTCATTTCGGTGTTTGAGCAGTGTGCTAAAATAGCCAACTATGCTGAGCCAAGTAGGCCACTACATGCTGGACCTGCACCCCTACTTGGCAAAATGGCTTCTCTTTTCGGGCAGTCTACTGCTTCTAACCACACATATTTGATACGATAATAAGTTCAACTGCTCCTCTCCACTTGTTGGCACCATGAGGAGCCGGCGCACTGCTTTGACTACTCACACACATGTTCCCTTTTGTAAAAAACCCCCTTGTGTACTAAGCAAGACAATGTGAAACAAGGATGGTTGAAAAACATGAACCACGCCATGCAGCGCTGACTAGCAAATGACTTAATTGTGGCAAAAGACATACGTAAATACATGCGGAACATTGCCACGTCACAAGCAAAACACAAACCAAAATAAAAAAATACTGAAATAACCGTATAAACATAAAGGAATAAATGGAAAGGTCACCATTACATGATACTCTGTGCACATGGCAAGAGTGGTAATTCATGGTGTCTTAACAGAAAGACACAATTTCATTGTCTGAGAGTACAAGAGACCAACACACACTTATCTTTTAACATGCAGTGTTATGGGACTCAAAAATTTCACGCGTCAATTGGCTGTTGTTTCTTGCTAGCATGTCACATTTTAAAAAATGGGGGCAACAGCCACAATCTTGCAGTGAACACCAAGACAACCACTGACGGCACTAGTTACGTTGTCATACTCATGAAGCCTGTCATTAAGCATCCACCAGTCCGGCCAGGTTTACACCACGTTAATATTTAACACACTGGCCTATCAGCGTCAGTTTGTGAGACAGTTTATATAGGCAGGGTATTACAGTGCATCTGTGAAGCTTGCTTCTGCATATTGTTATTGTTACTCAATCATTTATTACATTTACACTGGTTCATTTCTTTCACTATGTTCTGTGCAACTGAAACCAGCATGTGATAAGGACAACCAGCTCCTATCAGTGCAATCACCCGCGGGGCCAGTTGGTGTGTGTTCATAGTGGTACAGCGTAAGTAAACGAGACACAAGAAGGGGAGAGGAGATAAACCTCTTCTTCTTGTGTCTTGTCTCCTCTCTTCTTCTTGTGTCTCATTTATTTATGATTTGCCACGATCACCTGTGCCTGATAAGTATACTCATAGAGTGCATGCATGATTTTTTGAGTGTGTTAGACATGCACAGCTTAGTGTTTCTGCCTTTTATTAACTTCAAATGGGTGGCTTCATGATTGAGCTCTTCTAATGTACAGGTTACAACATAACGAACATTACATAAATGAAATATAACAAATATTACATACAAGGCATACTTTGCAAATTACTACAGATGGCACTAACTTCAAATGGGTGGCTTCATGATTGAGCTCTTCTAATGTACACGTTACAACATAACAAACATTACATAAATGAAATATAACAAACATTACATACAAGGCATACTTTGCAAATTACTACAGATGGCACAGAAGTGCACAGACATCCTGTGGCATATAAGAATTTAAACCTGTCGGTTGACAACATAACAAGGATGTGCTCTTAACTACTTTATTCAAGTGTCTCTTTGCTGCATCAGATATTATGTAGAACAGCTACAGTATAAAAACATACCACCTGAAAGAGCTGCACATAGTCGAACTTGTTTCCAGGCCGGTGATAACAACCAAAAAGAGCTGTACAAGCTGGCCTCATCATTTGCCTTAATTGCAAGGCCAAAAGCAATGCTGCTTGGCAGCATGAAAACTTGCTGAACAAAGCGCTAAGGCCAGCAAATGACAGATGCAAGGAGGTGTGCTGCCTGCTTCCCAATCTATCACCGATTCTGCTCATCGAAAGTAGGCACAGAGTTATGCTGAATGCCTGAGACAGTGCAAATGTCTGACAGCCATTCAGGCTTACCTAGCATTACTTCCTTATGCTAGTTCAGCCATTTTCTTTGGCCAAAACTACTACATCCACCAGCCTTTTATAGTACCACCCCTGCTTGGCAACATTTCAACAAGACCACTTACTTCTGTCTTACCAAACAATACTTATCACTAAATTCCTTTGGTGAAGCTACGGTGTCTACAATTGTATGTTTATAATTGTGAGCACATAATATTTTTGCAGCAGTACCATACCTCTGAAATTTAATTTGAATAGCAATTACCCTGGTGTTCCATTTATGACGGAAATTTGTCCTCAATTTAAAGTGTGATTGTACATTTTCGTCAACTTGCTCATTGACTCTGGTTGTTCCGAGTACTTGCTAATAAAAATAAATTGTTTCTCAATCGATCAGCACTCGTGTAATTTTCATCGTCATAAGTTCCTTTTTCTTTTTCATTTCATTTGGTTCTATTGGTTACACTGTAAAATGCATAGCAAAAGAAAAAAGCCACAGGAAGACATTGGGGCTTTTGACCCCTTGTACAACATATGGCATCAGGAGAATGATCTTTTGGGCATCCAGAAAGTGAATGTTCCATTTTGCCTCCCACAGTTGCTTAGTAACACAGTGCCATGACTTGCAAATAATAATGAACGTGCAAAACTTGTAGTGTCACGATCATTAGGGAATATGGCTCATGTGAAACCGAATGCTTGCTTTTTGAATGATCTGAAAGTTCTGCTTAAAGAGCTCTGCAAAGACATATGTACAAAATAAGTGTATAAATAATTGGAATGACAGACTACTCAAAATGAAAGACAGTGTCTGAAATGCTTTTTGACAAGTTTTGTGGCAACTCAGCCACACGATAAACTAGAATGACTGGTGATGCAGCGACTAATATGGGATTTGTAGTGCACCCAGGATTTTCCACGACCCAGATGGTGCAAACATTTAGAGGGTATTTTTGCAAGTCTGAATGAACACGCATTACACAAATGAAAATGTTATCCCACATTTCACATTATTTATTGTGATATCTACTTCGCACTTGGGGTTTCATTATACAGCATGTTATCACACACACATTACACAAATGAAAACGTTATCCTGCGTCTCACATTATTTACTGTGATATCTATTTTGTACTCAGGGTTTTATTATGCAGCATGTTATCATATCGTGGATCGTAGCTGTGTTTACTGTAGTGAGTTTATTTTTGTTATACACACCACATTTTTAAAATCTACAAGACTATGTTTAGTTGCCTCTATCTAAATGTAATAATTTCTATTTTGTTTATAAATAATATCTGTTTATGTGAAAAGACAAGTGTTTATATGTTGTGACATCACAGCGGCCTGCACTCATTGATGACTTATGACGCCATGTCTTTCTAGAACTACAAATGTTTTGAACAAACCTTCCATTTTAAGTTCAGCGCTGCATTTGTCTTGTGCCTTTTTGAGTCCTATAGTTCGTGCTGCCTACTTAGCCATGTTTTGTTAGAGCTACGAGCCTGGACGTTGTCCTTAGGCTGTAATTCGGTGACCAAAAGGCCATGGATGGTGTCCCCTGATGGCACATAGGTTAGCATGGCTCTAGCACATGATCCATTGTCGAGAAAGCCTGAATGGATTCCTGGTAATTGTCCTATCGATAATGGCACGGACAACCAGGAAGCCACCAGCGGTGGCTCTTGCTCGTGCCGAAGCCATGGTGCACATAAAGACAGAAATCCAGTGAACCCTGCCGTCATGGCATGGTGTTGCCCTGTGGCTGCCATAGAAGAGGATCCTCGTAGGCTATTCCAATGTAGTAACGAAATGTGACAGTAAGCTGCCATGTCAGTTGTCCCTGTTTATTTCCCATTTGGTCCCCATCATTGCGGGTGGTCCAGTCAACTCCGGTGTCAACTGCACACTTCAGCCTCACAGTAAATAAGGTTTATACAACAACGTTTCTTGAAGTGTCAGAAACTCATGCTAATTGGTTAGGTCATTTCATTTTTTTCTTTACTGTAGTGAATTGTTTATTTTTGATAGCCCAAAGGGCCCCGAGGGGGCTTTACATGAAGGGTAGGTGTGTGCACTTCATTTAGCATAGGTTAGTTCTTTGACAATGTGTTTAAAATGAAGAGGGTTCTCGTAGTCAAGAGTTCAACGAAAGTTCGTCTGGTCAGGCAGTGCATGATGGGATATGCGGTCACTGACCAAGTCTGATGTCATCTCAAGAGGGTTCTCATGAAGCATAGTTGAATTGGGGAGGTCATTCCAGTATCTTGAGGTTTGCACAAAGAATAAAGATGAGCCATGGTTTGTCCTGGAGGAGGATACACGGTTATGTCGCGTTTGGTGCAGTTTGAATGGCGAAGGACTGGCAAAATGTTTGGAGTCCGGGGAGGTACATGGGAGAACTTGTAGAATACTACAAGACTGGACACTTTTCATAAAGTACAAGGTTAGGTAGGTTAGCTTGCAACGTTTGCTGGTACGGAAGTGTACGAACAATCAGAGGAAATAAGCCATGCTGTGCGTTTTTGAATTCCTTACAACATGTTAATATGGTTAGTTTTGTGGGGTTCCCAAACTACACATGTGTTCTTTCTACTATCGTTAGCCAGGACTGTTGTACTTCTTGGTCACTCAGTGATTTGAACATTATACAAGTAATTACAAAAAGCAAGAAGATGGTGCAGCTTTACAGTTTTCAAAGCCTGCTCTCCTGAGAGACTGTGTGAAATAAAGCAAAACAAAAGCCAAGTGATAAGCTTAGGGAAGCCTATGACTTTATTGATAAAGCTTTGAATAGATGTGCCTGAATAAGGACTGTAGGCAAGCTTGTGTGCTTTCATGCTAGGTAATCAGAACAATCTTCCAGTAAGCTCTCTTCTAAAGGCTTTATTAAATGAAAGCATGTGTACATATATAAAGAATAAAAGCAAGGCTGCCAGATTTTATTTATTAATTTACATACACGATACACATTCTAGTCATGAACACATCCACAGAGTTTAACCATTTTACTTTCTGAAGTTAGTAATATATACCTCGAGATTTCCTTACAGATGTTACTGCACTGTTGCAGCTGTTGAACTGCCTTTGCACAACTAATCTGCGACATTACGCCGCGGATGCAGCTGCCACAGATATTAGCAGGTGCCAGCAGCCTTCTTATCGTGAATGTCCGCATTTGGGAAAAACTGCGATGCTATATGCCAATCGAACAGTCCTGCTCAGACGTAGCCATGCACAGTTGTTTCTTGGGCGTTCCATGTTCAGCACACAGAAAAATGAATCTCGAAATTTAAGCATGCATATGCATACTTTTCACAGCATCGAAGAATTTCTCAACAATAACGCCGTTCGGATGGAATCGGTGAAGTTTAGAAACACAGCGGCCCGGCTTGCCGCGACTGCACGTTTCGCTATTTTAAAGCGACGCACAGGTAATAAAAGACGATGTACTGAGCAGGACTATGAATCAAGTTCGCCCTGGGTTTTATTAACATGGATATAAGCGAATGCCATCGGTCAGTCACGCTTAATCTCCAACGGAATGCGATTGCTGGACACCCCGCGACACAGTCGATCTGTACCACGATCTGTACTTGGGTCCCAGTACATATGGGACGAACGCGGCCCCGCGGATGACTGAACACTCACCATAAAGATTCATAACAGTGCTTTCCTGAATGATAAAGCGCCCTATTTTAATGCGAGACTTTCCATTACGAAGGCCCTCATACTGCTTAGTTATCAAACACGCGAGATCGCGAGCTTACGCGACTCCGCCGCATGCAATGTTATGGGCTTCGATCGCGCAATTAAAAAACATCAACGGATAATACGTACAAGCGAAACAGCGTGAATTTATACAGAAAAGTTCAGGCAACAGTACCTCACTTACTACGTAGCTTGAAAAAATCTCGCGGAGCTGGAACATGTACGGTGTGGGCTTTCGTTGGCAGCGCGGCTAGCCCGAGCTTCACCATGCATCTTCACGAAAGCTTCGCGTCTCGCAAGAAAGAATAAGGTTTATCCCGTCACGGGGCCCAGATTTATTCACTGCTGCACGAAACATTCGAGGTTGTCGTGTTCTTTTTCCTTGCCAACGCGCTAACAATCGGGCTAGCACACACGAACAGGGCAGCGGCGGCCAGGGCGGCCATTTTGTCGTCTGCTAACCCTCCTCCGGAGGGTTCTCCTCCAATCCGCTTGATGGCGTGACAGTCTACGGGCATTGCCAATATACCTTGTAAGGCTTGTGCTCTAACGTAGCATGTGCCTTGCCCATGGTGTCGAGGTGCGTCTACAAGGAATGTTGACTGCAGCCAGGTGTCAGCCAGGAGGCTGTGACAGAAAAAGAATATATCCATGATTAAAATGCCGGTTTCTATGTGACACTAAATGAAAGTAAGCCTATAAGTGAAACTGCTGTCACAGGATAAGCAATAAGGCAAGAAGGAGATCCCAAGCTTTGCTGTTTACACAAATTTCACAACGTGGAACTAGCTTTAGTTTCTGCTCTCTCTCTCTCTCTCTCTCTCAGGCACTTTTTTTGTAATTTTTTAATGTGAGTGTAGCAGACTTTATAACACACTTTGTACTAATACATGGTGAGTTACGGACGTGCGTGCGGGGGAGATAGAAGTGTGTTTGAACATGTCCAGACTGCATTATAAACTTCAGAAATGCATTTCTATTGACTCAGCAGCTCGCTCCTGCGTGAAGCCACGTCGCTCAAGAGAACGCGGATTCTGTCGGTGGAGGGATATGAGACGTTGAAAATTTTCGAGTTGCTGTGTGTCGCTTGACTGTCGCAAAAACAAAACCAACCGTAATAAACAAAAGCGATGGGTTTGTACTCACCGGTCCCTGCACACTGGGGCTTCAAACGAACTTCGTTGCTTTGAAGGATGAGGCGAAGGGGAAAGCGCTCTGGGGAAGCATTTAAACGTGCTTTGAACGAACAAGAACAGCAAGCCGACATCACCGACTACAAAAGCAATCCTTAGTTTCACGAAAGATTTACAGCAAAACGAAACACCGCGAGCTTGCGCCGCTGCCCGAACGAGTCGCAAACGGTTAACGCACGTGACTCCTGCCGCCGCGTAGTTTGAATTAAAAAAAAAAAAACGAGCATGACTTAGTATCGATATCAGTAGACTGCTGAATCAGCCGAAGCAAAAAATATTTAGTGAAGGGAGGATGGCGTAGTATCTGAAAGGTACGCTCACTAAAAGCAGCAGTTTGTTGTAAGTGTAATATCAGGCAAAGAAAAAGTCTTCGCCTTGTTCAAAATATTCTGCATCGAAATTAGGCACCGATGCGGCCGCCCCCACATAAAAGCGCAATAGGGCGAATGGCGGGCCACGGCCGCTCGATTAGCAACGCACGAGGTGCGGCCTGCTACGTCGCGCGGCGAACAAAAGCGAAGCTGTGAAGCGAAAGTTGACAGTTTTCGCCGCTTTTTCGGAGGGGGCGCCACTGCTACGGGACAACTGCTCGTGCTAGGGCGCCGGCGTGAGCGGATGTGTTTTTCGGGGTCTCCGGAACAACAGCGGCAGATAAGTTTTCTTGCATGCATTGAGCTTGCTTTTCTAGTATAGGTCATTAGCATAAACTATATTTGTGGTTATTAGTAGGTACGGTTTTTGGGGGTCAGTAATTTGTTTTTTTGGGTTCTTTTCTTTCCTTTTTCTTCCTTCACGTGGCTGAGATGCACGTACACCCACTACGAGTGTTTTGAAGTGTGGGCTATCCATTGAGTTTTTGGGTACGTATTGTCTTAGCGAAGTGTTTGTAGTACCGAGGTTATTAATTGGTACGGTTTTTTGGAGGGGTCAGTAACTTGTTTATTTTGGGTTTTCTTTTTTTTTTGCTTTCCTCTTTCTTCCTCCACGTGGCTGAGGTGCACGTACACCCACTCGTTTGAGGTTATTGATCTTTCGAGATGCAGAAGCGACATCGGCTATCTCTGTCCTGTTAGCGTTGAGGACCTGCTCTACTCAGTCCCGCATACTGAATTTTTGTAATGTGTTAGGGACTGCATAGAGGAACAAGGGGGCACTAATTTTAGTAATGCATGTGGTGTTTCTATTAACAGTTTTATGTCGTTACTGGAATTTTATCTTTAGAGCGCCTTCGTATCTTTTAATCGGGAAATGTTTGTTGAAAGAAAAGGTGTGTGTATCGGCTCATGTGTCGCGCCTGTTTTATGTAATATATTTCTGGCCTCTGTTGACCGCCCGTTAGCGAGTACCTTCGACACAGGCGTTATCCTAAAGGTTTTTATATATGTGCACGATTTCCTCGTGGTTTTAAATATTAATAACTCTCTGACCACCTCAAATGAGGCAGACTTGGTTTTAACTTTGTTTCGACAGCATGGAAAATGCTTGGCCTTTGCCCATGAGCTTTCCGATGACAACCACCGGCAGTTTTTAGACATCAACTTGACTCTAGGCAATCGATGCATGTGCTGGAAGTATAGCCCTAGGGCAAGAAAAGAATTGCCCTCCTATGACTTTGTGCATTCGATGCCATAGCGATAACGTGTTTTCATTCTGCGCTAAGCAAGTCACGTGAGCACACAGTGCATGACAGTTTTAAGTCTCAAGTCTCGCGGCTTATTGCTGCAGGTTCCCCTGGTCGGTCTTGATTAGCGTTGCTGAAGCGTTGGTTCAGAGGTTAAAATGTGCTCGCAGAAAGCCTCAGCCGGTGCTGAGACAGAGTAAAAGACATTCGTGCTCTACGTACATAAAGTTTCCATTCATTCATTCATTCATTCATTCATTCATTCATTCATTCATTCATTCATTATTCCTTAAAGACCCCGACAGGGCGTATTACATAAGGGGTGTGTTTACAAAACAAAATAAAACATTACTATAAAACAAATTCAGACACTTGTTCCGCGAAAGCAGATGGACAGTTGATGGCAGCGATCCGTTCCAGTCTACAACCACACGAGGGAAAAAAGAAGACGAAAATGTGACAGTGCACATTTTCCATTACCTAAAGAATATTGTAAATCGGCACCACGTGCCAGTGGTCTTTTTCTGCTACAGACAAACTCTCTGTACCCGCATCTCTTCACGACATGTCAAGGCTGCAAGCGGCAAAAAGCATATAAAACCCATTCTTCTGCCTTGTGCTGTGGGCACAGTCTATGAAATTCCTCTGAGCTCTAGCAGTGTTTATATTGGCGAAACAGGAAGCTGCGTAAGTTACCGTTTAGGGGAATCTCGTTTGCAAGTTCATAATTCGACAGCTTTGCATCTGACCTTGCACTGTGCCTCGTGAGGCTGTTTAAGAATACGCGCATACTTTGAAGAAGCCGCGATAAGTTGGCTCGAGAATTCTTGGAAACCCATTCCAAAAAGAAAAAAAAAAAGAAGAAAGTGAGATTCCTGTGTAAGCGTGCTATCTGTTGTTCTTCACGATAGCGAATATCAGTCGTTAGATTTAGCCTTTTCTTAGTTGCCATGCCCGAAAATTTTGCACTTTCATTGCTCTCTGTAATCTAGCACGTGTGATGTGTACTAGCTGTGCGCATGCTCTCTCTGGTCAATATTTATTCAGAACGCTTTTGGAAATAAAATTTGTTGTGAGTTGGCGCTCTGTCTTTACCTTTCGCTCTTCCGCTCCCTTATTATCATTACTTCTTTGTAACGTTGCGCCACGTCGTTTAGTTAAATTGATATTTTTTTTTGTTCAGTTTCCTTCTAATAAGAACTGCCACGCTATTTGTAATGTCAGTTTCGCGTGGTTCACGCATTAATTTTGACTCCCTTCCATTGCATGGCGTCCTAGTTTTCTGTTTTCTAGCCAGCAATTACTGATTTGATGTCGCTAAATTGCGTTCTCACTTTCTTTCAAAGCCCGATTTGTCGGCAGACATGATGAAGTTTCGCGCATTAGCTTCGTCCGGTGCTACTGTGTTTTCATACCTGGTCAATAAAGTATGTCAAAGCGAAAGTGCGGCGGCGCGCGCGAGCCACTTCCGATCGAGGGCTGTGAGGAGGTATTATAGGGGCGCCCCCCACTAGGACCGGTTCCAGTGCAACCATGGCACGCACGCCGCGTTGCTGCACCGTGGACGGAGTGGTCGCCTTCATCGGCGTCGTAAGCGCGGTAAGTAGCCCGCGGAAGCCGTGCTGCGCGCTTGACACTAGTTCCCTGGTCGCAGTTGATACACGTACTTGAATTCTTCGCCTTTTGGTATCTTCTGGCCGCCTTCTTCATCCTCACCGGAGACGCGCACCGCCCAGACGACCATTTCTGTAAGTGCCGAGGCCGACGAGGTCGTCGAGTGGGTAACGGATGGCGCTTGCAGGGGGGCTGCTTTACCCGGCCCTGTTGGTGCTTCACTCGGTCCTTCAAGCGGCCCTATCTCTGCTACTCGCCGCGGGGGCCCTGAAGAGGCGCAAGGCCTACATTCTGCCTTGGATCGTAACCAGCATCGTCGAATGCGCACTGATGTTCAAGTGCAGCATCTTCCTCGGCCTACAATCGGTATGCGGGTGGTTGGTGTGATCGGCGCAAGCGCATTTGGTGGCTATACGTGACGCAGGTGCCAGCGAGCGCATGGATCACAGCGACCACGGTGGCCTTTTCTAGCGTCCAGGTAGGTCGGAGGTCTGGTGCCGCGGGCGACGCTGACGCTCCTCCCGCGCAGCTATTCTACGTATCCTGCGTCGTGCTCTACTTCCGGAGGCTCAAGAAGATGGAACGGGAGATCCAGCCGCCGGAGGTGTACAAGTGCCCGTGAACAAGCCACCAAGATTTGCGTTCCGCCAACTCTCCGGGGACAATTCAGCATGTTTGATCCCGTATGTACGTCCATTCCATGCGATTTCCAACCGCAGGGAAAATTGCGCAAATTAATCTTTGGCCAAGTGGATCGCCTGATGAGATGGACAAAGAAGCAATAGTGATCGTACAAATGTAAAAAGAAAATGTGCATTCGTTGACTGTTCAACTTATAAGGCATATTCAAGTTGAAGCCATCGTGTCTGCATAGCACCTTCGAGACGCGTCTTCTAAAATGTGCCATAGCATATGCTGCCGTATTAATAGTTCGAGCCACCCTCGTTTCTCGAGCTCTCGGAGCAACGATTTTTGTCCCTGGACCTTGAGGCGATATTTTGCATGACGCGGCTTCTTAGTGTCAGCTCAATAATGGGGCGTTTGAAATTCATCAATGGTGTCTGTGTGTTGCGTTCCTTTCTCTTCTCGCGCTGCTATCCGTTCACATGGCTCACAGCAAACTAGCCCCCGAACAAGCCTTAACGTATGGCTTGAAAGAATGAGTTGGCGGGAGTGGGTGTTGACGCACAGTGCCTGTACAAAATTTACTCCCTGGGTGACCAAATCATGGCCGCGGTTGAACAGGAGGCGCTCGAACACTACCGGAGGAGTTCAACTTTTATCCAGTAACCGCCGCTTTTTACAGGCATGAGTTGATTAAAACGCAATGGTTGTGTTCTAGCGCAAGTTTAAATTAGGATTAGATTACGCACTTCGTTTTTGAGGACAGCTATTTATTTTAACCGTGCGGGAGCAGTCGTGAAAGGGCCGAAGTTCAAGGTCATTACGAGCAACAGTGGAGTGGAGTCGAGCAACTGTACAAATTAAAAATTCTGCAGAGGTCACACATTCTGATAATTGGCGTCATGCGAAGCAGTCAGCGAGGAAATTGCCTATGACGAATTATGTGGCACCCGAGACAGTATTACGAGTAAGATTCAATGTCTTTGTGCAAAGTCCTTTTGTAAAGTGTATGCTTAGCGGGGGCTAACCATGGTAACTCGACGACACCGTGGTGACTGATACTAGTGTCGTACGGGCGCTTCGAAGGCCTTCGAACCGACGGTCGATCGACTCAAAAGCCATGTTTGAGCTGCTACAAGGGCGGTTTCGATGGCCGTCGGGTCGATGGCCTATCGAGCTCTATAGACTATCAACTCGACGGCCATCGAAACCGCCCGTGTAGCAGCTCAAACATGACTTTTGAGTCGATGGACCGTCGGTTCGAAGGCCTTCGAAGCGCCCGTGTGACACCAGTATAAATGGGCGCTAATCTTAGGGGTGTGACACTGGCACTCGCCTTAGTGCACAACAAAGTCATCTGTTTTTTCGAAGAGAAACGCAGGCTACGGCGTGGTGGTGTGCGTATCATGAGCGTCGTTATTTGAAGTATTCCCACAGAATCGAGCAAAGTTGAATAAAAGCATGCCGAGTGCTACTGGAACATATATGCCGTTTATTACATCGATATGACGGCGCTTAACACACATTACACGCGCAAATGATGTTACGCAAGAACCGTCATTAACTGCCGGTGCATTAGGTTCATCACTATATTTACTCTTTGGGAGAAGCCGCTTCAGCGTAGCGGTAGCGTGCTTGCTAAGAACCTCGGGAACCCGATACCGCTTCGCTTGGTAGGTGGCTTCGGATATTACAGCGTGTTCTTGGTTATGTGTGTGTTTGTTATATCTGCATTTCAACCTTATATGCTACGACAAACGGCATGCCTTTGTTATATTCCAAGTTAAATGTATATTTTAGTTGGCCCAATATTTACGCATGGGCTGTATAAATTGAAAAAAATGTGTGGTGCATACCGGAATACCACGGGTTGAACATTACGGGTATGAGCCAAACGTGATTGAAGTGTCGTTAATGGCGACATACATGACGAGTATATTATGTTAGTAGTGTAAAGATAAATCACTCATGTTCGTCATACATTCTTACCCTACCATCCGAATCCCGACTCCGTCGGAGCGAACTCAAACGAAGAAGCCGGCGGACGAGGAACAAAAGCGTGCTTACCCATTCTTCTAGGTGGTGTTGGCTTACCCCTGCGCTGTCCAGAGAGAGTCTCCGTCAATGATGCCAACCTAAGTCACTCCTCTCACCTTAGATGGAGCCTCAGGAAATGCCTAAATTATACAAAAATCCTTAGCACCGTGACAATATTTTTATGCTAGAAACTTCGCTAATTTATATTTAAAAATGTCTAATCGCAGTTCTCTCTTTGGCCCATTTGTTCTTAATTTGGTTGGAGGCAGAAATCAGCTAATCAAGAGGAATTGCCGCTCGTTTTTTCTACATTTTCTGTGGGGTAATTGTACATAGCAGGTCTACATCTTCGGAGGCGCCGACAGAGATCTATGCTTTCCTTGCGTGGTGGCGGTGGCTGCCTGATTTCTGATCGACCAAGTTTTCAATCAGTGTTGCATGATTTGCAATAAAAATGCAGGTGTCCCGCATTACTGCTAGGTGGCAGTTCTTTATTTGTATCAGCTTCCCGTACGGGGGCACACTTGTATTGGTTGATATCAATCATCTGTGCTTTCATCAGCTCCGCATGTGGCCAAGTATTTGTGGTCATACGCTTTCACTACCTCTACACTTGGTTCACCTTGCGTGACGTCTCCTGGCCCTAAAGTTGTCATTTGATAGGGAGCAGCGCGGCGATATCTTGAACCGCGCGAAGACAGGCGCAGTACATGCGTGTGGTTGGAATGCGCCGGCTAGCCGAGCTTACAGGTTCTTCAACATTGTACGGCGAAGGAGCCCGGCGAGCGTGAAATGGGCACGTTTTTCCGTGCGCTACCAGGCAAAAATGATTCTTTTACAGAACATTAGTAACTCACTGCGCTCAAGATTGTATGTACGCCTCTGCTGGACACTTACGAAGAGACACCTACATTTTTCGTCCTAGTGTGCGGCAGATAATTATCTCACGTTGTCACTTCTGTCGCCCTCTCTCGGCCCCTCAAGAAATCGGTGCTCATTTAAGTGGGAAACATGAAGCAGCAGAAATTATCATTACTTGCTCTTATTTATTGAAAAAATTGTCATTAAAACGCCGCACGCAACATTTCCAGGGCCTCGCTAATATCCCCAGATTTCCCGACAAAGTCGCCAAATTCCCGAGGAGCACTAGAATACCCCAGATCTAGGAATAGATATCCAGAGTTGGCATCCCTGGTCTTCGTTATCCCCCCTTGTCGCACGTATAGCGTTCCGCGAGACATCGCGAGACTCCACGCACGGCGCCACCATCGCGGTCCGCGCCACCCCTATCGAAAAACCTCATGCCACATGTCCAATAACCTATGAACACGTATGAATCATACGTGTTCTCGTATGATTCATACGAGATTATTGGATACGTAGCTCATCAATAAAAGTAGCGTCAGGGACATACGTAAGCATAACGTGAAAGAAATACTTGCGGTATAGAGCGTTCAAAATTTTGGAAGGAAAGGTGTGGACAGGAAAGACGCTCACTTGCAACTAAGTTTATTCAAACGAAGAGCAGCCACCCACGAGAAAACCTGAACTGCGCATGTGCAGATGTCTCAAAACGCCGTCCAACCACACCCAGAAGCCGAAAAAGGAGGCGAATGACGCAACAAGGTGTGAAGCTAGCCTGAAGCCATGCATGCGTCGCTACTTCGGAGCAAAAGGTGCGTGATTTTTGTTGATCACTAGCACGTGCGGAAACTACACAAGCAAAACAACACATGAAGAAAAAGGGTGGGAAGGGGCACTAGTCAGTTCGAACATATGTCAAAAAACATCAGCTCTTTGTCCTTCAGGTGCACAGACGGAGCGCTAATACAGCGATCACCGTGCTCATTAATCTGATAAGCCTCAAGGATTTCCCTATCCAGACGACCCTTAGCCCTCCCAGTGACCTTGGTGTTGTATAGAAGCACAGTGCATCCACATCTCCTACCTAGTGTGCGCTGGTAGGTGCGCGGCGTTGTTGACGACCCCCAAAGAATACGCATGCTCCTTTAACCTCTCGTTGAGGCACCGCCCCGTCTGCCCTATATAAGTTTTGCCGCAACTAAGCGGAATCGTATACACCACCTCAGTGGTACAGGGCACGTAGGGCGGCGTGTGGCTTTTGTCACACACCTTTCTGTTGGTCGCGCTGCTTGCGAGTGCGCACAGCCGGGAGAGTTTCATAGGAGCAGTGAAAACGAGGTCAACGCCGTGTTTCTTTCCGATCCTCTTGAGGTTGTGAGAAATCGAGTGGATGTAAGGCATTACAACGTACTTCTTCGGTCTCTGGCGTAACGTTGCACTGGGTGGGGCTTGAAGCTTCTTAAGTAGAGCTGATCCTACCGCCACCAGTAGACAAGAAGGGAAACCCGACGCTTTTAGTCGAGACACCTGAAGGTCGAAGCTATGGCTCAGCCGGTGTTCACATGACTTAGTCAAGGCAGACTTAAGACACAATGAGGCGATAGCCCTTTTCACTAACTTAGTGTGAGATGAGTCATGGGGTAAAATAGATTTCTTTGAACGCGGCATGTATTCCCAGCAAATGTGATCGTCATGATTAAAATACAACGATAAATCTAAAAACTGCAGCGTATCATTGTCAGGAAGTTCCATAGTAAAAGATAGGGACTGCGTGCATGCTTTGAACCTATTCAAAACTTGCTCCGCTACCGCAGGGCTAGGTACGTCGGGAGGAACAGATAAAATGACGAGGAAATCATCAACATACCTATGTAGTTTCAAAATGTAGTCCAGGTTCAAATTCCGCTGTAGCAAGCGGTCAAATTTGGCTAGGAAAATTTCGCACAGACTGGGTGCCACGCACGAACCGATACAAATACCTCTTTTTTGTATGTAAGTGTTACCCTTAAAGTTGACAAAGGTGGAAGCCAAGTAGCAAGCTAAAAGCTCAATAAATGATTCTACAGTGATGAGACACTCATTCTGAAAACGAAGAACACCGTATGAGTCTATAGCTTCACGAACGCTGACGAAAAGTTCATCATGGGGAACCGAGTAGAATAGTTCCTCAATGTCAATGGACAACGCAAAGTTGGCCCCAGGCACTCCCATCCTTAGAGTTTGTACAAGGCTGTCGGAATTCTTCAGCACAAACGGGTCCTCTGGTGTGAGCGGCTTGAGGTGACGCTGAAGAAAAACACTGACGTTGCGCTGCCAACTGTCTCTTTCCGTGACTATGGCCTCGGAAAGGACAAAGTGGCTTGTGGGTTTTCGCAGCGAAAAAAACTTCGAGGCTCCGTCCCTTGCATGACTTGACCTGCTTACACAAGGCATCCAATTTTAGGCTCCTTAAAATGGAAATAGCCTTGGCCTTGACTTTGGCGAGTTTTGCGTCCACTCGGGTAAAGTTCTTTTCCATGGCTGCTGAGGCCTTATGGTCGAACAGGTGCTTCGGGAGAACAACGAAGCCCCCTTCTTTGTCACTGAGCATGACTTCAAGGTCGGACTTCCTGAAGAAAGCTGCGGTGCCTCGTAGAACAGCGTAGCCATCCGTTTTGTCGTGGGGACCGCGTAGTAGCACGTCGACACCATCGGAAAGGCATTGATCCCGCTCATCCGCTACATGCCGCGTTCAAAGAAATCTATTTTACCCCATGACTCATCTCACACTAAGTTAGTGAAAAGGGCTATCGCCTCATTGTGTCTTAAGTCTGCCTTGACTAAGTCATGTGAACACCGGCTGAGCCATAGCTTCGACCTTCAGGTGTCTCGACTAAAAGCGCCGGGTTTCCCTTCTTGTCTACTGGTGGCGGTAGGATCAGCTCTACTTAAGAAGCTTCAAGCCCCACCCAGTGCAACGTTACGCCAGAGACCGAAGAAGTACGTTGTAATGCCTTACATCCACTCGATTTCTCACAACCTCAAGAGGATCGGAAAGAAACACGGCGTTGACCTCGTTTTCACTGCTCCTATGAAACTCTCCCGGCTGTGCGCACTCGCAAGCAGCGCGACCAACAGAAAGGTGTGTGACAAAAGCCACACGCCGCCCTACGTGCCCTGTACCACTGAGGTGGTGTATACGATTCCGCTTAGTTGCGGCAAAACTTATATAGGGCAGACGGGGCGGTGCCTCAACGAGAGGTTAAAGGAGCATGCGTATTCTTTGGGGGTCGTCAACAACGCCGCGCACCTACCAGCGCACACTAGGTAGGAGATGTGGATGCACTGTGCTTCTATACAACACCAAGGTCACTGGGAGGGCTAAGGGTCGTCTGGATAGGGAAATCCTTGAGGCTTATCAGATTAAAGAGCACGGTGATCGCTGTATTAGCGCTCCGTCTGTGCACCTGAAGGACAAAGAGCTGATGTTTTTTGACATATGTTCGAACTGACTAGTGCCCCTTTCCACCCTTTTTCTTCATGTGTTGTTTTGCTTGTGTAGTTTCGGCACGTGCTAGTGATCAACAAAAATCACGCACCTTTTGCTCCGAAGTAGCGACGCATGCATGGCTTCAGGCTAGCTTCACACCTTGTTGCGTCATTCGCCTCCTTTTTCGGCTTCTGGGTGTGGTTGGACGGCGTTTTGAGACATCTGCACATGCGCAGTTCAGGTTTTCTCGTGGGTGGCTGTTCTTCGTTTGAATAAACTTAGTTGCAAGTGAGCGTCTTTCCTGTCCACACCTTTCCTTCCAAAATTTTGAACGCTCTATACCGCAAGTATGACCTCTTACCAACTAGCCCAACACTTCACTGTAGTGAAAGAAATAGAAGCAGCCGTCAAAAAAAAAAAGGAGAAAAAACAGTCAGCATCAAAACAACTAAAAGGAGGCTTTGTGCGGGAAAGAACATAATGCATGCAGTGAAAAAAGGCAGGGCAACACCAACTTCAGCGATATAGCCAAGGTGGCCGAGGACTTCTATTCTGAACTATACAGCTCAAATACGTGTCTCCCCACCATGAGGGTAATAAATGTCGATCAGGACACCGAAATTCCATGCGTTACTGCGGACGAGGTTAGAAAAGCAATTCACGGCATGCCCCGCGGAAAAGCGGCTGCAAAAGGCATAACTGCCGACTTAAAGATGGAGGAAACTTCCTAACTAGAAAGCTCGCGACACTATACACACAATGCCTCAAAACTTCAAATGTACCATTCAGCTGGAAAAACGCAAATATTCTATTATTACATTAGAAGGGAGATGTTAAAGACCTGAGGAACTACAGGCCGATCAGCCTACTCTCAGCACTTTACAAAATTTTCACAAAGGTTATCTCAAACAGAATAAGGGCCACACTTGAATACAATCAACCAAGAGAGCAAGCAGGGTTCAGGAAAGGATACTCCACCATAGACCACCTTCACGTGATGAATCAAGTAATCGAGAAGTCCGCGGAATACAACAAACCCCTCTATGAGCAAACAGACAAGGTCGTGGGTTCGGTTCCCTCTGAAGGTAGGTTTGTCTTTTCGTCCACTTTAATTCCTTTCTACTTTCTCCACAATTACAATACCACAAGTAACTTCCCCTATGCTTTCCTAGGCTTCATTGTCTGTTTGCTCATTAAGTTGTTTCTAACAAATAAATAACGAGCCCTTGACCCCTTCCCTTTCGTTATTTCATAGCCTGGGCCTCGTTGCGGCAGACTTGGTGCCTTAGGTAGCATGCGAGGGCTTATTGTGCAGCAGCCACGTCATCTAAGTTCACGTTCTACGTGACGCCTCCTGGCAAGAAAGTGTGTCCCACACACGCCGCCTTGGCCATGAGTGGTGCTGCCTAACACTCCCAGGATAATACGTACATAAATACACAATAAAGTGGACGGGGAGACGACCACCTTCGTAGTTCAGTTGGTAGAGCATCGGACGCGACATCCGAAGGTCGTGGGTTCGGTTCCCACCGAAGGCAGGTTTGTCTTTTCATCCACTTTAATTCCTTTCTACTTTCTCCACAATTACAATACCACAAGTAACTTCCCCTATGCTTTCCTAGGCTTCATTGTCTGTTTGCTCATTAAGTTGTTTCTAACAAATAAATAACGAGCCCTCGACCCCTTCCCTTTCGTTATTTCATAGCTTGGGCCTCGTTGCGGCAGACTTGGTGCCTTAGGTAGCATGCGAGGGCTTATTGTGCAGCAGCCACCTCATCTAAGTTCACGTTCTACGTGACGCCTCCTGGCAAGAAAGTGTGTCCCACACACGCCGCCTTGGCCATGAGTGGTGCTGCCTAACACTCCCAGGATAATACGTACATAAATACACAATAAAGTGGACGGGGAGACGACCACCTTCGTAGTTCAGTTGGTAGAGCATCGGACGCGACATCCGAAGGTCGTGGGTTCGGTTCCCACCGAAGGCAGGTTTGTCTTTTCATCCACTTTAATTCCTTTCTACTTTCTCCACAATTACAATACCACAGGTAACTTCCCCTATGCTTTCCTAGGCTTCATTGTCTGTTTGCTCATTAAGTTGTTTCTAACAAATAAAGAACGAGCCCTTGACCCCTTCCCTTTCGTTAAACCCCTCTATATGGCTTTCATGGACTACGAAAAGGCTTTCGACCCGGTAGAGAAACCAGCAGTTCTAGAGGCATTACGCCGACAAGGAATATGCGATAGCTACTGTGATAACGTGCACCGCATGCTCCCGTGCAGATATCATCGCATGTATGACGTCACACCTGGCTATAAAATGTATCCGCTCGAGTATAAAAACCCCTTTGTTTGTGGCCACTGGTTGTGGCTGTATCACTGGCGACGAGGGAGCTCGAATCCCGTAGGCACTGGCAGATGCGGAGAAGGAACAATACGGCGAAAAAGCAGGTGCGTTTCGGCGACTGAAAAAGCCATCCGGTCATGTACGTGCTCTCGGAGTACGACACCGCAGCCTGCAACGTAGAGCAGACAGCAACGCCCCCCGCACAAGCACCGAAAGCATTGACGTGGTGGAGCGAGCGGAGCTTCATGCTGAAGGGCTACGAACTCGAACTTGAGCCAAGGACGGATCAACGAGACCGCGCAGAGGTGACTCTACATTTTCTACTCACAGGCTGGAATGTCGAGCTTAGGGAAGATCGCTGAGTTTGATCCCAAGTCACAGAATTTCGAATCTTTCTTGGAGCGATTTGAACTGTTTGTGCAAGCGAACGACATAGAAGAGAAAAAGAAGCTAACGTTTTTCCTGACTGTGATAGGAGCAGAAGCTTATGAAATCTTGAAGAACCTTGTAGTGCCGGCTTCCCCACGCGAGAAAACTTAGGAGCAAGCAAAGCGGTTGTTGACAGAACATTACAGACCACGAAGCTCGGCAATCGCTGAGCGCTGCAGATTTAACAAGCCGACTCAGCACGAAGGGGAAAGCGTAGACAATTTTATAGTCGAGCTGAAGCACTTAATTGGCCAGGAAATGTAACTATGGCGACTTCTTAAAAGATGCGCTCCGCGACAGGCTAGTAGCAGGGGTTCGCAATGAAGAGACGCAGCGAGCCTTGTTCGCGGAAGAAAGCTTAACCTTTGACAGCGCCTGCAAGATTGCCTTGGACAGAGAAATGGCGTCAAGAGAGGCAGCGCTAATGAAAGAAAAGAACAAAGAGGAGTCACTAAATGCGGTTAGGAGTCAGCCGAAGAAAGGGATGAAAAAGACTCAAAGGAGCCACGTTGCCAAGAAAGAGCGATGTGAAAAATGCGGCAGAAGGCATTCTTCAAGCGTATGCTGGTGTAAATACTTTGTATGTCGTAACTGCTCGAATGTAGGACACTTGAGAAAAATGTGCACAGCTGCGCGGACAAAGAGAACAAATGCCTTAGAATGTTCTGACGAGGACTCAGCACGAAGTATACCATTTCATAAATGTGACACACTCTTCTTATGATGTCAACATTTAGGTAGAAGGTAAACCCCTGAACATGCAAATTGACACAGGAGCGGCTGTTATTGTGGTGGCAGAGTATGTGTTCGATTCACATTTCGCTCATGTTACATGTCAGCCCACCAAAGTAGGGAGTTTTCGAATAGGGGCCCCAAACACTTTGGGGCACCAAAGAAATAGCGTCGACACCACTGCGCATGCGCGAGACCCAAACTGCCTTTGGGTTTTGAGTTGGGCACGCTATTTCTGGAATTTAGCGTCAGCCCCAAAGAGCCCCAAAGCTTGCCCCAAACTTTTTAGCGTAAACAAACATGGCGGTGCCCATCGAAGCGGCGGCTCCCGCCTAGGACAAAACTGAGCTGATTTCTGGTTAAGTGACGACTTTATCAATCAATAAATGGTGGCGTAGGTCATCGCTTTCTTCCACCTCACGCATGCCACAAAAACTGGGCGTGAAATAGCCCGCGTTTTTAAGATCGGTTGTATAATTGTATAGTGCCTAGTATATTTCTAGGCACTGTACTAATTGAGAGCTCGTAGGCTTAACGCGACCGGTGGCTCGAAGCTGGATTACCTTGGCTCATGATACCAAATTCTTAAGACTAGCAGAACGATGGGGATCACAAGTAAATTCATTGCCACTGCACGCTTTAAATAGCAGTTTTAAAGGGCACGCTTATGAAAGGCAAATGCGTTTATTAATCTTCAATTTTTATTTGTCGCAGCCTGCCTTTTTGGCCACTTTGGCGCTGCAAGCGCAAGACGCAAGGAGCGAGCGCAAAACCCAATTCGAAAACTCCTACTTCCTACGTGGTCCCAAGTTAGCGCACGCTAAGCACTTTGGGGCCCCAAACTTTTGAGGCCCCTATTCGAAAACTCCCTATTGACACTTCGCCGTACACCGGCGAACAAATGCCACTTAAGGGACAGGTGAGGTTTCAGTCGTGTACAAAGGTCAGAGCATGATTCTTCGAGTAGTAGTAGTTAACGATAACGGAAAGAGACTGCCAGCATTGCTTGGCCGGAATTGGCTTGAGCGTCTCAAGCTTGACTGGAGCGGAGGACAGAGCCATGTCACTGATTAAGAAATACCCTGCAGCTTTTTCACAGGCATTGGGCACCGTAAAGAATTTCGAGGCAAACATATCTTTGAATGCAGATACTGTGCCAGCAGTCTGTCGTGTCGGGTCTGTTGCCAGCAGTCTGTCGTGCCGGGTCTGTTACATTCGCACTTAACGAAAAAGTGGAAGAACAGCTCCGTGAGATGGTAAAAACAGGCATGCTACAGCAGGTATCGCATTGCGACTGGGCGTCACCACTTGTAGTAGTCCAGAAAAAAGATGGCAGCCTTAGGCTTTGCGGTGACTACAAAGTTACAATTAATTGATCCGGTCCTAAAAACAGACCATTACCCGCCGCCCAGGCCAGAAGACCTGTATTCAGCAATTACAGGTGGTAAGGTGTTCTGCGTCCTCGACCTATCTGCGGCGTATCAGCAGGTACCACTGAGTCCCGAGTCACGATCATTTTTGACGGTCGACACCAGTTTGGGGTTCCAGTTTCAGCGCCTTCCATATGGTGTGGCTAGTGCACCCGCAATATTCCAGTCCTTGATGGACGACGTGCTAAAGGGCATTCCAAACGTAGGGGGCTGTATCGATGATGTGATCGCGGCCGGATCTGATATAGTTTCATGCCAAAAAACGCTAGAGCAGGTCCTTGAAAGGCATCAAGTTGAACGCCGACAAATACCGTCTTTTTTAACACTCAGTGATGTATTTGGGTCACACAGTTACAGCAGAAGGGATTTATCCCACGGAAGCAAAAATCAGGGCAATTCTTGACGCGCCTGAGCCCACTAACGTCGCCGAACTAAGAGCTTATTTGGGCATGCTTAATTTTTACTCAATGTTCTTGAGAAACTGTGCGACCGTTGCTGAGTCACTGTATCGGCTGTTAAAGAAAGGTAAGAAATGGTCGTGGACGAAGGAATGCAGCGATGCTTTCGCGGATACGAAAAAGCTGCTCGTTAGCAGCAAAGTCCTCACCTTCTATGGCGTTGACAAACCGATAGGAGTGTTTGCGACGCGTCTTCCTACGGCCTAGGCGCGGTAATATTCCATGAAACTAACGGAGAAGAAAGGCCTGCCGCGTTCGCTTCGCGAACCCTCGCACCATCGGAAAAGAAGTACGCACAGTGTGAACGCGAAGCGTTGGCGCTATTATTTGGTCTTAAAAAGTTTCACCTCTGTCTTTGTGGTAGAGACTTCACAATTTGCACATCCGACACCAAGCCTGAAACCCATGTCCGGACTCGGACACCCTTTAACGCCGCACAGCGACGTAACAGAGGAGAAATCGCTGGCCGCAGAAAACTCAGCCAGAACGTCCGTTCCAGATAAACTGGCGGCCGCTGAACCGGCGCCTATCCCGCCTGTCAACGTGGACTGCCCGGCAGAGCCAGCAGCTCCGACGTCACAAACGGAGGCACGATCAGCTTCGCCGTCAGCGGGAAGCCAACCGTTACGAAGCAGCACACGCACCCACAAACCACCGGATCGTCTCTAGCACAAATACTTTGCAAAATAAACTTACAAAATGTTAGAGGGAAGGAATGTGATAACGTGCACCGCATGCTGCCGTGCAGATATCATCGCATGTATGGCGTCACACCTGGCTATAAAATGTATGCGCTTGACAATAAAAACCGCTTTGTTTGTGACCACTGGTAGCGGCTATATAGCCAGCATCTATAGATATTCAACAGCCACCCTACTCCTCCTTAGTAAAAGCAGGAAAATCCCAATACACAAAGGTGTCAGACAAGGAGATACAATTTCTCCACTGCTGTTTACTGGATGTTTGGAAGAAATCTTCAAAGGACTAGACTGGGACGCCGCAGGGCTAAGGATTAACGGGAAATGTCTAAGTAACTTACGATTTGCAGACGACGTAGCACTCTTTAGCAATGATGGCGACGAACTGCAAAAGATGATTGAAGACTTAAGCCGAGAAAGCGCTAAGGTAGGATTAAGGATGAACATGCAGAAAACAAAGATAATGCTAAGTGGCACGGCGAAAAAAACGTCTATTCACGATCGAAAACCATACATTAGAAGTAGTAGAGGAATATCTGTACCTAGGACAGCTACTTACAGGAGGACCCTACCATATAAAGAAATCCACCGTAGAATAAACAGGGGATGGCGCGCATGTGGGAGACATTCCCAACTCATGAACAGAAACCTACCACTATCACTCAAGCGGACACTATATAACTACTGCATCTTGCCAGTACTGACATAGGGGGCAGAAACTTGGAGAATGACGAAGAAGCTCGACAGGAAGTTAAGAACCGCGCAGCGGGCGATGGAATGAAAAATGATAGGCGTTACATCAAGAGATAGAGAGACAGCCGAGTGGGTCAGAGAACAGACGGAGTCGCCGACATAAGAACCGACGTTAAGAAGAAAAAATGGCCCCGTCACGGTGGTCTAGTGGCTATGGTACTCGGCTGCTGATCCGAGGGTTGCGGTATCGAATCAGGCTGCAGCGGCTTCATTTTGATGGAGGCGAAATGCTGAGGCCCGTGTGCTGTGCGATGTCAGTACACGTTAAAGGGCCCATGACAGCTATTTCTTTGTTGGATACTTTTATGTTCTAATGAGTAGAACAGTGTCTTGTAATCACGGCATGGAGTGGCAAATTCTCCAGCGTGATGTCTAATTAGTCACAGCATCGTTAATTTTGTTCAGTTTTAATGAAGCTTCGAAACGCGCGCCAAAAACTGCAAGAAACTAGCGCCGCGGGGGTAGCGCGGCGGCTGTCGGAAGTGAGCGCATGCACTGATCACTTGAGCTCAAGATTCGGTGACGTTGCGGAGAGCGCGAGCGCCAGACCAGCTCGCCACACTCGCTTTGCATCATAGCGTGTGTACAATGTACGCTTGAGGGACCAACACGGAAAGGAAGCAGAAAAATACGGCTTTTGGCGTGGCCTCCGCGATCGGCTGCGAGAGCCGATCTTGGAGGCCACGCTCGCAGGCCATAGCGCGGAGCGCCCGTGTCGCTCTGTGACGTCACAATATCAACTTACAAAAGTGAAACGTCACAGATGGCCCACAAACTACGTCATACTAGTGACGATGTCGCGAGGTGCCGCAAACCCAGATGAGCATTTCTGGTCACTTTAAATACATATTAAAATATCTTAACGACAACGTTCGCCGTTAATACTTGGCCACAAGTGCCTTCAGATGTTCGACAACCAAACAACACAAACAAATCGGGTTTGAAATTTTGGTGTCATGGGCCCTTTAAAGAACTCCAGGTGGTCAAAATTTCCGGAGCCCTCCACTACGGCGTCTCTTACAGTGTTGTACACGTTCCTCTAAAACAGGAACGAAAGCTCGTTCCTCGTTCCTTCCCAATTTTGTAACGAGTTCCCGTTACAAGTTCCTTTAATCAGAAAGGAACGCGTTCCAGTTACATTTCGGAAATTGGAACGTGTCGTTACATTTACGTTACATTTGATTTTTAAGATTCAAAATAGTGTCGGAAAATTGTGAGCTGAAATTAAGTGACTTAAACACTTTAAAATTCACATCGAGCTACGTAAATTGCTCGAACTTGAACATTACCGGCAGCAGATTATCTGGAGATAAAAAAATATGAAAATAAGTGCTTCTAGACATACTTTCAGGGAGCACCGTACCTAGTCCCGACATGTTCACTGCGACTGACTAGTCGATTGCAAGTGCAACACATAATGGGTCTTCCACTGAGCAGTCAGAATAGTGCGCCTCAGATGTGCAAATAGAAATACACTCACATTCACCAGTGCATGCGACTAGCAAGGTCGCATTTAACACTAAAATCTGTAAATACTGTAGACCTGTCGATTTACATTCGCATATAATAACTTGTGCTTCACCCGTGCCTATAAATAGTGGAACAAGATTTACCGATATGTCGTCATCGTTTCCTGTCCTAAACTACATCCCTCAATATTTGTAGCCTTTTTAGTGGTTTAGTAGTCTAATCGACAGTTCTGAATATATTATTTTGCTTAGTTCTCACAATTTTAAAGCTTTTGTGATACTGTTTTTTCGCTCTTATTTATGGTGGTGCACAGAGTGTGTCGGTGTGAAGAATTCAAACTGCCTGATCAATTTATGAGCTTACCGACGACTTATACAAAGTCGGAATATTCTTTTTTTCTTATGGCATCCTAAGGAGTACGCTTTGTCGGTTCAATTTGTACAGCAGCCCCACTCTCATGCAATGGCGAAATGACATTGATATGTGGGAAATAAATAAATAAATAAATAAATAAATAAATAAATAAATAAATAAATCGCCTCGCGTGCATCATTTCATCGGACACTAACCAATAAATGATGTCTGCAAGCAAAAATGACGTATCTCACGCACGAGAGGTTCGCAGCAGCACAAGTGCGCAACCCAAGTAGCACGGACTTGCGCACGTGCTACTGAGCGTGGCTCTAGTTCCTATGAGATCAAGACATAGTAGAAATACCTAATGTGAACAAGAAAGTAACAAATTGACCGATTTACACCTTGAACACAAAGCTGTCTTTTCGTTATGCGAATAGGAAAGAACATTAAATAAACCATACCTGCACGTGCTTCTCGCCGATCTTTTCGACACTCCACTTGTATGTTTTTATGGAGCACAAGTCATACATTGGGCTAAACACAGGCGTGCGATGTTGTATTCAGTCGGTTAAAACATGGGGGTAGCCATGGCCAGGGAGCGATCTATAATTCCACATCGGCACTGATTGCAACAGAATCTAGATGGCACAAGAGGCAAGGTGGTGTTCCGTGATTTTCGAATGCCAAGTGAAAGATCTTTACAGTGTGCCCAGCCTTCAGAACGACCCTTCCTTGCTGTTCAAACTGGCTCAAATAAAGCGAAAGACTGCTATCCCTCTCCACGTCATTGGTGTCGTCGCGTGCGCTTTCCTGCGCCCCTTCTGGCGCCTCAGAGTTGTTTTGCCATAACTATGGCCCTTTCGTCGACCCCTTTCGTCACAGCAGGAGGGCCAAGTTTTTCCGTTTTCGGCGGACGTTGTCGCCCCATCAGCAGAGGCCAGCAGCGTGTCGAGCAGAGGTCGCCGCGTCCGAACGTTCGCTTGCCACACGACCTTCGGAGAATCATACAATCCCCACTCAAGCAAGCCGGCAGCGTCCGTGGAAACACAGCAGCCGATGTGTTCTCAGCGATCTTCAGTTAGACGTTTGACAAGAGGCCGCGCCACCCTTTTGTTAACAGGCCCCAGCCGACTCGGTCGTGTTGGCTGGCCCTGTAGTTTTGTTCCCCAAACTCTCGTGGTTTACGTTTTCGGCTGCTAAGTGTCGCTAGCCCGCACACAGCTACGTTGGTCGAGACCCTGCCTGCCTGCTAGCTACGTCACGTTATCTTGGTTGATTTGTGGGGTTTGACGTCCCAAAGCCAGCTCTGATTATGAGAAACGCCGTAGTGAAGGTCTCCGGAAATTTCGACCACCTGGGATTCTTTAACGTGCACTGACATCGCACAGCACTCTGGCCTCAACACTTCGCTTCCATCGAAATGCAGCCGCCGCGGCCGGGATTCGATCCCGCAACCTTCGGATCAGCAGCCGAGTACCATAACCACTAGACCACCGTGGCGGAGCGACACGTTATCTTGACTTCACAACAGGGTGCAACGTAGTGTAACATTTGCCGCTGCTCGTCTGCTTTGCCGAAAGGTCTCCTGCGTAAAAAAAATTCACAGCATATCCACGGAGTGAATGATGATGAGTGGGCGCAGCTAGGGATGTTCATCGTAGATCGTGCCGAGTTCCGGATTGTGTGCAGACAGAGGGCAACGTAGTTGAGCTTTGTGCTGTGCCCCATGTTAATCTAAGCAAACGTCTCTGTCGCATTCAGGTAAAAGAGCAAGCAAGGTATTTCCCACAAATGTGATACACTTAAGTGACACACAAGCTGATCGTCTGGCCAGTTGTATAAGCTGCCTTCATGCACAGACATTCAGTATCGAGAATTCAAAACGGTGCATTTTTAATCAGCAGTGCGTACTACGCCCACTAACTGCAAGGGTAATCCGCTTTCGCAGGGTGTTGTTTAAACATACTGTGCGTAGTACCAGTGGTGAATGGGCGCGCTACCTGAATTTAGTTAACGCGCACGCAACGAATCCTTGTGGTTCAACTACGCACAAGTGTGTGTGTACATTATATATATATATATATATATATATATATATATATATATATATATATATATATATATATATATATGGGTGGCCGGTGAACGGTTCTCCAGCGCGAGCAGTCGGTATTTTTCAATCAAGAAACTCGCTAGAAGACGCTGCCTGCGCCAACATTGTCTCTCGCGGGTGAGGGCGCGTTCTTCTTCTTTGCGAGCTGGTACAGCGTTCGTCTAAGAGCGTTTCCATAGTCAACGCGCGCCTTTCGTTCTCTCTGTCTCTCTCTCTCACAAGACAGCAGATGGAAGAGTGAGAGAGCTCACGCGCCGGGAGGCACGCGCCGAGGGCGCGCCTCCCACACGCGCCCTCCTATAGTAGCGCGTTCCTAGTAGGTAACGCGCTACTACAACGGACGGACAGACCCAAACCTTAAAGGGGTCGTGAAAAGAATTTGGAGATGCCGGTTTGTAATTTTCACTGCTTGAATACGCATTCGACAAGCCGATTCCGAAATATTTCGGCGAAATATTCAGTGCACATTTAACAACGCCCGTTTTAAATCTTAGCTTTCTTGCGCTCCCGAAACGACTATGCGACACTACCGGCCGGCCTGGTACTATTTGGTGACGTTGAGTTAAGATATTTTTAAGTTCAAAGACACAGTGAACTTGCGTTTGCTCTAAAGGAATCGATTTAATTGAAAGCTAGAAAGGAAGAAAATACTCGGAAACCGTGCGGTGCCACCATTCGGAAGAAAAGCGGCAGCACGGTTTGTTTTCCCATGGCCTCCGAGGGCGCGCCAATCTCGGAGGCATGACGGCTACTAGGATGACGTCATCTGCAGACTTGAGGGGAACGCGCGCAGTGAAACCGAAACCGCGTTTTTTATCGCTCTAAATCAACGCACACGGTGCAACGGAACAATGCATATTGTTGTTTGGAGGTTCAGGATCCCGAATACGCACTTAGTACAAAATGTTCAGAAAACGTTTCACGACCCCTTTAAGGATCTTCGCCCCTAAAACCGTGAATCTTGCCCAGTACATCATCAAAGACGTGACAAATAGAGTTACTCTATATGCTACCGCATAAATATACAGTAACTCTAGTGACAAACACTATGTGTCGCCATCTAGCGCTCTCCTATCGCACTAGAGCACGCAGCGAGCGCCTCCGCGCCATCTATTGATCAATTCACGTACTAGCTAAGCAGCACCACGGCCACCTGGATCGGAGCGCGCGGACACCGCCGCTCGCTCCGATCCAGGTGGCCGTGGCAGCACCGCAGCGCTCGGACAGACAGACAGACAGACAGACTCCCA
Source organism: Hyalomma asiaticum (assembly GCA_013339685.2). Taxonomy (NCBI): domain Eukaryota; kingdom Metazoa; phylum Arthropoda; class Arachnida; order Ixodida; family Ixodidae; genus Hyalomma; species Hyalomma asiaticum. The sequence continues at coordinate 39,508,398 of CM023483.1, forward strand.
TACTACGCTTTCCCATACATCTGAATGAAGCGAGCACCGCAGCGCCATCAAGCCATTTAGTGAGCACTTCACGAACTAGAGCTGGCTACTACAAACGGAGGATGGGATCCACGGCATAAGGAGCTTCGCCCCTCAAAATGCCATTGATGCCGAGGCCCACACGTGTGAGCCGTTACCGCATTCTGAGAACTTATGCACTGAGCAAAGCGCGCGTTCAAGGGAGCCTTGGCGGCGCGATCTGAAGGGACGAAAGGAATTTCGCGGCTGGCTGCGGTTCGGCCTGCGTTGCTGTAGACAGCCGGAAGCTTTTTGTCAAGCCACAGGGTGCGGCCACCGTAAGTGAGTAACGAAATACACATGTGGTGTGCCTACACTAGCGAAAGAGAAGCTTCGCCCTCGTCGAAGCCTCGAGGAGGAAGAGTAAAGGAATGGCGTTTTGCGTGTGGTTTCTTTTGAGTGAAGGAGACTGCTGACAGGGAGGGAAGTGGGGACTCGAGGCTCGGCCTTGGCGTTTGCAGCCCGGCCTATCCGCCTATCCATGTGGAACGCCTGTGGAACGTTTACAGAAGGAACGTCGTTCCCGCTGCCGTTACGTTTAAATGTAACGCGTTACCGTTACAGTTCCACCAACCTTTAAAGTAACGATGATGTTCCTTCGTTCCTCCAAAAAGGAACTAGTAGTTGCAGGAACGCCGTTCCTTGGAACGGCGTTCCGTACAACACTGGTCTCTCACAATCAGAGCTGGTTTTGGGACGTTAAACCCCACATAAAAACAAGAAGAAAAAATGGACATCGGCAGGCCACGTGATGAGAAGGATTGATAACCGATGGACAGTTAGAACGACGGAATGGATACCAAGAGAAGGCAAGCGTAGCCACGGACGACAGAGAGTAAGATGGGGGAACGAAATCAAGAAATTCGCAGGCGTCAAATGGAATCAGTTCGCGCAGGACAGGCAAGAATGGAGAGGCTTAGGAGAGGCCTTCGTCCTGCAGTGGACATAAGATGGGCTGGTGATGATGATGATGATGATAGAACGCGTCTGCTTTGCAAAGCAGTGACTGAGTTGTGAGTTTCAGAGATCTTTGAAAAAGGCTGGTCTCCAGCCGGAACGTCAGAATAAATCCTATGAAATCCTATGTTTGTCACTGTGACTTTCTGATAGTACATTTATCCCGACAGCCAGGAAGAACCTTTTTTTGAAATATATATATCTTTCCGAAGTTAAGAGTTTTTGCAAATGCACAATGCTTATATCTACTTTAAGTGTACGGACTCTAAAATGCCGAGGATTGTGTAGCCTGATCACAGCGGACTCGCATGTGTGCAGACAGAGGGCAACGTAGTTAAGCTTTGTGCTGTGCCCCATGTTAATCTAAGCAAGCGCCTCTGTCGCATTCAGGTAAAAGAGCAAGCAAGGTATTTCCCACAAATGTGATACACTTAAGTGACACACAAGCTGATCGTCTGGCCAGTTGTATAAGCTGCCTTCATGCACAGACATTCAGTATTGAGAATTCAAGACGGTGCATTTTTAATCAGCAGTGCGTACTACGCCCACTAACTGCAAGGGTAATCCGCTTTCGCAGGGTGTTGTTTAAACATACTGTGCGTAGTACCAGTGATGAATGGGCGCGCTACCTGGTAAACAGTGCCAGCTGAGCAGCCGCTTCGGCCGGTGAACACCCAGGGCGAACCGCGCTGCTGGAAAAGAACTCGCCGCCTTCACATGCGTTGCCGCTGTGGCAGCAATATTGATGCATAAACTGGCTGCGGTTAAAGCGAACCCATGCGATGCGCTCTAAGAAAATGACCACCGTGACGCCATACAATTCGAATCAAATAAGGGGCCAGAATGTAATCGATACCGATGGGTTGCTTATCGTAAGATAGTGAAATCTGAAGACGTGTATTCAGACAATCAAGCTCATAGTTATATCTCGTAAGTAAAAATAAATGACTCTTTACTTGTTTCCAGGAAAATTATGTGGCAAGTACGTCTGTCGCAAACTTCAAATAGATTTTAAAATTAAATTTTTGGCCTTGTTGAGCGCCCATTGCAGGAAAATTGCAGACTAAAAAAAATTGGAAGATCCCACGTGCAGTGGGAATCAAGGAAATGCGAAGCACGCATAAGGAACATAAAATGGATTTGCATTATTGTCTCGCTATACCGAGTTTGGTACATATGAAGTTAACGAAACGGCCGCAAGAGCACCAAGACGGTGGCATGTAAACCATGCCGCTCAAACACGCATGCCATGGTTCTAACGTTATGACTTGTCATTTACGTTCGTCATGCAGTCGTGTTGTGCCATAGCAATTTGGTATACATCCCCTTAAGGAAACAAGCGGCGTGTAGATCATGCCGCTAATGACATGCATGTCACGATTTTCATGTAATGACCTGTCATTTATGATCGTCATGCAGTCATGTTGTGCCAAACCAATTTTCGTATAGGCTCCGTACAGTCGAGTTTTCCATGTGCGACGTCAGCGCCAGAATGCACTGCCTGGCGGAGAGAAGAAGCAAAATTGGGCAGACTGTGACAGGAAAATACGCGAACGCGATGCGCGTCTCCAACTCTATAGCAGCAGCGACCGCCCGTCCCACCTTGTTTCGTTTTATTTCCTTTGAGACGCGCGCTCCAAACATGCGGCAAACTGTTCCAAAAGGCGACGCCGCGAGCGTTTGTGTGATTCGCAGCACGCCCGGAAAGCAGCGAAGAAACGCGCGCGTCTCATACGTGCGACCCAAGCGGCCAATGTCAGCGATACTGAGCCGTCCGACGAGAGCTACGTATCGCGCTCTGGTCAGTAGACGGAGCCCATACATCCCATTAACGAAACGGCAGTATAGCGCCAGGACCAGGACATGTAAATCATGCCGGTCATGACACCCGTGTCACGATTATAATGTTATCACCTGTCATTTACGTTCTTCATGCCGTCGTGTTGTGCCATAGCAATTTTGGTATACGTCCCATTAACGAAACGCCTGGCATGTAAATCATGCCGCCCATGACATGCATGTTATGATTTTCATGTTATGACCTGTCATTTATCTTCTTCATGCAGTCATATTGGGGCATACCAATTTTCGTATACATCCCATTAACGAAACAGCCAGGAGAGCACCAAGACCGTCGCATGTAAATCATGTCACTCATGACATGCATGTCATGATTTTCCTGTTATGACCTGTCATTTATGTTTGTGATGCAGTCATGTTGTGGCATGCCAATTTGCGTATACGTCCCATTAACGAAACGCGTGGCATCTAAATCGTGTACATTTTATGCCAAAGGGCAGTCTTCCGAATAAAAAAAAATCGTGGCACTCATGACATGCATGTCATGATTTTCATGTTATGACCTGCCATTTATGTTCGTCAGGCAGTCATGTTGTGCCATACCAATTTTCGCATACATCCCATTAGCGAAACCGCCAGGAGAGCACCAAGACCGTGGCATGTAAATCATGCCGCTCATGACATGCATATCATGAATTTCATGTTATAACTGTCATTTATGTTCGTCATGTAGTCATGATGTGGCATACCAATTTTCGTAAACATCCGATTAGCGAAACGGCCAGGAGAGCACAAAATCGTAGGCCGCTAGATAGATAGATAGATAGATAGATAGATAGATAGATAGATAGATAGATAGATAGATAGATAGATAGATAGATAGATAGATAGATACGCTCAAACTCGCCGAAGTTCGCTAAGAAATGCTTCGCATTTAATATGGGACTAGGTTAGTATTTCAACTCTCCGCACAACTTGATGGAACGCACCGCGGTTGATTTTTACGCCATCTGGGGCGACTTGTGGAACGTCGAGCCTTCCGGGGCCTGGTAGATAGCTGTTTGCGTCGTCTTCTATACATATCCACAGCGCTTTTACATGCGCGCGTAAGTCACGCTGTCACAAAAATACCCGCATTTCCCCGAAGGGGAGTATGAGGAAGTGCGAAGCACGGGGTGATGCTATGAGGGGGCGCGCGCGACTAAACTGCAGAGCCGAGCGAAGGAGACGGCAGCGAGAGAGCACGCGCCAGCCGACCCACGGAGGTCTGGCCGTTTTTAAGTGCAAAGCACTTTTACTGATGATGATGATTAAGTGTAATTAATGATTTAAAGTGTTGTTGTCATGATGCATTTGTACACACGCACACACATTTATATATGAAGTATTATTTATTTATTTTACACTTCACGCTTTTCGTATGATGCATTAATGCACCTCGCGAGTGCGTCACACACACACATACACACACTACACACGTCACTACAGATCAGCACCTATTCGGCGGCCGAGGGTGAGTGCAAACCTAACGGGGGGAGAGGCACACCAGCTGCGCGGAGAGGGTGCGAGGCGCCGGCGCGGCGCGCGCAGCCACGGCGCGCAGGCGCCAGCTGCACAACGCGCTGTGACGTCACGGCGCGGAGAGCGGTGCGGAGCCGGCGCGGGGCGCGCGCAGCCACGGAGCGGAGGGCGGAGCGCGCGCAGTCACGTGGGGCGTGACGTCGCTGCGCCGTTGCTACAGACGCTCCTCTCCGCTCCTCGCGCCGTTGCTAGGGGAGAGGAGGAGGAGCGCGGATGCCGGCGGAGTTTTCGGGGTCGCTTAGAAGTGCATTCGCACTTAATATGCGCGCACTCGACTTGGTGGTAGTGATTATGGTAGGAAAAGACGCTTATTTCTGCAGCCCAAACTGGGAGCACGGCGCAGCGTCTTGGGGAAGGGATAATGGGAAATAAAGAGGACAGAAAGGTAGTGAGAGATGTCAGGGTTCGCTCAGCACTGCAGAAGTAAGCCGGCGGAAAGGGGAGGCGCGGGAGGGCAACCCGGGCTCAGCGGTAGGCTGCGATGCCAGTCTCGTCAATGAAGTCCACCAGAGTCTGCAGCGCTGGCAGATGGGGGCGAGTCGGGAACAGCAAGTGGTGAAATGTGGTGGCTGGAAGTCCCTGCCTCCGGTAGGCTGTGATGACCCTCGAACGTTCCTGTGCAAGTCCGGGACAGGCACAGAGGAGGTGTTCGAGAGTCTCAGGATCCCCGCAGCGGCTGCAGGCTGGAGAGGCGCAGAGGCCCCTGGCGTGTCGGCGGGCTGCTGTCCAGATGCAGCCAGTCCGCAGTCGCAGGAGTGTGGCCCTGGCCCTCCTCGTAAGGCCCTTCTCGGGAAGTGGCTTAGGGCCGTGCCCGCTTGCCACCCTTGGGTCAGGGTGACGCACTCGACTTGACCGCGCCTCTGCACCCGCGCACTGCCGGGACGCGATCAAGAGGGGAGGCTGCAGGGAGACGAGCGTCCATCTCTTCCCGGCCTCTCCCGGACCGGTTCCTTCTGATTACCAATGTGGAGAGACGGGGAGAGAGAGGTGAAGGCGAGATAACGTGACGACCGAGCAGAGTAGTTTGAGTGGGCGAAGTTGCCGGTCGGTACGTCGGAGGTTCGGCGAAGTGGGAAGCCGGCAACAGGAAGATGTATCCGGGCCCGCGGTTGGAGTGAGTATCCTGCTCGAGAGAGAACGGCGCGTGGTTCTAGACCCTGCTCATCTGTGGCCGCGGCGTACGTACATCGATGACCCAGCAGCCCGGCGCCACGGCCCTGATACCCAACCAGCTACCACAAGCCAAGCCTCCGCGCTCAGCGGCTCTCATTCTCATCAGGACTCTCTAGACCCAACCACGTCCCATCCCTTGTGTTATTAGCCATCGCGTGTTTAGTATTGTATTAGTATGTCTGCGTAGTGTTCGTGTATGTATTGGTGCGAGTATTTTGCACGCCAATTGACTATTCTCTGTTATTTTTGTTATTGAGACACCGCGGAGTGTTTTTTGTTTGTCGCGCGGCATCTGCCGGATCGGTTGTATCCCGCGCCTGGGTTGCCTTGTATAGTGCGATTTAGTTGTATTAAATGGAAGCAGTTCTCGTTAAAAGCACCAGTGTCTCCCGTCTCAAGCCCCTGGCTCACGTACGATCAGGCGTGGACCCTATCGGCAGTCAGCCGGTCGGACCTAACAGAATTCACATGGAGTGGGTTGTTGTCGCTTCGCCCCCTCCTAAACGGAGTGCCACGAAATTCTTGACACACACATACGTATACTCTACTCTGTTTGAATTCCCATGAGCCGGTGCAGTCTTAAATGCTTTCATGTCTTCTTATCCAAGCATAAAACTATTAGTTATGATATCATTTAGCATTGCGCTGCAGTCCTTTTGCCATTTCTTAAGATCACTTAGCGCATGTGTCGTGAGCGTGCTATGTCATCGTCGCACCACGGTTCGGCACAGTCATTTCAGCTTGGCTGCAGCTGCGCATTTCAAGTATACAGCAAAGTGCACTTAGCGTCCTTATAAGTTAAGCGGGAAGCATCAGCGTGTAAATAGGGTGCTGCAGCGATGTCGTCTCGCGATATGTGATTGTGAGCATGACGAAAAGAGCAGACTTTTTTCTCTTGAAGAAATGTGCATAAAAAAATAAACCTTTTCTTATCACGATCATGCAAGTTATGCGAAGAAAGCGATGCGTTTGAGTATTAAAACGTTTACTTATTATATTCGTGTGCCATATATCGTAATAGTACTCAAGCCGCGTATGCAGTCACGTAGCTTTACCAACTGAGCCAGTTAACTGCATTGCGTTTTATGGAACATGACATGGAAGGCACTTAAACGTATGTATGTGTGTAAGCGATATAGTGGAGTGCACAAGCTGCTACTCCAACTCAATGCGCAGTAACAGTCTTTGTTGTTGTTGTTGTGGTTGTTGTTGTTTTTGTCGTCGTCGTCGTAGCTAATAGTAAAAGTGAGCGAGAACTCAATACTGGACACTTTCAGTCGCGTAACAACATTCCCAACATTTTCGCAAGTGATAAAGACGCTAATCGCAAGTGATAAAGATGCTAATAAAAAACTACGGTCTGCTTCACTGAACGGCTCCTTGCGAGAACTCTTCTTGTGTGAACAAATGCGCCGCTATGCTCTTGTTTTACGTACGTGTGACCTAGATTGATGGCTTTCATGGTGACACCGTTCAATATTATGGACACGCGTCCTTATTAATTGCTGTGAGTGTGCGTAGCTTGGTACCTGTTAAGCTGAAAGTGAGAACACGTTATGGACATGGTTAACTTGGCATATAGCCTGGAACTGTGAACGTGATAGACATGTGAATGAAATTATGCGTAATCCTATTTCATTTTCAAAGAGATATACTGTGATAATGCTTTTTGTAAAGTACCCGACTTTTGTATTGTTTGTACCAGCACCAAATATTTGTGGATTATCTGAGATTATCTGTAAAATTTTGAAGACAAGTAAAAGGATAGGAAACTCCATGTTTATACTATCACCGTAAACTGTGTGCCGCAGTCTGTCAACCATTTCGGTGTATTCTCTGTTTCATATGCTTAAAATGACTATGTGCTCATTTCTGACGTATGTATAGATGGCTCCGACGTACAGCTGCTGTGTGTCAGCGTTCTTATGGAACAATAGCAACGAGCGTTCTCGACAATGAAGTGTGTGCTTTCAGGAAGTGTGCCCCAGAACACTTCTTGGAATGGGGGCTCGTGTGGTGAAGTGCCTCATCGCGGTGTCGACGACAACGAAAGGGCGAGAGAAACGCCCAAGCACGCGCTTTGGAGTCGACCCGATGGGCCATTTTTTGAACGGCACTCCGCACGTGCCCGCGGGGCGCGTGCACGAAAAAAAGAATAACAAAGAAGAACGAGCCACGGCAGCCTGGCAGACGAGGGAAGACATCGGAGCTGAGAAGACGCGCTGTCCTGGTCGGGCGTGAAGGCGTCAACGCCCGAGGGACCTCGAGGACGACACGTCCCCTGCCCCGGACGCCCAGCAGATAACTGGGAGTCTTCGTCGACCCTTCGTCCACTACCTGCCTCGCCACTCCGAACAGCCTTCGATGGGCGCTGTCCCGACACCGTCGACGCGCCGGAACGCCGTGAACCCTGCCGCTTACCATAAATGGTAAAACTCTGTGCAGTCGCTGTATAGAACGCTGTACATACTGTATAGATATTATTGTCAAGTTTTGTGCTTTGTGTGTGCTCCTGTTTAACGGCGTTCTTGTCTGTTTTTTTTTTGTGTGTGTGTGTGCTCGAATATATGTCAGTGTGTTGTGCCAGTCTTGCGTCTCTTCCTTGCTGCCTTCGGAGGCGTCTCTGACTTGCCTCTTTGAGCCTGCTCCCTCGAGCCTTGTAACATCGACATATAAAACCTTTCCAATCGCCCGCACTTGCGCTAGAGTTATTAACATGCAGAAATTTGATATGCTGGTGCGTTACACAGCACAACCAGATAGCGTGCCACAAACACGTATCTAAAAACTACACACACATGGGACGGAGACCTAAGAAAACATAATTCCTTCCTCCTGAAGCTTAATGATGTGGCGTTTACGTTTACACACGTCTCTGGTTTGGTCAGCATCATGAGCACCGGCAAGAGAGCTCTTACAACGCCTGCAGTGAGCGTCAAGGTACCCGCCCCGCTTTTCCTCTAGCAGGGACTCCGGGGGGCAGGGGGGTTCGCCTCCCCCTAACATGCTTCCAGAGGGGGTAGCCCCCCTCCGCGCGCTCGCGCACACACACACACACACACACACACACACACACACACACACACACACACACACACACACACACACACACACACACACACACACACACACACACACACTTTCCGACCGTTTACGCTGAAATCAAAATTTTGACAAGAATTTTCAAGCTAGCGGTTGTGCGGTCCAGTGCTGTCCAAAGCATACTGGACCGCATAACTACGCGGGTTGCGCAGCCTGTGCAGGCTTCCAGTAATTCCAAAATTTCCAACTCTTTATAATAAAAAGTGTGTGTCGATGTAAAATGAGCGTCGATGCAAATATGTAAAATTTAATAGGGCTAAAATGAATTAAAACATTATTACTCAATGTCGTCATAAAGCTACTAATTATAACGCCTAATAAATAAATAAGGATTGACAAATATGGAGCACAAGTAAATAATAAACACAGCATATAAAGACGACAATACTTGCACCCCCTCCCCACTCCGAAAAACGTTCCGGATTTTTGGAGGTAGGAAGTGAGGGTGATGAGTGCCCGACAACTGTCTCTCCGCGGAGGTGAGCACGCACGAAGGCTAGCGGCCGAGAAAGGGCAGGAAAGAGGGACAGGAAAGAGGCTGTTTCGCCATTTCCGGCTCGCAGCTTGTCTTCGACACCTCTTCTAAGGCGTTGATTTTTCATTTAATAAAAATCAGTCCGATGTGCATTCTTAATTAAATGAACGCTGCGGACCGCACTTACGTACATATACGTTGCCTCAAATAAGCCATATGCCTGAGGTTTCCTTTGGGCTGTGTCATGCTGACGTGTATGACACCGTCAACCAGTACTATACATTTGTAATTGGTTTTCATGGCCCCTTTTCATGGGCCGGGCGGTTGAATCGTGTTACAGACAGACAGACAGACGAGATGTTGAGGCCCGTGTACTGTGCGATGTCAGTGCGCTTCAAAGAACCCCAGGTGATCGAAATTTCAGGAGCTCTCCACTACGGCATCTTCAATCAGATCGTAGTTTTGGGACGCGAATGAAACCGCAGAAATCAATTAACGCCAGCGCGCGACGCCTCTCGTGTAGGATTAGGCCTCTCATAGTTGACGGACCGCTGAAGGCTCTTCGGACGCGGTAAACTTCAGTGGCGTTTGACTGTGCATTATTCTACCTCTTACCTACCACCTGACAGAGGCCATGACGCTCATCATTAAATTTTTTTTTATGACTAGGCCTCTCCTAGCTTGTTTCATGCTTTTAGGGGCGAAGCTCCTTATGGCATCACCTGGGCGGTTCTCGGTTTTCGATGCATCCTGCGTAGCCAGTAGCGTCTCCCTTAGCATACAATAGATGGCGCTGTCCCATAGAGATGCATAAAGTCCCTGTATGTTTCAAAAGTAGCGAGAGGTCTTGATCCAGCCGCCGCGCAGCGCGATTGGCCGGTTGGCGTCACGTGACCTTCTCTCCTCCAAGCCCCGCCCGAAGGGTCCAGCAGTTGATCGCCGCGCACGCGGAACGTACGCTTGCTTGTGCTTCCGAGCGTGGTTTTGAATGTTTCAGTAAGTAGTGTAGTAAGAGAGACGTAGACACAGCGCCTTTGCCGCAGGCCGGCTGTTCTATTCTGCCCTCGTATTCCTCTGCTTCGCTTGCCCTGCGCTCCTCCAGCGCGAGCGTCTTCGGCACGGCGAGCTCTCCGTTTTTAGGGGCGAAGCTCCTTAAAGCGGCACCCGTTCGTCCCTCGTAGTCGTAGTCGTAGTGCGTAACCAGTCTTACGCTTTGACCTCCAAGGTGGTGCCGGTGGGAGATTTCTCCTGTGCGTTGTTGAACAATAAAAAAAATTCGCAGCGTGCGCGTTAACTAAAAGCCGAATTCTTCTGTCTCTCATTCCCCATTAGCAGCCATTGGCATGTTCCAGTAGGAAACGTTAGTAGAAGTAGAAGTGTTAAAAGCCGACTTCTGCTGTCTCTCATTCCCAGTAGCAGCCATTGTTTACCTCCAAGGTAGTGCCTGGTGAGATTTCTCCTGTGCGTGATTAAAGAATAAAAATTTTGTTCGAAACGCCGTTGATTGATGAAATAAACCAACGAAAGACGCCAGATGTTTTCTAAAAGCAAAACGAAAAGACGCCAGATGTTTCTAAAGCAAAACGAAAAGACGCCAGCTGCTTAACGAAAGACGCCAGGTAAAGCAATGGTGTAACAACCACCATTGCTTGGTGTAACAACCACCAGTGCAATGGTGTAACAACCACCAGTGCAACAACCACTTAGCTTACATTTCACCGACCACAAAGCGGTCATAATGAAAGGACAACGGAAACCAGCAATAAAAGTTTGATAAAACATTTCACGGTTTAACCGATGATTACTTCCAGGAGCTTCGCCCAATCTCATCATCATTCACCTCGTGGATCTGCCGTCAATTTTTTATACATCACACTCGGCCACGACTGCGAGTGACAGTAACGGGCGAAACTATCTCTGGAGGGCGGCACTGACTGTGTCGCGCTGGACGGTTTCGACGTAGCCCCGACTTGGCTTTCAGAGCTGCGAAGACAGCCTCTGGTGGCCGGGACTGACTGTCCCGTGGCGGACGGTCCCGGAAACGCCGAGCACTCACTCGGAAACTTGCCTGCAATGGCTCCGGCGGGCGACATTGACTGTGTCGACGTGGTCGTTCTTGTCCACAAGGCAGCAAGCCCTGTCGAGCCGCCAAACCAAGTTCGGGTGGGCGACACTGGCTGGCTCGTGGTGGTCGCTGCAGGTTTCGGCCACGCTGCGATTTAACGGGGTTACCTCCTGAAGACAGAAGCGGGCGGCACTGACTGTGTCGCGCTGGACGGTTTCGACGTAGCCCCGACTTGGCTTTCAGAGCTGCGAAGACAGCCTCTGGTGGCCGGGACTGACTGTCCCGTGGCGGGCGGTCCCGGAAACGCCGAGCACTCACTCGGAAACTTGCCTGCAATGGCTCCGGCGGGCGACATTGACTGTGTCGACGTGGTCGTTCTTGTCCACAAGGCAGCAAGCCCTGTCGAGCCGCCAAACCAAGTTCGGGTGGGCGACACTGGCTGGCTCGTGGTGGTCGCTGCAGGTTTCGGCCACGCTGCGATTTAACGGGGTTACCTCCTGAAGACAGAAGCGGGCGGCACTGGCTGCTAAGACGCAGTTTTGCAGGCCCTTCACGCGTGCCTTGTCCTTCCCTTGAGAGTGATGTAGCACTTTCCTGAAAGTGGGCTGGACCAGACGGCATAGTATTGTAACCGAGATCATGTTTAGTCACCGGTTTTTTCGGTAGCGTTGTTGCCAAGGTCTCGCACTCGAGCGCTGCGAATCTTGCACAGGTGTTGAAGTGTGTGTGAGGCACAGTATCGCACAATGCACTTCTGCGCAAGTCAGAACTAAAGTCTGTGTTGGAGTAATCGAGAGGTTTTGGCTGCACTGGCACGTCTACTAGAATCGCTGTGTTGGTCAGCGCGGCTTCTCTGAATCCTCTCTCTTTGAGTACAGAGACCGAAGCCACGTCGTCGGCAGGAAGGATATTCTGTACGGACAAGTCATCGACAATAATGATCTCCTCAGCGCCGAGGTTTTGCCCGTGAGTACCTTGTGCTTGAAGTAGCCTGGTGTCAGTGTGGCTCTCGGTGTCGATGGACAGTGATGGTGCCTGAAGCCGCGGGGCATTCAGCCCTACAAGAGCCGGCGCGTCCATGTCCTCAAACACTGGTAGGCTCGGCGACGGCATCTCCGGTTGGTTTAGATTGAAAATTCTGCGCGTTGTTGGCAATATTGCTCCAGCGCCACCAATGCAGAACTCGAGACGCACACAGGAGTACAAGACTGGCTGTTGGCGTCTGTAACATGGCAGTCAGCGATGGACTCCGTCGAGGGGCTGCCGGGCGCACCTCCGGCGTCATCGCTGTGTTCCTCGCGAGCCTCGTCCAAGTTCGAAAGATGGTTGGCACGGTCGCAGGCACGGGGAAGCGGGCCGAAAGCAGCTAAGAACTTCGACGTCCATTCCGGCCAGGACCTCTGCCACATGCCTTGGTAGCGATGCCAGGCCACGGCACGTTCTCCAAGGTGGCTGAGAGCCACCTGCAATTTTTGCTGGTCGGACCAGCCATAGCGAGCGCCGAAATAGTTGAGGTTATCGATCCAGAGGATCGCGTCGTCCTCGAAAGCACGGAACTCCGGGATCATACATGCACTCGGCGATGGTGATGCCGCACCAGGAGTTATCATGCCGGAGACATTGAGTTACTCGCAGAGCAACGACATGGACCGCCTGACGTCGGTGAGGGGACCGACCGAGGCATTCGAGTAACCATGGTCGGCGGCCGCGGAAAATACGGCGGGCTCTGTCCTCCCGACGGAGGTGTCCATGTCCGAGGACGCTTGGACAGCGTCCCTGTGCGGCTCATATGCCGACGCGATGCGCAGCGCCTATAGGGGCGCCACTGAAAGCCGCGTAGCGGGGGCCGTTGGAACCGCTGGTGGGTCGCGTAGCAGACGCCTCATGCATTTCACTGCAAGCATGACGGAAGTGCGCGCGTGCGATTTTCCGCTTGTGCGCGTCCCAGATAATTACTTTTGCGGTGATAGTGTGCGCAAAGGAGTTGCACATTATAATAGTGGGCGTGTGTCCGAGGTCACAGCTGTGTGGAACGACAATGTCGCCATACACGCCAAGTGTTTGCTGCAGACAAGCGTCAGCAAGCTTCCCTACGAAGTGGAGCTCATCGCACCGCTTTCTTTATAACGTCCCGATCACTAATGTCTGCGTGCGTTGACGCGTGAACCAACGTTTTTTCTCGACACAGTAGCTTCGCCCCGCCGCGGTGGTCTAGTGGCTACGGTACTCGGCTGCTGATCCGAGGGTCGCGGGATCGAATCCCGGCCGCGGCGGCTGCATTTCGATGGGGACGAAATGTTGAGGCCCGTGTGCTGTGCGATGTCAGTGCACGTTAAAGAACTCCAGGTGCTCGAAATTTCCGGAGACCTCCACTACGGGGGTCTCTCATAATCATAACTGGTTTTGGGACGTTAAACCCACAAATCAATCAATCAACACAGTAGCTTCGTTTACGTGCCATCTGTTTATATAGTCGATTTTAAGGGAGCACTGTCGCACCGGCGCATGGATTTCACGGGTGCGGCCACGTGAAGGGTCAGCGTTGGTAAAACTTTGAAACCATGCAGCACGATAAACTTGTGAAAATATGTCTCGGCAGCTTGCGCTAGTGGCGCGAGACTTATTCACTGCGGAGCTGGTGGTCACCTAGCTTGTCATAGCAGCTTGGCTACGTATTTGCTAGGTTTTTTGCAAGCTATTACCAAGTGTTGCAAAATGACGTTAGATTCTACGTGATCGTCAAAGCCTTCAATGCGCACAGGTGTCATGTTTTACTGCCAATATGCATATAGTTGAGGCGAGTGCACAGCGAACATTCTGCACCGGTGATCTCATTCCAATGCCATCAATAGGTAGAATGTAGCCGATTTCGTGCAGCACACGTGTGATTCCACGGCGCTTTTGTAAAGGAGCCGTCGCCTGCCCCACATTCTCTGGCATTGCGCTTCGCGCCATTCGTTTTTCAAGAGAGCCTAGACATCGTGTCTTATCAGTAACAACAACCTCATGTGCATTGTAGCATCTATAATGCAGGCGAGTTGACCAAGTGTAAACGTAGTAGCGTTCGCTGAAGACGTAGCGACATAAATGGAGAAATAAAAACACGGCAGTCGTTCTAACACTGCCGTAAACAAAGCTCGATTCTTTACCTTCTGCGTTGTACAGCCGCAATCCACCGCCGCCGCCGCTCTCGCTCATGAAATAGCACTGGAAACCTGTATAAGTGCGTTCCTGGCGACTTTTTTTGTGTGTGTAAGGAGCCGACAACGCAGCAGTTTTTTTTCGACATCGCTGAAGCCCGACAGAGTCGTTAAATCACGACGAAAACGCATCCACCCGTGCACTCGCGTACACGCTCGCGGGAACACTGCTCGCCCGGACCCACCAACGCTTCCGCGCCGTGGCGGCAGATGGCGTCGTCGGCGCTTTGCGCATCGCCTATAGGCGAAGGGGTGTTACCACAGGAAGCGTGAGCGCCATCCCGTGGTAACAGGAGGCCCTGCGTGGGCGTGGGTCCCATAGGTGCTTCCGGCGACAGGAGGGTTGCGGGGTACATGGTCGCGTAATCGTGGACGGCGTCCCTGGACTGGAGCACCTGCTGCGCCGATGACCCGCGAGGACGCCCTCAGCGTCTGTCTTTTGTCGACTGCGCCATTGTAATAAGAGAGACGTAGACACAGCGCCTTTGCCGCAGGCCGGCTGTTCTATTCTGCCCTCGTCTTCCTCTGCTTCGCTTGCCCTGCGCTCCTCCAGCGCGAGCGTCTTCGGCACGGCGAGGGCGCCACCTGGCGAACGAGTCCTACGGACGCGAACCACATCGGCTCCGGCTCAGGTCCATTTTCAAGAAGAATTTCTTCCTGGCGACCTGTTGCAATGATAGGAACTTGTTCCTAGCGTCACCACTGTCAAGCCTATACCGGACTTCAACCTGTGAGTGCGCTTTTAAACGTCTTAAGGCTTTCAAAAGTTCTTAGGCGAGGTCCGCCTCGCTAACCCTAACAAGCCGGCGACGCGGCTTGGACAGAACGCCGCCCCGCTGTACAGCGGATGGCGAGCGTCTCTGCGAGCGTCGCAGCCGACGAGAAGCACTCATTGCCCTCTCGCTCCACGGACCACATGATGGATACGCAGACCAGCCAAGACGCCGATACGCAGGCCAGCAATGAGCACAACGCACAGCCATGGATCACTATTACCAAGAGAGCGAACAAACGCCGACAGCTGCAACCCCATACTGTACCGACTCAACAGCTGCCCAGCACGCCGTCTGAGCCCGCTCTGCGCCAGAGCCGGCCTAAGACGCGTCTACCAAGACTCCCACCGCTCCCTGCCGAGGACTACAAGCTAGCAATCCGTCCCCATGGTGGATTAAATCTGAGCAAGGTTAGCCCCAAGACGCTACTTCTCGCCGTAGCTCATGCAGCAAAGATACGCAGTGAGAAGCCTGATATCAAGCTTCGTGTTGACGAAAATCAAAACGTGCCAACAATAAGCACCTCATCTGAAAACATCGCCACTGCACTTGGACAAATCACCAAAATTACAGTCCACGCAGCAACCTACGACATGACCTCTTATGGTATTGCGCCTGATAATTCGTGCAAAGGTGTGGTCAAGGGGGTTAGTCACCACTCCTGGTGCAACCTCATGGTGAATCTAGGCAGTGATCACCATATACTAACTACAGAGCTCCAAGTAGCTGCCACGCGCGCCCCAGAGCGCATCATAAAACTAACAAATTGGGATGCATTTAGGCGTAATCGTACAACAACTGCCCATCAGGACTCTCCCTCCCTAGAGGCTTGGATATTACAACTTCAGTCCGATTTTCAAACAGCTACCAAACTCATCGCTGCGACGACAGAAACGCCGGATGTGGACCGGCATCTGCTGCATCTCTGGGATGCCCACAGAGGCTTGACACGGCGGTGGCGGCGGCAGAAACATAACCGAAAACTTCGTCTCCGAATCGCCCAACTGGCTACTGAGGCACATGACTATGCGAACATCCTCACTAGCAACAATTGGCATAACTTCTGCGATCGACTCAACGGCTCACTAAGTACACCTCGAACGTGGCGTATACTCCGTGCTCTCTTAAATCCCACGCAGACAAAATCACACACTGCTAACGCAATCCGCACCATTCTCCACAAATCAGGGCTCGACGATACCCCTCTGCTGCACACCTTAAAGCAACACTATGTATCCACGGGCCCCCGTCCCGCCTACCGTGACTATCCACACGTACACGATACGCCTCTAGATGAGGACATTACAGAAGCAGAGGTTAGGGCAGCCTTGCAAAGCATTAAGCGTAACACAGCACCCGGGACAGACGGGATTACGTACACACTTCTGCGTAATTTAGATGACCAGTCCATCGAACATTTAACCGCATTTTACAACGAACATTGGAACAACGGCACGCTACCACAGGAGTGGCGACACGCAGAAATCATACTTATTCCAAAGCCTGGCAAGCCGCTATCCCTCCAGAATCTTCGCCCTATATCTTTAACTTCATGTGTAGCTAAACTCTTTGAACGCGTTGTCCTCTCCCGACTACAGCCATTTCTCGAAGACAATCACTTTTTTCCTGATACACTATTCGGCTACCGTCCTGGTATCTCTACACAGGACGTATTATTACAGCTTAAGGAGGACGTGTTGGATAGCCCCACTTCAAACCAGGTCCGAGCAATTCTGGCCCTGGATCTGAAGGGTGCTTTTGACAACGTCTCCCACGACCTTATTCTTGACAATCTCGCTTCATCTCAGTGTGGCTCACGTATCTACAATTACGTCAGGTCCTTTCTTTCTGACCGCACGGCCACTATTGGGTTTGGAGACCTCCGGTCGGACGTCATTCGTCTCGCAGGCAGAGGAACACCACAGGGCTCAGTTCTTTCGCCCACTTTGTTCAACGTGGCTATGGCTAAACTCCCTTCCCTATTACAGCAGGTTCCCAACATCCAGCATGCCATCTATGCAGATGACATTACAATTTGGGCAACCAAAGGATCAGACGGAACCATTCAGGACGCCCTCCAGGAAGCTGTGTCGGTGGTACAAGGCTATGCTGCTGCCGGCAGCCTCACGTGCTCAGTGGAAAAGTCGGAGTTGTTATTGGTATACAAGCGGCGCCGCAAAACCGCTGATTCTCCTGACATTTCGCTGTTTCTTGATGGCCGTCCTATCCCTCTGGTACCTCGAATTCGTATTTTAGGCCTCTACCTTCAGTCTGACAGCAAGGCCTCGCACACTACACACCTTCTGGCTCAGCAGATAACTCAAATTACACACATGATCCAACGCATCACCAATCGCAGGAGAGGCCTCTGTGAGAAGGATGTCCTCCGCTTAGTACAAGCACTCATAGTTAGTCGGCTCAACTATCATCTTCCCTTTCACAATCTCACGCTAGCTCAAATCAAAAAGATGGACATCCTTCTACGGACAGCTGTGAAGGCGGCTCTCGGCTTGCCTCCACACGCATCTACACAACGCCTCCTTCAACTCGGTGTCCACAACACCGTAACCGAACTCATCGAGGCCCAGCACAACAGTCAGCTCCGACGGCTCAGGCAGACCCGTCAGGGCTGCGCCATCCTGTCTCGT
This sequence comes from Hyalomma asiaticum, assembly GCA_013339685.2. Classification (NCBI taxonomy): domain Eukaryota; kingdom Metazoa; phylum Arthropoda; class Arachnida; order Ixodida; family Ixodidae; genus Hyalomma; species Hyalomma asiaticum. The sequence goes on from CM023483.1 coordinate 39,526,229, forward strand.
CTTGGCTACCCGATTCCCAAAAAACCCGCACAGGTACCACAACATAAACTTGCTTCTACTGTCCGCGCACTCATCAAAGTGGCTCCGATTCCACGCAATATGAATCCCTCCCGCCACGCCGGTCGTCGACGTGCCCGAGTTCAGGCTATGACACGCGTCTTTGGTGATGGTACCACAGACTTACAAGTCCTTTACACTGATGCGGCACGCTACCCAGAGAAATCAGCCATGTGTTTAGCCGTGATAGACGACACAGACGCCCTTGTGGCGTCTGCCACACTTCGCACTACAGACAGTGGTTTGGCAGAGGAGGGAGCTCTCGCTCTGGCAATTGTCCACGCTACGACATTGTCACATGACTCCCCTGTCACCATTGTAACAGATTCACAAGCTGCTTGCCGTGCTTTCGCTCAAGGACTTGTGGCTGCACATACACACAATATCCTCTCTTCTGTCTCACCGTCCGCATTACGTCCTGTGCGTATCGTCTGGACTCCTGGACACGCCTCTCTCCATGGTAATGAACGCGTTCATGCGGTTGCCCGAGAGCTGACCGGCCGGGCACCATTGGAAGGGCTGTCCAATCCAGACGACGCATCGACAGAGCCACTAAACTACAACGCTACGCTGGAGTACTACCGACAGAGCCGTTATACGTATCCTCCCCCTCATCCTTCACTTAACAGAGCAGACGCTGTCGCTTGGCGGCAACTACAGACCAATTCATTTCCTTGTCTCTATATGCTAAATCGCTTTCATCCGACTCTCTACCCCTCCTACTGCCCCTTCTGTGGATCCGTACCGACAGTGTACCACTCCACGTGGGAATGCTCTGCCCCACAGGGCGTTCCTCCCGTTCCCAACCCCACCCCTTCCTCTTGGGAGTCTGCACTGCTCAGCTTACGCCGGCAGGAACAGCAGCAGCTGGTCCAGCGGGCTCGCAGGGTCGCGCAAGGCAATGGAGCTCTGGACTGAGGGCCCCACCCAAGGAAGGCTCAGTGTGCATTTGTTATTAATAAAAGTTTATTCTCTCTCGGCACGGCGAGCTCTCCGTTTTTATACATCACAGTAGAAAATAGTTCCTGCGCCTCTGGTGCATTGTTTTTGTAACGTAGAAGTGCTTATATGTACCTTGAGCTTGAGCGGACGCGGAAATTAGGTGTTTTTATTGAACATTTGCAGCATGACGCGCTAGCATGCTGGTTGCTGTGTCTACGGTTGCCGCAACCGAACGATGGATGGAAAAAAGTTCTTTTCCATTCCTCGCGGTGGTCATAACGTCAGCAGACGGAAGATATGGCTCTACAGAATCGGGCGCAAGGATTTCGTGCCCGCTGAGAGCTATGCGAGGTAAGTGACTTGGCGGTGTTTATAAATGTAAACACTGTTGTAGGCTTCAGCCAGCCATTAGCCTCGCTGGCGCGCCTTTGTTCCTGCATATGCTGCTCCATGGGCATTATCTCAACAACGCTGTTATTGTTTCGGCAGTCTTGATGGCGCAGGTTTTCCCATTATAGTTATTTACGTTTAACATCGCGTATTTCTCACATTGATTAGCTCAGGACCCCGATACAATGGCGTTTGTTTATGTCACCATGATGCGTGTTTTCTCGGCGGTGAACGGTTAATGTGTTGGCTGAGCACTGAATCGGGAAGCTTAGAGCAATGTAGAGTGCTTCTTGCCATTTAGTTGCATTGATACGGCTGCTTGAAACAGCCATATAGGTGTATACTTAAGTTTGTGCATATCGCGTAAGGGCGTGTCACATAAGGTTATTTTTCAGGCGTGGGCGCCCTTTTATAATGTTTAGATACGAGAGCTTGTATAAGTGAACGTTTTGCATAGCGTGCAGTGAACCTACTGCAAGCTTTCCCAGATCATGTGAGCACATATATGTAAGTGTGTCAATGTGCTAGAGGCTGCTGTTATTTTGTTCAGTAAATGCCTTCATGGTACTATTACAATGTGCACGAACAACACGGAGGCGGCTGCATTTCTCTGACGTTTTTCGGGTGGCTTCAAACTTCAGACTTACAATAAAATGTCTGTCCTTGGGATTCCATTTCTGTTTTGTTTTGCCATGCCTTGCTGCGTTTTGTCGCAGGGCTCTGCGCGAGGTCGATTAAGGCAGCTTTGTCATAGCACTTTGTGTATCTTTTTTACAGGACCACTTTGATGTTAAAGGCCATTAATCTTACAAAAATTTGGCCAGAAGAAAGTGAAGCCGTATGTTACGCCGAGCATCTTCACTCATCGGCCGAAACAAACAACGAAAGCCGCCCTGCAAGCGAATGAGGGAGCAAAAGGGAGTTCATCATTCCTGCAATAAAAGTCTATTCTCACGTACGTATTAATTTATTATCCTGCATGTATACACAAACCACCTGATTCAACTTTTATGGCTATGGTTTCACATCATATAGTTGCAGAAACGCCACAAATTTATTTCCAAATGCAGTGGGCATAATGTCAACATACCCTCATAACTCCGGGGCTTACAAACTTACATGGAGAATGAAGGTGGTGGGGATAGTAAAAGGCGGAGAGCTTTGAATAAACGTAATTCTTTAAAAAAGAAATTAAAACACGCGCCTCGCAGACGCTATAGTGCGCATGCTCTATATTCTAGAACTTAGAAGGTAATGTGGTTACTGATAATTGTCAGATGCAGCGAAATTCTATATTAGAAGAAACGCGCTTAGGGTATTATGTAAACATATCCTTGGGGGTTCGGTTTAGAAGACTACGGTAATTCTGCCGAACACCGACAAACGCGATAAAACCGATAAGAGCGCATACCACTCGTTGCGCACTACTAGAAGCAATCAGTGTGCAACGAAGTTTCCGAAAGTTGCGGTAAGCCCGCAACACCCATCCCTCCCCCCATCTTTTCGAACAATAAGACAAGCACAATAAGCTAACCCAAATATCGTCCCTACTTCAATGTGAGCTGAATTTCAGATCGTGGAAACAACGCTCAAAAAATAAAAGCGCTGTATCGCCACCGCTGTGAAGCACCGTTCATTAGAATTAGGTGCTTCGAAAGCACGAGCGTTTTATTTCAAGGCTTGACGCGCACCAGGATCGAGAGGTGTTGCCCCTATCGTTTCAAGTTTCCTAAGAAGCTTACGCCGCAAATGGAAATAACTGAGTGGTTCAAGCGCGCACTGAGAGCGGTTTCAGGCGGCCGTAGAATGCACGCGAGCGAGCGGAGCGTCGTCTGCTAGCGCTGCTCCTTGGACCCCTCCAGAGGGCGCGCGTGTACTTGTCGCTACCTTTATACATATAGGGACCTTAGAGATGCATGCAAACTGCAGTTGGGTGACGATGCACTAGATGGCGCTGTACGCATTCTGTGTTCGTTCTGATTGAATGCGGAAATATCCGCCCAGGTGTACGTTTGGGCACCACCCTACAGGAAGCCTTGGGTTTTAGGGCGAACAACGGGAAGCTGAACATAGCCGCGAATGAAATAGGTAAGAGACGGTTAGAATACTGGTGGCAGAAAACTAGAGAGAACGGACAAAAATAATTATAGAGAAAAATAAGGACCTTCTGCCATAAGGGGCAGGGAACTGGGCTATGATGATGATGATTTGTGGGGTTTAACGTCCCAAAACCAGTTCTGATTATGAGAGACGCCGTAGTGGAGATCTCCGGAAATTTTGACCACCTGGGGTTCTTTAACGTGCACTGACATCGCACAGCACACGGGCCTCAACATTTCGCCTCCATCGAAATGCAGCCGCCGCGGCCGGGATTCGATCCCGCGACCTTCGGATCAGCAGCCGAGTGCCATAACCACTAGACCACCGTGGCGGGGCAGGGAACTGGGCTATGAATTTCCGTTTTTTCTATAGTATGATCGATTTGATTGAAGTAAATTTAAAAGGCATGAGAAAAATTTAAAGAGAGAGAGAAAAAAAAAGTGCTTAAATCTTCTTACGAGCCTGGTGGCGCACATGTCACCGCCCCGCTACAAAGGGGACGCTCATAGCATCCATCCATCCATCCATCCATCCATCCGTCGTCATCTCCATTTCTCGTCTCGTTTCCGAGAGGGCGCTGTCCCATAGACATGCGTACAATATGGCGGTTGGGTGAAGGTACGCTAGATGGCGTTGGCGGTGCAGCTGCTCTCCGATTGGCTGCTGCGCGGGCTGTGCCTGGGTGCGCGGGGAACGAGTGCCTCTCAGTCTCCTGGATCGTCGCCGTACGTGTCAGTCTACTTTTACGAAAAAAAAATTCGCAGCATATCCACGGAGTGAATGGGCGAAGCTCCGGACGTTCATCGTAAATCGTGCCGAGTTCCGGATTAATTTAGTTAACGCGCACGCTACGAATCCTTATGGCTCAACTACGCACAAGTGAAATCTCCCACCGGCACTTCATTGCATCAACATCCAGTGCCTATATATATATATATATATATATATATATGGGTGGCCGGTGAACGGTTCCCCCGCGCGAGCAGTCGGTATTTTTCAATCAAGAAATTCGCTAGAAGACGCTGCCTGCGCCAACGTTGTGTTGTCTCTCGCGGGTGAGGGCGCCTTCTCCTTCTTTGCGAGCTGGTGGAGCGTTCATCGAAGAAAGAGCGTTTCCATAGCCAACGCGCGCCTTTCGCTTTCTCTCTCTCACACAAGACAGCAGATGGAAGAGTGAGAGAGGTAGCGCGCCAGGAGGCACGCGCGCTCCAGTCGCGTGTGCCGGCGGCAGGCCCGGGAAGGCTCTACGTTTCAGCGATCGCCGCAGATGGCGTAAAAATCAACCGCGGCGCGTTCCATCGAGTTGCGCGCAAAGTGGAGCTACTGACTCCTCTTTTAGCGGTCGGATACTTTAGTTTGCATTTTTTCTGCTAGGGGCGCTCAACGTGAGCAAAAAATTGATATAAAAACGTATTGAAAGTATTTAACAAGCTTGGTTACAGTGTCATTTTTCATAAAGTAAGTAAAGATGTGTTTTTCTTGGACTTCATGCATAACGTACGTGCTTGAGTCTAAGTTTTGAAATTACACTGACGTGCAATGAGCAGCAGCCCATTGGTATCGATTGAGTTTCGGCCGCTTGTTTGATTCAAATTGTACCGCGGTCATTTCCTTCGACCACGCACGTTCGCTTTACGTTGTTTAGATAGGCGCTGCCACACAGCGAACCGTGTCTAACAACGGTGAATTTTACCAGCTGCGACAGTTCACTGGCATAACGGTTGCATAGCTTTCGCGTGAAAAATTGATTGCCAGAACTGAGCACAGTGCCGGAAGACAACCTAGGAAAACGGATTGATCTTGCACCATGTGGCCATAAGCACCGGTGAGTAAAAATGCGCTGCTGTGCATCTTCAACACAGATTATTGTTAAACCTGCGTCACACGCGCACATTTAATCACCATCAGGGCGGATTTCGATTACGCTCGATGGTGCTCAGCTGCGGCTATATGGTTATTCTTGAGCGTGATCAGGCCCGATAGGAATCGTGTGATGATCGCGATCTGGAAGCCATATCACGATTTGGCTAATGTCAGCGCCAAACTCGATCCAGATCAGTCCTGGTCTCGATCAAAAGTGCCCGTGTTGCAAAACGGCTAAAGGACACATTTCATGAAGTGTTATTATTTGTGCAGCTAATCAGAAGCACGGCTTCTGCGTACCAATGATGGTGTATAAGAATGTTTATTTAAATATCTCACAAATGTATAAATATCTTTACCGTGAAACATCTGTCACGGACCGCAGCATAAGCTTTGCCTCCCTCTGTCAAGTGAGTTATAGCAGGAAATGCACATAAATCCATGGTATGTTAGAGGCAAATGTACATAAGAGTATGGAGAAGGAATTCTATATTTCAATATACAAAATAGGTTCATAAGCGTTAATAGTGCATGTTTATATGCAGTGGGACAATGTAATTGCTTACTAAAGAAACAAATGTCCCTTGAGTGAGGCTTGGCTAAGCGCATCACTGAAATAGATGCTCAAATAAATCTTACATGCATGCTATTCATATTTGCAGCATTGTTGCATGCATTGTTAGACATAAATTACAAAGTTATCCATGCTTCTACCATGGTAACAGTGGCTCTTTCTTTTTTTGTTTATCAACCACAGCCTTCAAGAAACTGGACATATCTACACACACTTAGCTGCTGTAATCTCTGAACCTACCTCAAGTCAGCAGATATTGTGTTGCCAATGGAAGTAACCTCAGGTGCCGAAAAACCTCACACGGTATGTTTGTGGACATTTAATTTATGGTTATGCTTCGCTTATTTAATAGACCGAGATTTGGCTCACCATTTCTTTTTTATGGCTTCCTGATGACCTCGTTTATTTTTTCTATTCAGGACAATGGACAACAAAAGGATTGTTAGTTTTCAAGCCGCCCTTACCAAGGCGCGAGAAGCTCAAAAGTCGCCATAGCGAAGAGAGGTTTTCCTGAACTCCATCTGTCACCAAAAACAGTTTACAAGCTCAACATGTCAAAGGAATGGGAACTGTACACCAAAATGCAGCAGTAGTATGTGGTATGATAAACCAGTGCAAAACTGGCTGCACAAGTGATTTTTGATGCAAGAAGTAACCAGCGCAAGGGAAATGTGCCGGCTTAGGATTCCTTGGATAGTGACTGTCGCATGGTATCCTTCTGTAAGTGTGCGTCCACATTTGTATAGAGGATTGCATATAACATGGTGCAAAACAAGCCAGCAGTAGCGTGTCTGAGCGCAGCATTTCTTCATTGCACTGAGTGTAGATTGTTGTAAATGTGAACATTATTTTGCACAGCAATGCCAAGGAATGATACCGTAAAGCATAATGCTGTCTTCTCGTGAGCTACATTGCGAAAGTTTTTGAAAGTGAAAAATGTGTACAGGCACTTGACCCTTTGTTAAAAGACATGCTATGTAGTGGTCACCTGGAGAATAACAGCCATGACTCTACTCCCAAGTACAGTTTGATTATTAGGGCAGAAGGAAAGCTGCACATAAAATTTTAGGTAGTATTTTGTTATACAGGCTGTGTAATTTGTCATGCATTTACAAAAGTCATTCCTAGTTGCAGTGAATGAATTCTTCTGGTCTGTTAAAGGGCTTATGTTAGGAGAGACATTCCATCCACAAAGCACTGTTGCATGTGTGCAAGCAACTTGTTTTTTGTGTAAGGTTCAGTCACAGGAATACGGCAAATAATAAAATCAGGTCCAGACAAGAGACCTAAAGTACGACATCAAGTTTTAAAAAGTAAGTTTATACAGTACACAGAAGAGGTAACTCAGATCTCGTTAGAGCTGTTTGGCTAGTATTTGCTTGTATTTTATATTTGAAAGTGAAAGTGTACCGAGTGCTATTTCTTTGAACTACTATGCAGCTCAAAAAGGCCCGTTTTGAGCAGAGATTTCCCTATAGACCCCCTAGAGAAGGTGTTCACACCTCGTCTTTCTAACCAAATCCCCTTAATTTCTAAATGTTTGTAACAAGTTCAAAATCTGGTGCTCCACACCTCCCACTGATGTCTAGACCCACCTCCTAATTTCAGTTCCTGGGGAAACCTCTGGTTTTGTGTGACACCCATGCTAAGAGTGAGGCACAGCTAAAGGGTAGTGAAGAATAAAACTGTAAATCTAGCAGCCACTCTGACGATTATGCACTCACAGAACCAGGAAAGATTGACTCATTTGCTTATCAGTTGATCAGCAATGGACAGGCAAGGGTATAGCTTGATCTTTGGAAACTGTCTTCTGTAACGGCCTTGAGAAATATGTGTGCCAGTTGAAATGTTTGCTTCGGACTGAGGCTTTCGTTGCTAGCCAACTGTCACTTGATTGAAGTGTTTATACCACAGCAAACCCTTCACCTCTTTCGAATACATAAACCAAATTAATCTTTCAACGGGATAACGTAAAGTAAATTTTGCTTTACAAGTGCTATATAATATACGAGTTGAGAAGCACTGGAAGATGAGCTAGTTAGTAGCAGTTTGGCTGTAACAAAACAGTTCAGACAGGGACGCAGGAGAAGGGAAACTGAACGCAATATCAAGATCACAGAGTACGTACACAAAAATAGTGGTTTATTATCACTTTTTAAATTTTTTTTTTCATAGCCATGTGCCCCTCGCCAAGTGTTGTCAAAATAGTGTATCAGGATAATCTGCTGACACTACACCTTTGGCGAAATTTTGATGCTGCCTGTTTAATAACGCCAAAGTCGATAAACACAGACGTGTAGAGTGAGACGGGCGACAGCGTGCACAAATACAGTATGTATACAGTGCTGTGCGACTGAAACGTGATACTCGAATCGCGCGATGGCCGGCGCATTCCGTGCTATTGGAGCGCGTTTGATAATGACATAGGAACCGAAGTGAATCACAATGCTTCAGAAAGCCTACTGTTTTCATTGAGTACACGAACGAATCAGCTCGATGGCCTCAGAGCAAAGCGACGACGCAGAAAGCATCGTCAGCCGCGCGCTTCGAGTACTGCGTTTCAAGGGCAGCCCAGCGTAAACATGGTTGTCTGAAACATCGCTCTGCTTACGAACAGAATGAGATAAATTTCAGCTTGTAATTTTATTAAACAGACGGCTATTTATGTTGCCTGTACGTTAAAATCTGTCACCGACAGCATTGCTTGCTTATATGTACGCTGCATCCATCACGATTGCCAATAAAGGACGTAAGCTTACTTGCTTGGTGCGTTTATTGCCAGTTGAGGCCTCTAGGTCACCTGGCGACATAGCAGAAATATTTGTACTCGTATTAGAGTGCTGTACCCGAGGATAACGCCTCGAGACAGCAGTAACCGCACGCCTAGGACCAGCGAGCGAGCAGCGCGACCAGCCGCACGCAGCAGCAACGCAACCGCCATATTGTATTACGTGGTGATGATGATAGCTTGCGCAGTGCCATCTCTCGGTCGTATACTTTAGTTCACGACGCCACCGCTACCCTTATTTTCGTTGCACTGTCAAAGGTACAGTTTCCCTTCTCTACGTTGGTCATAGTATAGGTGTTCTGTGCCGGCGGCGCGAGGTGGCTACATACAAACGACGACGACTACTACTACAACAGAGGAGGGAACGACCCACACCCTAAGGAGCTTCGCCCCTAAAAAATTCCGAAAGTTGTGTCCTAAGCGGGAATCGAACCAGGGACCCCTCACTTGTGAACGCGCGGCGCTAGCCACTACGCCACGAAGCGCACATAGATACATGCACCACGATGACACTAAATACCCAACATTAACGAAAGACTGCCCGTTTTCCAACGCGTTTGTGCTATCGCGTTACGGCCCGTGTAAGAAGCTGGCGTAAGACGCTGTGGCCTCTCCGCCTGCGGCCGCATTTTCGATGGAGGCGAAAATGCCAGAGGCCCGTGTACTGTGCGTTGTCAGTGCACGTTAAAGAACCCCAGGTGGTCTAAATTTCCGGAGCCCTCCACTACGGCCTTTCTCTCCTCTCTATCTCTTTCACTCCCTTTGCCCCACCCCCACGGACGCTTAGCCGTGCTCCCTACATGGGTTGCAGAAATTAGCGTCCTTTCCTAACCGAACCACAATCATCATCATCATCATCATACTCTCTCAGCAGTCATGTGATGGCGTCGGCAAACGCGGTGCGCGTTCCGGCCCGTGTAAGGGGCTGCGTAAGACGCTGTGGCCTCTCCCCCTTTCTAGAGTGTACTGCACGTTTCTAACGCGTTTGTGCTAGCGTCCCGTCAAACGCGAAGTGTTTCTCACGAATACAGTGTTTCTCACGTCTTTACATGATGATCGACTGGGCGAATTACACGGAAGATTCATGGTTTACGATGATTCCCTCCGTGTAGCTTCGCCCACTCATCATCATTCACCCCGTGGATATGCTGTGATTTTTTTTTCCCTTCCTCCGTGGAACGGGTACCGTTAGGCCGGCGGAGTCACGATCCCTGTTTTCTATAGACGAGGCGGGCCGTCGCGAATCTCCTGTTCCGGCACCCCTGCACGCAAATATTCATTCTACACTGTTCTTGAAGCGATAAGAATTGTTGCTACAAGATGCCGAGTACTTGCAGCTGAAGAACCAACAGAACCACGTGTCACAACTGAAGGGCAGCTGCTACGAGACCCCGGGCTGATCATTTTCTTTAAAGGTTGGGTGGCTCGTGCGTTCCGTAGTAGTGCTCTACGCCTCCTCCTTTGAAGTTAGGTTCGCGCTTTCACGATGCAGGCCGGAATAATCGGGAAATAGGTGCTAAGTGCGCACAGCAGAAACGTCGTGTGCAAAAGCTTCATTTTCTTGTATTTTGGGGGGTTAACGATACCCATAAACTAACAAAAATGTAACCTAATTGCTTAAAAATATCGGCACTTGTATGAATGAATGAATGAGCAATGTAAATTTGTCTTGTAAAAAACAGTGTTAAGCGGGACGGATCCATTGAGGAAAGTTGGTCATTAAAATTAGGCAAACTTGTGTGACACCCGACTTCATACCCTTCAGCACGATTATCTTGAGCTGAAGTATTCTTTACTTTTACGTGCTACCGTTTGCTATAAAAGAGAACAGCGTCGACCATAGGCGTCAAAAGCTCATGAAGCGAACGGAAGAGCGCGGCGCCAAGCCGCCCGCACGCGGCAGGGGCGTCTGCTACAGCGATCCGGTTGATAGCAGCGCCATTGCAGCTTGCGACGCAAACCGTACGCCGCGGAGAGCGGAGACCGTCGGCAGAATGGCCAGTATGTTGTCTATTTTATAACCTGCTAATTTTTAAATCTTTAGCGGCGACGCATAATATAATATCTTGACCGCTAATTATAGCCAGAAAAAAAGAAAAAGTCTTTTTAAAAGCGAAACTGCATGCCAGGCGGCGCTGGGGGCGTTTCCGGGTGCCATTCCTCCATGGGCCCGAGCAGTTCGGATGGCGATCTCGCGAAACTGGGCCTGCTCGGTGAGTGTGCGCGTTTCAGCAGCCTCTCGAAGGAAAGGAAGGAGCAGTGTAACACCCTTTCCGTGATGCTGGTCCGCGCTTGGCCGTGTACTGCTGTCGCACTGGGTCGGCGCGGGCCCCACGCCTATCGCGCTTTGCTTGTCTTGTTGCGGGCCCGCCCTGCTGCGGCGGCGCCCGCCCGGTGGGACTCCGGGGTGCGCTTGCTTACACGCGGTTTCGGTTTTCATGAATGACAACCACCAACTCATGTTGATCCCATTTGTGGCCGCACTAGAATCATTCGTGCACGCATATCCATAGTCAGCGTGTCCCGTGTACTCCTTGAATGACACCCCTGAGCTTCACAGAATGGTTGTTAGTAGTCCGTACTTCAGAGAGCAGAGGACAGAGGGGACTTTATTAAAGATGCACTCACTAGCCAACTCCACGCTACGAGAAAAGTAAAAATCCGGCACGGACCTGTGCTCCCGCCCAGTTGCCTCACGGCAAAAAGAAAAAAAAAAAAGAAATCCGGTATAAAAGCCACAAATTTCTCTTGTCTTGTTTGACATCTGTACAGGTCAACCAATGGCTCGAGTGCGCAGGGGTAGCCTGCAAATATTTCGTTAACTCCGAAATATCTACCGTTCTATTTGTTTATAGCGCAGTTGGCTTGAACAAACACCTTGTTGGTCCGTGAAACTAAAACACCTAGGAGGCTTCGTCAAATGAGTGATGTCAGTCGTAAGTACGGCTTTCCAAGGTGTGTTAGCCCTGCTGCATGTTTAGGACGCAGTTTTCGTTAGACAGTTTTAATCTTAAAACTCGTTTTCAATGACACTCTTGCACCATACGGACATGGTAACGCATTCGTGTAGCAAATTACTCGAAGGGGCATACACACAATGAACGTGCACTGATTTTTGCTGCTAATATATAGTCCAAAGAAGTGAGCAAGTACCCTCGCTGCTCATGCACCGTCTTGATAAATCCAGCTTTTTAGAAGACGAGATTTCATTATAGACAACGCACAGTGAAACTAACCGCGTATAAATGTAACTGAACCACGGAAATTTCATCTGAAGACTTTGCGAACAGTACTGGACATAAAAAATGAAGCGTAAAAGTTCATATTCGACGTTGAGGTATTCTGTAGCGTGCTTCATAGTTGGGCAAAGGTGTGAAACTTGCTCTGCACAGAACTGCGTCCAGATTGAACTCTTCGATAATTTGGTCAAACTTATCTGCAGCTTTAGATCATTGTAACGCAACCTTACGGTGTAGCGCACTTAACGCACGAGAACATCAAGCAGATAAATGTTCGCGTGTTTTATTTCGAAACAGTTAAACGCTTGCTGTTTTGTGTTCTCTGTTATCCTATACTTGGCGCGTTACACCTTAATCATACGTTTTGATAAGGCCTATATCGTGAACGTTATGTTAAGTAGCCTTGCAGACACATTAGTTGAACACACCAGCCTAAATTTTTATTGGGATTTATTGTTTTGGAGGACTTTATTATGGAACAGACCATGGTAACTTAATGCTAATTATACCCCGTTTCAAGCGTGGACAGCTGGGCCTGCCGGTGCCTGTCGGATGGCACTTTTTTAGCACAGTGAGGATAAGAACAAAGAGGACACACTGGACATACGGGCGGCGCTATACTCACAGCAATGAAATTTCATTTCTTCGGCCGAGCCTGAACAAAAGAACGTCCTAGCACGCGTCAGAGGCCACATGACCCGCGTAACGTTCTGGAGCTAGAGCGCCTAAGAACAAATAACAAGGTTGAAGGATGACGTTATTGTTATAGAATGCGCAAGAACAAAGGTTTTTTGTCGGACAACGTTACGGAAGTTTTGTTGATGCAAGGACAACCGTAAGAACCAATCTGATCGATTTCAGTGATGAACCTCGTCATTTTTGAATTTGTTCTTACCAACTATTAGAGTTTGGTCGAAAAGGGGCATGCACGTGCATGTACGTTCCTGGCAATGGACTGCAAGAAACCCGTCTGAAGCCGTCTTACTAACTTTGTAGTCTTGCTCCTGCAACCGTCCATTTACACAACGACCCATTTGTCCGATGTAACATCGGCTACAGGGAAACGGTATGCGATAAATAACACCTGCTTGGCATTCAATGTACTTTTGTTCTTGTGCTTGCTGCAACTTACTTGTAACCTGTTCGTTTGGTCCATTTTTTGCACAAACCCACCAGTTTTCTTGTTGCTGAGAGCACAACCTGCACACCATCACGAGCGCCTATTTTGTATTGGTTGTGCGAGATTCGCTGAATACATGGGATGACGGCTACATTGCGCGTCTCAAAAGGGGTGACGTTAGTGCAGGATGCAACGCGAAGTTTCTATGAGTGTCCCTTCAGCGACTGACACCTATATGTCTGTAGGACACCCAGATTTTCAGAGTCGTGACACCTGCTCATTCGAACTGTTTTGCACTAAATGGCAACAGGACTTGTCAAGGGAATTATTGAAACACATCTTAGTAATACTGCGTTTTATGAGTTTCGAATGACCGTAATGAATTGCTAATAGCGCCTTGTTGGCCCTAGGAGCATACCACCAACAGCCAATTTCACCAATCTGTGAAAACAAATATTTCTTATAGAAACCTTATGGTTCCTTAAACAGGCATTTCGATGGTGAGGTCAAGAGGATAAAAACGATCACGCATATCTAATATACGATGTCGTCACACTCATTCTGCAATCGCGCGAACTGCCTATCTAAAAACAATAAAATCATCGACATACCTAAATATTTGCGTGCAATTTATATGTGGCTGCATGTGCACAGACTAGGTGCGGTCAAACTTGGCTAAATGCAAGTCACTCACTATAGGAACAAGCGAGGAGCCAGTGCACACTTGTTTACAAAGGAGGAAAATTTTTCCTCCTTTGCAGTTGAATAAAAGATGAAGGGAGCTAAAAGCGAAGCAATTATAAAAAAAAAAAATGAGCGACGGAGACTTCGCTAGAAATATACGCGGGCCCATATTCTTAATACATTCTTCGATTCAACATAACATGTGATCATGTGGCAAAGAGTAATATAAATCCGCCACAACTACTGAAAAGGCCTTCAGGCCAATATCTGCATAGGCCTTTCCAAAGTCTAAGGCATCATTAGAATTCTTTACCAGAAACGGGTCTTTTACTTCCAACCGTGTTACGAGGCTAGCCGCTTTGGCTACGTGCCTTTTTAGGAGATAACCCGGAAAGGAACACCTTCATCTAGCGTTTTGCCACTTCGAAATACATCGAAGGACATTCTTTGACTTCCTGCGATGCTTCTGTGCAGTTTCTTTTCACGTGGCGATTTTCTGAAGAAGGCCAGCAGAGCTTGATTGATTACTGGGGTTTTACGTCCCAAAACCACGGTATGATTATGAGAGACGCCGTAGTGGAGGCCTTTGAAAATTTCGATCGCCTGGGATTCTTAAACGTACATTGAAATCGCACGGGTACACTGGAAAGCCGACAGAGATGTGCTGGCTGTTTTTAGTGAGCATAGGGCAGTGGCTTTGCCTGCAGTAGAGGCCCGTGCTATAAGGAATGTGTCTTCAAAAATTGCGCCGAAGTATCACAAAATGTGAAAGAACGTCCTTAGATGTATTCTTTAGTGGCAAAACGCACGAGGAAGGTGTTCCTTTTAGGGTTATCTCCAAAAAGGTACATGGCAAAATCACTTTGACGTCGTCCACTTCTTTCGTACCACTGCATCCATGTTTAGCAGTTGAAACGAGTTCTAAATCTGCGCCAACGAAGGTGCTTCAAAAAGAAATGTCCGCTGAACAGCTTACTCTCGCTGCAGCCATCGACTTTGGGACCCTCGTCTGCATATTTTCTGTCTCGCATTTTGTCGTATACTAGAACAATATATGACTCTGACCTTGTCATTTGACATGGAGGATAATGATTTAAAATGTTGGAGAGTGGCAAGAGTTGCTTGAAACAAGCTGAGTATCTAAGTTCATAGAAATGCAACCGTGCAACATAACGCACATAATTGGTGGGATCTTACGTACCAGAACTGCATGCGATACGACCATGTGGCGAGCACCGGAGGCGTACTGGGACTAACGTCATTTCGCGGTGCACGAGAATTGCACAGTTTCAGTACAGGAGTACATGCTGCAGCTTTGCCTTGAGTATGAAATCTCGTCTTGTTCGACATTTGCCCGGTTATCCAGACACGACGCCATCACATGAAGTTGCTATGCACACAGTGCGACGCAGCGAGGAAACATGCGTTGATGAGTCTTAGTGGTAATCAAGAAGAAATGAGTGAAGGCAGGGCATGCAATGAACACTGACGAAAACACTTGATCTATTTAATAAACAAGCTAGCCGTTGACCCAGTGATGCGTATTAAGTAACAGTATTAGAGAATTTCGTGGCTCAGCACTCAGTGTAACGTTGTTTTAAAACCTTGCACGTGAGTTGCTGCATTGCCATCTAAACCTGGATGTCGAGAGTCATTCTGTGTAGCTTCTGATTTTGCATCGCACAGTGGCGTATCTATCTATCTATCTATCTATCTATCTATCTATCTATCTATCTATCTATCTATCTATCTATCTATCTATCTATCTATCTATCTATCTATCTATCTATCTATCTATCTGCATGTCTGTCTGTCTGTCTGTCTGTCTGTCTGTCTGTCTGTCTGTCTGTCTGTCTGTCTGTGGGCAGGGGGGAAGCCAGAGAGGGTGTTTCGATGTCAACACCCCCCACCCCTCTCCCCGAAATGTTCTGAGCGCTGCACAACCGTCCCCTCCCCCTATTTTCCACCTTTTTTTCTGCCCACTATATCGTATAACGCCTCCTGAAAAATGCTTCTGGATACGCCAGTTACATTTAGCCCGGTTAGCATCGCCGTCTCATAGAATATTCATTAAGATGAGTACCTTCTCTATAGAAGGCTTGAATTATTTGAGTTTCCTCGCAACAGAATTGTGTCTCCTTGTACGTACATTCAGGTTACACTACGCGCTGTCAAATCTGTAGGATTTAGTTAAACCATGGTTTACAATTCTTCTGGTGGATTTCACTTTGATAAATTCATTTCCTTTTCACTAAAGTCCCTGCGCCATGTCAAAGGGCTTGCGTGCCCGGGGGTTGCTACGGCGGTTGTTGGAAATGGCTATTTCCACCATGGCCGCTGACACCGACGCCGGATTTTCTCCAACACGAGCTCATTAACGCTATCACGTTGAAATTTCACGAGCCCGCCTTGTGTTGGTTAACCAAGAGAGATGGCTATCATTTGTATACATAGATTGCGATCGTAATGTATGCATAACAAGTAGAAAAAGTACTGTTATGACTCGAAGCAACCCGACAGGATCGAACTCAGGCCGCCGAGGTGCTAAGCAAGCACGCGCCACTCGTCCACGGCAGGTTTTCCCAGTCGGTATATATACCGATTCCATCAGCACTTGTGGTGGTGGTGGTACCAGCGCGCGTCGTTGCGAAAGTGGCTCGTATGTGCATATCGAGTGACGAAAGGGAAAAATTAGCATCCACCCGTTTGCAGCACAAGGCTACAATAATATCCACACGGATTTCTCGGGAATGAAAGCTTCCTAGTTGTCGAAAAATACGTCCTGGCGTTGGTCCCGGGTTCGAAGCCCGGAGCAGGAAGCAAAAAGTCGATGGCGCACTGCAGCTCTTCGAGACGCATAGTGCTGCTAACGAAGTTGAAGTAGCGGCGCCGGCAGGAGGTTTATGTGGCCAACATGCCGGGCAGATTAAGGCTTTTTGTTGCATCGGTTTTGGATATAACGATAGAAATCAAAGTTTGCGTGCAACGGGTCCCGTGTGATGGTAGTGGTACTACGCCTCATCGCTTGACGCTGCCTTCGACGCTTCGGTTGGACACGATATGATTGCTGAAAGGCAGGGAGTCAGTGAGGTATCGGAGACCGACCAGGTGCCGTATAATCGGCATTAATTGTGCGATGTGTAATGGCACCGATGGTGTCGAGGCAGCACGTTTGGACGGCGCGCCTGTGGTGGAACCGTCGCAGGTAACCCCTAAAAGGGGCTGTAGGGTGTGTCACGCTGGTTATATAGCCGAACGGCTAGAGTGGCATGTGTGGATGGTTTCAGCAAAAGCCTCAGTCCTCAACTGTGGCCGCCGTGGCCGCAGCATTGCGCAAGATCGGCAGTGGTTGGTAAGGTGCGCGAACTTCTGCTGCGGATGATCTTAAACATAACTTCGGTCGTTGATGGCAGGCCGTACGTGCAGTCCAGTCCGATGCTATGCCGTCATGAGGGTCGGACAGCAAGGACGGTGATGTCTCCAGAACAAGAGGGTGAACAGCTGGTGACACATGCCCATTGCGGGCGACCTGGCAGCCAGCGTGGTGTCTGTGGTGCGGCTACTATCGCGAGCCGTCGAAAGTCTGGAAGGACCGGTACATGAGGTGGACCACGTGGCAAGGTTTCAGCAGTAGCCAATCTCCTGGTCAATAGGCTGATGGAACCAAGAGGGCGGCCTTGGCGTGACGCTTGGATACAGGTATGAGTGCGTTTGAAAGCGTGGGAATGTAGAGAGTATTTCAGTTGGCGTCGGGCGGGGTCAGCAGCGGGCTTAGTAGCGAAACTGGTGGCACCACGCACTGCGGCTTAGATGAGCCGAACATCTCTGGAAATTGTAGGCGGTACGGTTTCCCGTGTTGTGGCGCGGAGATTGTCATAGGGCTGTTGGCTTGAAGCCGATGCTGCCGCGATATTTTATTTATTTATTTACTTTCACTACCCTCAGGGTATCAATACGTTATAGAGGGGAGGGGCGTACTTAGAACACAAAATAGTTAAGGTAACAACAAGAGTGAAACATGGATAATGAATTTTAGCCGGGAGGACGTGGAAGAGGGCGGTATTATTTCACCGACTGAGCGGTGACATCATCGATTTCGAGGACGGCATCAAGCCATGCAAAAAAGAAAAAAAAAATTACAGCATATCCACGGAGTGAATGATGATGAGTGGGCGAAGCTCGGGATGTTTATCGTAGATCGTGCCGAGTTCCGGATTAATTTAGTTAACGCGCATGCTACGAATCCTCACGGTTCAACTGTGCACAATGCACAAGTGAAATCTCCCACCGGCACTTCATTGCAAGTCAAGATCCAGTATATATATATATATATATAGTTGCAGCAAGGAAATCACGTTGGCCCCGGTACAATAAGGAACAAAAGGGAGTACGACGCACGTTGATTTTTGCACAGTATATTTACTGACGTTTCGGCTGGTGGACCAGCCTTTGTCAAAGTAACATGTACATGTCAACGCGATTCTTTATATACTATATACATGAGAGAGTGTGGGCGAAGTAGTCCAGCGATTACATGATTCATTGCGTGCAGTGCTCATGACGGTACAGTTAGATATCATGCGGAAAAAAATAAAAGAAAAAAGTACAGAAATCATCACTCTTCGTGCACACAGCGTGACGATGCAAGAACACGTGATCGATGGTTACAATGGAAACATGACCATATCAGAGCGCTGCATGACAGCGCAGCCAGATTATACGCTATAGGACATACACAGCTTGATGCACGATGTATACAGCTCTCTTGTACGATATACACAGCTCAGTTATTGCGATGGGAATGAGTAGTCAGGGCTTTTTATTGGCACGTGCGTGGTGAAACACGGTCCCGCGCTTATTCGCATGGTGACAGTGGCGATTAATGAACGCAACTAAATATAAATCATGGACACATAGATATACACAATCACACAGGCATTACAGACTAGAATCCGACAAGTGACAACGGCGATACTTGAATCAGGCTTTCATTCTCATCACGATCGTGAAATCCGAGAATCTTATCTCATCTATAAATTCAACACCGTATCATCAGGTATAAACGAAAGTACAGGAACTCTTTCTAGCGTGCCCACCAAGCATCATCAACCTTAATTGTGACAATTAACTAATTACGGTCAGTTTGGCACTTGAACCCACGGCCTGTGACGTCATCGGTTGAACTTGTCGAATACCAGTCTGTAATGCCTCTTTGATTGTGTATATTTATGTATGCATGGTTTATTTATTTTTTTAGCTGCGTTGCTTAATCGCCGTTGTCACTTGTCGGATTCTAGTCTGTAATGCCTGTGTGATTGTGTATATCTATGTGTCCATGATTTATATTTAGTTGCGTTCATTAATCGCCACTGTCACCATGCGAATAAGCGCGGGACCGTGTTTCACCACGCACGTGCCAATAAAAAGCCCTGACTACTCATTCCCATCGCAATAACTGAGCTGTGTATATCGTACAAGAGAGCTGTATACATCGTGCATCAAGCTGTGTATGTCCTATAGCGTATAATCTGGCTGCGCTGTCATGCAGCGCTCTGATATGGTCATGTTTCCATTGTAACCATCGATCACGTGTTCTTGCATCGTCACGCTGTGTGCGCGAAGAGTGATGATTTCTGTACTTTTTTCTTTTATTTTTTTTTTCCGCATGATATCTAACTGTACCGTCATGAGCACTGCACGCAATGAATCATGTAATCGCTGGACTACTTCGCCCACACTCTCTCATGTATATAGTATATAAAGAATCGCGTTGACATGTACATGTTACTTTGACAAAGGCTGGTCCACCAGCCGAAACGTCAGTAAATATACTGTGCAAAAATCAACGTGCGTCGTACTCCCTTTTGTTCCTTATATATATATATATATATATATATATATATATATATATATATATATATATATATATATATGGGTTGCCAGTGAACGCTTCTCCAACGCGAGCAGTCGGTATTTCTCAATCAAGAAACTCGCTAGGAGACGCTGCCTGCGCCAACGTTGTCTCTCGCGTTTGCCGGGGCAGTGTCGAGTTTGCCGGGGAGCGCGTGGCTCCCGGCGCTCGCGGCGAGGGCGCGAGCCGTCTCGTTTTGCTTTTAGAAAACATCTGGCGTCTTTCGTTGGTTTATTTCATCAATCAACGGTGTTTTGAACAAAATTTTTATTGTTTAATCACGCACAGGAGAAATCTCACCAGGCACTACCTTGGAGATAAACAATGGCTGCTAATGGGAATGAGAGACAGAAGAAGTCGGCTTTTAGCTAACACTTACACTTCTACTTCTACTAACGTTTCCTACTGGAACATGCCAATGGCTGCTAATGGGGAATGAGAGACAGAAGAATTCGGCTTTTAGTTAATGCGCACGCTGCGAATTTTTATTGTTCAACAACGCACAGGAGAAATCTCCCACCGGCACCACCTTGGAGGTCAAGATCTGGTACTAGCGTTAAGACTGGTTACACACTACTACGACGGGGGACGAACGGGTGCCGCTATAAGGAGCTTCGCCCCTAATGAAAGACCGCCCGAGCACTCCGTACAGGTGGTTAGCCAGCGAAGCTGAAACGTGCGGCCCCGGTGTTTAGCCATGGGTTAATCCCTACGGTGTACCTAAGCCTTTCTGAATTATTCGTTACATGTTTTTGTGTGTTAATGAGGCTGCACGCACATTTACCACAGTGTTTATTTCTCGTGCCGCACGCTGTGCTTCGCGTGATCGGTGATTATGTAATGAGCGGTTCTTTGCGCCGGGGCCAACTCACGCCGAAAGCAGTCGTTGGCCCCGGCGAATTGATGCTGCTTAGAGTTACTCTATACGCTACCGCAGGTAGCAGAGTTGCGCGTAGGTCCGCCATCTTGGCCAGCAAGCAACCAAAGCTATGCGGCGAAGCCACGCTCAGTTTTTGCAGGCGGCATCCCCGACCGAGCATGGGCAGTTTTCCAACGCTCGTAGACCGCTTTGAAGCCTAATTGCAAATAAAACGCAGCGACAGCTTAGAGACGAGACAGGTTAAAGACGTTGCTCTTTTTAACACGCACGGCATAAATACATAAATACACAACCGGTCATTTTGCGTTCCGACAGAAATGCTGCAGGACTAATCTCTAGCCACTGTGACAACGTAACTAAAAAAAAATAACACTTTCTCAGCACTTCGAGTTGTCCCGCAACATGCGCGTCTTGAAATCAACGCTCGGAACGCGCTCCAACGCAGGCAAAGTTCCGCTGGATTCGCTTTGAACCTGAGCAGCGAACTGCAGCGGCGGCGCCGAGAAGCACAAGAGTTGGCCTGAACGTCACCTTCTCTGCAATGCTCGGTTGCTTCGCAGCTGGCGGCGTTTGGAAAACAGACGCGCAACTCTTTATGCTAGCATAAATATACAGTAACTCTAATGCTGCTCCGCCCGCAACGCCACCTTCCCGTCGCTTTCGTTCGAACTCGAGCATCTCGAGTTATCTTGGTGTCGTGGTTAGCAGCATCCCCCTGCCATTGGCGCTTGCGTTCCGCTTCGCGATTTAGCGCGTCTTGGAAGGCTGCGGTATCCTCGGTATGCAGTCGCTGCTTGCGCTTGGCCACCTGGGCCTGTTCTTGTGCCCGGACTGTAGCATCGACCCGGCGAACACGAATTCTCTCACGGTTCTGCTGTCGGTGCTGTTCTTGATGATGATGATTATTGTGGTTGGGTTGATGATGATGGTGGGAGAAAGGGAGTGACAGATAGAGAGGAGAGAAAGGCCGTAGTGGAGCTCCGGCTCCGGAAATTTAGACCACCTGGGGTTCTTTAACGTGCCCTGACAACGCACATTACACGGGCCTCTGGCATTTTCACCTCCATCGAAAATGCGACCGCCCCGGCCGGGATCGAACCCGCGTTTTTTGAGGTGGCAGCCGAGTACCATAACCACTACACCACCGCGGCGGACACGGTGCTGTTTTTCGAAAGCTGTCTGCTGTTCGGGAGTTCGTGCGATCCGTCGCCTACCCATGTGGAAGTTGTTAGCTGAAAATGCTGCGCGCGGCCGAGGTGGCACGGCTGCGCTACGGGATGAACGACGTCACTGACGACGCACGGGCGCGTTCGGCGCGAGCGCGGGGAAACGCGGTTGGCGTCGGCAGCAGCTTGTACGCGTCCCACGATGGCTTGTTTCACTCCTCTCCACCTCGCTTCTGCTGTGTTTCGCGACGCTATACTGCGGGCGCGGTGGTGTAGTGGCTACGGTACTCGGCTGCCACCCAAAAAACGCGGGTTCGATCCCGGCCGCGGCGGTCGCATTTTCGATGGAGGCGAAAATGCCAGAGGCCCGTGCACGTTAAAGAACCCCAGGCGGTCTAAATTTTCCGGAGCCCTCCACTACGGCCTTTCTCTCCTATCTCTTTCACTCCCTTTCCCCCATCCCCACGGACGCTTAGCCGTGCTCCCTACATGGGCTGCAGAAATTAGCGTCCTTTCCTAACCGAACCACAACCAATCAATCAATCAGCTAATGGCGCGCGTGCTTGGGTACAACCACGGAGGAAGAAATGTGGGTACAACGCAGAGAACGACGTCACTGGACGGCGCAGCCAATAGAGAAGTTCCTGTGCACAGGAAGCGAACGGATGTTCGTTTTGATTAGGCCTATGCAGCTTTTGCTGTAATGTGATGATGATGATGATGATGACGATTTTGGTTCGGTTAAGGAAAGGGTGCTAATTTCTGCAGCCCATGTAGGGAGCACGGCTAAGCGTCCATGGGGGTAGGGGGAAAGGGATCGAAAGAGATAGAGTGGAGAGAAAAGCCGTAGTGGCACGTCATGAATGGCATGATTTACATGAAACGGTCTTGGTGCTCTCCGGGCCATTTCGTTAACGCTATGTATACGAAAATTGGTATGCCACAACATGACTGCATGACGAAAATGAATGACGGGTCATAATATGAAAATCATGACACGCATGTCATGAGCGGCATGACTTACATGCCATGGTCTTGGTGCTCTCCTGGCCGTTTCGTTAATGGGATGTATGCGAAAATTGGTATGGTGCAGCATGACTGCATGACGACATAATTGACACGTCATAACACAAAAATGACATGCACGTCATAAGCGGCATGATTTGTGTGCCACGGTCTTGGTGCTCTTGCGCCCTTTTCGTTGCCTTCATAGTGTTTCCAACAGCCTACTCCAGACCACTTGCCACAGCTTCACCCGTTTTGAAAAATGGTCAGTGATTCTCGCAAATACAGATTCCCTTAGCTGATCTGGGGTGTGGATCCGCTACGCCGCATGCAACGATTTTCCCGTGGGTACGGACTTCCTACGGATTGCATGAGGCCCGATGGTTTGCCCCGTTGGTGGTGGAAACGGTCGTTGGTGGTGGAAATGGCAGGATTCCCTGGTGTTTCTGCTGGTGTGGCCGTGCTGTGCCTTGCTCAACAACGGTACCTCGAAGCACAGTCTTGTTTGAGACCAACCAATTTTTTCGGGGGTTGATGGTGATGGCCGCGACCTGCTTGCTTTCAATATAATGGTTAGGTGAATCTGATGTTCATCTACGGTTCGCAATTCCTATAAGCCGACACATAGTTCAGTTTGGCATCTCAAAGCACAGTATTCATGGCACGTTGAAATATGGCAGGTGTAATGCGTAATGCGAAAGGTAATCACAAAAGTTCGAACAGTCCCACATAGCAAGTGAAGGCAGAACTTTCAGCATCGCACGCCGCTAACGGAATTTGTAGGAAGCCTCTGCTGCAGTCACGGTTGTTACAGTATGGGTTCGGGGAGCAGGCACAAAGAGGCAAAAGCAGTCTTGGGAAGTTACTAGTAACGCGTTACCAGTAACTAGTTACTATTTTCAGTAACTTGTAACTGTAACTAGTTACTTTTAATTTA
This sequence comes from Hyalomma asiaticum, assembly GCA_013339685.2. Taxonomy (NCBI): domain Eukaryota; kingdom Metazoa; phylum Arthropoda; class Arachnida; order Ixodida; family Ixodidae; genus Hyalomma; species Hyalomma asiaticum. Next base: position 39,549,885 of record CM023483.1, read on the forward strand.
AAGGAACTTCTAACTGTAACACTGTTACATTTTACACAGTAACTGTAACTGGAAATACTGTTACAGTTACTTCCTTTTTCGAAAATATATCCAGCAGCAACACCCGCAGTATCGCGATACAATATCGCGATGTTGCTCGTAAATACTTTCGACTATCTGTATCTCTATATTTAGGTATATTTGCAAAATGTATTAGTATCTCACCAGCGGAATATTTTTACGACCTGTCGCTTGTATCGCGATGCTATGCTGGACAAGGACGTCTTCTCGCTTTTTCTTTTTTCGGAAATGGGCTGATGTGTTTCCAGGGGGAAATGAGTTTTTTCTACGAAGCCAAGCAAAGCACCGCAAGTGGGCAACACAAAAGGTCGGCGAAGGGTCCTCCCCGCCCCCATGCAGAGAGAGGTGCTCAACATGGCAGTATGGTGGGCGTGAGTGACGAAGGACGCTCCTGTTCAGAGGCCGGTGCAGCATCGTTAATTTTTTTTCGTGTGGCCAGCCATTTCTTCATGACAACCCGCGCGGAAACCACCCAGAAACAGACGCTTTGAAATGCTTCGGACACGTTCAGTTCTCCAAGTGGCGGTACTTTCAGAAAAGCGCTTCCCAAAATAGCAGCGACAATGTGGCTCGAAGGGCCCGATCCTGTGTGTCGCGTCTCAGGATGAACTCCTATTTCATTTACTAGCGAGCAGCAGTTTTTTGCGGCACGAGGCTGTCCCAGTGGATTTTTGAAATGAATTACAGACAACTAATAAGAAAATTGTAGCAATCGATAAATAGTTGTTACAGCAAAATGGGTCATACACAGCGATTGCTGGCGTTGGGCTTTTGGGTGAGCGCCTTCCCATTCCGTTTATCTGGCATTTCTTTTTTATCTGGCTTTTAGCTGGATTCTAGTTCATTATCTGGCATTTTACGACGAGAAATTTTGACTAACTGCATGCCTTCATACCATTATACTAGAAAACTGTAATTTGGTTTGCGATGTATTCCTTAGTATTGTGCAGTAACGGGAAAGTAACGACGTTACTTTTTAACAGTAACTATAAATGTAACAAGTTACTTCTGGAAACTCAGTAGCTGTAACTGTAACATAGTTACTTTTCTGGCTTAGGTAACTGTAACACTGTTACTTTTTACTAGTAACGTGCCCATGACCTGGCAAAAGTCTGCCTCCAAGAACAGCGCAAACTCGCACAGCACACGAAGATATAGTTGAACAAAAGAAGCAAACGCAAGCATACAGAAAGCTCTGCAATATGCACAGCACAATATGTCGCAGCTCGTTCAGACACGGTTTTTTCGTGTTGCAAGAGTTCCCTGTGTGTATCTTAGCTGCAAAAGGACCTGTTCTACAGGTCGGCAAAGTATTTTGCGAGTGAACAAGAGGCATCGCCGCATCGTCCACGCTTGTCGGAAACGTGTGCCCGCGGTGCTCTATGCACGACGAAAGTGACGAGGCCGCTCGCGTAAAAGGCGCTCGGGAAATTTAGTTAGCTATCACTGGGAATACTCAGACATCCTGCGTACAGTTACTTATTCAAGCGCGAATAGGCGCTACATCTCGTGCACTTGCACGGACGGTGCACGTGCGGTAAGTGACATTTCGATTCACATTGCCAGCTGTACGTGGTTCACGGCGTACCTTCCCATCCCTTCGCCCCATTTTTGGGCGCGTGATTAAGCGGGCAATATATGTGAGGTCTTGATATTGCTAATTCAACCGGCGTGTCCATTCATAAGGGAATGGACATGCAGAATGGACGCCTGGTTTGGCACTTTTGCCAGTATTACTGCATGGCAATGACTCATCACGAGCTTATTTATCACCAGTAAATTATATCTTAAATTCATGCATACGGTTCTGCGATGTGCGCACATGTATCACTGCGCATGTATCTCTTGACTGATGGCAGAATCAAAGCAGCCTGTTATTTTTTGCGATGGCGCTGCTCCGTAAACAAGACACGTTTCCTCTACAGCAGCTAATAGGCGTCGTAAATTCGAATGCCTACAGTCCGAGAAAGTTCATGCCGTACTCACTGAACATTCTAGCTCCAACGCCGCGCACAAAATTGACTTCGCGGAATGCTTCCCACACATTCGAAATGTATGAGCACTTGCCTATTTGCCTATTCTCAGCTTTTTCAGCCAAGACGCTGCGTCCTGGGGTATATGCGCGTGAAAATTACGCCTAGCTCGGTCGACTATGTCAAGTGCTGTAGCGCCGAGCAGTTTTCCATGCGCAAAAGCAAGAAGAAAAGTAACCGGCTTGGCGAAGAAAGCGAGCGCGCTTCGCCGGCGGCAGCGAAGGCGTCACGTGATGTCGTTTACTACGTCACAGCGACAGCAGCGCCGGTCTTTCCAGTGGTGGCCCTCGAGGCCAATAGGAGCTCAAAGGCGAAGAGGATGACAAAGAGCTTCACCGTAGCTTGGACGCTCGCGCTAGGAACGTAGGGATAGAGCGGTGAAGAGGAGAATGAACTTGGACTGGTATAGCGCATTATGGAACAAGAGAAACGGTCAAGCAGACCGACACAAGAGGACAGAGCGCTCTGTCCGCTTGTGTCGGTCTGCTTGACCGTTTCTCTTGTTCCATAGTGCGCTATACCAGTCCAAGTACGTCGATCCAACTCTCCCAATCTTCAACACTGGAGGAAAATGAAGTGAGAAATGGAGCAGCCGGCCTGCAGTCAAGGCGGTGTCTCTGTCTCTTTGCTTTACAATTTTATTTATTTATTTAGTAACACTCAATCCCGTCAGGGATTTTTACAGGAGTGGGTTAAAAAGGTCTGCAGGCATTATGGCACAAAATTATACAATAGCTAGGTAGGGTAACAAAAAAAAGTCGCACTTTCGCCGCAAGGGCGAAGCAATGAATGCGATAGCAAGAAACTGTATGCTATACGAAGTGAGGCTCTCAGCTTCAGGAACAATAATAATTGCAGCAAACGTGCACTTGCTAAGTGAAAACCTCCCGTGGGCAGCGCGTGCTGGTACGAAGGGCTTTACACGTTGTGTGTCACAAAGCTACACATACAAAGCTAGGGGAGGCCGCTAAATGAACAAACAGAAAATGAGCGCGAACTATCAAGTGAAGCACGCACGAAACTAACGCACAGATATACACCGAACGAGCGCGTATAAGCTGTCACAATGGATACTCTCAGTTTGAACAGCGCTCCTGTTGCAAAGGCGGCCGAAGCAGCGAAGGAAACTAGTGTGCTTGAAGTGTCGAGCTGTGACACTTAATAGTTCACGCTCGGCTTCTGTTTGTTCGTTTACCGGCGTCCCTTGAGCTCGAGTGACTTTCGTACGCTCCCGTAACATCAGCGCGGACATCACGGTGAAAGCTCGAAACATCCCTCTTCTTACCACTAAACAACCGCGTGAGCAGACAGCGGAAGGGCAAGGTTCTTTCTGCGCAAATATTGCCACAACTTACTGTGGCAGCACAGCGAAAGCTACGGAGCCGAAGCGCGCACATTTTTGCTGCGCTCTCGCATGTAGTTCACGAACGCTAACTTTCGCACAATACATAGCGCAACATACGACATGTCACCTAATGTTTCTTTTTTCTTTTTACGTTCAAGATTATTTCATTCTAATTTGGAAAGGTTGCCTCGGAAACGAATTTCGTTTTTTGCTGTTTCTGGTTTCCTGGTTTCTGCTGTCAATTCCACGTTTTCCTCACCCTCAAAACAACGATGGCGTCGCTCGGTTCAAGCAGGGCAGCGCGTAAGCGAGCATGAGCGAGTGTTCGTCGGCTGGTGTGAATTCATCGTGGAAAGTGAAGCGACAACAGTGGTTTGTTGCAAAATATTATGCGGTATGGTTGCAATCTCGAGGAAAGGAGTTGTGCGGCGTGCAAGCGATGCCACCAGCGCGAGTTGGTCCCACCAACGCCTCCTCTATTTTATATACATATACAGGAGGCGTTGACCCCACACAAGGATAACCACTTCGGCACCAAAGTGACCCGCCCGTCTTCAGCGAGTCTACGAACTTGAAAGCACTGCTGTTATTAGGAACAGAACGTAAAATAAATGGCTCATTTCATTTGCATACATGGTCGGTATTTTCGGTAGTTTATTGCCGCTGATACGATCATTCAGAATGTGCATCTCGTGAAAATGAACGCCCCGCATTGCGTGCGACAGCGTACGCATCCGTGTCTGCAGTTGGAAGTGTTTTTGACGCTTTTCAATGAAAGCGTTCCACTTTGCTCAAAAACTGTGTTATTGGCAACGGCCAGTCGAGGGGAGCGTCTGTCTCGCTTGGACTTGCAAACTAGAAATGCGCACATCTGTGGGACGGTGAAAAGAATTACAGCATATCCACGGAGTGAATGATGGTGAGTGGGCGAAGCTCGGGAGGTTCATCGTAGACCGTGCCGAGGTCTGGATTAATTTAGTTAACGCGCACGCTACGAATCCTCAAGGTTCAACTATGCACAAGTGTAATCTCCAACCGGCATTTCATTGCAAGTCAAGATCCAGTGCCTATATATATACATTATATATAGGGGTTGCCGGTGAACGCTTCTCCAACGCGAGCAGTCGGTATTTCTCAATCAAGAAACTATATGCGGGAAGGAAGGTGAGACTCGAGGACTAGGATTTAGTGTAACAAAATGCGGATTGATGGTATTAAATGATCCCAAAGACGAGGCGGTATCCATACAGGGCCAAGAAATACCGAGAGTAAGCGAATACAAGTACCTTGGCGTATGGGTAAATGAGGGTGATAGATACATGAAGGTACACGAAAAAGCCTTGGCAGCAAAGGGAAAGAGGAACGCAGCAATAATGAAGCACAGAGCGTTATGGGGACACAATAGGTACGAGGTGCTTAGGGGTCTGTGGAAAGGGGTAATGGTACCGGGGCTTACATTTCGGAACTCAGTGGTGTGCATGAGGCCAGAGATACAATCGGGAATGGATGTGAATCAAAGAACTGTGGGACGCCTCGCGTTGGGTGCTCACGGGAAAACGACAAACGAGGCTGTAAAGGGCGATATGGGATGGGCGAGTTTTGAGGCAAGGGAAGCGCAGGGCAAAATAAGGTTTGAAGAGAGGCTAAGGAATATGAAAGAGAGTAGGTGGGCAGTGAAGGTGTTCCGCTACTTATAAAGAAAGAGCGTTGACACGCAGTGGAGAAAGAGAACTAGGAAGCTCACCAGTAAATATACGGCTCTAACAGAACTGACAACAAAGAGCGTAAAGGGAAAAGTCAGAGAGGCGGAGAAGATTTACTGGAGGGCCGCGATGGAAAAAAAACCGACTCTGAATAACTACCGAGAGGGCAAAAACGAAATAAAGAGGGAGGCATTTTATGATAATTCAAGAGGAAGCGCTTTATTGTTTGAAGCGAGATCGGGCTGCCTTAGAACGCGTGTTTATAAAGCGAAATTCAGTAAACAAGAAGAAAAATGCACATGCTGTGAGGAAGATAGGGAAACGACGGGGCATGTTCCGATTGAATGCGGAAATATCCACCCAGGTGTACGTTTGGGCACCACACTACAGGAAGCCTTGGGTTTTAGGGCGAACAACGGGAAGCTGAACATAGCCGCGATTGAAATAAGTAAGAGACGGTTAGAATACTGGTGGCAGAAAACTAGAGAGAACGGACAAAAATAATTATAGGGAAAAATATGGAATTTCTGCCATAAGGGGCAGGGAACTGGGATATGAAATTCCGTTTTTGATATGGCATGATCGATTTGATTGAAGTAAATTTAAAAGGCATGAGGAAAATTAAAAGAGAAAAAAAAAAGTTCTTAAATCTTCTTACGAGCCTGGTGGCGCACATGTCACCGCCCCGTTACAAAGGGGAAGCTCATAGCATCCATCCATCCACGTTTGCTGGAAAGGAAAGAGAACGCCAAAAAGATGGTGGAACAAGGAAATCCGGGAAGCGATCGAAAAGCGACGTAAAGCATCGAGGGAGCACAGACAGGCAAAAAGGGAGAAGCGGCCGCAAGTCGAAGTCACGGAAAGATGGGAAATATATTTAGACAAAAAATCTATTGTACAGCAATAGACCTTTTTCAAGCTATCCCAGAAGCCACTGCGAGCGCGTAGTGCAGTATGGGAAATGTGTGTACATCGGCGGAGGCAAGCTCGGTTTAAGCAAGCGCCCGACGCAGTGGCAGCTGTGGGATCGAAGCTACGACGCGATAAGAATCGAATCCGAGTTTGGTGAATGCAGTCTGTCGACGTAGCCTGTTCATCCGCATCGTGAAACGTGCGTAACATTTACACTTGCGCGTCCGAAAACGATGTACGTACACAAAACAGGCGCACGCTCAACGTGGCTATACTCTGCTTTGCTGTCGAACATTTTCAGGGCAGCATCTTCAGAACAACTGATCAACTGCATCGCGTGAGCTGCAGCAATGACATTTGTCACTTACATGACAGCTGTGATCGTAATGTCAACAATCACAAAACTCGACAAATAAACACAAAAACTAAAATTCACACACTCAGTCTCAGTACTGCAATAAAAATGTTCACGCGACAGGATAGTTAACGCATAACATTTCAGAAAAACGAGATCACACACATGTTCACACACACTGCAGTCCGTGTGAACATCTAGGCTCTCGCAAATCTTCTCTTCTTCGTGCAGCAGTTAAGATTACAGAGCATCGAAGGAAAGTGTACGCGATCGCATGTGCGCTATTTCACCGACACAGCTGGACATGGCACGTCGGCGGAGCTAGCATACATCAAGGACCACTGTCAACAAAATGTGGTTTTACTAAAGTGAAGTTTTATTGAAAAGGCATCGAATCAAGCGGCGGGAACAGAGCCCAGCGGGACAGAAGAAAAGTACACGCACCAAGCACGAAGGGGTACCAAAATGAGCCGGAATAACCCACGCGGTAAATGGAAAACCGTACTCGTTTAATTAGAAAACAATGAATTACAGTACCTAGAAAGAGATATCCGCAACAGACTTCGTTCACGCACTGCGCACAGTTCGTTTGTTTAGCACACACTGCCCGTTGGTCTACTTCGTCGTCGCGAACACATCGCTGTTTTGCAGTTGCCTGCGTAGGACCACACTGCAATGCCGACACAAACACGTACACAGGAATACAGCGTCCACACCTAGTTGTTCTCCGCACACGCGGAGTGGAGATACAAGCACATGGTCACTCGCAAACGCACGTACACTGCCGAGACTCCGGGAAACTACGTTGACGAGACATGCCAGCGCGCACCCCGTACGACCAGTCCGACCCCCGCGAATGACCCCCTTGCTCCCCTCCTTTTTCATTGTCCCGTGCAGCTGTGCGCCTGCTTACAAAAACACACAAAAAATGCGTTTAGCCTTGCTTCCATGTCACTTACTCGGAGCGAAAGACGCGCTTGGAAAGGCTGGGCTTCGCTCTGCTGGGCGGCTGGATGTACACACATTTCCCAGAAGCACTTGCGCGCCCACGGGTGGCGCTGCGGTGCTTGAAAAAGGTCTATTGGTCGAGGCAAAAATTAAAGGTGAAAGCGAACGCTGGGTGACAGAAATTCATGACAAAAAGAAGGGCGCGCCTATAGGATATTTTGGAACCACATAAAAGCGCTAGGTAAAAAGTCTGCCACATTGCAACAGCATATTGTTGATGAAAGAGGAAATCAATTGGAAGGGTACGAAGCGTTGGGTTACATCCAGAAAGTAACAGCCGGTTCGTTTAAAAAGATCGTCCAAGAGATTCCCTCAGCGGATAAAACCATGACGGAGAGCGAAACTAAGGAAGAGCTAGAACTTGAGAATTTCAACTGGAAAAAAGCCGAAGGAAAAATTCCAAAGCGCACTGCTATGGGTTTAGATGGGGTCCCCGTTAGCCTCATTAACGAATTAGGACAGAACACTAAAGAAGCGCTATTGAAAGCCATAGAAAAATGCTTACAGGAGAGGCAGCTGGCGAAAAAGCAGAATGAACTTAAGCTATAAAGGCAAGGGGGAAAAGAATAACATTCGCTCGTATAGACCGCTAACGATTACATCGTTACTATGCAGGATGGCTATGCAAGTAGTAAAATTAAAAATAGAAGCCTGGGCAGAACGTAACAATATTTCGGGAGAACTTCAGAACGGATTTCGAGTAGACAGGCGTTTAGACGATAACCTATTTGTTCTTACTCAGTGTATAGAAATATCTAAAATAGAAAAGAGGCCGTTGTATGTGGCTTTTCTAGACATCACTGGAGCGTATGACAATGTTAATCAGGAAATACTGTGGGAAATTTTGGAAGGAATGGGCATAGGCGACGATTGTGTACAGCTTTTGAGGGAAATATATCGAGAAAATACAGTTTGCATAGAATGGCAGACCTGCCAAGTCTTCCGGATTACCCGTACAATGTACGAATTTTGACCCCTTTGTACGGTTGTACGGTTGACGCAAAAATCTTCCTGGGAAGCGTGCAAAAACGTAGTTTTGCGGAAATTTTTAGCCGTTTTTAGCAGAAAATTTACTGTTGGTCTGGCAACTTTGGTGAGACTAATCAAAACCAACTGCCATCGCCATCACTCAGTTGATCGAGCTTGCGATGTTCGCCATGTTGTGCTTTGTTAGCGGTTGAGTTGGCGTGCTTCGGAGCAGTGGTGTTGGTGTCTTGGTTTGCTGTCAGCCATGGCTCTTAGTAAAGAGCGGGAGCGAAAACAGTACTTACAGGTGTTTTTGAAGCAGTACACATCCGAATTCCCCTGCATCGTGGAATCGAGGAAGGGCAAGCATTTTGCGTTCTGCGCGGTGTGTGGCTGCGACATCAGCGTTTCTCACGGAGGCAAAACCGACGTTGTCGCTCACGTTTCATCCAAGAAACACGTAAGTCACGTGCAATGCCAAGAAAAGCAGCAGCAGCTGGGACAGTTTTTTTCAAAGCGGAACTCTGATAGTGACGTGATCCGAGCGGAATGTCTCTTCACTGGGTTTCTGCTGGAACATAACCTTCCATTGACCGTCTCTGACCACGTGGGTCCCCTGCTACGAAAGATGTTCCCTACTTCGGATGTCGCAAAGCGGTACGGCTGTGCGAGAACCAAGACAAGTGCAATTGTTGGCGAGATGGCAAACCATACTCAGGAGCGCATAGTGAGTTCCTTGAAGCAAAAAGTTTTCTCGGTTGCCATCGACGGCAGTAATGATAGCCACTCGCAGTTGTACCCGATCGTGGTGACATACGTGGGGGAGTCTGGCTTAGTTGAGAGTCGACTACTTTCTTTGTGTACGTTGACGGGACAAGCAAGTGGTCGCAACATAGGCAACCTAATTCTGGAGGCTCTCGCGTCGTTTCATATACCGGTCACGAACTGTGTAGCGTTTTGTTCCGACAACGCCAACGTGATGCTTGGTAAAAAAAATGGCGTGGCAGCGGTGCTGACGGAAGTCCAAGAAAATTTGATTAAAATCGGGTGCGCATGCCACTTAATAAACTTGGCAGCTGAGAAGGGAGCAGTGTGCCTTCCAGCAAAAGTGGACGAAGTTCTTGTAGATATATTTTATTACCTGGAAAAGAGTGCTAAGAGGAAGGAGGCCTTGAGGCAGTTTCAGGAAATTCATGATGCAGACTTCAGAAAAATCTTGAAACATGTCCCAACTCGATGGCTATCTCTTGGGAAATGCTTGACCAGGCTCCTGGATCAGTGGAAGCCTCTGTTGAGCTTCTTCTTGCACGAAGTGAAGGACAAAAAGAGTCCCAGCTTTCTGGACTCATACCAGATCCCAAAGGCAGCAGCAAAGCAAGCAACAGCTCCAGCAGAAAAGCCTGATCAGTGCAAAACGAAAAGAAAGAACTTGACACAGGCTCCTTCAGTGCCAGCGAAGAAAGCCAAGGTTTCCTGCACACAGAAGACTGACCAGCACTGCCCAACACGTGAAGAACGGCTTTTTGTTTTCCTCAGCCTGGAAACCAACCGAGCATATTGTCTCTTCTTGCAGAATATTATTCCCATTTTCGAGAAAGTGAACCTCTCCTTGCAAGCACAAGCTCCCCAGATCCACGTGCTACGGTCGCTTCTCTTGGAACTTCTTCGAGACATTTTCTCAAGATTTGTAAACCCATCGTGGCTGAAACGAAGCCCAGAGCTGCTCAACTTGGACTACCATAGCAGGGAGGCACAGAAAGGGGACGAGGACCTCATCATTGGACAGGAAACTAGGACTGTGGTAGACAAGCTAAAGCCCAGTGAGAAACAGGAGTTCTTCGAGGCAGTTCGGCACTACTTTGTGACAGTGTGCGACTACATGCGACACAAGTTTCCCCTGACAGACCCTGCTCTGCTTAATGCAGAGGTAGTTCAGCTGAAAACCCTGGACACCATGTCCTTCCGAAAGGTTCGCTTTTTTGTGGACTCTTTTCCAGCGATGCTACCTCTCCAACCGGGAGAGTCGAAAATGGAAGCGGTCGACGCACTGGAGGTAGAGTTTTCCAAGTTGCAGGCTCAGGATCTTCCTCCCCATATTCTACAAGAAGAACGAGTGGATGCCCAGTGGAGAATGGTGTCACAGCTGAGAACTGCAGATGGAAGGTTGAAGTTCAGCCGAATTGCTGAGGTGATGCTTGGAATTTTGTCAATTCCACACAGCAATGCCGAGTGTGAGCGTCTCTTCAGCCTTGTGAGGAAAACAAGAACTGAATTTCGGTCGTCCATGTCCGACAAAACTCTCGGACATGTTCTCCTTGCGAAGTGTGACCAGGCTGGACATTGCTACAACCAGACCTACACGGAAGACTTCTTGAGGAGGGCCAAGTCGGCGACCACCACCTTTGTTCAAAAATAAGACAAGCTAAAGCCCAAGGAACAACAGGAACTCTTCGAGGCAGTTCGGCACTACTTTGTGACAGTGTGCGACTACATGCGACACAAGTTTTCCCCGACAGACCCTGCTCTGCCTAATGCAGAGGTAGTTCAGTTGAAAAGCCTGGAGACCATGTCCTTCCGAAAGGTGCGCTTTTTTGTTCAAAAAAATAAAAAAATTCCCCCCCCCCCCCCCCCCCCCCCTGGCAGGGTCTTCCTAATTCTGTGTCCCAGTACTTGGCAGGTCTGGAATGGGAAGGAATCAGTAGCAGAGAGAATGTTGATATTAGCAAGGGGCTGAGACAGGGATGTCCTTTGTCGCCGCTGTTATTCATGCTGTACATGGTTAGAATGGAAAAAGCGCTAGGAGACAGCAACATTGGTTTTAATCTGTCACACATACAGGGTGGCGTGATGACTGAGCCGATGTTTCCGGGTTTATTTTATGCTGATGATATTGTCTTATTCGCGGACAGTCGAGATGATATACAACGGCTGGTGAATATATGCGGGAAGGAAGGTGAGACTCGAGGACTAGGATTTAGTGTAACAAAATGCGGATTGATGGTATTAAATGATCCCAAAGACGAGGCGGTATCCATACAGGGCCAATACCGAGAGTAAGCGAATACAAGTACCTTGGCGTATGGGTAAATGAGGGTGATAGATACATGAAGGTACACGAAAAAGCCTTGGCAGCAAAGGGAAAGAGGAACGCAGCAATAATGAAGCACAGAGCGTTATGGGGACACAATAGGTACGAGGTGCTTAGGGGTCTGTGGAAAGGGGTAATGGTACCGGGGCTTACATTTCGGAACTCAGTGGTGTGCATGAGGCCAGAGATACAATCGGGAATGGATGTGAATCAAAGAACTGTGGGACGCCTCGCGTTGGGTGCTCACGGGAAAACGACAAACGAGGCTGTAAAGGGCGATATGGGATGGGCGAGTTTTGAGGCAAGGGAAGCGCAGGGCAAAATAAGGTTTGAAGAGAGGCTAAGGAATATGAAAGAGAGTAGGTGGGCAGTGAAGGTGTTCCGCTACTTATAAAGAAAGAGCGTTGACACGCAGTGGAGAAAGAGAACTAGGAAGCTCACCAGTAAATATACGGCTCTAACAGAACTGACAACAAAGAGCGTAAAGGGAAAAGTCAGAGAGGCGGAGAAGATTTACTGGAGGGCAGCGATGGAAAAAAAACCGACTCTGAATAACTACCGAGAGGGCAAAAACGAAATAAAGAGGGAGGCATTTTATGATAATTCAAGAGGAAGCGCTTTATTGTTTGAAGCGAGATCGGGCTGCCTTAGAACGCGTGTTTATAAAGCGAAATTCAGTAAACAAGAAGAAAAATGCACATGCTGTGAGGAAGATAGGGAAACGACGGGGCATGTTCCGATTGAATGCGGAAATATCCACCCAGGTGTACGTTTGGGCACCACACTACAGGAAGCCTTGGGTTTTAGGGCGAACAACGGGAAGCTAAGCATAGCTGCGATTGAAATAAGTAGGAGACGGTTAGAATACTGGTGGCAGAAAACTAGAGAGAACGGACAAAAATAATTATAGGGGAAAATATGGAATTTCTGCCATAAGGGGCAGGGAACTGGGCTATGAAATTCCGTTTTTGCTATGGTATGATCGATTTGATTGAAGTAAATTTAAAAGGAATGAGGAAAATTAAAAGAGAGAAAAAAAGTTCTTAAATCTTCTTACGAGCCTGGTGGCGCACATGTGACCGCCCCGTTACAAAGGGGAAGCTCATAGCATCCATCCATCCATCCACGTATGGGAGGTGGGAAGCAGGCAGTCAACAATCGATTACTGCCTCATGACGGAAGGAATTCACGACAAATTGAGACAAATGAGCATAGATGAGGAAGGGAGTAGCAGCTTGGGAAGTGACCATAAACGCATAACTTTGCAAATGGGCTATGTAGATTGTAAAGAGAGCATCGAATTAAAGTCAAACAAGACGAAGTCAAACAAAAATGGGAAACATATCTTGAGAAAAAAGCCCGGGTACAGAGTTTAGTTGAAGCCAAGATTAAAGGCCAAAGTGAACGTTGGATATCGGACATTCGCGAGAAGAAGGACGCATCTAGGCTTTTCTAGAACCCCCTGCAATCGCTGGGGAAGAAAACTGTAACTATGCAACGGCATATTGTCGATGAAGAAGGAAATAAATTGGAGGGGTACGACGCATTGACTTATATTCGAAACGCAACAGCCGATTCCTTTAAGAAGCATGACGAGGCTCCCTTTACGACGTGTAACAGTAGCAAGGAAGACCAAGTGGAAGAACTAGTTCTGAAAAATTTCAGTTGGAAGAAGGCGGAGGAAATGATCCCCAAACGAACAGCCACAGGATTAGATGGGGTTAGCATTACTGTAATAAATGAGCTCGGAAGAAACAGCAAAGAAGCCCTGTTAAAAGCAATTGAAAAAAGCTTAAAGGACAGGCGAATACCGGACAGTTGGCGTCAAAGTAGGATGAAGTTCATTTATAAGGGCAAGGGAGAGAAAAATAACATTCGCTCATATAGACCGCTGACCATTACATCAGCACTCTACAGGTTGGCGATGCAGGCAATTAAATTGAAAATGCAGATATGGACAGAGCTTAATGGCACTTTTGGTGAACTCCAAAATGGATTTCGAGTCGACAGGAGATTAGATGATAACCTTTTTCGCTTACACAGTGTATCGAAATAGACGGATAAGAGAACAGACCTTTACATTTGGCATTTTTGGATATTAAAGGTGCGTACGACAATGTGAATCAGAATATTTTATGGGATATAATGAAAGAGGTTGGTATAGGGGATGACTGTATAGAGCTCTTAAAGGAAATATACAGTGGAAATACAGTTTGTGTGGAATGGGAAGGTATGGCAAGTAATGGTAGAATGGAGGCCGTCGATATAGGTAAAGGGTTGAGGCAGGGATGCCCGTTGTCCCCACTATTATTCATGCTTTACATGAGGAGAATGGAGAATGCATTGGAGATGAGCAATATTGGTTTTAAGCTGTCGTACAGACAGGCAGGTATAGTGGTAGAACAAAAGCTCCCCGGGTTGTTTTATGCAGACGATATTGTGCTATTCGCAGACAGTCAAACAGATTTTCAGGGTCTGGTTAATACATGGGGTCGGGAAAGTGAACGTTTAGGGCTAAAACTTAGTGTGACAAAATGCGGCTGGATGATATTCAATGACAGCAACGATCAGACCATATCAATACAGGGCGAGGAGATACCCAGAGTACGAGAGTACAAATAGCTCGGGATATGGATAAATGATGGGAATAGATACATGGAAGTACAAGAAAAAGCTATGATAGTTAAAGGAAAGAGGAACTCCGCAATAATGAGGCATAGAGCGCTGTGGTGTTACAACAGGTACGAGGTAATTCGAGGTTTGTGGAAAGGTGTAATGGTGCCAGCACTTACATTCGGAAACTCAGTGGTGTGCATGAGGTCAGAGGTACAATCAGGGATGGACGTGAATCAAAGGACGGTCGGACGTCTCGCACTGGGCGCCCATGGGAAGACCACAAATGAGGATGTTAAGGGGGATATGGGATGGTCTGACTTCGAGGGAAGGGAAGCTCAGAGTAAAATTAGGTACGAACAGAGATTAAGGAATATGAAAGAAAGTAGATGGGCAGTGAAAGTATTCAGGTATTTGTATAGGAAGCAGTGGCGCACCGACGGGGAGGGGGGGGGGGGTTCGGGTGTTGTAACCCCCCCCCCCCCCCCTGAGGCCGACCTATCCCCCCTCCCACTCCGTAACTGCTCCTATGTTCTAGAAGAATATGGCGCTAATGTCTCCTCAAAACGCCGAAAAAATAATAAATACAATCATTATCATTGACGTTACTATTATTTGGCATATTATTTACTTTTTTTACACAAATAACGACTGTGTAATCCCATGCCCGGCCCTTCGTGAAGAATTGAACCCACCCCTGGTAGAGATTCTGGGTGCGCTACTGATAGGAAGAACGTTGATTCACAATGGAGGAAGAGAACTAGGAAGCTTACCAGTAAGTATACATCCAGTAACGAAACGGATAGGACGAAAAAGAGCGTTAAGAGCATGGTCAGAGTGGCGGAGAACTCGGATTGGATAGCAAGAATGGAGAAGAAACCGGCATTGAACAACTACCGAAAAGGGAAAGACGAAATCAAGAGAAAAATTTTACGATAATTCAAAGGGAGGCGCCTTACTGTTTGAGGCAAGGTCCGGTTTCCTGAGAACCCGAAGTTACAGACCGAAATTCAATAAAGAAGGGGACACATGTACAGGGTCGTCCACTCTTAGGGTGAACACGACGCAACGTGGCTTCCTTTTTGGAACGCGAGTGCTTGCGACGTGGGCACACACCGAAGCTAATAATGTGCATGCGCACAGAGTGATCCAAGCCCCTCTATGCCTGCACTTGATTAGCGTCGATGCGCAGTCTCATCGCGAGCGCTGGCGTTCTAAAGAAGGCAGCCACGCTGCGCCGTGTTCACCCTAAGAGTGGACGACCCTGTACGTGCTGTGGAAAAGCTAGGGAAACGACAGATCATATTTTGATTGATGTACAGGTTTCAGGAGTAACACGGGAAAGCTGAACATGCCGGCGATAGAGATAAGTAAAAGGCGCTTAGAGCATTGGTGGCGCAAAAGTATGGAGCAAACAAAAGCGCAAGGTAGTTCGGGTAAGATTGTTACATCACAGCGGAACGATAATAGATAAAATAAGTAGACGAGGAGAAAAATTAGTTGTGAAAATATGTGTGATTCGGGAAAAGAATTGTTTGTAGAGGAAACGGAAAATAAAGCTAGAGCTTGGTGGCCCGGCTACCGCCCCGTTATAAAGGGGACGCTCCTAATATCCATCTATCCATCCATCCATCCATCCACGTCAGGCCGCCGCGTGAAATGCACACTTGTATACTCATTCGCGTGCGTGGCGCGGGCTCTTGGTGTCTTTTTTCTTTCCTTTTTTGTGCAAATTTGTTGTTGCCTTGAGCAGTGACAGTGCGCTGAGGGTTGCTATTTCACATGTGGCTCCGAAAAGTGTAAATATAATGTATAAAAGAAAAAACAGTTGGATGCGGGCGCTGTACCCATTTGATCGTCTTTTTTTTTTGCTTTTTGTGTAAGCTCTGCACAAATCATATCATGGGCGCAAACCAAACATATATCTCAGGTTTTCCTCCTAATAGGTATGGTAGTTGTTCCTTGTGCCGAAGAGAGAGGGAGTATTGCAACAATGTATGAAATATTTAAAGGGCAGAGAGACATGAGCGCAAGAACAATATTGCGAGCTTCCTTTCAGCAAACAGTTCGTGTCACGCCATATCGACCATTATTATACATGACAGCGAAGCTGTGCGTCTTGAGAATAGAGGCTAGGACTTTTGTTTGGTGTTGCGCCTGCCATTATTGCACCCCCCTCCCAAAAAACCTCCCCCCCCCCCCCTCCCCAAAAATGACAGAAATGTCCAGCCTCGCCACTGCCTGGCAAGGCTGGACGCCCAACTCACCATTCATATTCCCCAGGCTGGTAAGATTACGGACATGTATTTTCAGGGGCAGGATATCGAGTTAATTTTCGTTTGTGTGTTTCGTTAGAAGCCTTCACCACAAAAAGTGCACAGGAATTTTAGCCTTCAAATATCTCCGAATAACCCTTATAGAAGTAAAAAAAAAAATGTTGCAAAGAGGAATGAAAAATGTAACAGAAAGAACCAAATGATTTTGGAAATGTAAAAGCTGAATTAACTCAAGATGTGCAGCACTTGGAGGGCGAAGTGACGCTGCTGGATGAAGTAATTTTGCATATGAAACGAAGAATTAGAAGGTTGAAAAATCGGCCGCTCTTCAGAGAAAGACCGGAAGCCTTAACGTTCCGGGAAAAAAAAAACTACAATGCATCTGTCGTAAGGAGAAAATTACCAAAATGCATGCTTCCCGGATAGGAAAGGCCCCTTTTCTTGAATTTGCTTTACCAACCATCCCTTCAAGAAATACTTCTAAGGCATCCTGCCTGTCGTTCCCCCGCCGTCCCGTGTCTAGCGCTGTTTGTTCCCGTTGTAATACTCCTACGTGTTCTTGAATATGCTCCATTATAAGAAGGGTTGTATGAGCATATACTCAGAATTCCTTGATATTGTGAGTCATGTGCGGAATAAAAATATTTCTTATCCGTTTATAGAAGAACGTAGCCAAATAAACAGGCTCGAGCAGATAAACATTTAAACAGACACACCGTTCTCACCGGATCATATTTCGGCATTTCCTTCTCTAGCGCCGGGACCTTTCATAGCGGCACCACTACACCACTTCGGCTAAATGTTACAAATATCAATGCACCTGCGATTAAACGCCGTTATATAAAAAAGAAGCACGACACCCGAAATAGTCTGCAAGAACAAAATTCACAACGGAAAAAAAATAATCGCTTCACGAACGTCTCCAGTCGTATTGGAAGGGAAGGACCAAGCCTCAAGGGCTCGTTTCCACAAAAGCAAAAAGAAGCAAGAAAGAATAAAACGGTATACATGTGCAAGTAGCAGAAAAACAGAAACAGAACGAACGCTGCGGTGTATAAGCGCACGTCACCAAACTCGGCCTATGTGTTTTCTGCGCGGCGAGCAGACGATTTCGCACCGAGCGAACGTGTAAACGGGTTTCAGCGCCCCCTGGATTTCCCTTTCCCGCGCATCGCGGAGTGGCGTCAGTGCCGGCGGCGCGGTCTGCACACTTTCCTCTTCTAGCCACTGTACTCGCGCTTGTGCGGAGGAGGATGATGATGATAGTGGTACGGAGGGACAGCGTTATACAGGCTAGTCAAAGAGCTGCTTCGCATCTAAAACATACCCAGCTACCCGTCGGCGGCGACGCGTTCCCCGCCAAACCACGGCCGCTCAATAAATTTATTGAGCGGCCGTGGCCAAACTGACAGAAGAGCCTCGTGAAAGCTTGCCGACGACTTTTAAAGGGACCCTGAAACGGTTTTGACGATATTGTGCAAACATGGTGATCCGGTAGAGCGGGTCACTAGGACCATTACAGGACAGATATTAGCGCTGTGCGTAAAGTGTGTAATTTACAATAAGGTTTTGAACACGCGTATCGCAAAAGGTCGCAGCGGCTCGCCAAAAAGCGTTTTCAAACGCCCCCGCCATCGAGCGATCGAATGGGAGGTCGCTGATTGGCCCCTACCCAAGTGACGTGCGCGTAATTTTCAAAACCTAGCTGCGAACAACGTGCTTCTACAACGTACTCCTTCGTTTCAGCCAACGGTATCATCGCGGCATCTGGCGGCGTCACACGAGTCGCCGGCGCTCTATTACAGAGGCTAGCACTGCCGAGGCGGGCGACCTCAGTGAGGATATCGGGGCGCTATGTCACTACGGGAGGCTCGGCAGAGCGGCTGACGCGGGAGGCGCTGTCGTCGCTAGCGCGCACTCCGCAGCAGATTGAGTTGAGGAGGAACAGCAGTGGTAAGGAGGAAGGCGACAGAAATAAGCCCATAGCTGCCTTAGCGCATTGTGCTTCGCTTTATTTATGGTGTGAATGATTTCGCAATTGTGTTGCCTAATCAGTGACGCAATGTCAAAAAAACGTTTCAGGGACCCTTTAAATGCGGCCGTTGCGCTCCTCGCCCCATCTTGCTGGTAGTGAAGAAACGCTTATAAGCGCCTGGCGTCTGAGTCCTGCCAGCGGCAAAGCGTGTGTATATAAGGCTCGCCGTTAGCTCTGTGAAGGATCTGCTCTTTGTGGCGTAGTGGTTAGCGCCACGCGCTGCGGAGCGAGAGGTTCCTGGTTCGATTCCGCGCTTCGGAAGCATTTATCTGAATTATTTTTCTTTGGGACTTTTATATATTATACATACCAGTGCCTCCTCTGTTTTTTCAGTGCCTGGGCGATGGAGCGCGGAGCAATGGGAACCGGCCGTCGGCGTTAGTACGGCTTTCGGCCGCCACGCGCCGCCACCGGAGTAGAGTTACCGTCACGCTGTCGCGCACGGAAACGCAGGCCGCGGCTGCATTCGGAGCTGTTATATTTTTTAGTTTTCCGCCGTATTTCACACTGTTCGAAGTATAATCAACACTTCTGTAAACGGGGATAATGAAGCACTTGTCGCTCATGGAAACAATCATTTTTTATAGGCCGTTCGCGGCTAGTTGGCGGCGCATCGAGGCCCTTGCGCGTTGTCTGCTTAGCCGATATGACAGCGCGGTAGTGTTGCGCGGAATATTCTTCTTTCACCATCATGTTCGCTAGTCTGAGAGTCGATTTTTCACTGTCTGAGGGTCGATTTTTGAAAGCAGTTTGTGCCATGAATAACAGAGAGAGCTAGTTGGTAAGTATTCATTCTGAAAAGCAGGGCGTGCAAACACGGACACAACAAGAAATGAGGACACCACAAACAGGTATTTAGTCGGCGTTTGTCGTGTCGTCACTTCTGGTGCCTGCGTTTGCACTCCCTGTTTTTTAGAATGAAGTTTGTGCCAGTAGCTAATACTGATAGCTTGGGCGCTTCGACAGCCGCGATGAATGCTAACGCGTGTAGCTGACTACACGCAAGCCTGGAGTGCATGCGCTAAGTAGCCTAAAGCTACTTAGCGTATGCACTACTAAACATTTCGTAGCCTAAAGCAGTCTATCGTGATGGTAGAAAAACAAACAAAAACAGCCCCTTCTGCAGCGCGCGTCTTGCAACACTGCCCGATGTGTATTTTTGATTGACAAATTATTACGCCTGAGGGCAGACTTTTGAAAAAAGAAGTCTGAAGTCACAGTCACAGTGTTGAGTCTTGAGATAATGTTACTCGCGTGAAAAATGCGGCCTGCCTTCAGTGCTGTCAGTTGGTAACGAGATGCTTTGCAAACATGCACGCAGATATTGCTGCGAAAATAGAGGTCATTAGATGCCTCATCAAATGCGCGAATTGACCGACCGCGTCGGCGGCGTGAACACGAGCGATAGAAAAAATTATCACGTGTTGACATCACCGTATGACGTCACAGTTTGCGAAACTTTGGGACTTCACTATCAGGTCACGTGATGACGTCATCACATGACATCGTTGCTTTGCACTGCCTCCTTGATCGACCGCCCATCGCGGAGGCATTGCAAAAGCACGTTAGGTCGAGAAAGCTGTCGGAGGGGGTGAGGAACAATACATCAACTAAAAAGAAGATGATGGTTTCTTATTCGACTCGTCTTACCGTAAGGCATAAGAGAACCTCCTAGTTTCATTTTCAAGACCAAGTTGTGACGATTCATGGCTTACAATGGTTGAATTATTTCAACGTGACGGAATATAACATCATTGCTGAGGCACACTCCCGCATCTCACACAAGCGTATGCCGCTCTCACAGTTGCGCATACTTTCGCGAAAGGGGCTTTTTTTCGCGTAACGTTTAGCTGTATCGTTATCCCGCCTAATCACTGCGAGCCACCTCTCCCCCATACCAATTATTCCGCCTCACCCATTCACCGATTATCCCGCCTTATCACTGCGCGCCACCTCTCCCGTCTACGAGCGTCCGCTGGTACGAGGGGCGTTCAATAAAGATTTCCCTTGACCCCCTTCCTGTGGACGGAGATCAACGAAACTTTGCAGGTTTATTAGTCCTTCTCTATATAGGTGCCACCCAGGGACACACACTTCTCCGATCTTTTTATGCATCTGTAAATGCCTCCCTTGTAGAAGTCGACAGGTTGCTCCAAAAGCCATGTCGTGACTTCAGAAGTCGGAGTCTCATCATATGAAAAGTGCTTGCCCTTCAAATATGACTTCACTGTTCGAAAGAGATGGAAGTCCGATTCTGCGAAGTCGGGTGAATAAAGGAAATGCGGTAGAATTTCAAAGCCGCAGAAGCGTGCTTCCATCTGGACAACGTGTGAGTTGTGAACTCGGGCATCGTCTTGCAGAAGGTAGACACCTTTGGTGAGCATGCCACGTCTCTCTTTTTTTGATGGACTCTCGTAATTTCCACAGCAGTAAAGGGTAGTATGCCCCAGTAATTGTGGCACCCTTTGCTAGCAAATCCATCAAGACTACTCCGTGCTGGTCCCAAAAGACTGTGAGCATCACCTGGCCCGCCGCGGGCTGGGCGCGTGCCTTCTTTGGAGGCGGTGAGTCCAAGTGCTTCCACGGCATCGACTGGACTTTAGGCTACAGATCATAGGGATGGAACCAGCTTTCATGCTGTGTAATCAGTCCGTTGAAAAAGTCCTCCTGGTTTCCACGGCACATGGTCAAGAGAGCCTGGGAGCACTCGGCACATTCGTGCTTTTGGAAAGGTGTGAGCAGCCGGAGAACCCAGGGAGTGGATACCTTACGGATATGAAGACGGTCTTGAAGAATTTTTTCCACGGACCCCACACTAATCTTGATAGTTTGAGCGAGGTCTTGAACGGTTACATGGCCATTTTCCAAAATGGCGGCCTCCACATGCTGGATGGTGTGCTCATCGTTAGCGGAGTGGGGTTGCCCTCCAATCAGAGCCTTTTCTACCAAAGTCCGACCGCATTTGAATAGACGATGCCAGTTATTCCCTACATCATATGATGGGGAATCCTCCCCGTAAACCTCTTTTATCTCATCGAACGTCTCCCTTGGAATGCGGCCTTTCATGTATAGGAACTCAACTACTGCTCTCTGTTCCACTGCATTCATTACCACACCTCACACGACTTCAGCACCGGTAAAAGAAAGACCGTTATTAGTTCAGAGTTGCACATTGGCACGTGACCTATAGTGACATACGTCATTACACATGCACAGTTTCAGCACCCTCCAATAAATAGAAGTGAGTCAGGGGAAATCTTTATTGAACGCCCCTCGTATTTCATGGAACGTAAGCCCATCGGAGTTTTTCTTTCCGCTCGATTTCCACAGTGGTACACAGCGATATGACATACTGACGCATACGGAGCATGTGACTGCGAAAGCCTTAAATGGCAAATCAAACACAAGTACTATCAAATTTAAATGCAATTTTCGCACCGGCATGACTTCTAGTGAGACTGCATGCGGTATAGGTACCTGGGAAATCTTGCACGAAGCACGAAAGCAATGAAACTCGGGTGTAAACACGAATTTGGGAGCTTCTTAATACGCGCGGCCGTTTAGCGCCAGCTTCTCCTAGTCTACTCGCACAGCGCCGCCACGCGGTAGCGGCGAGCGGAGGCGGAGCGCGCGCTCGACGGCCTGAGGAGCGCGTTCGCCCAGGCACTGAAAAAATAGAGGAGGCACTGATACATACTTATACATATACGGTTCATGACGACGGCGACGAGGACGGCAAAAACCAGCCGAGACTGTCCATATAATTGCTATCGCAATAATAATGATTAGAAATAATGGACCTATGTTATTAAAAACCCGATGCAAAAATAAAGAAGGTCGAAGGCAAGCACAAATTACAAAGTTGATAAATTTCCACCACTTTATACCACAAATTTCGAATATACAAAAAAAAAACGGACAACAATAGACATAATACGGATAACGTTTCTAACGTGTTGCTGATAGCATGGTCTCGCCAGCAAGTTCAGCAAATTTGTCGACACTGGGCTGCGAGACCACCGTCTCAGCTAAATTGTTGCACTCCCGAACAGCCTGCGGGAAGAACGAAAAACTAAATGTATTGTGGCAAAAGTATTCCTGGAGTGTAATGTGTATGGCGGGTTTCTCAGGTAGTGTAAGTGCTCGTTCACACAGCCGTCAAACGGCCCGTCGCGTCACCGTCACGGCAGCGGTTTTCGTCAAGGGAGAGGATTTTCGAGACGTTTTCTCCTCAAAAACGGGTTGACGGCGACGTAGAGCATTGCTAGAGTGTACTAGAAGCTTTTGCATTGCTCTACGTTTCCGTCAACCCGTTTTCGAGGAGAAAACGACTCGGAAACCCTCTCCCCTGACGAGAACCGGCGCCGTGACGGTGACGCGACGGGCCGTTTGACGGCTGTGTGAACGAGCACTAAGAAATGTAGGTGTTTCATTCCAATTTCGCACGACTGCCTGACGTGTGAAGGCCAATCTCAGATACCATTTCCATGGGCGAGTTAGTGCGCCTGTTTCTGTTATAAAGCGCGCGGCCTTGGACAGCTTCAAGAGTAACTATGGGATTTTGGGTATACGGAAACCATGCCACCGTCGCATATGCTAAGACAGGGCGTATAATTGTCACATAGGCCAGAAGTTTGGCTTCTCTGTGTATCTCTGTAGATATCAGCCTATCTTATGCCCACTGCAGGACGGAGGCATCTCCCAATGCTGTCCATCGTTTCCTGTCCTGCGCGAGCTGATTCCATTTGATGGATGCAAATTTCTTCTTGCAAAGATATGCGTTTATGGTCACTTCCCAAGCTGCTACTCCCTTCCTCATCTATGCTCATTTGTCTCAACTTGTCGTGAATTTCTTCTGTCATGAGGCAGTAATCGATTGTTGACTGCCTGCTTCCGACCTCCCATGTTACCTGCCCATCGCACTTAGGACTCATGTTAACTATATCGAGACTATGTTGTTCGCAGAGCTCTACCATCAACTTCCCGTTATAATCTGTATATCCGTCGAGGTCATGCACATGAGTATTCATATCTCCTAAGAGGATTATTTCGGCCCCGTTACCAAATTTCATGCTTATGCAATTCACTAACTCCTGATCTTTCTTTTTGCAGTTATTTCCAGTCCACATGTAAACTACACCCAAAATAGTTTTCTTCCCGCTTACCGTTCCAGATACCCAGAGGTGTTCTTCACATGTCGAAGTTACCCTACACCAATTTGCTTCCCGATGAATTAGCATACCGATTCCCCCACCTTTTCTTTCCGATTTCGTCTTGTAGCACCCTTCCCACACATAATTTGCAATAATTGGTGGCTCTTCCGAGTCCTGAAGGAGCGTTTCTGTAACGGCGTACACTGCTATCTGTTCTCTGTTCAACTGTTCCTCTATTTCTAACCATTTTGTCGGTTTTCTGCCACCTTGCATATTTGTGTAGCTTATTAAACCACGCTGCATTTTCTTTCTCTCTTTCCCCTTTGCCCTTCTTCCTTTGTTAGCAATTTGTGTTCCAAAGGGTCCCTCATAGATGTTTCTTCCCTTTCTACCGTGGACACCGGAGGTCTCGTGTGCCCGCGATGATGGATGGATAGATGGATGGATATTAGGAGCGTCCCCTTTCTAACGGGGTGGTAGCCGGGCCACCAAGCTCTAGCTTTCTTTCTTTTTCCTCTACAAACATTTCTTTTCCCGAACCACACATATTTTCACAACTAATTTTTCTCCTCGTCTACCTATTTTATCTATTATCGTTCCGCTGTGATTTAACAATCTTACCCGAACTACCTTGCGCTTTCGTTTGCTCCGTACTTTTGCGCCACCAATACTCTATAAGCGCCTTTTACTTATCTCTATCGCCGACATGTTCAGCTTTCCCGTGTTACTCCTGAAACCCATGGCCTCCTGTAGGGTAGTGTCCACAGCTACACCTGGGTGGACATCTGTACATTCAATAAAAATGTGATCTGTCGTTTCCCTAGCTTTTCCACAGCACGTACATGTGTCCCCTTCTTTATTGAATTTCGCTCTGTAACTTCGGGTTCTCAGGCAACCGGACCTTGCCTCAATACAGTAAAGCGCTTCCCTTTGAATTATCGTAATTTTTCTCTCTTGACTTCGTCTTTCCCTTTTCTGTAGTTGCTCAATGCGGGCTTCTTCTCCATTCCTGCTATCCAATCCGAGTTCTCCGCCGCTCTAACCATGCTCTTAACGCTCTTTTTCGTCCCATCCTTTTCGTTACTGGCTGTATACTTACTAGTAAGCCTCCTAGTTATCTTCCTCCACTGTGAGTCAACGTTCTTCCCATACAAATACCTGAATACTTTCGCTGCCCATCTACTTTCTTTCATATTCCTTAATCTCTGTTCGTACCTAATTTTACTCTGAGCTTCCCTTCCCTCGAAGTCAGACCACCCATATCCCCCTTAGCCTCATTTGTGGTCTTCCCATGGGCGCCCAACGTGAGACGTTCGACCGTCCTCTGATTCACGTCCAGTCCTGATTGTACCTCTGACCTCAAGCATACCACTGAGTTTCGGAATGTAAGTGCTGCACCATTACACCTTTCTACAAACTTCGCGCTCTATGCTTCATTATTGCGGAGTTCCTCTTTCCTTTAACTATCATAGCTTTTTCTTGTACTTCTATGTATCTATTCCCATCATTTATCCATATCCCGAGGTATTTGTACTCTCGTACTCTGGGTATCACCTCGCCCTGTATTGATATGGTCTGATCTATTGAGATGACGATGCCTTCGGCAAAAGCCGCCATCTAGTGGTACTTTCAAGCGGTAGCGGAATAGGTGTATAGCAAAATGAGGATTTCATCTACATCCGACTTCCGGTTTGATGGCTTAGCTGCCCGGTTCCTTCGTTCGGCCGTTCGGCCTTGTATGCCGGTTCTTGCTGCACGTCTCCGCTGCTCGCAAAGAAAACACGCTTCTGTGAAGTTATTAGGGTTTGCTGCTCGGCATTAGGATGCGCAAATTCTTCCGTGAAAGTAAAGAAAGTGTTTCGTTTTCCGGGGATGAAGCGCGCAAGTATAATTGGGAAGTTGCACGCAAACGATCGACTGTGACAGGCGAGCTCTTGGTTCCGAATATAGGAGCCAGAACATGCGGGGACCATTTTGTCACAGGCAAGTGTTTTGGGAACTAACTTGATTCATTTAATTTCTAGTCTCAATAACTTAATTAACGATCGATTACGTGCAAACAGGTGCGCCCAGCAAGGGTCCTCAGCACATCGATTATGTGCTGTCTTTATTTCGGCACAACGAAAAAAAAAAAGAAACTAATCAGGCTTTACGACAGAGGGAAGAGAGGTGAGGTCAATTTTATTCATGTTCTTTTCATATACTCAAAGCAATAAGTGCCTTCTCTGTGCTGTGGTACGAGGCACCTATCTCTCGAGCAAAAACGGGAGGCAGCAAATAGGGGGCAGCAGCGGACGATAACGCGCGCTCTATGCGTCGCTATGATATTACGAAGCCCCGGTACGGTCTTTGAAACGAAAGATGCTCAATGGACAATTGCCGCGCATAGTGAAAACTCCGATTTCGGAACGTCTAGCGCTCTACATCATTCACGAAGTGTCATATTGCGACGACGTGTGTCAGCGAACGAAAGTTAAAAAACCAATTGCTCATTCACGCTGACATTCGCCGATCACATAACCACGTTTCGCGATCGGCGTTGTCGGGATCGCGATCGTTGCAAGAACAAGTCATCTACTTCTGTGGTTGAATTCCAATGTATTAGAGGCTACATATGTTATGTTGACTAACTTAGCCTAGTTAATCGTAAACGTTCTATGACTACTCGACGTGACTCCTCAGGGACATGACATACCCATCACACAGACACAGTCCCGGGGGGTTACGAAGCATTGACAGCTCACACCTACCTTTCGGAAGTGTCGAGCGATGCTTGCATTGCGGTTTTTCAACAAAGCTGCGTCGTTAATCAAACGTCAAGCGCATACGTGAACGGAGAGTCGTGAGTCTCAACCACGAAACGGCGGCGGCGCGAAGCGTCGAGCCGGAAGTTGTAGCAGACTGCGGAGTAACCCACAATTCCTTGCGACAAGCGAGATTTTTCCATCCACTAATTACACTTCTCCCTTTGTGTAAGCGCCGAATGGGAAGATTCATAAGCAAGGTAACCCTGGCCTACCGGTCATCTCTGGCATAAACACTGCAACCGAAAACTTGTCACGCTATGTTGACGCCGTTATTAAACATATTCCCGAGACATTTCCTTCATTTGTTAAGGACACTAATAATCTTCTTCAAGACATATTAGGTCTTACCATTCCGCAAAGTGCAATACTTGTGACACTGGACGTCGCCTCACTTTATACTAACATACCGCATGCCGATGGAATCGCCGCAGTACTTAAGGCTTATGAGGATCCTCGAACTCAATAACTTTGAGTTCAATAACTGTCATTACGTTCAGATCAGCGGCACGTCAATGGGAACTCGAATAGGCCCTACTTATGCTAACATTTTCATTATGCAAACCTTTCTTTTATAGACGGTTTATAGGTGACATGTTCTTAATTTGGACATATGGGGAGGAGACCCTCTTAAAGTTTATAGAAGGATTTAATAACTTTCATCCGTCGATCAAGCTTTCGCACAATCATTCGCCATGTTCGGTTAACTTTCGGGATGTCACTGTCACGCTTTCCGAAGGAAAATTGGTCACAAAACTATACCGCAAGCCTACTGATAGCCACCAGCTTCTACACTTCCAGAGCAGCCATGTGCGACATTGCAAGACTGGTATACCTTATAGTCAGGCTCATCGTTTTAAGCGATTGTGTTCCGACCGCAAAGATTTCGTATCTAATTGCGAACAACTGAAAAGCGCTCTCGTCAAACGACGGTATCCGGCTGACCTGGTCGATGACGCTATAGACCTATTCCATGTTGGTAAACAGTGGTAGGCACCGGCGATATAACCAGCGCTTGTGTCGACGTCGCGGCGCGGAGGCCCCGCCCACTGCTTGCCGCGGTCCTGCACGGTCGCGCCACCGCCGCCGGCGAAGCGTGTGCGAAAGCTGCCTCCGAGCACGGGGCGTCGGAGCAGCGCCGACGGCGTGTTTACAACAGTTTGCGAGGGGCAGCCGCGTTAGACGAAGTTGCGTTAGCTCTGTAGGAAGCATTCAATGAATGTAGACAAGAATGTGCCGACGCCCAGCTATGACAGGATGTGAGAAATTGATTGAAAGGACAAGCACCTTGCCACATGGATGCGAATGATCGCGAGCTATCATGTCGGCATCGCTTCATGCGTATGCTTTAATTCGGTAACTAGCGCAAGGATGAACCACTTGCAACAGCGAGACTAAAACTAAAATTCTGTTTCGGACTAAAGCATCTAATCCCTACACGAAATCCTTGCACAAAAACAAATGTAACGGAATAGGTATCTCAAGCATGCGATATTGGTGACGCTATAACCTATGTAAATACGGCTGTGATAATGCACACACATACAAAAAAAGCAATAACGTGCCAAGGACAAGGCTCTCAAATAACCGCCAGCTAGGCGCATAACCGCGGCTTGCAGCTCTGCCCATACGCCCAGTTCCGACCGTGAAGGAGGCGGGAAGTCCTGTAACGACGCGGCGAATTTCAAGCGTGTAGTCCATTCGAGCAGTCTGACAATCGAAAAAAAAATTTCAAGCGCATCATAACCACTACAGCATTGCCAAAGACACTTCTCGTGTGTGCTATCGCAGCCGCAAGCAATTTGCAAAAGCGTCGCTGTAATCGACCTTTCGCTCACGGCTACGCGAATTAAGCTCTTATATATTTGTTTCATTTGAGTGAATGAAATTCGTATGACGTATGTATAACTTCCCCTCTTCAATGATACACGGCGACCGCGATTACTTCTACACACCAAGCTAAACTAACGTCGTGCACTCTTTGCGGTATCGCTCTGTGTCCGCACTTTGTTTATGTCGAGCATTACACTTGACAACCTTGTGACAATGCTATTTCTCTCAAGTGGAACAAGCCGCACTAACGCTAAATAATTACACATATGCTTAGTCATGAAAATGTTTGGCGCATAACCGATGCGCCAAACAGCCGGCATTACAGGATCGCCCCTTTCCTTAAGGCAGACATAAGTAGGAAACCGATAAAAACCTATCGCACATATCTTGTGCGTTGCTGAGCAACCAACCCACGGCGCAGGTCATCGGTGAACACATTTTTCTTCATTTCACGGCGGTGAGAAGCGCCCGCGCCAGCGAAAACGCAGCGGCTACTACGGTAGGCGCGCCGGTGGATGCCTACCATGCGAAACCAAAACTCCCGACGACAGCGCCACCGCATCTTCGTGACGTAGGCCCGGTGGAATAGGTCTATAGGCCGAACAGACCAATTGGATAGAGCCGACCTTCTTAACGGAAACCGTTTGCCGGAGCGCCGTACTGATAATAATCTCGTACTGACTTACTCGGCATCAGTTCCAAAGGTTCTTTCCATACTGAAACGCCACCACAATATCCTTGTCCAAAGTGAACATCTCAAACACATCTTTCCCGAACTACCTCGTGTGGTTTACCGACGCTCAAAGAATCTCCGCGACATGTTAACATCGTCAAAATTAAATGAACCCACAATAGCTGGTTGCGCGCCTAGCAACAAACCACGCTGCAAGGTATGTCTACATACGCAAACCACCCAGGAAGTCATTAGTACGTCTTCAAACTTCACCCTTAATGTTCGCGGCTCCTTTAATTGCGATAGCTCTAACATCATATATATGCTCGAGTGCGCCGTCTGCCAAAAACAGCATATTGGCCAAACAGAAACGTCGCTCCGGATACGCTTTAACAACCACAGATCTCATGCCAATGCGTTACCTAACCTGCCGCTTTCAAAACACGTTTGCTTGCCAGGGCATTCTTTCGAAAAAATCAGGGCCACTATACTTGAATCAGGCTTTCATTCTCATCACGATCGTGAAATCCGCGTGTCTTATCTAGTCTATAAATTCAATACCGTATCATCAGGTACAAACGAAAGTACAGGAACACTTTCTAGCGTGCCCACCAAGCATCATCAACCTTAATTGTGACAATTCACAAATTACGGTCAGTTTTGTACTTGAACCTACGGTCTGTGACGCCGTCGGTTAAACTTGTTGAATACCAGTCTGCAATACCTATTTGTGTATATTTATGTATCCATGTTTTTTTTTTTTTTTTGCGTTGCCTAATCGCCGTTGTCACTTGTCGGATACTAGTCTGTGATGCCTCTGTGATTGTGTATATCTATGTATCCATGATTTATATTTACTTGCGTTCATTAATCGCCATTGTCACCATGAGAATAAGCGCGAGACCGTATTTCACCGCGCACGCGCGAATAAAAAGGCTTGACTACTCATCTTATTCCCATCGCAATACCTGAGCTTTGTATATCGTACAATAAAGCTGTGTATATTGTACATCAAGCTCTGTATATCGTATAGCGTATAATCTGGCTGCGCTGTCATGCAGCGCTCTGATATGGTCATGTTTCCATTGTAACTATCGATCACGTGTTCTTGCATCGTCATGATGTGTGCGCGAAGAGTGATGATTTCTGTACTTTTTTCTTTTATTTTTTTCCGCATGATATCTAACTGTACCGTCATGAGCACTGCACGCAATGAATCATGTAATCGCTGGACTACGTCGCCCACAATATCTCATGTATATAGTATATATAAAGAAATGCGTTGACATGTATATGTTACTTTGACAAAGGCTGGTCCACCAGCCGAAACGTCAGTAAATATACTGTGCAAAAACCAACGCGCGTCGTACGACACCGCCGATAACAACACCGCAGATAACAAGCAGATAGCGCAAGCTACTTGCGCGGCCGGAGCGGCGGTGACCACGGGCGAGTGGCGAGTGACGAAAGCCGTGGGGGCGGCGACATCGACGTCACAGACGCTGTTTTCCCGGCCGATTTCGGTTTCAAGGAGCCTGCCACGGGCAACTAATTGTTCGCGTAGCTCCGACATGCATTGCGCTATTCAAAATTTGATCGTTGGGATAGGTAGTGTCGAGGACGGGCTCCAAAGTACTCATTTGTGGTAGCCACCAATTACTAATAATTAAAAAGTTAATTAGCGTAATTTTTCTAATTATGCATACAAGTGGGTAAGTTGTTCTGTATCTAGAGGCCGCCAATCCGTATACTCGAATGGTACACAAGACATTCCCGCGATTTATGTTTTTCTAATTTTAAAGATGTGTTGCAGCTATAAAAAAAAACACCCTGTATATACTGCTCCCGCAATCGAACCAGTCTCTGCCGGTTCCAACGCGAAGCGGCGACGCCGTGAGGCCACGACGCGTGATCACAGACGGACAAGCGCATGCGCAGCAACTTAAGCGGATGATATGCGAAGAGCACGGCGCATCCCCGTCGGGAAACCGTGAAAGCGCCCGCGAAACCGCTCGGAAGCACGGTCACCTCGGCCGGCGCGCAACAGGTTAACCGGGCACAGTTTAAACCCGGCGCAGCGCGGCACATTCGGCACGAAATAAGCAGGGGCTATTAGGAGCGACGTGACATCCACGCGTCGCCCGGCTGTGCAAGATATGCAATGTATGTACAGCATCTGGAGCGGCCGCAGGGATCAGATGTTGGCCTAGTCTTTATTTTCTGTTTCTGCATGAATCAGCATGTTTTGCGTCGAATGAGCATAAACTGGTGTCCCGCGTGGCGGCGCGACTTTACAGTGCGTTAACCTGGCACGAAAAATTTCGGGGGGGGGGGGGGGCACGTGCCCGGTGTGCCCCCCCCCTCCCCCCTGGCTACGCCTCTGGCTTCTGCAGCGCACCGCGGTTGCTTCCGCACGCTCATACCGCTCGGGCGAAGGCTACCGAGGCATTTGCTATATCACCGTTCGCAACAGCATTTAACATATTGACTCCGATTTGCTTATGACAAAATAATTCATAACTGAGCAAAGTTAGTTCTAAAGTTTGCCATTTATGCAATGCAGCGGTCACTTCCACACTGCTCGACAGATCGCATGCCGCGATGCGAGAGGTAAACCCTGCAGCGGCACCGGTCGTTGCGCCGAACCGACTCGCTTCCTTTCAGACCTTCCTCTTCATATCGAGACGCAAGTAAAACTAATCGCACATGTTCAGGCATGATATATGAGTACTAATGTTAATCATCATGGCAAAAACAAGCGCTCTGCGACGAGCTCAAGTCGCGCTTGATCGCAAACGGCACCGCCGTACTTCTGGCTGGGCCTAACACTCGGAGTTGTCAGCGCCAGGCATTCCGCGGTGACGGTGGATTGTTGTGATGCGTTTGTCGCTCGCAAAGGCGTAGTTCTATCAACAATGACCTCATAGAACGATGCAGGGTTGTGCAAAGTTGCTACTTTCGTACCTATAATGACGAGGATACGAAGTCTTGCGAGTATGTTTATGCCGATGTGCTGGACGTGGGCGGAGCTTCTGTCAACCGCCAACACGATAGCCTTTGTAACTCCGGTGGACTACGGTTGGCGTTAACTACGGTTGAAGTTGTTAGCCGCGGTTACGCTAACCGTAGTTGCGGGCGCCCTTGGGTATAATAGGATCGAGGCTAACTGCATTTTTTGTGTTTTCTTTTGTAAGCGGGCGTACAGCTCCACGGGACAACGAAAAGGGAGGGAAGCAAGGGGTGTAGAGGAGGTCATTCTGGGGGTCTGACGGGGGTGAGCGCCGGCATGTCTCGTAACAACGCAGTTTCCCGGAGTCTCGGCAGTTTACGTGCGTTTGCGAGTGACCATGTACTTGTATGCCCCCTCCGCGTGTGCGTTGCACACATCTAACTCCCCCGACGACACTAGCGCCGTTGCGGCGGCGGGCTCGTCACCGTCGGGAGAGCGGTCGCGCTTGCTTGTCCTGTTGACTGCGTCAGTTAAGCGGCCGCCCCGTCGCCTTGCACCGCATTAAATAATCTTTTTAAAATAACTTTTTGTAAGCTTAGTGCATCGGAATGATTTTTTGCAGAAGTCACAGGTGTAGCGTTGTGGAATCGAACACTATATTTACAGCAACTCGCCGTGGAAGAAGATTTAGAGCTTCCCCAACACGCCAGTTTTACATCCGCGAGTTGTCAACTGTGCCAGATTATTTTATTAAAGAGAACTTTGTGTTTGCAAGAATTACAGACGCTGGCATATTAATTAGGCTCACCTTAATTAACTCCAGATATGCTTAGCTTATTTGAATATACAATTATCTGGGCATGGTTGCTATGGCGATGCTCGATTCGACGGAGTTTTCTGCGGATCCCTCACCTGAAACAGCTTCGCTGTTAAAACACAGCGACCGCCATGGCTTGTTCGCGTTTGCATATGTACCCGTGATGGAGGCTTTGTGGATACATTTGACGCCAACTGTTTCTTAAATTGCCAGGAATAACTGCTCGAACATGCGACAATGAACACGCTAGGTCAAACAGTCGAACTGAGGAACGGCTTCTCAGAGGCGCTTATCAACTTAGCGCTGTTTCTCTTCGTTGACCTCGCAATTAAATCCTGCACTAACCAGCAACAAAAGTGCTATTGCACTGATTTTTTAGCAAATGGTTCACTAAATTATCAAGGAAAAGGTCGATCTGGCAGCCAAGTGCGTGTTTTTCGAGATAGTTTTCATCCGCAGTCTGCGGAACGCGAAGGCACGTGGTTTAGCGCCAGCTGCTTTAATTCATATTTTACATGATGCGTACAGCCTGCCTGATCCAGCAGCTTATCGTTCCTAGTACTTATACCCAAGAAAAAGTTACAAATGTCCAGCTATCTATGAAAAGACGAAGAGCAGTAACGCGAGCGCTCATGCTGCTTCTGTCTACATTACGTTCTCGTACTTCGCTAGCTATTCACATTTTTTTATACGCTTTACGAACGAGGACGAATATCTTACGTGTTCGAAAGACCTGAATTTCATGTTTAAAAAACTGCTATTATGACCCACGAGACGGTGCTCAACGCGCGCACCTCCTTCACTCGCCTCTGAGTATCGAGGGGGTCCCCGCGGAAGCTCTCCCGACGCTAACGAAAAAGTGGCCACAGTGGCGCTGGTGGGCTATGCGATGGTGGAGGCTCCTGGCGGGTGCAACCTGCCTATAGTGCCTTACTGGTATATTCTAGGCACTATAACCGAGGTGTGGACGCTGTGGTCCTGTGTACGTGTGTGTGTCGGCACTGCAGTGTGGTTCTACGCAGGCAACTGCAAAATAGCGATGTGTTGCGACGAAGAAGTAGGCCAACGGGCAGTACGTGCTAAACGAACGAACTGTGCGCGGTGCGTGAACGAAGTCTGTTGTCCCTTTCTAGGTACTAATTCATTGTTTTATAATTAAACTTGTACAGTTTTCTATTTACCGCGTGGATTATTCCGGCTCATTTTGGCACCCCTTCGTGCTTGGTGCGTGTACTTTTTCTTCTGTCCCGCTGGGCTCTGTTCCTGCTACTCGCTACTGTTGCTTGATTCCCTTTTCAGTAAAACCACACTTTGTTGACAGTGATTCCTAATGTGTGCTAGCTAGTGCGGCTCAGACGTGTCCGCTCCGCCGACGTGCCATGTTATTTATTTATTTATGAAATAATGTCAACCCTCCCTGAGAGTTATTACAGTAGTGGGGAAAAAATACAAGGCAATGTATACAAGACAAGCAAGGTAATGAAATGGCAATACAAGAAGGGTACACAAGAGTATTGGTATCATCATACAATCACAGCAATGCATTGTCTACAGAACCAAAAGATTGAACAAGATGTAAGAGTGTGAATTCTTTCACCTGTACCCAAGTAATTCAGCACATAGAATTTGGGAGCACCGATGTAAGATTTTCAATACTTTCTAGGAATTTTTGTAGTGTTGGCTGTGCTACAGTAATTGAATCTAGTGCATTCCATTCTCTCATTACGCGAGGAAAAAATGAAATGCGGAAGGTATTGTTATTGCAGAAATATTCTTTGAACATTAGGTCGTGATTTTGGCGCACTTTCGCTTTTTCTTTTATAACAGCGAAGGGTGAGGCATTAGTTTTGAAGTGTTTCATCAATTGGTAAAAAACTTCAGCCGATGTACTTTTGCTCTGCCGCGGAGTGTAGATAGCTGTGCTTGGCGCAGAAGCTCGGAAGGGAAATCCGTTCGCTTAAAGCGGTTAAAGATGAACCTCACCGCCTTGCGCTGTACGTTCTCAAGCATAGCTATGCCAGTATTTGTTGAAGGAAACCACACTATATTCGCATATTCCAGCATCGTTCTTATAAAAGTGATGCAAGATAAACGCTTCGTATCTGTGGTAGCGTAACGTAGCGTCCGTTTTAGAAAAAACAACTTGTTCATTGCCTTTTTCGTCACCTGATGTACATGCGCAGTCCACTTGAGACCAGATGATATTAAAACCCCTAAATATTTATACTGAGTCGCTGTGCGAAGGGTGACACCATTAAGGGAGTATGGAAACAATAGTTTGTTTTTCTTTCGGCTTATGCTCATCACGACCGTTTTTTTCAGAATTAACAACCATCTGCCACTCTCGACACCACTGGGCTACGTTGTTTAGAGAACTGTTAAGAGCAACCTGATCGCCGATGTCTTTCATTTCACTGTAAATCATGCAGTCATCTGCAAACAATCTAATTTTAACGTTTACTGTTTCAACAATATCGTCTATGAATAACAGGAACAAGAGCGGAGCGAGAACAGATCCCTGCGGTACGCCCGAAAGGACCGTAACAGTGTCGGAACTATGTCCATTGTAGTACACAAACTGGTAACGATCTGAAAGGTAATCCCTAATCAGGTCAATTATTGGACCATTGCCTAGTTTTGCTATGAGTTTAGAGTGAGACATGCGGTCGAAGGCCTTAGAGAAGTCTAAAAAAATTACATCAGTTTGCGATTGTTCGTTTATTGCCAGCCCAAAGTCATGTATAGCCTCTGCAAGTTGAGTGAAAGTAGATAGCCCGCTCCTGAACCCATGCTGAGAAAGAGAGACGATGTTTTTCTTCTACATACCTAGTTATTAATTTTAAGATGATGTGCTCGAGAATTTTACAACTAGTGCACGTTAAAGAAATTGGCCGGTAGTTGGATGGAACAGAAGTGTCACCAGATTTGTGTACTGGAACAACTTTCGCTATTTTCCAGTCCGCCGGGAGACTGGCAATCGCTAATTGACTTTGTAAATATGAGATGAAGCCATCTGCTAATGGGTTCAGTATAGCGTTTAAGGAAGGTGTTTGGTATTTCGTCTGAACCACTACTTTTCTTCTCATCAAGATCTAAGGGCAGTGAAAAAATGCCGGGTACTGTAATGTTCAACGATGGAAGTGCTCTGTCTTGAGCAACGTGACGAGAACCCGCTGTAATCTTTAGGCTGTTATCAGCGCTAAAAACTGAGTGAAAATACGAATTGAAATTATTCGCTTTACCTTGCCTTCTTCAGCTGGAAACGCAGATAGTGTCATCCGTTTTTCGCTTATGTAGAGCCAGAATTTCTCGGGTGCGCTTTTGATGAACTTTTGCAGTGTGTGTCCATAAAAGTGCCGTTTCGCGCCTCGCAACTTACCTTTTAAGGGGCGTTCGCGCGATCCGGCGGCAGAGCGGCGCGCGGACGCGGCTTCGTTTCAGATGCATCACGTTTGCGCGACGCCCGCCACTGCGACGCGCAGTGCGGTTTGCGGAGAGCGCCGGCACACGCGGGGTCCTGCGCCTTGCTCCAAATTTTCTTGTTTTGGTGCAGTTCAGTTGTGGGCTTCACCTTTTAGTTCCGTTTATTTCTTAACTTTCTTTTCCTTCTTCCGTTTTCT
Organism: Hyalomma asiaticum; assembly: GCA_013339685.2. NCBI lineage: Eukaryota > Metazoa > Arthropoda > Arachnida > Ixodida > Ixodidae > Hyalomma > Hyalomma asiaticum. The sequence continues at coordinate 39,586,129 of CM023483.1, forward strand.
TTTATCTTGAACGTCCATAGAATTGGCCGTATAGAAGCAAAAGAAATAATTTGTTCCTGTGGTTTGAAACTCGCCCAGCAAATTCAATGGTCTTTTTTCTCCAACGCGGCAAGGCACTCTTGTGCCGGCGGCGCTTGTTCTTATCGGAGTACGGGGCAGTTTGACGGAAGACCAGACTATTCTAGTGAGGTCGAAGCTATAAGCAAGAAAAAAAGCAACATGTGCTACGAATGAGAAGCACCGAGTGCCGCGGGGTCCCTCTGCCAGGACCCATATGGTTAACAACAGCCGATACAAGCGCAATATAGCACGTGCAAACAATCTGTCCGTTTCGAATGGAAACTTTGTCGGCAGCGACAAAAAGAACAGGGCGGCACATCTGTGGAAACGGAGTTAGCAAGTAGCAGGGGATGTCTGCTGGAAAACATCGTCTGCTACAGAGCTTCGCCTGAACGAGAGCTCTCCTCCGAACCGATCGGCGCCGCGACTCCGCCCCTGTCACGTGCTCTCCACGTCACGAGCCTGACCGGCCAATAGGGACTTCCGCCGCTCGCGATATTTTCCAAGTTTTGCGAAATCGGTCGCAGCGGCGCGCGACGCTCGAAACACAGGTTTTGAGGAGCGCTCGGCGGCCGCCGCGCCGCTCTTGGAGCAAAATCGCTTGAATGTGAAACAGGCCTTAAGCCCGACCCACATGCAGCGCTTTTGCCGCCGTTTTCTGGCGTTGCGTCTCTCGCCGTCTTCACAACGTCGCCGAAAGCGAGGGCGACCAACCACACGACGAGCGCACAGACCGGCGCCAGCCCAGCGTCTCACAACGTGGGCCGATGAATTTAATGTAGTACCACGGAAAGCAGTGTGCAATGTGCGCCACTGGAACAACAATAAATATTCACGATTACAGCTTATATGCCTTACTTGAAGTTCCGCAGTGTACAAGACATTCATAGCATTGCAAAAGAAGCACTGTCCGCAAAAGTTTATTTTTGTTGTACTTGTGGCGGCACCTATGGAGATAAAAGTGAACCAGCAAACTCAAAATCGATGGCTTCCGAGACTCGCGCTTATCTTTGAGGCCTAGCTGCCGAAGTAATTGAGAATGGTTCTCGATAACGGTGTAATGTAATCCCGTGTGCGTTGCTGTCGAAGCATCTGTAGACAAACGTGAGTCAAATACAGGCGTCAGTTGGGATCTTGAGGTTCACACAGTTCGCGACGATGACTGAATATATTCGAGGCGGGCCGTGCCCCCTTCGGCGAGGACGCCATTGCTCCGGCGGAAGTCGCTTCGAGCCGCGCGCTGATTGGTGTCCGCTCACCCAGCAGTTTCCGGCGTCGGCGCTGCAGCGCGGCGGCGGCGTCAATATCTGGACGGTCTTGATCTCGGCGTTTCGGCTGCCGTCACTGTCAGCGTCGACGCAGAGTGACGCCGGAGAGAGAAACGCCAGAAAACGGCGGAAAAAGCGCTCCATGTGGTTCGGGCTTTAGCGTTGCTATTTGTGAGCTAGCGCTTCCTAGCATTTTTTTTTTTGTCTTCCTTACGCGCTTGATTTTGCGCTTAAGGTGGATTATGTCGCGGGTAACCCATGGGTTGTGCTTCTTTGAAACCTGTTTTCGTTTGGGAATAAAGTTAGACATACAATGCATGATATGATGTTTAAACTGTGCCCACACTTCATCTATACTTGCGTTATTTGCACAAAGCTCTGAAAACTCGGGATACTCGTGGGACAAGTAAGTCATTATTGCCGCATCATTAGCTTTATTAAAGGACGGTACAGACTGTCGTGTTGGGGCCGCTACAGACAATGTGCACAGAACTGTTCTATGATCCGATATGCCGTCAACTGTTTCAACACTTGCGCGGTCGGTGGAAAAATGATCACTTACAAATACAAGGTCTAACAATGAGTGCGACTCTCCTTGCATTCGTGTGTTTTCAACGACAAGCTGAGTTAGATGGAAAGCAAATAAAAAGTCGATTACTATATTATTCGATACAGAACCTGGAGTTAATGAGGACCAATTTATGTCTGGTAGGTTGAAGTCACCTGCCATGATAATCCTGCCACCGAGCATGTACAGATTCATGTAATCCAGGAGGGGATTTAGGTACTTCGCATCGACATTCGGGGGCCTGTAAACGGCGCCAACGTACACGGAGCCGTCGTTCAGGAGAAGCTTACACCAAATTGCTTCGACACCATTCACCTCCGGCATGACCGTGTAAGCGATTCCCTGCCGTAAAACAATTGCTACGCCATCGCCTCTAGTGTCCCTATCTTTGCGGACAATTGTGTAACTCGGTGGCACGATTTCATGGTCACATATATTCGAATGTAGCCACGTTTCACTCACTGTAACAATATCAGGTTTTAAAGCCAATAAAACAGCTTCAATATGATCTGCCTTATTCGCAAGACTATGCGCGTTGTTATGGGCGTTGTCATCGAGAAGACTGCGCTGTTGATAGTTGCTCCTCGTTTTTTTTTTTAGTTCGATATTTTTACTGTCTTCGTTCCAAGAAAAAAGACGACCGTTTATCTGAACTCGGTCATAAGTAAGCCTTACCCTTTCCCCTCTATCGCGGTTTTCTTTCGTAACATTCCACAGTTGCCTTCTAATTTCACGCACGCCAAACGAGTAGTCCTCGCTTATTGAGTAACCGCTACCTTTCAGTTTGGCACAAGACTGGAGTATTTTAACTTCGTCGCGACAATTAGGCAACTTAAGAATTATCGGCCTGTTTCTTGATTCGCCTTATTTAGGTTTACAAAGTCGATGGATACGTTCAATACCTGCAGTCTTTACGTCTACAGTATCTTCAAATATCGTCTTTGATACGAAGTTGTGAAGCTTTTGAAATGACTCATTTTGCTGTTCCTCGACTCCATTGACAATCAGGTTTGATCTCCGACTTCTGTTCTCTAGTTCTTCGATTTTTCTGTTCATGCCTTTGATGTTTTCTATTCGCAATCAGAAACCTGCTTTTCCATTCCACTAATTTTTTTAAGTATCTTACCGATTGTAGTTAACTTCTGGTTCGTGACGGACCCGAACCTTATACTTAAATGTTCAGCTGTGTCGGTGAAATTGGACACATGCGATCGCGTACACTTCGATGCTCTGCTGCAACAGCTGAACAGAATTGTTTTATCCGTTGTGCATAAATGACTTGTTGCGCACCGTTTACAAAACCGAGAATCTCGCTGAAGCTGTTGTAGCACTGTTCCGCGGCCGTCGGTGTCCCTTTGCGGGGATAGCATGAAGCAGGGCGCTTGTTGTGGAGCGGAAGCGGCACAAGTACCCATGCTCTTCGCAAATCTCCATGGGATTTAGGCGATCTCTGATGACATGCCGCGACACTCGATAATTCAAGCCGATCCACATTTTAAACCAACTCTGCAACGCTGTCATCCATGCCTGTCATTTTGTTTGCTTACAAGTGAGCCTCAAGGCGGGTCGGGGGCTACCTTAAGGAGCTGTCCTTATGGCGGCGATAAGTACAAGAAAAGTTCTGATGTAAGTATAAGGTCCGGGTTGAAACGCGTTAAGGGCCACTTTAAGGTTACAGGCTACTTAAGTCACAAGCATAAGGATAAGTTTGGTTTCTGAATACGGCGGTTGGACTTGTCAACTTAGTCATGCTTGGTTTAACAAGTCAGTCGAATTGTACTGCTTATTAGTCTCGGATTAATTATACTTGACTTAATTACTATTAACTTAATCCCACTTAATTCGATTAGCATTATGTTCAATAGGCTTAGCTTAATTATGCTCGTTTTGACTACGCTTAGGTTTATTTAATCTTAGTTTGATTAGTTTTGGGTTATTCGCTTTAACATGATTAGGTTTGGTAATTAGTAGTTACGTCTGGCTCAGCGTAACTAGCCTCAACTATATATGGCTATAAGACAGCCGAGTGGGTCAGAGAACAAACGGGGGTCGCCGACATAGTGAACGATATTAAGAAGAAAAAATGGACATGGGCAGGCCACGTGATGAGAAGGCTAGATAACAGATGGACAGTTAGAACGACGGAATGGATACCAAGAGCGGATAAGCGCAGCCGTAGGCGGCAGAGAGTAAGATGGGGGGACGAAATCAAGAAATTCGCAGGCATCAAATGGAATCAGCTCGCGCAGGACAGGCAAAGGGGCGAGGATTGGGAGAGGCCTTCGCCCTGCAGTGGACATAAGATGGGATGATGATGGTGATGATGATGATGATGATGATGATGACTTGTTGTTGTTTTGTGGGGTTTTACGTCCCAAAACCAGTTCTGATTATGAGAGACGCCGTAGTGGAGGGCTCCGGAAATTTCGACCGCCTGGGGTTCTTTAACGTGCACTGACATAGCACAGCACACGGGCCTCAACATTTCGCCTCCATCGAAATGCAGCCGCCGCGGCCGGGATTCGATCCCGCGACCCTCGGATCAGCAGCCGAGTACCATAGCCACCAGACCACCGTGACGGGGCAATGATGATGACTTAGCTCGGCACGGCTGCTTGACGCGTAGCTTTGCGACTTGGATGTTCAAATGTGCGCTATTTTCTGTCATGTTAACCCCGCCACAATAACTCTCGACGTGTATTAAAGGCTGGGCTGCTGCGTCATGCATGACCATCATGTAATGCACTATTCATTCCCTTTTGGCGGACATTTTGAGTGCTTAAATGTCCGAGTTCACTTGTGTCGCGGATACTTTCGCTGTGCTAGTGCCAAAGCTGTGCAATAAAAGGATGTCTTAATCATAATTAAGGCTCATCGCGGAATAGCGAAGTGACAGCCACGGTTCTGCATGCGAAGTACGTCATGACATAAATCAATGCGCCCGATTGTCTTTGTCTGTCACTGACAGATATTTATATTAGCTCAGTTCAGCTCATTTGTGTTGCCACAGAACAATCACGTATCGCGAGACGATTTCACTACGCACTGCATTTGCACGTTAGTGCTTGCTGCGTAAATTGCTCAGAACGGTAACTGCAATTTTTCGTATTCTAAAGTGAAATAATTGTGCCGGGCGCGGCTTGTGACGGTGACGTGGCAAGCTCTCGACAAATGCACGATCTCACCAAACAGCAAAGACTGCAGCACAAGGACGAATGCTTTTGTATGCTTAGATATGAATGCACGCAAACATTTAACATGGCTGCAGCGCAACGAACGAACATCCTGGAGGCATAGTAAGAAACTACGCACAAGAAAGCGCGCAGCGGCTAACAGAGAACGCGAGCAACCGCGAAGGGCCTATTCTCGCTCAGCCCGCACTCCGCTCCGCAAGCGTGCGGAGGGCGAAAACGGCTGTCAGACGAACGAATCGCGAGCTATTGAAGTCCGTAGGTCACGCAAGCCCCACCGAGTTTCGCGATCCGTACCTTTTGACAGCAGTTTTCACCCTTCCGCACGCTTGCGGAACGGAGTGCGGGCTGAGCGAGAACAGGCCCGAACACTTCTGAGCTTCGTCCATCCGCTGCTACGCGCCGACTCCGTTCGATCTCGAGTATAGCTACAGTATATGGGCCCTACGGGAGCAAGTACAGTAACTCTAGATTAGAGTTACTGTATAGCCTCCCACAATGTAAGTAGTACAGCTAATCTCGAGGCCAGCACAGCTGACATGCGAACAGCATTGAGAATTTGCGCCCAAAACAGTCGCATTTTAATTATGCACTTAACGCGGCGCATGCGATCAGAATGACAGTGGAGTATATGGCTCTCTACGGGATGTAGAGTTGAGCATAGGTCCGCCATCTTACAGTCCAGTGTTGTGCGCTGCAGCCGCCTCTGCTCCGCGCATTAGCTACGTTCAAGGTCGTTCGCTCGTGAATCGTATTTATTGCTGCGTGTTCTGCGTTCGCCTCACAATACTTCCTTTAGTTAACGATCACGCGCGAATGCATTCGTCCTTATATAACATTCTCACATAAATAAGATTATGATGTCGCAATTTAAAAACATTTCCAGCAATGTGCATTACACTCACTATATATCAGAACGCCTACATAAAACTGGTGAAGAAGGAGATTTCATTCCTAACGCTGAATTTTTCTGTGCCACTTTCTCTCGCGATGCGTATGGTGTTACGTTTGAACCGTGTTGGCAATAACAATAACGTTTGAACCGTGTTGGCTCTGGTAACAGACGCGTCTGAGGAATATATTGACGACTTCTGTATTTTTTTTTTACATAGAAGTAAAACAGCTAGGTAACATCTCAGCCTCAGCTGGAACGCGGAGATTAAAGGGCTAACCAGACTTACGCGTTGGAACGCTTCAGCACGCGCCGCTACGCGTCAGTAGTGCCAGACGGCGAAGCCGGATCGCGTGATGACGCGTGCCGAAGCCAGATGCTCGCGTCAGCCGGCGGAAGTTGTTGCAGGCCACAAGCGCGCGTCGATCCCGCGAGATAGACCCCACGTGAGCACGGCAAGTTTACACCATTACCGAAACGATCTGTCGCGTTTCTCCGAGCCTGAGAAGTGCGTGTGCGATAGGCTGGCTGTCCGAGGCGCGCCGGCAGTTCCGGCGCGCTCAAATTTCGGAGGCCATGGCCGTATTTACGTTGTTGTATGAATAAGCAGAATTATACACCTGTGAGGAATACTGGAAACATAGTAGGTCAGGAACAAATGCGCTGTCTTTTCGATCAAACTGACCGTGGTGTCACTAGCGGGAAATACTGCATGTGGTGTCGTCTGATGCGTAAGAATCGAATCACTATTGAGGCTCACGGTAGCGACATAGGCCTAGCGGTGTCAAAATGAGCATGTTTTCTAAATAATGACCGCAAAACATCGTCATTACCTTGTCTTATTTAGTATACGACGTTAGGAAAACACATTTTAATCTTACAAACCTAAGCGCGTGGATGCGCCTCACACGTTTCGGTTTCTTGCCAGACAATCAAGTGTTTCACATAGATTTAACGGACCAGCCAAGGAGTAGCCGGCGCCTTATTTGTGCGCCAACATCTCCTAATATCATATCAATAACAAAAAAGGCCTTTGTTTGCCTGCACCTGCGCGTGCTTTCCCAGGTGTCCAGTGTCAACGCACGCGCGGGCTATCCCCGAAACTTATTTGCCCGTGGCTTTTGTCAGCCTGCACCTGCGCCCATTGGCGGCCGTGGCACCTCTGCCCACGCACCGATCTTTCAGACTTGCCCGGGCATGTTTGTTTTCCTTCTCCCTCTTGTGTGGCTCCGCGGTGCCTTCTCGAGCATGCGGCAGGGCTGAGAAGAAAGATTCGGGTCCTTACCAGACGCCATCGTTGTCGGTCCTGCGTGCACGTGCTCTATCCGTAGATAGAGCACGTGTACGCAGCACCTACAACGACGGTGCTCTACACGTGCTCTATCTGTAGAACACATGGAGCACGCTTCATGCCGCAGTACCATAGTATGAACGAACCAGGAAAACTATGCACTGAACGTAAACAACGTAAGCAGAGCTATCAAATTGTACGAACGAAAGCTTCTTTTTACGCGCGCAGCGAAGCATTGCTACTCGTACACACCAGACTTGGAAGACACTTCCGCGATGACAACGCGCGAGCGGCGTTCCTGGCAGCGGAACAACCGTAATAAAATGCAACGATGCCGCGAGGTTATAAGTATTCGTGTTTGCATATGTGAACGATCTTCTGGTAGCAAGCTCATCCATAGAAGAGCACATGCTAACCTTCGCCTTCTCTTCGAGTTTCTTGCAGCCAATGGAACTTTGATCAACAGCGAGTGAGTTCGGAGTACACGCTCTCACATTCCTGGCCATCATCTGCCCCCTTCCCGATATGGTCAAAGCAGTCGTCGAGTTTCCGACGCCGACTTCTCTTACCAAGCTTAGCCAGTTTCTCGGTATGGTGAATTTTTACTGCCGCTTCATCAGAAATTGTGCCACGCTCCTGGAACAACTCGATTGCTTGCTTGGTGGCACCCAAAAACAAGCAACGCTTACCTGGGACAGTGTCGCAGATGACGCCCATCAGGCCATTAAAAGCGACTTGGCCAAAGCCATGCGCTCCTCGCTCACCAAAACACGGACTGCCCACTGGCACTCATAACCGACGCATCAAGTTCAACTGGACAGAAACCTGAGCGAGTTGGTAAGGGTCCATAGTAAAAAGAACAGGCGCGCAAAACACGGGCACAAAGAAGTGGCCGACGCAAACGCCGACTAGTAGAGCACAAAGGCGAGAAAGGAAAGAAGACACACAACTTATCTGCGCATGCTCAAGAATGGTAGCGCCACCTGTCAAACCGTTACACGTGCCGGTCTACGCGAGAGATAAATGTTAAGGCGTTCTATCGCGAATCGATGGCTGACTCACGCACGCGATTCGACTAATACTGTTATGTCAAGCCTCGACCATTAAAAAGGTTCTTCATTCTTATGTCTGTAAAGCACATCGCATTCGTCTAACTTGGGCGTGCAGTTACTGTCCTGGCAGTGCAAAGATAGATTAGACGCCGTTCCACCTGATAGCCACCTTATATGTTCAATTAATATATGATTAACACAACGCGCTGTTTGCCCTACCTAGAAACGTCCGCAGCTAAAAGGAATCTTATAGACCACACCCGTGCGATCGTCGGTAAAATTAGAGCCGGGAGCCGACCTTCAACAGCGAGTTAGTGGAGAGTGGCACTCCTTGCAGTTTTTCAAAGCGCGTGAACACAGCCCAAACCTGCTGTAGCCTGGTCGGTCGTGATCTCCTCGCCATGCGCCTCTCCGTGCGCCATTTTCGCCGCCTGCTCGGAGGGCGATCTTTCACCATTTACACCGATCATAAGCCCTTAACATACTCGATCGATCGTTCTGAATCCCGATACACGTCACGTGAGGTACGCCAGCTTTCCTTCCTCTCCGAATTCACCACGGAGACTTGGCACATCAGCAGCTGTGATAACATCCCTGCTGATGCTCTCAACCGCGTGAACGCCATCACACTCAGCCGCTCGAAGAACTCGACAACTTCGTTTCTGTTCAATCTCCAAGAGCTCGCCATAGCGCAGCGGAACTGTCCCGATTTGCTTGCCTACGCGAAATGCCCACCTCTCTCCACCTAAAGCCAGTAACCTTAGGAAAAAAAATTCACAGCATATCCACGGAGTGAGTGATGATGAGTGGGCGAAGCCCCGGAGATTCATCGTAGATCGTGCCGAGTTCCGGATTAATTTAGTTAACGCGCACGCTACGAATCCTTATGGTTCAACTACGCACAAGTGCAATCTCCCACCGGCACTTCATTGCAAGTGATGATGATGATGATGAAAAACATTTATTACAGAGGAGAGAGGTACGGGGCCAAAGCATGACCCCGCTACATGGTCGGCGTCCCTAGTCCGGGACACCGCATGACGAGGTCCCGTCTCGCGCCCGTCGCACCAGAGCCCGTTGAGACTCTTGCGATGGGCTGTTGAGATTGCAAGTGAAGATCCAGTGCCTATATATGTATATGGGTGATGGGTGGCCGGTGAACGGACGGTAATTTCTGCAGCCCATGTAGGGAGCACGGCTAAGCGTCCGTGGGGGTGGGAGAAAGGGGAGTGAAAGAGATAGAGAGGAGAGGCCGTAGTGGTGGGCTCCGGAAATTTAGACCACCTGGGGTTCTTTAACGTGCACTGACAACGCACAGTACACGGGCCTCTGGCATTTTCGCCTCCATCGAAAATGCGACCCCCGCGGCCGGGATCGAACCCACGTTTTTCGGGTGGCAGCCGAGTACCGTAACCACTACACAAGAGCGTTTCCATAGTCAACGCGCGCCTTTCGCTCTCTCTCTCTCTCTCTGTCTCTCTCTCTCTCTCACAAGACAGCAGATGGAAGAGTGAGAGAGCTCGCGTGCCGGGAGGCACGTGCCGAGGGCGAGCGCGAGCCTCCCGGCGGCGCGAGGTGGCTACATACATACATACTACTACTACAGAGGAGGGAACGACCCACACCCTACGGAGCTTCGCCCCTAAAAAAAATTACAGCATATCCACGGAGTGAATGATGATGAGTGGGCAAAGCTCGGGAGGTTCATCGTAGATCGTGCCGAGTTACGGATTAATTTAGTTAACGCGCACGCTACGGATCCTCATGGTTCAACTATGCACAAGTGAAATCTCCCACCGGCACTTCATTGCAAGTCAAGATCCAGTGCATATATATATATATATATATATATATATATATATATATATATATATATATATATATATATATATGGGTTGCCGGTGAACGCTTCTCCAACGCGAGCAGTCGGTATTTCTCAATCAAGAAACTCGCTAGGAGACGCTGTCTGCGCCAACGTTGCCTCTCGCGGGTGAGGGCGCGTTCTCCTTTGCGAGCTGGTACAGCGTTCCTCTAAGAAAGAGCGTTTCCATAGCCAGCGCGCCTTTCGCTCTCTCTCTGTCTCTCTCTCACAAGACAGCAGAGGCACGCGCCGGGAGAGAGAGAAAGGCACGCGCTGGGAGGCACGCGCCGAGGGCGAGCGCGTGCCGGGAGGCACGCTGGTTACGCCTGACGACTGACGCCTGACAAGGTTAGACTAAGAGGAGCTTCGCCCCTAAAAGATCACCGCCCAAGCACTCCGTACAAATGGTTAACCAGCGAAGCTGAAATGTGCGGCCCCCGTGCTTAGTAGTGGGTTCAACCCGACACAGACGTCGCAGCCAAAGCCCAAGTGCCGCTGGAGAAACTCTCGCCGAAAGCGGCCGTTCGCCCCGGCGAACGCGCCCCCGCAGTCATCACGTCGACGCTGTTCTGCCCTTCGGCGCGCCGTTGTTGCAAGCGTTTGACATCGCGAGCTAACTCGGCGGCGTGGTTTGCAATATCCGCAGGCCACCGGCGCTTCCATTCCCGTTCGCGATTTAGCGCGGCTTGGAAGGCTGCCGGATCGTCGGCACGCAGCTGCTGCCGGCGCTCGGCCTCGCGGGCCTGTACTTCTGCCCGGACTGCAGCATCGGCGCGGCGAATGCGAGCTCTCTCACGTTTCCACTGTCGGCGCTCTTCTAAAGTTGTCCGCTGTTCGGGAGCTCGTAGGATTCGTGGCTTACCCACTGTTACGACTGGCCTGCTACAAGAGCCGGCCAGCGGGTAGCGTGGTGGTGAACGGCGAAAACGACCCGCAGGTACCGGGACTCAGGGCGACGGGAGACGGAGTTCTAATTCACATATCTACAGCAAGAATCCAGGAAAAGCAATGCAAAAAGCGAATCAAAAAGTGCCGATAGTGAGCTCGGCGGCTGGTCTTATGAATCTCAGAGTTCATTGTTCGGGAACATGCTGCATAGGTGTGCAATCATGGCATGAGGGTCCATTAGAAGGGGTTGTCCCTCCGACGCCCACACTGACCGCTTCCACACTCCCTCTCCATGTTCGCCTCGAGTGAAAGGGGCAAAAGCACTGCCTTCTGCGGGCAAAGTAGCAGCGCTCGCACATGCGCACAAACACCGCGGGTGAGCAGCGACATTTTGCGGCGACACCCTGTCGCGGACGCACCTGGTCCAAGCGAGTCGGGTATACGTTTCCCGGGACACTGTGCTCAGGGGCACCTGCAGTGTCGAGCCCCAACAGAGATGGCCTGGTGGGTGACCGAATTAGTCACCCTCCAGTGGGGACACTACAATGCAGGCATATAGCCACGTGCACCGTTCCCGGTAGAAAGCCCGGTCGTAACACCACGTGGAAGCTCTCAGTCGAAACTGATGCGCGCGTGCTCGGCGCCACGGCTGCGACGGGATGGACGACGTCACTCACGACCCAGCCAATGGCGCGCGAGCTTGGGTACGACGCTCAGAACGATGTAACCGATAGCACAGTCAATGGAGCCCGCTCGTGACACAGATGCCGAGCGGTTTTTTGTTTCTCCTAATCATATACAGCTTTGGCTGTAAAAAAAAAAAAAAGGTAGATCCCACGTGCGGTGAGAATCAAGGAAATACGAAGCACGCATCAGGAACGCAAAATGGATCTGCATTGTTGTCTCGCTATACCGACTTCGCACATATGAAGTTAACGAAACGGCCGCAAGAGCACCAAGACTGCCATGCCGCTCATAACACGCATGTCGTGATTGCATTGTTATGACCTGTCATCTACTTTCGTCATGCAGTCGTGTTGTGACATAGCAATTTTGGTATACATCCCATTAACGAAACGCATGGCATGAAAATCATGCCGCTCATGACAAGCACGTCATGATATTCATGTTCTTAGAACGTGTCACCCATGGTCGTCAGACAATGTTGTCTCGCCATGCGAATTTTGGCATGTATATCAAGTTAACGAAACGGCCGCAAGAGCACCAAGACCGTGGCATGTAAATCATGCCGCTCATGACATGCATATCATGATTTTCATGTCATGACCTGTCATTTATGTTCGTCACGCAGTCATGTTGTGGCATACCAATTTTCGTATACATCCCATTAACGAAACGGCCAGGAGAGCATCAAGACCGTGGCATGTAAATCATACCGCTCATGAAATGCATGTCCCATGATTTTAATGTTATGACCAGTCGTTTATGTTCGTCGTGCAGTCAGGTTGTGGCATAACAATTTTCGTGTACATCCCTTTAGCGAAACGGCCAGGAGAGCACGAATTCCTAGGCGGATAGATAGATAGATAGATAGATAGATAGATAGATAGATAGATAGATAGATAGATAGATAGATAGATAGATAGATAGATAGATAGATAGATAGATAGATAGATAGATAGATAGATAGATAGATAGATACGCTCAAACTCGCCGAAGTTCGCTAAGAAATGCTTCGCATTTAATATACCGATCATCTGCGACAACTCTACAATCACACCACGCCCATTTTTGCCAGACGCATTCCGCAAGCATGCTTTCAACTCCCTGCACAACCTCGCCCACCGTGGAATTCGAGCTCCATAAAGGCTCATTACAGCTCAGTTCGTTGTGGCCTCGTATGAAAACGGACATTCGAGAGGGTACGTGCGTGCACACCTTGCCAGTGGGCTAAAGTTCACCGATATCCGGTACCGCCACTCCGGCGTCTTCTACCACCTTACGAACGGTTTGCTGCGGTGCACATTGACATTGTCATACCGCTTGCCAAGGTCACTGAAAGCAGCGCTGAGAGCACGAGGCTCCCGAAACAATTGTGTAAAAGATGATCTGCGTACAAAGAAGACCTCTCGTGCGCCACCACAGAGCTCGTTTACGGAACCGTGCACCCTTCGCCTCCCGGCTGACTTCTTCGAAGCCACCACATCCTCCAGAGCACCTCTAGCCACCGAATATGTGCATCTGCTTCGTACAGCATTCCAAGGTCTGATCGCAACCGACGAGACCAAACCAACCTAGGGCGACCTACATTGTTCCGGACTTTGAAACGACAACACACGTGATCGTGCGGTATGGCCCTGTGCGCGGTTCACTGCAGTCACACTACCTCGTACACTTCCACGCCCTTGAGTTCTCCCCTCGAACTTTGTTGTGGATGTGAATGGCTCACAGGAAACAATCGCTTTCGAGCGGCTGAATTCCGCGTACAGCGAAAACATGGTCTCTTCAGTTTTGTCGTCCAACCTCACTGTGCCCCACCATCGCCTCCTAGACAAGCGCCTCCTCGACAATCTATCTAGAAGGCGCCCCCCCCCCCCCCCTTCGCGGGCATGTGTACCCCGTGCGCAGGGTCCACTGGGACCCACTTTGCCTGCAGGGGTAACTGTTCGTCGAAATTATCTCTGTTGGGGAAGGGGAGGGGCTCTGTACCTGGTCCTCAGAACGACTCAATGGCTTTTTAAAGACGATAGTCTTTCTTGGGATACTTCAACGCAGAAATTTTGGCCTGTCTGTCTGTCTGTCCTGCCAACGCCTCCTAGAAAAACAATGCCCAGAACGTGAGCCGCAAACGCGCTGCCCTACCCTCTGATTTTACCCTCCCCCTCCGGTACGGAGGCGAGCGCCACTGGCGGTCGCTCCTTGTAAACACGCCGACGCGCGGCCGCCGGGAGCCGAGCGGCTGCTTCTCGCGAGCAGACGACACCTTGCCGACCGCGCGTTGTCACCGCTGCTATATGCAGACGTTCTTTTTTATCGCTGTGGCGAGGTAACAAATTGCCATATGAAATAAAGTCCACTTTCTTGAAGGTCATTTTCTTTAACAGCAAATAAAGGTTCACCGCAATGACGGTAATTCCGTCTGCTTAACGCAGCAGATTTACGTTGGTTTGCGTGATGTTTTTCGCCGTCTGACTTTGCGGACCCATTTCTCCCTTTCATTTGAGTGGCAATGCGTTGCTGTTGTGTGCCGGGCTGCTCATCGAGTTGCCGACGGAAGCGACCGGGTGTGTCGTTTCACGAAGTGCCAGCAGAGATCTCCGTGCGTGAGAAGTGGCTGCACGCACTATCAGGCGCCTTTCCCAGCGCAACAATCAAGGAACACTGCGTCGTATGCAGTCTCCACTTCCATGCGAGTGACTTCAAAAGAGACTTCACCAGGGGGGCGATCGGAGATCGGCTGTTCGCTCGAGAACGCTTTCCGAACACTGACGTCAAAAAGTGGGTGGTCCGCGATAGCTTTGAGCAATACTTTGAGAATGGGAGGAGCGCGGCCGGCGCGGCCAATGGGGAAGCGGCGCGCTCCTCGGATGATGACGTACTCCGTTTGTCGTCTGCTTCTGAAAGCCAAAATGTTTCTCCCGAGAAATTAAGAAAGCTGCTCCTTTTAAAAACGGTGCTTTCTTCTTCTCAGACGTAAACACGCTCTTAAGCATCAATATCTTTCTCTGCAGGTTCGCTAAGCGGTGTCGCGGGCGCGAAAAACAAGAAGCGTGCGCGTAAGTGGCGTCATATCTAAATTTCGTGTCGTCGTCTGCTGCTGCCATGTCCTTGCACAAAAACGTGCATCTCGGCCCGCGGGTGCTCAGAGGCAGAGGGAGCTCCTTCTCGCATTTTTGGAGGTGCACCCCAACTGTGAAAGCCCGACAAACTCTTCACTACCGACAGCGCGCTGGAAACTTCCAGTACCAAAGAACATCAACATGCGCAGCTCTTTTCTCTCCGTCGAAATTCCACGGGCTCTTTGGCACCCGATTTCCGATCTCCTGACCATTCCCTCGCCTGGAGCGTGGGACACCGTTCACCGCGACTCAAGCCTGGAGAAACAACTCCAGGCTATCAGACGAGCAGAGGAGGTGGCGGCGAGGATTTTTTTTTTTTCCTAAAATAAAGTTGTTCTCTCTCTCGGGATCAAGTTCGGCGCACAGCCAACGTACTGTTCGCTTCGACAGGCGAAATTGACGCCGGAATTCACTTCCTGTCAAATCCCCAAATACATCGCGAACCTCCAGCTGCTCCGCGTCCTATTTCAGCGACGACAATGCGAGGACTCAGCGCCCAAGTGGACCGCCATTTCCCTCTGTGACGCAACATTGCGCAGCCGCGGCCGCCGTTTCAATCGAAGCGGAGCCGCTGCCGCGGCCTCTGTTCGCAAAGTGTTCATAAATCGTTCGTAAACCGTTCGCTGAGCGATCGGCCTCGGGCATCGTTCTCCGCATAGCAGACGACACGCTCGGTTTGAAAATGATTGACAGGGAATTGACGTCAATTTGACGACACGGAAATCTCGGGGCCCCGGAAGGCTCGACGTTCCACAAGTCGCTACAGGTGGCGAAAAAAAACCAACCGCGGCGCGTTCCTTCAAGTTGCGCGCAGAGTGGAACTACTAACCTAACCCCATATTTTAGTTTGAAACTTTCCTGCTAGGGGCTCTCAATAAGGCCAGAAGGCGTAGGCGCCAGAAACAAAGCGGCCATATTACAACTAAACAATGATGATGATCGTACATGCAGCACCATCTTTTGACCTTATATTTTAGTATAGGACGCCACCGCTACCCTTATTTTCGTTGCACTGTCAAAGGTACAGTTTCTCTTCTCTGATTTGGTTATAGGTAGGTGTTCCGTGGGCACGCCCCGCGGATGACGACACCGGAGCGGCGCTGGCCAATCGCGTGCGGATTTCCGAACACTTTCGCAAAAATACCATCTCCGATCGCCCCCCAGGCGCTTACTCAAGCCCGGTGTAGTGCCAAGTGCGTGTTCGGCGAACCAACGCCGGGCCCCGCGCGAAACGTCGTGAGTGCCAGTGTGTCCAGGAGCACTACAGGGCCAACAGTACACGGCGAACTGTTTCCGTGGCTTGCTGAACCGGACAGCACAACACGAACAGATGTATCCGCAAGCACGTCAGTGGCGATCGACGAACTGGCGTCGTCATTCCCACAACCAGCTCAAAGCACTACTCAAGGCTCACCTCAAAAGCGCAAGCGTACCTCATCAAGCGCTGCGTTAACTACATCACGCGAGTAAAAAGTAGAACATTTTGCTGCAGAGAGCAGGTAGGTTTCAACGGGTTTCAAGGCGGCGTCGTCTGCTATCAAACTACCGCCGCACGCTCTCGA
This sequence comes from Hyalomma asiaticum, assembly GCA_013339685.2. Classification (NCBI taxonomy): domain Eukaryota; kingdom Metazoa; phylum Arthropoda; class Arachnida; order Ixodida; family Ixodidae; genus Hyalomma; species Hyalomma asiaticum. The sequence goes on from CM023483.1 coordinate 39,602,562, forward strand.
CGGCGGTCCGGACAGCGCGCAGGCCGGCTGCTCCCAGCTACGCGATTGGCTACGCCTGTGATGTCAGGTGACCAGGCGGTTCGGAGGCGAGCGCTCTCGCACGGCGCCTGGTCGAAACACGCGGCAGGGAGCTCCCTATGGGAAAACGTGCGACATTCCAGGCATTGATTTCTAGGAGGCGTTGGTCCTGCTTTTCTGTCTGTCACCCGATTCAGTAGAATGGCGAAAGTTTAACCCCTTCCTCAACGACCACCCATCTTGATCTGGTTTCTGCGTTCATACGCAGAAACCATTGTCAATCAAAAAGCGAATATTACGCATAACTGAGGCAGAACAGCAATACGTGAGTATTGGGCAGTGTATTTCTTTATTTGAGAAAATGCATAGGTATGTAATTCTAAAGACCGCAGTGTTTATTACGCTAGCGTTGACAATGCGACGCTATGAACGAAAAAGCGGACGTTTCCTACGCTTCGGTAAAACGACACGGTGCTGCAACCTACCAGTAGCTCTGCGTACTACGCAAGCTTCTTGCGCTTCCCGATATCATGGCCAGATGGCGTCCATATCTCACGCAGCGCTGCCCCCATTTCATCAATGCCAGCCACATGCGGCCGATTCAACATAGACGGGGCGCTGTCTGAGGCAAGGCAAAACATAAATGGCCGTTTGATGATATAGAACACACTCTACAAGACATGCCCAGACAACGCAGGGAAAAGACCGAAGAGCAGATTGCAGCGGAGAAGCGCCGGCGTGCCGATGCCCGTCGTCTCAAGCGTGCCCAGGAAACGTCAGAGCAACGAGCCCAGCGGCTAGCGAAAGATCGTGAATCGAGGCGCGCCCGGAGGCAACATGAAACAGACGAGGTGCGCGATGCGCGAATTGTCACTGACCGAGAGGCTAAGCGAGCGTACCCGGCGGCTGAACGGACGCCCGAAGCTCGTGCCGAACCGCAGAGGAACCGGGACTCATGTAATATGGCCGGTAGAAGACTATCGTCTTTCGACGACATTTGCAGCGAAGCACGGAGATACGCGGCCATTTCTTTAACTGTGTCTGCACGTGCTGTCCTCGGATGCCAGTGCCAACGCACGTGCAGGCTATTCCCGAAACTTCTTTGCCCGTGGCTTTTGCCAGTCTGCACCTTCGAGCGCTGGCGGCCGTTGCACCTCTGCCCACGCACCGGTCTTTCAGGCTTGCCCCGGCATGTTTACTTTCCTTCTCTCTCGTGTCGCTCCGCGGTGCCTTCTCGCGCACGCGACAGGGTTGAGAATAAAGATTGAGGTCCTTATCAGACACCGTCCTTGTCGGTCCTACGTACAGGTGCTCTATCCGTACATAGAGCGCGTGTACCCAATACCGACAACGACGGTGCTCTACACGTGTTCTATGTGTAGAGCACGTGCAGTTTCCCTTTCCTTTTGCTTTTCTTTCTTCGTTTCCTTTCGTTTTCTTTTTCTTTGGAATGTCTCTCCTTCTTAAAGGAAAACGTTCGCAGCACAATAGGCCTCCCAAGCTGGGACAGAGGGCGCTGCGGTGCGCTTCCGAAAGCGAAGCGGTAAATCCAGGAGGGTGATCCTATCTGTCATTGGCTAGTTCGATGTTGACGACAGCGCTCCGCACAGCATCGCTTTGTGGGGAATTGTAGGGACGATGCAGCGTCAACTAAGAGGGAAATCCAGAGCTGAATCTATTCCCTATGAAACTGAGGTTTTCCCATAGTGCCTGCCCCACGCCTGCAGACGAGTGTTCCCGTCCTCCTGCAAGCGCTAAGCTCGAATGTCTTGTTGGACGGTTGGACAGTCGCGATGCACGACTGTCCAACCGTCCGAAACTAATCGCACGTGTTAACGCACGACATATGACTACAAATGTTAATCGTGTAGTTAAAATGAGCACGTTGTGACGAGCTCGCGGTTGACAGCGAACGACTACTACTCCGAGGGTCGGCAGCTAGGCCTACCCTCGTAGTCGTCACTGACGGTGGGGTGTTGTGATGTGCTAGTCGCTCGCGAAGGCATCGGCAGTGTTTTTCTATGTTGTATGACTAAGCAAGGCTGTACAAAAATGTTTATTTTGTACTTACTGACGAGGATACGATGTCTTAGGAGCGTTTGTGCAGACGCGCTTCGTGAGGGCGGAGCTTACGCGCTGATCACTCGTCTTGACCCGCCGAGGCGACCGAGGCATTTGCCGATGTCGATGGAATCGCGTCGAAAATATTGCTTACGATTTGTTTCTGAGTGAAGTGAGCTAGTCTGCAAAGCAGCGCCCATTTCCTAAGCATTCGAGAGATATATCGGAAGCGGCCGCGGCGCGAACGTAAACAAACATCGGCAGGGGCTGTTTCACTGAAGCGGCTCGCTTCGTTTTTACCATTGCGCTTCGCATCTATTTCGAGAAAACTAACCGTATGCGTTGGCATACGACGTATGAGTACAAATGTTAATTGTGCTGGCAAAAATGAGCGCTTCGTGGCGAGCTGGCGGTTGATTGCGAATGACGACGGCTACGTCGTCGGCAGCTAGGCCTACCCTCGGGGTCGTCACTGACGGTGGGCTGTCGTGATGTATTTGCCGCTCGCAAAGGCATAGTTTTATCAGCAGTGTTCTTTTGTGCTGTTATGTAACCAAGTAGGGCTGTAAAAAACTGTTTATTTTGTACTTAGCGAGAGGGATGCAGTGTTTTATGAGCGTGTATTCCGCCGGATGTGGGTGGGGCCTCCTCGCTGATCGCTCGTCGCCCTGTGTGTCTTGAAGCGTCGTATGCCGGACGCCCGACCGTGCGACGTCGGACGTCGGATCGCATCGAAAATCGGAGCATGTGTCCAGCCCTTTATGCGCCCCGCTAGCGAGGCTGTTGTACCTAAACGTCCTAGGCAGTGCCTAGACACACTCCCTGTACCTAGGCGAAGAAATACCTAGATGAGCGATCGGTGTGATCACGTGACTTTATGCCCACGTGACCTGAGGATCGTTCTCCTGCATTTACCGCCTCGCGACCTTCGCCTTCCGAAAAGCGCCGTTTCGGCAGCTGGTACGATTTGCGCTCGCTTCGCTCTCCGCTCTCGCCCTTGCCGCCTGTGAGTGCGCCCGCTTTTTGCGCGTGCTAGCGCGTTCCTAGGCCGCCCAAGGCGCCTCTCACAACTCGCACGCGCTCAGTGGCTGCATATGATGCGTCATGTGTCCGTTGTATGGCAACTTCAGGAAAATTTGTGGCACTGAAAAACATTTTCGGGCTTCCAATCTCAACACTTTAAATACTGCAATTACGGGACCTAGTAGGTCGTTGAAGACGATGCTGTGTTCGTGGCTGCCAAGCGCGTGTGGATGACTACGTTACTGACGTGAAACTAGAGACGAGTTTTCAGTTTCTGTAATTATACGGCCGATAAAACGCATCGTGAAGTGGCGTCTGCTCGGAGCTGTAGGCGCAAGAAATTGCAATTTCGTGTACGTTCGCTCGAAATTCCATCGGTTGCAGGCCACAGCAGACTTCAAATTTATTATATGATTAGTATGAACCGGTCATATTTACGTCTATATCCTTGTTCAGTCGCTGGCAGCATTACAATACGCAATGCTGACAGCCGCCTACAAGCTCTGCCTCGAAAGATAGCGACATCTCATCGTCACATCATGCTGGTTTCATCTTTTTGAAGCTGATTTTGTCTGCATTACAATGCGGCACGATAATCTCTAACGCCCACCGTGATCACGCATGTTTCCTGCAGTGTAAGCAATTATTTCAGACCGTGTGCGCTTACAGTAATGGCGCTCTGTTTGTTTTAAAAGCCCAATTTGTCAACACTATAGAATGCGCCCTTCGAAAGCCCAATTCGTCAACACTATAAAATGCGCCCTTCGATCGTGTGTGTTTCCCGTTATAATGTAATTTTTGATGATAAAAAACAGCATCAGACTTCGCAATATGCTGTTTTTATCGCTACCTTGCTTCTCTCTACACATACTTGGCCTACCTAGCCAAAGCGGCAGCTATATACCGCCAGTGGCACAGGCGCTTCCAAGGCCAGTGTTAAAACGCTCACTATGAACATCCAGCTACTCAAGTTTTGTACTGAACAGGGACTAAAAACCCATATCCACCAGTTAATTAAGTAAAACTGCAGAAGAGCGGATACTCGGGCCAGTTAGTATGCATTCATGGTGATAAGTGCGCAAACACAGCACCTCTCTGTCCCTCTCTGTCCTGGTGCTCTTTTTGCACATTTATCGCCATGAAGTAAAACTGCACCAGTACTCACGGTTTTTAATAACTGTGATGTATGGGGCCAACGTCTACCACTGATGTCGTATTAAAAATGGTAAGTGACCTAGCAAGGGCACACTCTTCGAAATGTAAGACGAATATACTTGCTGCATGCACTTTCGCTTGACATACGCAGTTCTGTTAAAATACGACTGGCCATGACGCTTCTCCGTGTTAACTATTGATGATATCTTATGTTGCAAAAGGTGACACCAAGATACCGCGCGTGCAAGCATCACATCATTTTGCGATTTACTGTGGTGGCCGTCTCTGCCAGGGAAACGGAACCTGATTTTCACGGGCAGTTCTCGGCTATTCTTTTTTTTCTAAACCGCTGTGACAGCGCGCAAAGCATCTGTATTGTGTGCCTCCTTTCCGTACTGACAAAAAAAAAAAAAAACTGCAGCGGCCGGGCGGGAAACGCTAAAGCCAGGAAACGCGAGATAAGAGCGCCTCCCGAAAGTGCGACCGTCGGAGCGACCGGTAGTTCCACCTCTCTCCGCTTCACTGCCGGACGGCGCTGCGCAAACTTGAGGCTGTGTGCTCTGTGTGCTCATGCTCATGCTGTAAAGTGTGAGGTGTTGGAGTGGCGTCCGTTGATACAACTTGTGCTTGGACGGCTTGGCATACGGATGACTATCATCGGATTTTGCGGTAACACCCAGCAGTCCCTCCTTTTCTGTGAAAGTGTGTTGTCAAGCCGAGCGAATCGCCGGGAGGTCTAGGCCTAACATGCCGACGGTGTCGCAACGCGCTAACACCAGTGCGCTGCGTTCTCGAGAGGTGGCGCTACTGTCCAACGTTGGCGGAGTAAGCATGGCCAAGAAAGGAAGAGGCACCGCAGGCAGAGATGCAGAGGAGGGCCCCAACATCAACTGCGACTCCTGCAGAAGGTAGGGTGTATCTTGACGAGACACCTTTTGCGGACCTGAAGGCTGCCAGTGACGCCGAAGCCTTCACGTGCCAACTTTGCAAAAGGCTGGAGAAGATAGAATCGCAGATCAAGGAACAATCATGCCAGGCATGCCTCGCCCTCCAAACCAGAGTAGAAGAGCTGGTTAAGCGGGTACAGGCACTGGATGAAAAATGTAAACAGCTGACGGAGCAGGCGGAGGTAGATGACAGTCAGGGAAACAATTCTACCTCCCCGTTGCTGAGCGCTGACACTCCGAACCCCGACCAACAGGTGCCAGGGTTGGCCAATGTAGTAACAGGCGGACTCGAGAAGGCGACACCTGACAAGGACCTGCAAGAACAGGTCGAGGCAGTGCAGAGAGCTCTGAAGTCTGACTTAGAGAATGCCGGGGACGGCGGCCTGTCACGGGCAAAACCCAAAGCTACAGAGGAAGGAAAAGGCGGCACTGACACTGCCAAGGCAGCGGTCGACATGGTAGCTCCCAAGATGTGCGGATGACAAATTAACTACCAAGACCAGTCTTGAACACAGTGTAGCGGATTGCTCCACCACAGATGACAAGGGTTGGAAGGTGCAACAGAGCAAGCGTAAGCGACGTCGGATCAGGGCGGAGGAGGGCCTGGTTACTAAAGCTTTGTCACAGAACCAATCAACACCTGAACTTTCCCCAAGTGCATTTCTTTACGGGGACGGTAATGCATTTAGAATGAAGCAGGCGGCACTCCGAGCAACCGCATGGAACAGAAAGGTGCACTACCGCACGAAAAGGGACGGAACGCTCATAGATACCATGGAGGTGATCGACAAGGCAGCAGACGTTTGGAATACAAAAGAAGCGATTGTTATTCTCCACGCCGGTCTCAACGACATCCAAGGTAATGATGCAGCTTTGGATGACCTAGCTGAAAGACTACAGTCCCAAATAACCAGGTGGAAGGAAAGAGCTGAAGGCCATTTTTTTGTGGTTTACGGAGTCCCAGAGATCGGACCCAGAGACGACCCTTCGCGTGCAAAGTGTGCCTCCTGGAATCGGAAGATACGCCAGGCTTGCTCGGACATTGGAACACGTGTTGAGTTTGTGAGTGTTGCAAGGGCCCTCCAAGACAAGTTGAGGGACACCTGCTACAGTGATTATGTCGCTGAACAATTGGGACAGCGATTGGGACGTAGGATTTGTGCTTTTTTAGGGCTTCGCCCGTCGGACAACCCCCAACGGAAAACATGGGGCGCAGATCCGACAACTACCATCATGACGGCCCTGGGGCAGGCCATATTGCAAATAGCCAGCCCACAGAAGTTCCAAAAGCGCTTCCGGCGCCAGGTTCAAAGGAATTAATTACTGTGCGCCGTCGCCGCCATGTTCGCAGAAAGCCTGAAGATGTTCATGTAGGGTTCCTCAACCTCCATGGCGCTCGAAGAGCGAGCAAATGGGAAGAGCTCTATCGGATGATAGATAACGAAGACATGACATTATATGCAGTGGCCGAAACTCACCTTAGAGCAATGGAAGAGCCGCCAGTGAATAAGTGTTGGCAGTGGAGTGGCCTAAACCGCACAGGAGAGTCGAGGAAAGGAGGGGGAATTGGTGTCCTGTGGAAATCCGGAACAGGTTGGAGGAGGGTGAACTGCTCAGGCACAGAGCACATGTGGGTGGAGGGCCACCTGCAGGGGCTCCCTGTCCTTGTGGGTGTGACCTACTTTGCAGTATCACGGGGAAACCCCGTGGGCAACTCTATTATGATACAATGCATAATTGAAGACGTCGCAAGATGGGCAGCACATAGAGAAGTGCTTATCATGGGTGATTTTAATGGACACATTCAGGCACTCGATGGATTCACAGATGCCAATGGAGAGCTGCTAATGACTCTAGCCCGCACACTGGACTTGCACATAGTCAATCTCCGGCCGGAATGCGAAGGCCAATATACTTGGTGTGCAAGGAACAGCCGCAGCTGCATAGATTATGTACTTGCTACGTCAGCTCTGTCATTACATCTTGCCAATATGAACATTGATGAAAGTGGCCATTTCAGCTTATGCAGTGACCACAACCGCATCAAGTTAACATTCTGTAAATCCACCTGGCGGATGAATCCGAAGGACCACCGGAGCCCGGCAAAGAGACACCTCCCACAGTCAGCGTACGAAGCCATCGCTGAAAAGTTCGAGCATAACTTTCGACCGACAGACCCACAAAACTATGATGAATTTGTGCGAGAACTAAAGTGCATCATGAAGCAACACGAAATCCGTGTGAATTCCCGTGGGGACAAAAAGCGAAAAGGCTGGTGGGATAAAGAAGTGCAGGATGCCCTTGGTGCACGGCGAATGGCAAATCGCCTACACAGAGTGGCTGTCAAATCATTATCATCCGGAGAAGAGTGCAAACGTGCCTGGGAAAGATATCTCAGCCGGAAAAGAGAGATGCAGGCTCTTGTACAGTCCAAAATAGCAGAACACAGCAGCCGACAGTTGAAGAGCATTACTGAGGCAGGGCAGAATGGGGCAAAGAAATTTTGGAGCTACGTGTCTACATTGGATCGGAAAGCCCCAACACCAGAAATTAGACACGAGTCAAGCGGCCAACCGATCACCGACCTTGCGGCACACCTCACAGCTCACTTGCAAAACCTGTTCAACCCCCAGCAGGGTGCCCCGGCTGCAACAGATCTAGGCGACGTCCTTGAACAAGACCGTCCGAGCGAAGAAAACATTTGGCAGGTGACACGGTTACCTCTGGACCGTGCACTTTCACGCATTAGTGCAAACACAGCTACAGGATTGGACGGGATTCCAGCGGGCCTCGTGAAATACCTGGGCGACTCCGCTCGGGAACACCTTGCTGAAATATTCACTAACATCTTGCACGGCGGTCCGATCCCATCCGAATGGCGGCATGGACGAGTGGCCCTTGTCTGCAAGAGAGGAGGCGACGCTAGTCTACTAAGTGACTATCGGCCAATTACTGTGACAAGTGTCTTATATAGGCTCTTTGCCCAGGTCGTGAAGTCGTGGATGAGTGCATGGGCGGAGAAGAGTGGCATCTTCTCAGAACTCCAGAATGGCTTTCGACCAGACCGTCGATTGGAAGATAATCTCTTCGTGCTCACTCAAACCATCGAGGTGGCACGGAGGGAATCAAGAGCTCTCCTGGGATGCTTTTTGGACGTCGCCAAGGCATATGACAGTGTGCCACATGACGAGCTCTTCCACCGATTAAACCAGCAGCAGATGCCACACATGTGGACAGACTTTCTCAAACGGCTGTACGCCGATTGCTTTGTGGTGGCATGCTTCAGAGACACCAAGACACAGCCAGTGAGAGTGACGAAAGGACTTAGGCAGGGCTGCCCTCTGTCCCCGCTGTTGTACATGCTGTACGTTGCTGGGCTTGAGCAGGAACTTCTGGAGTCTGGGGTCGGCTTCGCTTTCCACCTCATGTCTGGTGGTGAAGCTTGCACATGGACACTGCCTGGCTTGGTGTTTGCAGACGACCTGGTACTGCTGGCAGAGAAAAGTGGGGATCTTCAAGCATTGGTGAATATAGCTGCTAACCACTTAGAGCGGCTTGGACTCCACTTCAATGCCAAAAAATCAGCTATACTGAGGTTCTCGGGCACGGAGGTGGACATTGATGTGCAGCTGCCAGGAGGTCAAAACATCCCAGTATCGAGTGAATATAGATATCTCGGGGTGAACTTCCACACCTCAGTGGATGTGTTCTCCAAACATGAGGAGCACATTCGACAGGCATCCGTGAGAGCCACCAATATTTTGCGACGGCGTAGTCTGTGGGGCTGTAACCGGTCTTTGCTGGTGCGGGAGCTGTGGAAGAAAGTGTACGTGCCGGTGCTGACCTTTGCCAATGCTATCGTCTGTCTCTCCACCGCTACACGTCAGTGGTTGGACCGGGGACAACGCGAAGTTGGACGGCTGGCGCTGTCATGCCATGGGCGTGTGGCGGTGGAAGCTATCCAAGGCGACCTGGGATGGTCGAGCTACGAGGCCCGGGAGGCGAGTAGCAAAGCTGCGTATGAGGGCCGTCTCCGCCTCATGAACAACAAGAGGTGGGCGCGACGAGTGTTCAGGTACACAGCCCTCAAGGGCATAAACACGCAGTGGAGAAGACGTCTCTGCAGCCTGTGCAGAAATTTCTCCCTCTTTAGCGATCCTGTCCAAGAAGACACTGAAAAGAAATGGTCGCTGGGGGTGAGGACAAGAGTACAGGCGGCAGAGACGTCAAGATGGCTAGCAGATATGCGCCAAAAGCCTAGCCTCGCCCTCTACAGAACACACAAGACGACCATCCTGGCGGAGAAGCTGTATGACAACAGCCGCGGCAGCGCACTTTTGTTTGAGGCTCGTGCAGGTGCGCTGCGCACTAAAGTCTATCGACGGCACTTCGACAGATCATTGGAGGGCTCTACGGTACGGTGCAGGGCCCTGCGGGGAGGACGAGGAAAACATTGAGCACATTGTGCTCCAGTGCGATCAACTCCACCCTCCCCAACCAGATGGCATCACTTTGCCCGAGGTGCTCGGCTTGGTGGAAAGGCGCGATGAGCATGGCGAAATTGTGCACCCCCTGGCGTCAACCTCCGTCACAAAAGCAAGACTGTCGGAGTGGTGGTCGTTGGGGCGTTGAGTGGTGTGCATATTGTGGTGTTTGGAACGGGTGTAATTTTGTTTTGTTCTTTTCTTTCGTTTTTTTTTTCTTTTTTCGTTTTTTTTTTTTTTTTTTCCGGTTAGGGTACCTTGAGGTACCCACCCGATACAAAGGGGAAGACCACAATCATCATCGTCATCATCATCATCATCAGCTGGGCTCCGTATAGGGGAGAACCGGTCAAGTTTGCCCGCCGACGCCAGCGCTTGCCATTCCCCTGCCGGCAAAAGCGTACAACTGCCGAGTGGTACGACCCCCCTGCTCCCTTTCGTTCCCACGCATTTGCGAAGCACGCGCTGCACGTGAAATTCCCCTCGTTCGTCGATGTCACCCCGACAGAAAGGAGGGAAGTACTGCTGCGTCGTCAACTGTCACAATAGCCATGCAAACACGAAGGGGTCGGCTCCACCAGTGAAATTCTACCGATTCCCAAACAGATGGTACGAAAAAAAATCAGAAGACAGGCATGGATTACAGCAGTGCGCCGAAAAAAATCCGACGCTTCCCGTTGGGCTTTCCCCACTGCTGAGGTCGGCTTGTGCAACTGTCGTCTTCACAGGTGTTGATGTGTAGGCATACGGCCGCTGCATGCTTACACTGGCCGCGCACACCAGCGATACAACTACATTTGCCGCTGGAGATGCGAAGCTCCCGCTTGAGTGGGCACGACAACTACGAAAAAAGAAATGCATTGGCCGTTGTTGCACGTCCATTGGCAGATACAGTGAACTAAATGTTACTGAGTGTGCAGGTACAGCCCGTACCACACGGTGCACTTTCGATAGTGACCTAGATAAAATGCTTTTACAGCAATGGGCTCTTTCCCCGCAGACTGCACACACAAAAAAGTTTTTCTGAAAGCTGGGCGCTCGTCATGTTCCTATTAACAATGCTATGTCACGTTGATGTCACGGTGATAATGCAAGGAAGGACACGCGAGATAGATGTCAATTTTTGTTGCGGGACAGAAAGAAGCCACAAATAGACAATTTATTTTTGTAGTTCTGCGTACCGCACGATAAATCGAATGGTTGCTAGTAAATTAAGGTATCCCAACTATATATAATAGCAGTCACAGCCAGGGCTGCTTTACCTAAAGCACGAGAAGCGGCCTTACCCATGCATCCAGCAACAAACATAGTGCATAAGTAGACACAGAAAACCAAATAAAACAGGTATATAATTATGAACGTACAGAAAATTGTACTCATCTCTAACTCCACGTCGTAAACAGCGTCGTACTTCACTTGCGAAACGCACTTCGCTCTGACGAGGACGGCGTCGTCTGCTATAACTTGCTTCGCATCAGCTACATGGCTGAGCAGACGCTGACCTTTTACCAAATTGCTGCCACGAAAAAAATCTTCAATTGCGGCGATCTTCTTAAACGCGAACAGAAGCGTATACATCCTAACCGCGCGCAACGCGAAACTCTCAAAAACACGTGCAGAACGCGTGCAGCGCGCGAGCAAAGCAACGCGTTTTCAAGGCAGGTTGAATGGGACAGCGGACGGGTCAACACTCGAGTAACCAGTTTTCTTCCCACATTGACCTAACAGCGCCCGGCACTGCAGCGCCTCCCACGGCGTGGGCCTCCTCTATAGGTGCTGAACCAGTTGGGCTGCCGCTCAACTTCTTTAACTGCGTGCCCGCCTGCTTTGTTTTTCTCAGGGCGGACATGCATGCGTGTTCACCCTGGATACCTTTTACAGCGAAAGCTGCATATGCCTAGGCGAAACGAAAATCGGTTCGTCTCCTGTGCACACACAGACACTTCTCCATTGGCTGCGCCGTCCAGTGACGTCGTTATCTGCGTCGTACCCAAGCACGTGCGCCATTGGCTGCGCCGTCAGTAATGGCCCCGAGATCGAACACAGTCGGCGCCTAGTGGCGAGTGGACGAAGCTCCCAAGTGTGGATAGCTCCTTGCGTCACGTGCTAGCCAATGCGCTTTTACATGCTTGCGTACGTCACACATATCCCCCGATATGTTTGTTCCCTGGGCTGGTGCAGTGTTGAGTGTTTTTATGTATCCAAGCATAAAAGTGTTAGCTGCAGCATTATTTGGCACTGCGCTGCAGTCTTTGCTCTTTCTGAAATTCACTGAGCGCCTGTGTCTTGAGCGTGCTATGTCATCGTCGCACCTCCGGTTCGGCCCGGTATTCCAGTTTGGCTGCTGCTGTGCATTTTAAGTGTACAGCAAAGTGCGTCCTTATGATAAGCGGGAAACATCACCGCGTAAATGCAGTACTGCAGCGATATCGGCTCATGATATGCGATTGTATGTCGGCAAATAGCAGACGTTTTTCGATTGAAGAACACATCTCTTTTTATGTGCACAAAAATTAGCCTTGTCACGGTCACGCAAGTAATCATGCGAAGAAAGCGATGCGTTTGAGTGTTAAAATGTTTACTTAATTTAGGCGTGTGTCACATAGCTTGACTAACTGCCCCGCCACGGTGGTCTAGTGGCTACGGTGCTCGGCTAATGCTCCGAGTGTCGCGGAATCGAATCCCGGCTGCGGCGGCTACATTTCTATGGAGGCGTAATGTTAAGGCCCGTGTGCTGTGCGATGTCAGTGCACGTTAAAGAACCCCAGGTGGTCGAAATTACCGGAGCCCTCCACTACGGCGTCTCTCATAATCAGAGCTGGTTTTGGGACGTTAAAACCCATATAACGACATAGCTTGGCTAAGCCAGGCCATGCAAGCGTTTCATGGAACATGAAATTCAAGGCATTTACACGCAAGTATGCGTGGGAAAGATACAGCGGTGTACACAAGCTGCTACTTCAACTCAATGCGCAGTATAATAACAGCCTATTTTTGGTTGCTGTCGGCAGTAGTGAAAAATGAGCGAGAATTCAATACTAAACGCTTTTAGTCGCGTAACAACAAAGTGAACATTGTAGAGAGTAGAGAGCTTAAAGGGACTGTCTACCGCTCGGAAAATTTTTTAGGATTGTGGAAAAAAATGGGTTCATGCGCCATATTAACGGGAACGACCACGCTTTCACCCCGAAAGAAATTATATTTTTAATTTCGCTCTGAAAGTGATGCAAAAAACACCGCTAGCGATACCCAACAGCGTGTTTGTCAATTTCCCAGTGTACGAGAAGCAGCACACGCAGGCATACATATTCTGTTGAAAAACTATTATGTCTTAGTAGTAGTAGTAGTAGAAGACTCTTATTCAAGCCCAAGATTACAGGTTCAGCATTTCTACCGCCTGTGCGACTAGGCGGCGCTGAACTTCCTCCTCTTCAGAGCCAATCCAGTCGAGCCAGGTGGATTGAGAGGGAAGGGGGAGGGTAAGAAGCCGATTGCTGAGCAACAGGGCAGTGGAAAAGGCGCTTGTCCCTTTACCCTCTCTTGTGAATGTGTTTCTTCGCGCAACCCTGTTTGTTTCAAATATGCCGTACACCAGGCATGTAGGCAAGGGGGGGCCCAGGGCCCCCCCCCCCCCCCCCCGAAATTCGTCCAGTCAGCCATTAGCGCATGGATGTTCTGTCAGAACATTCCCAAGACAGCGACCAAGACACAAGTACAAGTAGCGCCGTGCGCATTTAAACAAATGAAAAACAAACGATAGTCAAGGAACTCACCAAGAACAGCTGCCAAAAAAGCTTTATTCCGAAAGCACTTAAATTCCAAAAGCACAGCAATGCTTGCTGAGAAATTCAGCGCCCCGCTCCTGAATCAACACCGCACCCTCCCATATGTCCGAGGTGTTAGCGATACCATCGCCAGCATTCTCAGAAAAGAAGGCATCCGAGTGACTCACAAACCTACGAATGCATATCCTGTACACCGAGGGAGAGAGCCCGAGGCACTGTATACAAATATTTTTTGTGCTGACTGCGATGCCAGCTACATCGGCGAAACGAAAGACCTCAAAGAAAGACTTCCACAGCACAGGAATGACTCCTGCAATTTTGTAAGAGATCGCAACCCAATAGACGAACATTTCAAGACAGCGACCACCGTATCAATCTTCCTAACACAACGGTCATACCAACTGAAACCAAGTATTGGAAACAGTTGCTGCTTTGTGATTGCGGAAAGAGACAGAAATCTGTGCAATGCAGGACAAGGCAAGACAAGCTTGTTGGAAACCAAATTACCAGAACGAACAAAATGTTGCTGTGACGCCCCGAGAGGCGTCAGCTGGGCGAGAGGCAGGAACGCAGGGAGGGGGCATTTTCAATCCTATTTTGCGGCTGCCGCGGTGGTCAGAGAGTCGCTGGGGTTTTCGTTACCCGCGAGTTTGCGGAAACCGCGCTTTGACAGCAGAGTCGACGACTGCACGGTGGCCCCAAATGAGCGTGTACGTTAGGCGGCGACCTTGGAAACGACAGGGTGCCGACGCCAGAAGGAACCCGCTCATAAGTGCTTGAACAGAGCCAGCGAGCGTCCCCGGCATGTTTCGATCACCATGCAATGCAGTAAGCAGAAATGCTTCGCGGGCGCGCACCCGACCGGCCGCAAAGGAGAGACTGCCGACAAGCGCGCCTTGTCAGCGGGCACTTCCAGTGTACTGTGTCATCTCGCTTGCACCTGGAGTGTTCCAGAATGGAAGCGGTGGTGGCTAGCGCTCGTTACGATAATCTGTGTACATGTGTGGCCGGTTAGGCTGCCCGGCGTCCTCTCCGAATGTCGAGTTTTGTGTATGTTTATATTTTGCTTTCTATATTTTTGGAGAGGAGCTTATATTGAATTGTACTATGGAGGCGGGCCTCAAAAAGTAGTCGCATGGCGGATTGGGCTGGTGCGTTTCTACGGGCCACGTTGCCGTAGACAACCATTGGAGAGATGCCCTGGTGAGGCGGGGCTGGTGACAAAAGAAAACACGTCTCGGGACCCAGGACACGTAATTGGCGGAATCGGGGAAATTCGAATGACGCGAAGAGATGCGGTGACATTCCGTCGAAGAAGTATTCCTCTTTTGCGATCCCTCGACGAAGTTTTGCCGTTCGGTTCTCCTACCTCGGAAATGATGTAGTGGTCATCGCCGCGAGGGCCCGATGTGAGCAGCAATGATAGGAGATGATGCGTGAGTTATGGCGACTTCCAAGACGTCGTCCGAGCCCCCCCCCCCCTCCCCTGCCCAAGCACCAGTCCACAGGCCGGGGACGAGACTCACGCGCCGATGGAGCCCACTCATATAAGCGTTCCTTCCGTTTCGGCAGCAAGCGCGCTTGAGACGTTCCATCTTTGATATGCGAACTGTTTTACGCCCTTTTGTGGGCTGCTCATTGATGCCTGTTAACCATATTCCTGTCTTATACTAGTCGACTTCGCTCCATGACGTTAGCTACTAACTGTTGTTCGTGTATGCCAATCTTGCTCATGTATCAAATTCCATCTCTTGTTAAATTAATTAAGCCTGTTGCCTCGTTTCTCCCCGGCCCCAGAACGAATCCGTTTTGGGGTTAAACGTTATTGAGATATGTGGCCAAAGGGGGTGAGCGAATGTAGTTGTGGTGGTTGAGCGATGTCTCGTAAGGTGTAGAACCGCCTCCCGCTTTGTGCGGGGTAGGGACGGCTCATTGCCATACTGCTTCGAAACCAGAGAAAGCGATGTTATCTGCCCGTACTTCGTGCGAATTTTCTTCGTCGCATCATTTATGTTTAGAGAGATGGTTGGTTGGTTATGTCGGGTTTTCTGGAGCAAAAGCGACCATGGCTATATTGCGCCAAACGAGGATTCTCATCTTCACGATCAGGGCGCTCGGTAGTTGATTTGATTGATTTGTGGGGTTTAACGTCCCAAAACCAGTTCTGATTATGAGAGACGCCGCAGTGGAGGGCTCCGGAAATTTCGACCATGACAGGACATGCAGAAAATGATAGCGTTCACTCCACCGAGGGATTCCCTGCGGAAATGTCTTTTTCTTTACGAGAGGAGCGGGGTCTTTGTTGCTACAGAGCTAGCAGGCGGTATATTGCGGGCGTCATTTATACAGTCGCGTAGTGGCGGCAACTTAAGGAGCATTCAGGTGTTTTGTTTGACTGATAGCAGCGCGGCGTGGGAATACGCACGCGTACGGGTTTGATTTGTCGCTGACCAGAGTTTTTCCACGACCTGACGGCGGAACCTAATCGTAAGCTTGGAAAATAGGAGTTTCTATGGACAGCGAAGGCATCGACGACCAATTTACCCGTTCGACCCCGCTGGCACCTCTGCGAACCCCATCACCCTTTTACCACTGCATATTTCGTCGGGCAGGTGCCCGCGAGGCGGAAGGAGTACACAGGGTAAACTGCGCTTGTAGTTCTGCGGAAGGGTACTACAGGCGAGCCACGTTCATTCCACAGATAGATGACCGGAAAGCTTCCCTCAAATGGCGCTTTGCAAACCATCAGAAAACACTGCAAAGTTTGGAATTTATGTAGCCAAATCATGCCTCCAAGGGCAAATTTGAATCTGTGCATCCGCCCTTCGAATTTTTTTACCAGAGATATGACAACAGCGCATATCCATACGCTAAAAGGTGAATGGGAAATCTGGAAAACTAAATGGAAAGCCATGCAAGAGGAGAAAGTTCCCATCTTTGCGACGGACGCTTTACCTGCATGCGACAAAGCCCTCCTCCCGAAAGTTCTCACACTCCTCAAGATATTGGCAACTCTCCCAGTGAACAACTTCTGCAGAATGCAGCTTATCGACACTGAAAAGAGCAAAAAACATATTTGAGGAAGCGGACAGCTGAAGAGCGGCTTAATGACCTGGCTCTTGTGTCCATTCACCGGATGCAAGTCAGTATCAACGAAGTTATCAGTGCGTTTATAAGAAACCACGACGCATGAAGATTGCAGCGTGCACCACTCCTTTCGGTCAAGACGCATGCTCGTTTTTCTTCTTTCTTTTGCATTGACTTTAGTATACTGAAAAACCATTCGCAATGCCATTCTTTAATATTGCTTCCTAGAACGAATGTTAGCGCTCTGCATCTTCTGTGTCATGAAAGCATCCGTGTGTGGGTTCTTTGTGGTTCAATAAAATTGTCTTCCAGTATATGTCAGTTTTTCGTTTAAGAATTGCTGCCATAAAGTGGCTCACGTTCTTCTCGTACGCGTGTTGTTGAGACAGAGTGTGAGAAGTTGGGTAGAGAAAGCGTACGACAATTATTTTTTTTCTACCGCACATCCGTAAGTGGGCGCCTGATTCCTTTGCATTCCTTTTCTTTTGTCACTCCTCTTTCCATCACGGACTCTGTATGGTCCTTCTTCGTCGAGATTACTTCGTTGGAAAGTATTCCTTCTCGTACACACGCGCTAGCTATACTGCAGCGTCAAAAAACTTGCTTTTCATCTCGGATTGACTCGCTTAATTATTGTGTTGCATCCCGCTCTGTTCTCATTCTCGTCCACTCGGTGGAAGTTACCAACTTGCTCCTTCCTTCTTTCATTTATGTCCTTGTGTGTTTTATGTTACCATACCTAATAATAATAATAATAATAATAATAATAATAATAATAATAATAATAATAATAATAATAATAATAATAATAATAATAAAGCGCCTTCTATATTTCCAGGCAACTTTCTTTTTTCTCAACACTTTTTTGCTAACAATTACGCCTTGGCCCCCCCCCCCCCCCCCGAAAAGAAATTCTGGCTACGTGCCTGCCGTACACACTAGGCCAAGAACGTTACTGCAATGCGAAAGGTCAGCATATGATGAGGGGCAGTTAAGACAGGAGAGGGGCAGTTAGGACAGGAGGGGGCAGAGCGGTACTTGTAGAGGAAGAGGCGAGAGGGGGTGGTAAGTGCATTCGTTTGAATGTGCCTCAGAAGCGCATTCGTTTGAATGTGACTCTATCCCCCCCCTCATCCATCGCTCACCGTGTGAGGGGGGGGGGGGGGGGGATAGAGTCGCTTGTCGAGGCGGAGCTCGAGGTATACATCCCTGATAGTTTGGCGTAGGGTGATCCTCCCTCCGCCCGCCGAAGTTTACATTGTCCTCCGAAGACTTAGGCCATGGGATCAACGGTGCCCGGTGGAAAATGTCGCGGGCGAGCTGGCGGGCCAGCTCATTGCCGTCGATCCCCGAATGCCCAGGCATCCAGCGTAGGAAGACGGTGGAAGGGTGTAATGCGGAGACCACCTGCTCGGCCTCTCGTTGGAGGGAAGGGGGTAAGGTACGGTTTTGTATGTGGCGGATAGCGGCGTGGGAGTCGGAGTAGACTGTATACTCTGTGAGAAAAGGAAGCGAGGGAAATGACCGTAGGGCGTCGACAATCGCGACGACTTCTAGCGACAGTACATCTGGAGGGTGTAAGTATGGCCCACTGGTGTGGGTTTCAGGTGCCGTAAGGTGAGGATGGTAGAGAGTGAAGGCACAGGAACCTCGAGGAGCCACGAAAGAGGCATCCGTGTATGCAACTCCCTGGGTCGCAAAGAGAGGTGAATGACGTCGCGCGGCAGCGTGACGGCGGCCGGCATGGCAAGGGGGGACATATTGGACGGAAGAGGAAGGATACGAAGGTTGGGAGCCGGGGAGGATATGGGAGAAGAGAAAGTGGAAACTGGGATGGGAAGGATGCGCCATTGACCCTGACGGGTATGGGAAAGCCTGGCAAGCTGGGAGTCCCGTTGGAGAGAGAGGAGAGAACGGAGAGGATGGAAGAGGCCAGTAGTAAAGAGTTTAGAGGTAGAGGTCGCGATAGGTATAGATTGAGAGCTGCCTAGTACAGGCCTAGGAGGGCGGTCTCAAGGGTGTTAATTTGTGTATGAGTGAAAGGAACATAAGGCACATAGTACAGGAACTTGTTCAGGGCGAGCGGCAACCCGGCATGCATATGCCTCATGAACACGAGAATGCCGAGTGACCACGCGCCGCAGGAGGTGGGTTACCGATTGGCAGGTCTTCACGGCGTGGTGGAGATCTTGTACATTCTTGGCCGCATGCAGAGGAAAGCCAAGAATTTTGCATTGTTGTACGATAGGAATGGGAGAGCCATAAAGATGAAGGGACAACTGTGCGAGCGATGGTACGAGGAGTGATTGAGTAGAAGCTCGGATTTCTCCGTAGCAGGAGACAGGCCAGCGGTATGGAGGAAGGAGGCGATGAGGTCTAGACCACATTGCAGGGTGTCCTGCACGTGGCCTGGAGAGCCAGAGGTGCACTAGAGAGTGATGTCGTCCGCATAAAAAAAGAGTGATGGAGGTTCCGAAACTTGCGTTAGTTGGGAGGCGAGAGGGGCCATGGCGAGGTTGAAAAGGGTAGGAGACAGTACAGCACCCTGGGACGTGTCACGGGTCAGAGAATGCGGGTCGGACAGGTGAGTGTCTACTTTAAAGCGAGCCACACGATTAGAGAGAAAGGAGCGAATGTACGAATACATGCGAAAGCCACAGGCTAAGGAGGACAGTTGAGACAGGATGTGGTCGTGGCACACACCGTCGAAAGCCTTGCGGACATCAACCGTCACGAGTGCATGAATCTGGTTGGGGGTGGGTGAGAGGAAGGTGTGCTGGAGGACCATGAACATGTCCTTTGCGCAGACGCGGCGTCGGAAGCCGATAAGAGAATGAGGAAAGAACTCCCTCGCCTCAATAAGGCCAGTCAGGCGAGTCAAGGCCGTTCTCTCAAGAGTCTTCCCAACGCACGACGTCAGGGAGATAGGGCGAAGGTTAGAGAGGGAAGGAGGTTTTCCGAGGTTAGGGACCATTGCTCCCCCTGAAAGCAGCTGCAGCACCGTCGGTGCTGACCGCAAACTCGCCTCCGCCGCACGACCCCGCAATGAGATTATCTCCGCTGGAATCCAGCTCCCTCCCGGCACCCTCACTCCCAAGCTGCCTCTCTAAGGCTTGCTCACCGCCATCGTTTCCACCGCACGACTCTCCCCCAAAGAGAGTGAGGAGGTCACTCTTCAGGCCAAGCCAGCCCAGAGCCTTGTTTTCCTCAAAACACAGTCTCCGCTCACCGCCAACCTCCTGCTCTCTCTCACGCATCTCCAGCTTCACGGTAAGCAACTCACGGTGAAAACATATGCTCCTAATCCTCCCATTTCATGCCTCGGCGTCATACATAACGTCGGCGGTCACTTCTTTTGAGCTCCTGAATGATCTTGAGTCGTTCACAACTGACATTCTTGGAGCACGTATGACGGGCACAACTGAATCTGTCCTCATAACTTTCTCTGGCACTATCATCCGCCGCTTTGTGTACTTTAAACGCGTCTCTTCCCGATGCCGTCCGCGTAAACCAAAACCCCCTACACGTACCCACTGCCTTGCTCTGGGCCACCGCGCTCATCAATGCCCTCAGCACAGCACTGCAGCCAAGTGCCGCCGTTGTGCTGTCCCGTTAACCACAGATCCAACCGCTCACGTATGCGCACAACTCTGGTGTATTCATTGTCAAGTGAGCACACATTCGCCTCTTGACTACGTGCCCCTTCCTGCTTGCCGAGCAACGCGAGAGTGCCAAGGCCGCTTTTCTTCGTCGCACAGCTATGCGCCGTGCCACGCAGCCCCCTCTTCTTCCTCAATTCGTGAATCTGCTTCACCCTCGGCCCCATCACCACCAGGCTCCTACGCCGCTGTTGTGAACGCTCCCTCGGCGCTGTCGCGTTCTTCTTCCTCTAAGACACCACCACTGTCCCTTACAAACTAAAACCGCCCGTTCAATCTGCGCCTAGCAATGCTGGAGCGCAATCAGCGTGAGCAACAGAGCGAGACGCTCTGTTGCGGACGCTCTGTTGCCACTCACTAACGCAGACCCTTCAGGCAACCACCTCCTGTCTTACCTCCCAACTTATACCGAATTAAATAAGCAACTTTCCGTGTTTACCACCCCGCCCTCCACTGCCCAAATAGCAATTGGGGTCCCTCGCTTCCACGGAGTCTCACTCAAGCCACCGGAGAGTGCAGACGCGTGACTTCGCTCCTTCGACCACGGCGAGCGACGGATCGACGCCCCCTTTCGCCTGCTCTACCACGAAATCGACGCGCTCCGCGCACGCCGGAATTCGCAGGAACGCACCAGACGACCCTGGGACTTCTCTTGTGACCACCAAGGTTCCTGCCCACAAGCTTCGTAAACCCGTTTGGACGCTTCTGAGAGCAAAATATCAACGCCTAAAAGCCCAGAAGAACAGAAGCCCTGGCGAGGACGCGCCCAGCGTCCGCCCGAAACTAGGCCAAAGAAAGCACCTGCGTCGTCCCGTCACCGGTGCGGGTACAAGGGGAGCTGATGGCGGTAGCAGCTCGCAAGTCCTTATGATGTCATCGGCTTTCGAGATGGACACCGCACCACCCCTCAACGTAACACAAACAGGCCCGCCGCTGTTATCACAGACCCCGGAAGCGTCGCAAGCACCCGCCACAACGCCCTTGCCATCTGACGCACAGATAAACAGCCAGCAGATGAACCAGCGTTCCAACCCACCGAAGCAGCAAAACGCTCGCCCACAGCAGCGACTAGCAAAATGCAGCACCATCGTTGTCAAGTTTGATGGCTACATCGACATCACTCGCCTTAACTTCAGCGCAGTTTGCCAAGGTATCCTTTACGCAGTGCAAGCAACTTCAACCGAAAAGGAAGACACTTATATTAAACGACGGGAGAAGCAAAACCTAATTGTCGTCCAGACGTACCGTGCTACCATCGCTCACAGGCTCATGAACAGTACAAGCATCATTGTTGGTAGCAAAACATACCAGATACGGTGCTACAACGCATTCGACGAGACCTACTCGAGAGGAGTCATTCATGGGATATACCCGGACATCACGGAAGAGACCCTACGAAGCGAACTCACCATACAAGGCAGAACTATAGCCAATGTCCGAAGATTGGGTACCACTAACACCGTACTCGTAATCGTTGAAGGCGAAGAACTCCCCAGACACGCTCGCCTCTTCTCCGGCGTATACAACATATACCCTGAGAGGCGCAAAACCGCCCAATGCGCCAGCTGCCAAGAACTTGGACACCGGGCCGACGTCTGCCCTAACCGCAGAACCTACGTCCGATGTCCCCACTGCAGCAAGCAACTACCCCCCGGGCAAGAGACATCTGACCCAACACACGAATGTGAACAGTACTGTTTCTTGTGCGATGACCATAACCACTCTCCGTCATCTCCAAACTGTCCATGAAAAACCGTTAACACTCCACGCCGCAA
The DNA here is from genome assembly GCA_013339685.2 of Hyalomma asiaticum. NCBI lineage: Eukaryota > Metazoa > Arthropoda > Arachnida > Ixodida > Ixodidae > Hyalomma > Hyalomma asiaticum. The sequence continues at coordinate 39,624,556 of CM023483.1, forward strand.
TCAAACCGCCAATGATACAGCCAAAAATGCAGTGGCGCGGTACTCTCAACCCAGCCAGAACCCAGAACACTGGCCGCCACTACCGCGCCCCACTCTACCCATATCTAATCGTTTCGCACCACTGCAAGACGCGAGTCCGACACGTGCCCCCAGCGGCGACCGCAACAGAGGCCGCAGCCGAAGCAGAAGTCGTGGACCGCCGCAACACCAAACTCCAAGTTACGGCTCGCCAAGGCTTCCTTACCCTGTAAACGCGCAGCCTAATGCTTTACCAGGCAACCAGAAGAAAACACAGAATGCCAAAAGTTTACCGTGGGAACACTCAGGAATACCTCAAGGACCCACGAACCCCTCCTCTGGCCCAGTGTCCTCATCAATAACCAAGGTCCGCTGGGAAGAACGCAACAGAGAATCTTCAACTCAACAGGTGAGCAACTCAGGTCTCCCAACAACACGCCCTTCTCATAACCCAAACACACACACCGATATCCGACAGTTAGTACACGACATCCTTTTACAACTTCTTCCATCAATTGTACAACAAGCAATACAGCAGGCATTACAACAAGCATTAGCGCCCCTAAATACACGTTTCACGCACTTAGAGAACGCAATCGCCTCCATCCAAAATGCCCCCCGTCATGGCTAATACTAACACCCCACGAGTAATTCACGGTTCGTATTCACCCGGAGACCGTGATACCACACCTAGCAGCAGCATGTATAATAATCTCGAAATATGGCATTGGAACTGTCGTGGCCTACGCAAGAAGAAGACGGCCTTCAACAATTACGTGGCCGAACATTCTCCTGCAGTCATTGCGCTCCAGGAGACGAAGGGCGAGCACAGGCTAAGTGGATATGTACATTTTACGCAACCGAGTATTGTTGGGAAACGCCGAGGTGACCAATCACCACAGCCTCCATGCACTCAAGTCATAATTTACGTACGTCAAGACATCACAGTCACCCAAATAGGCACTGCCACAATTAATGACACGCGGAAAGAACATGTATGCGTTCGCATAGGACTGCAAAGCAGCACACTCCTCGTTTTGGCAGCGTACTGGTTGCCCAAACAGGACGCAGAACCGATACCGGATTTTGCTGCGTTTCTCCGCGTGAATCAAGGGGATTCCAACATACTTGTTGTAGGTGACTTTAACGCGCTGCATTACCGATGGGGCTACGATCGACACAGTCCCCTCGGTCGCAAGTTACACAGCTTTATGCAGGTACAGCACTTCTCTTTGTTAAACAACACGCTCGAGCATACGAGGAGAGGAAACCGCAGGGAACAAGATACTAATCCCGACCTCGCATGGTATAAAGGAAATGTTTCTGCAGAATGGCACAACACAGGCCAGGACGGAGGAAGTGACCGCTACATCTGTTCTGTAACCCTCAGTACATTTGCTCGCATTCGAAGACGATCTGGAAAACACACGCTTATCGTAGACTGGAATAAGGTTCGAGCTAAACTAGACGCTCAGCCCTCCCCTCAAACATTGCGGGAATGGGCAGAAAAACTCCGGTCAACGACACGTGATTTTACCAAGCGAGTAAGATGCGATGAAAGGTATCCCTTTATCGACAAGCACCTGCTGAATTTATGGGATAGCCGCAGGAAGATAGTTCGCAGGCTTCGAAAAAACAAGACCAGCCGTCATATACTGGATGAATTGGCAAAATGTAACGAAGATATACAAACGTACGCTGATAATCTGGCCAGGCGGAATTGGCAGGAGACTTGCGACAGCATCAACGGAAATCTACATCTTTCCAGAGTGTCGCAGAGGCTCAACAACTTTCTTGGACAAACGAAGCAGCGCCATACTCTAGCAACTATTCAACTCACCCTACAAATTGGTGACGACGAACTTCAAAAAGCGATTATTGACACTTTCTACCCACCGGCGGAACCAGAAGAGCTGCCGAATTACACAGGCCTTAGCAGATCTGGCATGGACTCTGACTTCACCCCAGCAGAGCTGTCTACCGCGCTCGCATCCATGCGCAGGAACACGACACCCGGCGCGGACGAAGTCACATATGCCATGTTGCGAAACCTTTCAGCTGACCAACAAGCCACTCTTCTAGGGTTTTTCAACGACATCTGGCGCAGTGGCGCATTACCCAGTGAATGGAAAACTGCCAACGTTTGCGTGATCCCCAAACCGGGCAAGAGGCCTGAATCACTAGCAAATCTGCGGCCAATATCTCTGACATCATGTATCGGCAAAGTCATGGAAAAAATGATTCTCAGCAGGTATGAGTGGCACTTAGAGAGCCAAAAACTACTGCCGCCAACGCTCATTGGATTTCGCCGCCATGTATCTGCTCAGGATGCTGCGCTGCTTATAAAACAGGATGTTTACTCGAACAGCAGCAGAGTCCAAACACGCACCGTTGTGGGTCTTGATATCTACAAAGCCTTTGATAACATCAAACACGCTGCGCTTTTAGAGAAAGTGTTCGACACTCAACCAGGTCGGCGTCTGGCGGAGTACATCCGCAGCTTTCTCGGCGAAAGACAAATTAAAATTGCTACAGATAGTTCAACTAGCACGGGCCACCCACTAACACGAGGCACACCCCAAGGGGCCATACTGTCACCTACGCTCTTTAATATTGCAATGAAGGACCTACCACCTCTCTTAAATTCAATTCCAGGGCTGAGACATATAATCTATGCGGATGATATCACGCTTTGGTGCACGACAGGCAATGCTGGCGAGCAAGAAAACACGATCCAGGAAGGAATAAACACCATTGCACATTACCTTGGTAACCTCGGCCTTCAGTGCTCGCCCGGAAAATGCGGATACATAGTTGTCCTAAATGACCAGACCAAAGCAGGGGAGGAACGACGACGTCTGATAGAACTGCACGTGAATGACCACCCAATACCAAGGAAATCACACATACGTATTCTTGGATTTTACTGGCAACATGATGGCAGATCAGATGTATGGATGCAACGAATTCAACAGCAGATAGGTCACATAACGCACATGCTCAAGCGAATAGCTAATAAGAATAATGGCGTGAGAGAAGCAGAGCTTCGGCGCATCACGGAAGCCTTAGTTTACACCAGGATCATGTACGGCCTTCCGTACATGCATCTTACCACTAATCAATTCCGGAAGCTCAACAACCTCCTCCGAGGTATCACGCGCGTAACACTGGGAGTACCAAGCTATGCACCGAGCGCCTTCGTAGACGCAGCAGCCTTGTATAACGACCTTAAAGAACCTCTATGCATGAAGAAGCGCAGACCCACCGCCTGACAACGTCAGACCAAGGCCGCAGCTTACTGGAACTCGCAGGATACAATACCACAAACCTACCCCCTATACCAACGCCAGCACCCCCGTGGGACGCACTTCCATATGTCAACGTAAGGCCAATACCCAAACATATGAATACTGAGCGTGATACTAAATGGCGAGAATCGCGGTGCCGTCACCAGCTTCGAAGTGATCCGATATCCTACCACGCTGATGCCAGCTTTAAAGCCGGCAACGTAGTCACAGCGACAATGGATCCACGAGGTCGAACCGTCGTAAAGCACCACCACAATGTTCCTTCCGTGACAACAGCAGAAATACTAGCCATAGCGCAAGCAATCACGCAACATGAACACCTATCCCAAGAAATTACTATCAGAACAGACTCTCAGGCAGCCCTACGGGCATTCCTCCACAATCAACTCCCGCCTAACATATTAGCTGAACTGGCCTTGTACGGACATCAAAACCCTACCCTAAATGTCAATCTGGAATGGACGCCAGGCCATTCTTCCTCCCCTGGCAACGCCCGAATCCACAACGAGACATCAACACCCTGGTGTACGACTACATCCCAGGGATGGCCAGAAGTTTACCTTCCGGCAGTGGACCGAGCAGAGCGCCATCGAGAGCGAAGGGCTCGCCTGAAGGACCTCCGTATAGCCAGAAGAGAACTTCCCAGACCACCTGATAATATTCCGAGGAAACAAACGGCGCTCTTGAGGCAAGCACAAACTCACTCTTTACCGAACGACTTGACGTTACACAAAATACAACACACCCCTAACACGCCTCATTGCCAAGTGTGCGGCTCTGTACCGACTTTACCCCACACCTACTGGCACTGCCCTAGAGCCAATACACCTCAACGACGTTCACTTCCCCCTGAAATACTTACATGGGAGGCCTGGGTTGCCAACCTGGGCGAAACAACCTCCTCATGGACAACCCTCCTTCACCACATACTCGCCATAACGGGGGAGGCCCCTGACGCCCCACTTTAATGCACGGACCCGGACAAGGGTTTGGGAAATAAATGTTTTCTCTCTCTCTCTCTCTCTCGCTTCCACGCTCGAATCACCCCCGGTCAAGAAGAAGGAACGCGTTCCTGCAACGCGTCTACCCGTACACTACGATGGCGCACGGAAGGGACCTCGAAATTGTGTCTTACAAGCGTACTTCACCCTACGAGATAACTTGTTATGGCGTGCAAGAGGAATTCGCTCTTCTTTTCGCTACTTTAGGGGTGGCGCAGGTCGCTACCTTCGTATCTATCTGCCTGTACAGGCGCGTAGTACTGCGTCTGTCATGCATGCGGCGCTGCATGTCCGAGGCGCACCCCAGCGCGCCGACTTTGCTTCGCCTCTCCTCCTCGTCACCTATGCAAATGTCTTTCTTGGAACCGGTTTCTGTTGAGAAGCCTCCCGCGCCCGAAGGGGTTGCCAAGGAGACAACGACGCATCGCTCCCGGTACCATGCAGTGTTGCCGGCGTCTGCACACCTATGAAAGGAGCGACTTCGTGGATGAAAAAATCCTGTTTTAATAATTTCTACTCAGTTTCTGGAGAAAGCACTCCACGCTGAGACACTTCGAAAGGTGCGCTTTCTATTGAGCCAAAAAAGGGAGAGTGGTGAAGGACGGTAGACAGTCCCTTTCAATATGTTGAAAGAAAAATAGACGGAGAGAACCGCCGAGGACGTCAAACTGGAAGGATTCGTAGCGTGCGCGTTAACTAAATTAATCCGGAACTCGGCACGATCTACGATGCACATCCGGAGCTTCGCCCACTCATCATCATTCAGTCCGTGGATATGCTGTGAATTTTTTTTTGTATGTGGGTGTTTGGGTAAGGAGGAGAGCCCAGCGGACGCCGGAAAAGATCGGATGTCATCGAACCTTTGAGCTGTGTAGGCGTTTCCTTCCGAGCCATTAAATAAGTTTTAATCACTGGCTGCGTTGCAATATTGCGTGTTTCACGAATGGGGCAATCGAGTCGTAGGCGCGCTTCACCTACGACAGTTACTAACAGGAACTCCTACCCATGAAAAAGAAATTCTCCGTAGAATAAAAATGGGCTGGAGCGCATTCGGAAGGCAATACGAAATCATGAGTGGAAACTTGCCGCTGTCACTAAAGCGAAAAGTAATCAATCACTGCATTCTCCCAGTACTAACGTACGTTGCAGAAACGTGGAGGATAAAGAAAAAACTAGAGATGAAACTAAGGAGCACACAACGTCCAATGGGGAGAAAAATGATAGGGGTAACGCGAAGAGGTAAAAAACGACTGGAATGGATCAGGGAACAGACAGGAGTAGCTGGTATTACTATATTAATAAAAGAAAGAAGTGGACCTGGGCAGGACATGTCATGAGAAGGAAAGATAACTGATGGACAGTAACAGCGACGGAATGGATACCAAGAGAGGAAAACGCAACAGAGGCAGGCAAAAGGCTAAACGGAGTGACGAAATTAAGAAATTCGCAGGCATAAAGTCGAACCCCCAGCTCACCCAGGATACGGCGGACTGGAAATCGTTGGGAGAGGTCTTCGTCCTGCAGAGGTCCTTAAATAGGCCGATGATGATGATGATGATATGCTGTTTGTTTAACTATCGCCAAGCGTCAATGGCTCTCTGCAGTATTGCACCCGTAAAAGCCCATGATGCAGAAACGCCCCACACACCTGCACGCAACGCGGCGCTCAACCGGATGGGGCACAGGAATGGCGGGTTCCATAGCAGACGACGCGGTTATCTCTCCTCGTGATGGAGAAGCGGGCGAGGAGGACATCGACGCACTCTACTTGCGTTGCGTTTCTCATTAAACGCGCTGCTCGCGCCCCCTAAAGTCTTTAGATCATTTTTCATATCTAGGGACTTTAGCGCCCCCATTCCCCAAGAGCGCTCACGCGCGCTGAAAGCATCCCCCCCTTCTCAGGGAAAGCCAACTTCACGGTTGTGCGTTCGCTGACGCCCGCCAGGCCAACGCTGCCCCGAGTCCGACGTTTAGGCAGAGAACAGATGGATCAACGTTCCTTTTGTATCAGCGTGGCTTGAAGCGTCAAATTTTCCTGATAGGGCGCTTCGTCTCAATACATGGCCCGTTTCATTGTGAGAGTAGAGCAAGGCACTGCCAAATATGCGATCAATCTTGGGCAGTAGCCAGTTACTAGTAAGGCGTTACCGGTAACTAGTTACTGTTTTCAGTAACTTGTAACTGTAACTAGTTACTTTTAATTTAAAGGAACTTGTAACTGTAACGCTGTTACATTTTACACAGTAACTGTAACTGGAAATACCATTGCAGTTACTTTCTTTTTCGAAAATATATCCAGAAGCAACACCCGCAGTATCGCGATACAATATCGCGATGTTGCTCGTAAATACTTTCGACTATCCGTATCTCTATATTGAGGTATATTTGCAAAATGTATTAGTATCTCACCAGTGGAATATTTTTACGACCTACCACTTGTATAGCGATGCTGTGCTGGACAAGGACGTCTCCTCGCTTTTTTTTTTTCGAGAATGGGCTGATGTGTTTCCAGGGGGAAATGAGTTTTTTCTACGAAGCAAAGCAAAGCACCGCAAGCGGGCAACACAAAAGGGCGGCGAAGGGTCCTCCCCGCCCCCATGCAGAGAGAGGTGCCCAACATGGCAGTATGGTGGGAGTGAGCAGGGTCCCTCAATACTATTGAGGGACCCTGGCGTGAGTGACGAAGGACGCTCCTGTTCAGAGGTTTTTCGTGCGGCCAGCCATTTCTTCATGACAACCCGCGCGGAAACCACCCAGAAACAGACGCTTTGAAATGCTTCGGACACGTTCAGTTCTCCAAGTGGCGGTACTTTCAGAAAAGCGCTTCCCAAAATAGCAGCGACAATGTGGCTCGAAGGGGCCTATCCTGTGTGTCGCGTCTCAGGATGAACTCCTATTTCATTTACTAGCGAGCAGCAGTTTTTTGTGGCATGAGGCTGTCCCAATGGATTTTTTAAATGAATTACAGACAACTAATAAGAAAACTGTAGCAATCGATAAATAGTTGTTACAGCAAAATGGGTCATACACAGCGATTGCTGGCGTTGGGCTTTTGGGTGAGCGCCTTCCCATTCCGTTTATCTGGCATTTCGTTTTTATCTGGCTTTTAGCTGGATTCTAGTTCATTATCTGGCATTTTACGACGAGAAATTTTGACTAACCGCATGCCTTCATACCATTATACTAGAAAACTGTAATTTGGTTTGCGATGTATTCCTTAGTATTGTGCAGTAAGGGGAAAGTAACGACGTTACTTTTTAACAGTAACTGTAACAAGTTACTTCTGGAAACTCAGTAACTGTAACATACTTACTTTTCTGGCTTAGGTAACTAACTGTAACACTGTTACTTTTTACTGGTAACGTGCCCATGACTGTATGCGATTCGCTGAACTGTATATCGGTGTCGTCAACGGCCAGCTTTTTGCCCTTGTATTTTCAAGGCTGAGAAGAAACTCTATGTTGTCAAGATGCGCCGAAGAAAAAAAAGATAAAGAAAAAGTGACACTCGAGGCAAAACTGTTAAATGATCGTGGTCGGCCGTCGAAATCGGCACAGCGTGTTATGTCAGCAGCTCAATGTTACCCGTTGTTTATTTCACCTTAACAGTATATTTTAGAATGCACATCCCTACGTACGCCACACACAAAATTTGATTATATGGAGCGGTTATACATCATTAGCAATATTTTTGCGAAAGAGTAGGCGTAAAGGTTCAGGATATGTAGGGTTTCACGCCCACTTAGTAACAGCTGGCTAGCTGGTTACAAAAATCAGACAGGAAAAAGGAATGTGCGCGTGTGAATGTGCATAAGGTTCGCCTTGTAAGTCTAGCACATACCGCTATGCAGCATGAAATTTTCGAGCCCCGTATACATTTCTATTACGCCATATCTCTTGCGTAAAATTCTCCGCGCACAAAATCCTTTTCTTCATACTTTGCTTTATCTGCGCTCGCCGTTTTTCAAAGTGACTATTTTATCTTTTAAAGCGCTACGTCAGGAGCGACGAGAAACGAGCGGTTTGTTTAACTTATTCTTCCCATAATCGTGTTTTCAATCGATATTTTAAAAATATGCTTCTAGCAGCAGTGAAGGCCATTTAACAATTTATAACACAGCGTATGTCTAAATTAATAAACTGATTGTTTGTTCGAGTCGCCTTTCTGTATCTTTTTTCTTTTAAGGCGAAAACCCTTGCGCCAGCGACGCGGTATGAACGAAAGAGAGGTCTCCTATTATACATTGTACGGGAGCGGCCTTTCTGAATGGATGTGCAAGATGGCGGACTAGCGGCGACGTCAAAGCGCCTTGTGTAGCGAGCAGTGGAGGCTTTGCACGCGTATGCAAATGTCACGCACACGCGCCTTCTCTCTAAAGTGCTCGAATTGTTTGAGTTTTGTTGTAACATAATGAAGTTTTCTCGTAACAGAAGTAACAATTCTCTCGCAACATAATTACAGTCCGAGCGAACGTGTGTATAAGTATTAGTGAAATCGCAGTTTACGATATTTTGACCTATTTTACTTTGAGAAATTTAACATTGTTCACTGAAGTATTTGCGCTAAGGCGGAGGGCTAGCGTGGTGTGAATTGCTTTTTAGGGGCGAAGCTCCTTAAGCTGTGGGTCGGTTGTCACGTATCGTCGTATCGTGTAACCTACACCACTCACAATACCATGCAACGCCATGCAACGCCGGGAGGCTCGCGCTCGCCCTCGGCGCGTGCCTCCCGGCGCGCGAGCTCTCTCACTCTTCCATCTGTTGTCTTGTGAGAGAGAGACAGAGAGACCGAAAGGCGCGCGTTGACTATGGAAACGCTCTTTCTTCGATGAACGCTCTACCAACTCGCAAAGAAGGAGAACGCGCCCTCACCCGCGAGAGACAACGTTGGCGCAGGCAGCCTCTTCTAGCGAGTTTCTTGATTGAAAAATACCGACTGCTCGCGCTGGAGAACCGTTCACCGGTCACCCATATATATATATATATATATATATATATATATATATATATATATATATATATATATATATATATATATGTATGCACTGGATCTTGACTTGCAATGAAGTGCCGGTGGGAGATTTCACTTGTGCGTAGTTGAACCACAATGATCCGTTGCGTGCGCGTTAACTAAATTAATCCGGAACTCGGCACGATCTACGATGAACATCCGAAGCTTCGCCCACTCATCATCATTCACTCCGTGGATATGCTGTGAATTTCTTAGTATTGCTAAGGCAGTATCAATAGCTCACGATGGTTATATCTGCTTTACGCCTTCGCCGGCACCAGATTTTATGCGGTACAAGCCCCGTTGACGCCATCGCGTTAAAATAGACGCCGGGACTGCAACAGGTGAGCGAGCGACGTTGTTTACTGAACACGGTTAGTGTAAGAGCGCAGGGAGACGCAAACCAGAGCGATTTGATAAACACAGGAGCATTGACTTACGTCGATTTTCACTGGCAGATTCGGAACAAGTTTTCTTACTCTGCGGTGGCGAATCTGTATTTCACTGATCGAGCGAGAGCGGGTTGGTGCGTTTCACTGGTCGTTTCGGATCAACTTGCTCCGTCGCCGAGGCACGGATTCGGGAGGAAACAGGTCGAGTCCTCGTCTCATTCCCGTCTTGTTTGTCAAGATAGCTGCGTTCGCTGCGGCCGTGCATTTGGGGCTAAAGCAGTGATTTCTAAACACACCCCCTAAGGGGGAAGAGGGGGCTGTACACCCCCTTGCAATTCGAAAGACACTCCTTAATTTGTAAAGCTATTTAGCAAATATCCTCTGCTTCACACCCCCTAATTTCAATTCCTGGGGAAACCCCTGGGCTGGAGTGTATTAGAAAGTGGAGCTGGCGTTTAGTGACGATATCAGTACAAGCAGTCGCTCTTTCAGCTCAGAAGACGGCGATTACGATGTGCTGTACGTCGCGCCGCTGGCCACCGTTTGCCGGTATCTGCCGGTATATCGCCGCCATGTCATAAGATATATTGAGTGCGATTTGTTTCTGAAACAAAATAGCATACGACTGAATGAAGTTATGTTGAAAGTGGGCCGTACACGGAAAGCAGCAACGGTTTTCAAACCACTCGAGAGTGGAAGCCGCGGTACGCAAAGTAAACAGCGGCACTCGCAGTTTCACAAATGCGGCTCGCTTCGTTTCCATCGGCGCGCTTCACACCAGCGTTTTCAGACAACCGATTCGATGTGTTAACAAATTGACACTGCGCGTACAAACGTGGCAAGAGTGAGTGCTTTGTGCCGAGCCCACGGTTCATTTCGATTGGACTAAAAGACGGGATGGCAACGGCGTCGGCATATCTAAGCCTCGGAGTCGTTATTGACGTTGGACTGTTTGGATGTGTGTGTCGCTTGCGAAGGCATAGCTTTATCGACAGTGTTCTTTAATGCTGTTATAGAGAAGGTAAGTGCAAAACTATTTCTTTTCTACTTAATTACGACGACGCGAACTCTTACGAGCGCTTAAGCCGAGTCGCTGGATGCGGCCGATCCTATAGGTGCTCATTGTTCCTCTCCCTATCCATCGTACGCCGCACGACGCAGCTTACCGCGCGGACGCAAAATCGTACCGCGTTTAGCGCTTAGTGCCTCCTCTGAGCAAGAAAGCTTGTGCCCGGAATGCGTCAACTGAACGTAAACGACTTTGCGACTGCCGCAGTCAAAATGTGGCCGCGGGAGGTGACTGGTTGCCACGGAAACGTGCAGAGTGGATGTTGGGTTCATATGGTCACTGAGCTGCTGTGTTGTTCGATCGCGGAGCATTCTGGACATTCGCGCTTTCCTCTGGCAGATTCGGATTCGTTAAATACGAGCGCTCGCTGCAGGATTTCGGTGACCGCTGCAGATCTGCCAGTAAAAAACGCTCTGTTACTGGTATAACTTGTGATGCCGAAATGAAGAGCAGCGTTACATATTCCATGATACTATACGGTGCTTTTGCGGTGGCGCTTAGTTTTACTGGTAACCGTGATCGAATTTTTCACTGGACGTCTGTAACAGGCTTGAAGCCGTGCTTGTCAAATAACTGAAACGAACAGATAAACAGAGAAAACGGGCTTTTCTGCGTAAATCGCGAACTGCGTAAGTTGTGAACTGGCCATGCTTCAGAATGTTTGTGGAATCGTTGCTACAAATAATCAATAGACATTTTTAGTTTATCGGGCTTAGCGTAATAGCGTAGTTACCGGAATAGCGGGACGGAAATGCGCATGCGCAGTGCCGTCAACGGCCGATACCGTTTAGCGTGCACACGGTATTTCGCAGACTTAACGTTACCGTGTTTGCGTGTTTATCGTAGTTCACGTAAAACATGGCCGCGGTTTCGGACGCCCGCCTCGAGTTGAATTTGACGTTGCTGTGGCAGGATTCACTTCGTTCGCATCAAATGACTGTGCAGAATGGCTTCGCTTGCCTTCAGGTAGCTTCGACGACGCAGTATTAGGGATAACTTAGCCGAATTTTCGATATCGCTTCCCATTTCGAACTTTGCTAGGCCTAGCGAGAGAGCATCTGTTTACGTTTCTGCAACATATCAAGTTATGCTCTTGGTGCTTGGTTCGTATATATTATTTCTCTTTATTCTCGAATGAGGCCCGTGTGCTGTGCGATGTCGGTGCACGTTAAAGAACCCCAGGTGGTCGAAATTTCCGGAGTCTTCCACTACGGTGTCTCATAATCAGAGCTGGTTTTGGGAAGTTAAACCCCACAAATCAATCAATCTTTATTCTCGAAAAGTTAGAATGCCGCTGCACGCGGGAGTGTACGTGAACATTTCAAGCTTTATTTATTTTCACCTTTTTTTAACGCATGTATCCTTCGCTAGATGGCGCCACAATCACAGCTGTCCGAGACCTCTGGAAGATCGTGCATGTTCCGGCATTGACGTTCGCGAATGCTGTGCTCTGCCTCTCGGCGGTCACGCGGGACTGGCTTGAGCGCCGACAACGAGAGGTTGGCCGGATAGCTCTTGGCTGCCATGGTGCGGTGGCGAACGAAGCTGTGCAGGGGGATGTCGGCTGGTCGAGTTTTGAAGCTCGGGAGGCGGTCAGCAAAATTGCCTACCGTGGCCGCTTGTTGTGCATGCCCCGAAATCGGTGGGCGCGGCGTGTTTTTGACTATCTGTCTGCAACATGCATGCGCACCCCGTGGGTGAGGCGAGTATATCGCATTGAAAGCAAGTTTGGCCTCTTTCGCGCCCCTCTCAGCGCAAACTCCTCCGCAGACTGGACAAAGCAGGCACGGGAACGAGTACGGGAGGAAGAGGAGACACGATGGATGCACAGCATGTCGGAGAAGTCAACGCTAGCTGTGTACCGGTGCCACAAGAACAATATTGGCACAGTACACCTGTACGACAACTCCACTGGAAGCAAGCTGCTATTTGAGGCGAGAGCTGGTGCACTCCGCACACTTGTGCGCCTTAGGACCATCAACGGTGATGTGGATGATGTGCGGTGTCGTGTGTGTGGAGTGCAGGACGAAACCATTGAACATGTGGTGCTAAGGTGTGACGGCATTGGCCCAGTGGTTGCGCAGGGTGTTTCGCTGGAATGTGCTCTGGGCTTCGAGCAGACCCAAGGAGATGATGGTCGGTGTGCTGTAGATAGAGCCGCAGTTACATCGACAAAGAGACGCCTCGAATGCTGGCGAGAAGCAGTTGTGGCAAGACATCCATAACTGCCAAGTCAGCGCGGCGCGTGTTCGTTCTTGTTCCTTGTGTTGGTTTTTCTTCTTCTCTTTTTCCTTTCGTGTTCCTTTTCTTTTGTTGTTCTTCTTTTTACGCATTCTTTTAGTTCCTACCTAGGTAGGCAGTAGAGCTTCTTTGACCCGATACAAAGGGTTGGCCGCATCATCATCATCATCATCATCATCGGGCCGTAAACGCTTCTCTGATCAACTAAAGCTCGTTTCTGCGAAGAATGTTTGCGGTACGGTAACGCTATTCCCATAGCCCCGCTATCACGCTAACGCGCTAAACTAAAGATGTCTAATAAAAGGGATCATACCGCGAAAGTATTAATGCTCTAGGCTTGCAAACAGGATTGATAGATGAAAGACTCGGAGGCTTTCGAATAGCCAACGAAGTTGCGCATTGTTCAGTTTTCGAAATGCTATGCAGGAAACCACACTATACATATGTATACGTTTATCACGAAATTAGTTAAAGGGATACAGACACAAAAGCTGGCGGGTGTCTTTTTTTTTGCGTCAGAAGAAAAAGTTGAACTGTTGGAAATGACGAATACGACAAGCTGCTTTGAAAAAAAGAACGAGAAACGCTTTGTTGTCTTTTTTTTTTTTTTTTGCGACTTTCTGTTGGGCCTTGCCTCCACGCGGCCGGCGGCAGAAGCTGAATTTTGACGTCGTCGGAACCGCGCGCTCGCGGCCACAGTCGGCCCCAGTCGTCGCAGTTTTTCCGGTGGTGGTGGTGCGCTCGTTTATCCCTGCTGGCATTTTAAATTCGAAGCATTGTTTAGCGAACTTCGGCGACTTCGAGCGTATCCGCCAACGACTTTCTGCTCTCCTGGCCGTTTCGTTAATGGGATGTATACGAAAATTGGTATGGAACAACGTGACTGCATGACGAACATAAATGACAGGTCATAACATGAAAATCATGGCATGCATTTCATGAGCGACATGATTTACATGCCACAGTCTTGGTGCGCTTTGCGGCCGTTCGTTAACTTCGTATGTAGTACCAAAATCGGTATAGCGAGACAACAATGCATATCCATTTTACGTTCCTGATGCGTGCTTCGCATTTATTTGATTCCCACTGCACGTGGGATCTGCTTTCCTTTCTTTTTTTTTTTTTTTGCACGTGGTCCGTCTGACGACACATTGTCCCTGTCGTTTGCGCGGGCCACTTCGTCAACGACGATTACCTGACAAGCCCGGGTTTGCGGAAAAGCCTCGGCATACCGCCCAGCAGTTTTCGCCACCTTTTGTTGCTCTGTGCAACAGACCCCCTCTTTCTCTGTAGGCATGTCATCGCGGCGGTGACCACGGGAGCACCTGTTGAAAGAAGAGAAATTACCCTTTCATTGACTGTTCAAGAACCCATAGTCTCGGTTTGTGACAGAAATTATTCACACTGCGAAATCATGCTGTTGTCACAAAACAAATTTGTCATATTGTGTACACTTTCGCTGCGTCTGACATCGAATGAAAGCATATCAGCGCTGTTTTAATTGATAGCATATAATCAAATATAAAAAAACACAACCAGTGAATGAACCCCACACTATAGCATGCATGGGTAGCGCATTTATAGCATGTATGGGTAGCGCATGGGTAACGCGTAGCGCATTTATCTACATTGTTGTTTCACCCATTGCTTTTCAACTTCAAGCAAAAAATGACAGGTTTTCATAGGTCTCTGCATGATCACGCGGCAGTTTTTATGAACTGATTGTTCGCGTAGCATTTTCCCAGTAAATTCCACAGCCAGTCTTTCCCCATGGCCACAGATTCGATATAGCTAAGTGATCTGGTCGACGGGTCGCTAGCGCGCCCGCCCATATAATAATAATAATAATAATAATAATAATAATAATAATAATAATAATAATAATAATAATAATAATAATAATAATAATAATTTTGTCATTATTATTATTTCTAATTGCGTAGATGTGCGTATAGCCGTAAACACAGGGCTATGAAACGGCTGCAAAGTTCTATACATGCCGTGCCTCGTCGCGCTAGAACGAACTGCGCAGCGGTCGAAAGCTGGCCGCGTGGGTGAACGTAAAGCGACGAGCTACGATGGTATCTACGATTCAGCCGTAAGAGACCTCTCTGCCTCAATGTAGCTCACGAAACTAGGCATTTTACATCACTTTACGAGCTGCTGCCGCTGCACGTTGTTTATTAGAGAAAAGGATTACCATACCGGCACGTCCACGGCCACTTGCTTGACGCGGAAGGCTCGTAACCGTAAGCGGTTATATTTCTTGCTACTTTGGAGTGGTCCTCGTCTTCAGACGTGTACTGATCGCTGGTAAAGGCACCAGAACTCGACTCCATGTCTAATAGGATGGATTTGCAGGCTAGTTGGTCAAGCATCATGGAAAAAACAGCGCGAACACAAGGACGATGAAAAAGGGCACACACACCACACCACAGCGCTCCGTGGTGTGGTGTGTGTGCCCTTTTTCATCGTCCTTGTGTTCGCGCTGTTTTTTTCCATGATCGACTCCATGCTCGCAATCGCGGCGTCGGCGCGCGCTCACAAGAACGTCGAAAACAAAGCCATCCGCTGAAAAATGAAGTGACTACTTCTTTTCAGTGTAGTCGCACATTCACTTTCAGCATTTTCGTAAAAATTTTGTGTCACTTTAATAATAGACATCGTTATTAAAATCATGGCCGGTGCATATGTGATGCTCTCTGCGGCACAAGTCTTGTTGTGGCAAGTCGAAAAGGCTCATCATAATGCATCGTCGTGCAGGGTGCGGGCGCCACTGAGTCCAGCATGCGGCCATGAGCGAGGCGGCCGGGGATCTGCCAGAGCCCTGGCTGCCGCCGCCCACCAACGGCGAGCCACTGCGGCTGCCGCCCGTCTCGACGCTCATGCAGCAGGCCAAGGAATGGGCGCCGGCGCCACCGCACGAGCTGTTGCTGCTGTCCTCCGAGGAGTCGTCCACGAGTGCTGCGCCCAGCCCACGGCCCTTCCAGTGCACGGTGTGTGGCAAGCAGCTGGCGTCGCGCAACGTGCACCAGCTGCACATGCGTTCCCACTCGGGCGAGAAGCCGTTCGGGTGCGCGCTGTGCGGCCACCGCTTCTCGCAGAAGACGTCGCTGACGCGCCACATGCGTTCGCACACGGGCGAGCGGCCCTTCCCGTGCGAGGTGTGTGGCAAGCGGTTCGCCGACAAGGAGCGCATCAAGATACACATGCGCACGCACACGGGCGAGAAGCCGTTCGGCTGTCACGTGTGCGGCAAGGCCTTCTCGCAAAAGTCCACCGTCAAGCGGCACATGAGCGTGCACACGGGAGAGAAGCCGTTCGGCTGTCCCGTGTGCGGCAAGGGCTTCGCCAACCGCGGTAACCTCAACGCCCACGCGAAGACGCACCACCAGAGCTGAGAATGGCTCTTACTTAAATATCATTTTATTGTTATTGCTGCTGCTGCCAGCTACGTGCATTGTTGAGAGCGCGCTTATTTATCACTGGTTAGAGATTTATTTATACCTCTGTTGGGCATTAGCTGGCTGGGCCAGCCAGGAATCTCGCCAAGAAGAATCTCTTTAGGGCATTATTACATTCCAGGGGGAACAGGGGGGACACCACTAGTCAACCGCGGGCTCTGCTCAAAGTCCTGTACCCGTAGAAGCCTCCATAGCATAGTCTATCCGTCCAGGCAGGGCGGGTGCCCAGTGCCGTTACGACGGCTCAGTATGTGCATGATATATCGCTGTGCCTTCCGTTTTCACGGCTGCGAGCAACGGTGGTGGTACCTGTCGTGAGAAGCGTTCTGTTTTTGTTACGCTTTTAGAAGAATAAATTTCATTTTTCAGACTCTCTGTCTGGCGTCCGTGGCTTCTGCGCAAATTCTCACACTGTTCGTGCCTTTACGGCTGGACCTGATTGGTTTTTATTCCTGCGGCAAGAGGCCGGTCTCGCCGCACAGTGATCTCCGCATGCACGATTTTCACCGATAGCCGCACTTCCGCCACTTTAGCATTCTTATGCCCGGGGCTGAACAGAGATGCTCAGAAATGTATTCCGAAATACGGATATCGAAATACATGTGTCAGGAGCCTAAAATACAGATACTGAAAAACATTTGTGACGTAACAGGATATTTCAGAGATACATTTGCTAAATGACGATAAGGTATTCCGGAATACAGATGCGAGAATAAAGATAGCGGAATGCATATTTTATTTCGGAGATGCTGATGCTCCAAGTGCAGCATAACTACGTGAATGATATTGTAGAACGCGTTAGTCAAACGTATCCATAGTCGGAAGAAGAGGCGTTCAAGACACGGACACGAGGGGAAGAAGTGAGCACCGCAAACGCCGACTAACAACTGAGGCCAGTGATGTTCCGTTCTGCGCCGAAGAATTCCCTTTCCGAGACATGAAAATTCCTGATTTTAGGCATTTTTCCCTGCATGCATCGCTAAAAATCCCCGCATATTTCCCTGTATATACATATATGCGTATTTGACGTGATTCCGGCTCTCGCTGTCGTTCTCTCTTTTCGCGCTTGTGCTCCTGCGCAACTCAAAGCATTACCTCCGAGATTACGCAGAAGCTGCCTTCGAGCTGTCTTTAAGGGGTATGCGATGCAGAAGAAATGCCGTACATACCCGTTTGTGTACACACGGCAGCTGCATAAAATGAAAAGTGTGCTATTATTATTGTTTTTGCTACTGAAAGCTTCTGGCTTGTTGCACACATAGTTACCAACTTTTGGTGAACAAATAATGGCTTCCACTAGGGTGTGCTACGATGGCGATCTACAATCTCAGAGCTCATGTGCTATAAATACAGAGCGCATATGTGGATTTCGAGCCTACCGCCAGAAGGAAACAAAAAGACACTTCGTGAAACAGGAACGAATCTTAAAGGCTATAATTTTGCGTGATAGATGCGCCGGGAACGATTGCAGAAGCCGAAAGTGCCCCCGTAACAGAAGTGTTTCGAACATTATAAGGATATGTCTTCACCTCCAAAATTCCCTGCAATATTGTGAAGATTCCCTTTTTCCCTTTCGTCCAAAATGACGGTAGAAAATTCTCTGAAAAAGGGAAAATTCCCTGCACGGGACATCACTGACTGAGGCAGGGCGCAGAGGCGAAAAAGAAGGAAGACACACAACTTATGTGCGCATGCTCGGGAACGGTAGCGTCACCTGTCAAGCGGTTACACGTGCCGGTCTACGCGACAGACAACTGCTAAGGCCTTCTATCTCTTCTCTGCTTAAGCTAATCGACGGCTGACTCACGCACGCACTTCCACTCTAAGGACGCATGAAAGCCGTATCGCTATCGTGTGGCTCGTACCCAGTTCGCTCGCTGGCTGTGCCCTACGTGCCGACTTGACGAGTATCGCTGCTTCTCGACGTCGCCAATAAAGCTCCCTCACACCGCTAATACTGATATGCCACGCCTCGACCATTAAACGCGTCTCTCTGTTCTTATGTCACAGGATCTCGCTTTCATCTAACACGGGCGTGCAGTTGCAGACCTGGCAGTGCAAAGATAGATTAGACGGCGTTCCACCTAATAGCGACCTTCTATGTTCAATCAATCTTTGATTAATACAACGCGCAGATTGCCCTACATAAAAACGTCGGCAGCTAAAAGGAATCTTATAAACCACACCCATGCGACAGTCGGTAAAATTATTTTTGGCTGTGTGCTTTACCTGACAGATATATGTTCGCTTCTTCCATCAGCTCATTTCTTCTATGCACGGCAGCACAAACCCTACCTAACTTATTGGGAGCCGTAAACACAACATTAACCCCTTATCTACTTCCACTTTCTTAAGCCTGTGCGAAACTGCATGGATATACGGAATACTCACGACTCTTTTCTTGTTAATGTTACTCTCTGCTACAGCATTAGTTCCGGTCGAAATCGACTTCTTCAGACGCTCGGCTACTGTGGCTATGGCTAGTCTAGGGTAACCTGCTTCTAAAAGGCGCTCTACCTGCGCATTGAAGCTAATGGTGAAACGGTGCATGTACGACTTCGTTAGGGCTGACTTTAAACAAGACGAGGCTATTCCGTTTTTAGGGGCGAAGCTCCTTGAGGCGTGGGTCGTGCGTCCCCGATGTATGTAGTAGTAGTAGTAGTAGTCGTAGTAGTAGGTAGCCACCGGCGCGTGCCTGCCGGAGGGCACGCACGCGCCGAGGGCGAGCGCGTGGCACCTGGCGCTCGCCCTCGCCGCGAGCGCCGGGAGCCACGCGCTCCCCGGCAAACTCGACACTGCCCCGGCAAACGCGAGAGACAACGTTGGCGCAGGCAGCGTCTCCTAGCGAGTTTCTTGATTGAGAAATACCGACTGCTCGCGTTGGAGAAGCGTTCACCGGCAAAACCCACATATATATATATATATACTGGATCTTGACTTGCAATGAAGTGCCGGTGGGAGATTTCACTTGTGCATTGTGCATAGTTGAACCGTGAGGATTCGTAGCATGCGCGTTAACTAAATTAATCCGGAACTCGGCACGATCTACGATGCACATCCCGAGCTTCGCCCACTCATCATCATTCACTCCGTGGATATGCTGTAATTTTTTTACTACTTTCGAATGCTTGGAGTGAAAGTTTAACAACGGTTTGGATACTCTAGGGGAATACTGGCAACACACGTCCGAGCAACAGCTGGGACGCCGCGATGCGAGAGGTAAACAGCTGCACCGGCCATTTCACTCATCGAACCGGCTCGCTTCCTTTCGCACCTTCCTCTTCACATCGAGGCGCTGAGAGAACTAACTGCATGTGTTAAAGCATGAGATTTATGTGTACTAACGTTCATCGTGCTGGCAAAAATAAACGCTTTGCGACGAGCACGCGCTTGATAGCGAACGGCGACGGCACCGCCGTACACATTGCTAGGCTTAGCGCTCGGAGTTGTGAGCGCCGTCCAATCCGTATAGTGAAGGCGGATTAGTTTTGATGTGTTTGTCACTCGCGAAGGCGTAATGTTCTTGTAGAACGATGCACGACTGTGCAATGTTGCTACATTCGTACTTGTAATGACGAAGATACGAATTTTTGCGTGTGCATGCCGATGTGCGGTATGTGGGCGGAGCCTCTGTCAATCGCGAACAGGATAGCTCGTGTAACTCCGACGGACTACAGGCTGGCGTTAACCACGGTTGCACTAACCGTGGTTGAGGGTGCCCGTGTAACTGAGGTATTAGCGAATTGCTATGCGGGTGCTTGCTGCGCGCTCTAGGATATACGGACGCGAATACTCTTGTGGTGGGCGAAAGCCACTTTCACTGCTCAGAATTATTTACCTCTTACGATGTCAGTGGTAACTAAGCCGTCCCTTCGTTAGCCGGTGTGCTTGCATCACTGCTGTTCGATATTCGCTGAATGAATAGTAATAAAAAAAAATGAGGTTGATCCCTCTGTCATAGGAATCGGTATACGTGCATGGAAGAGGGGAAGCTGCCTTCGCGAAGCTGTTGTGTTAGCTACAACGCTCCGAAATTATAGCTAAGTTCGCGTTCATCGAATGACGATTGTACTCAATTAAAAAAGGAGACGCTTTAATCGGACGTGTTTGCGCTCGATCGTCTCTCTTGATTATGATGTCGCTGACGATGCCGCTGTCTTGCCGTGAGCGCGCTCGATGGCGATGCTCACACACCCCAAAGCAATTTGGATTTCTCATCAGATCTGATAATCCTTGCGATGGCTTGGAAATCGGCGGCTTCTAGGAGGCCGTTAGCGTAGTTCATGAAGTACTTCTGCTCCTTCGTTCGGGACTTTGTGGGCGATGTCACTGTTGACTATGTCACCACTGCTCTCCAAAGCTGAATTATCTTCGGGAGCTCGATGTCCGGGTTCTCAGGTGGTTCTTCTGAATGCTCACGTAGCTGCCTCCCGACACCCTGGTTCAAGGAATCGGTGTCTCTAGCAGAATGTCTGCGCAGTTGTTCAATGTTCACCACCCTCTCCCCTTTAGGGGCTAAGCTCCTTGGGGTCGAGGTTTGTCCCGCGTCGCGCCGTAGCCACGCTCGCTCTTGCTCTCGGCGAGTGCCTGCCGACGCGCCATCTCTCGCTCTTCGACAGCGGCAGTCATGAGTGCAGTCAGACGGTGTGTGTGCATGTGTTGGCCGATCGTGGAGGCAGTGCACCAAGACAGTGTCATCTGCTGTCGTGAGAGAGCGAACGGCGCGCGTTAACCATGGAAACGCTCTTTCTTCGATGAACGCTTTACCAGCTCGCAAGGAACGAAAAACGCGCCCTCACCCGCGAGAGACAACGCTGACGCAGGCAGCGTCTGCTAGCGAGTTTCTTTTTTTTTTTTATTGAAAAAACTGGCTGCTCGCGCGTTACAACCGTTCACCGGCCACCCCATATATATATAGGCACTGGATCTTCACCTGCAATGCAGTGCCGGTGGGAGATTTCTCTTGTGCGTAGTTGAGCCACAAGGACATGCAGCGTGCGCGCCAACAAAATTAATCCGGCACTCGGCACGATCTACGACGTGGGAACGCAGGAATCTCATAATGACCAGGAGCATAAATGACAACGCGCGTGTAAATATAACCACGCGCTGTCACTTATTTACATGCATGAGTGGGCAATGTCACGGGTGATTGACGGTGACACAGAACGATCCCCACTTTCGCCCACTCGTCATGGTTCACTTCGGGGAAATGCATGGAGTTTTTTTTCTGTGACGACGGTGTCGAGCGCGCAATTTCCACCGTGTTGCCGCCAAGGAACTCAGTCACGTCGAATGGTCCTTCGGAGAAGGGATCGAGCGCTGACGATGGGGACCCTAGTGTGCAGTACACAGTCAACGCCCGCTTATCGTACGATAGTGACGGCATTACCGTACTTACCGCATGGTAAGCCGCCGCTGCTAAACTTCCCTAGTGCCTCCTATCTGACAGTTGGGTTGCTTATGCTTCCCTTCGTATACTCTTCGCTGCTCTCTGGCTTCGCTTGAGGTTTTCCGTAGATTGTTCTCCCTTTTTGTCAAGCTCTTCAAGCCTGGATATTTCGCTTAGGTTCTCTTCTACATCACCTAGATGAAGTTGGCCCGGGACTCGCGGGGCGTATCCATGCATTAGTTCGAAAGGCGAGTATCCAGATGGCTTCTGCCATGAAACGTTTATGGTAAAGACGGCCTTGGGAAGTTTCTTGTACCAATCGCGACGCGGTTCGATGCTATTGCGAAGCACATTGTTCAGTGTTCCTACTGTTCGCTCTAATAGTCCATTTACCTGTAGCCACTATGGCGGTGTTGCTACATAGGTGATTCCCAGGCGTCTGTGGACCGCTGATGTCTCCTTATATTTTCCTGGTCCGTAACCATAGTGTTAGGAGCTCCAATTCGGAGTATCCGTATGTTTATGAAGTAGTCCTAATAGTAAATCGAGGCAGTAGTAGGTACATTCGCGGGGTCTACGTATCGTGTGTCATGGCCAATGTAAAATGGTACGTGTTGATAGCTGTTTTGCTCCTCCAAAGGTCCGAAGTGATCAAGCGATATAACAGTGTTCAGTTCTGATATAATTTCCCTAGGCTGTAAGGATTTTTCCGATATCGTCCTGCGATTTACTCTCCCACACATGTGGCAGGATTGCACATAGTCTCTGATGTGTCGTAGCATGCTGGGTCACCAGTACCTCTTCCGGATCAGATTTAGAGTGCGCTGAGCATCCAAGTGCCTTGTAGCATCGTGGCATGTCTGTAGTAATAATTCCCTAGGCGTTCTGAGCGCTACTATCTTGCTACGGCTTCCGTTAACGTCACCCCTCAAGAGAATGTCGTTAACGACACGCGAATTCGGCACAGTTCCTTTCCGCCTTTTGTAGTAGGCGTTGGTAGTGCTGATCCGCAGATTGCTGGTCACGTAGGCCGCTGGTTCCTGTTGCTGTTGCAACGCAGTTCGTGCCAACACGGCGTTGCAGGTTGAGAGAGACTCTGGCTCTCCGCCAAGTCGTGACAAGGTGCCTGCTTTGTTATGCTTGCGTGGGCGATGGCAAATCTTGAAGTCGAACTCGGCCATGTCAATGGTGCAACGTGCAAAGCGGCGATTCACTGCGCCCTTTCGTGCCACGTATGTGAGGGACAGATTTTCTGTGAGTACCGTGAACCGTGGGCCACTTGTAAGGTAAATGGCAAATTTCTCAGTGATAGCCCGATGGAAGGTTATGCACTCCAGCATGTTCGAATGAAGTTGGCTATCTTCAGCATTCAATGCACGGCTTGCATATTCGATCACACATTCCTGAGAGTCTCGAATCTGTTGGTGTGCACAGTTGATGGAAACAGTTCATGGACAGTCACAGTTCATGCACAGTTGATGTGGACAGTTGATGGACAGTCGCTGTGGAAGTTTACGAGTATCGGAGGGCTCTTTAAGGCTTGTGTCAACGAGTCAGCAATCTCTTGATGCTCCTTCGTCCATAGGATGGTGTCCTTAGCAAGGAGTTTACGCACCGGCTGTGTTTTGGCTGAGTTCTCTACGAACCTTCTGAAGTGGTGCAGAAACTGCAGAAACGTGTATATATATGCTTTGCACCTCCTGGCGGCTCAAATTTGTCGATGGCTTGCAGACATTTCGGGTCAGGTACTCTTCTTTCTTAATTGTGTGGCCAAGAAATGACACCTGGTCTGGAACGAATTGGCACTTGCCCATGTCCATTTACAATCTATTCTGCATCACGCGACGTAATGCCTCTTCCAAAAGCATGATTGCCTCTAAAACGGCGCTTGCCCCCTGAGCAATGTCGTCCAGGTATGTCGTAGTGCATGCAAGACATTGCTATGTCCTCCTCATGACCATTTGCATAGTCCGAGGGGCCTTGCAAAACCCAAACGCCATGCGAAGATGCTCGTACTTTCTATCAGGTGTCGCAAACGCTGTCTTATGAGTATCCTCAGGTTTAACACTGATGGCCAGAAAAGCGGCCTTTATATGCATGGTTGTAGCATGAGCGATCTCATGATGTCATCAAGAGCATCCTCCATTAGTGGAACTGGGTAGGAAGGATTCACAGTTTAGGCAGTCAACTTTCTGTAGTGAACCATTCTTCTCGGTGTAGTGGGATGGTCCGGATGGTCTATTACGAGAGTAGGAGCAGCGCACTCACTCTGATTTGGTACGATGATTCCTGTCTATATACTTGGCAACCTGCTTCCTCATGAACTCCCGGTCCACGTAGCAGCACCTGCATGGGCGCGAAGCCACAGGAATAGAGCTTGCTAAACAGCTTTGCTTTAACCGGACATCAAATAGATACAAATTGTAAAGCAGCATAGCGAAGATATCATCATCATCATCATCAGCAGCAGCAGCAGCAGCAGCAGCAGCAGGAGCAGCAGCCTGTCTATGCCCACTTCAGGGCAATTGAAGGCCTCTCCCATAGATCTCCTATCCTGTCCTGTGATAACTGGGCCCAATTTATCCCCACAAACTTCCTCATCTCATCTGCCCATCTAACTTTCTGCCGCCCCCTGCCACGCTTGCCTCCTCTAGGAATCCACTCTGTTACCCTTAATGACCAACGGTTCTCTTGTCTTCGCATTATATGGCTCGCCCACGCCCACTTCATCTTCTTAATTTCTATTAATATCTCCCTAACACGCGTTTGTTCCCTAACCCATTTCACTCTCTTCTTGTCCCTTAAAGTTACACCTACCATTTTTCGTTCCATAGCTCGCTGCGTCGTCCTCAATTCAAGCTGAACCCTCTTAGCCTCCAAAGTTCTGCCCCGTAGGTGAGTACCAGTAAGATTCAGTTGTTATACACTTTTCTCTTCAGAGACAGTGGTAAGCTTCCGTTCATTATCTGACCATGCTTGCCGAATACACTCCACCCCATTCTTATCCTCCTAATTATCTTAGCCTCATGATTGGGGCCAGGGGTCAACATCTGGCCCAATGTAGACGTATTACCACTTCCAATGCCTCGCCAGCTCTCTGAAACCGCTGTGCTCGCCCAAGGCTATATAAGTCCCGTTTTAAATGCGAAGCATTTATTAGCGAACTTCGGCGAGTTTGAGCGTATCTATCTATCTATCTATCTATCTATCTATCTATCTATCTATCTATCTATCTATCTATCTATCTATCTATCTATCTATCTATCTATCTATCTATCTATAATCTAGCCGCCTACGATTTTGCGCTCTCCTGGCCGTTTCGCTAATGGGATATTTACGAAAGTTGGTATGCCACAACATGTCCGCATGAAGAACATAAATGACAGGTCATAACATGAAAATCGTGACATGCATGTCATGAGCGGCATGATTTACATGCCACGGTCTTGGTGCTCTCCTGGCCGTTTCGTTAATGGGACGAACGCGAAAATTGGTATGGCACAACATGACTGCCTGACGAACATAAATGGCAGGTCATAACGTGGAAATCATGACATGCATGTCATGAGCGGCATGATTTACGTGCCGCTGTCTTGGTGCTCTCCTGGCCGTTTCGTTAATGGGATGTATACTAAAATTGGTATGGCACAACATGACTGCCTAACGAACATAAATGACAGGTCATAACGTGAAAATCATTATATGCATGTCATGAGCGGAATGATTTACATGCCACGGTCTTAAGGCTCTCCTGGCCGTTTAGTTAATGGTATGTATACGAAAATTGGTATGCCACAACATGACTGCCTGACCAACATAAGTGACAGATCATACATGAAAAGCATGATATGCATGTCATGAGCGGCATGATTTACATGTCACGGTCTTGGTGCTCTCCTGGCCGTTTCGTTAATGGGATGTATACGAAAATTGGTATACCACAACATGACTGCATGATCAACACAAATAACAAGTCATAACATGAAAATCGTGACATGAATGTCATGAGCGACATGATTTACATACCACGCGTTTCTTTAATGGGATGTATATGAAAATTGGCATGCCACAACATAACTGCATGACGAACATAAATGACAGGTCATAACATGAAAATCATGACGCGCATGTCATGCGCGACATGATTTACATGCCACGGTCTTGGTGCTACCCTAGCCGTTTCATTAATGGGACGTATACGATAATTGGTATGCCAAAACATAACTGCATTACGAACATAAATGACAGGTCATAACATGAAAATCATGACATGCATGTCATGAGCGACATGATTTACTTGCCACGCGCTTCTATATGGGATGTACACGAAAATTGGCATGCCACAACATGACTGCATGACGAACACAAATGACAGGTCATAACATGAAAAGCATGCATGGCATGCATGTCATAAGCGACATGATTTACATGTAACGGTCTTGGTGCTCTCCTGGCCGTTTCGTTAAAGGGCCAATAAACAGGCTCCTACTTTTTTTTAAGCCGCCCAAACAAGCTAACTCAATCATAGAGAAGGTTGCGGCGATCACATTCTGCGAATATGACAGCGCTGCGCGCGCCACACAGACGCCGTATTTCAAAAAACAATTCCCGCACCTCTTTCCTGCGATTGACCAGTCGCGCTCGCATCCTAGGTGTCGTCAAGTTCTACCGCGAACAACTTTGCGTAGTTGCAGCTCGTTGATTGGTCGAAACCAGGCCTATGTCAGATCCTGTGGCCATCCCACCGCGTGAGCGCCGGAGCAGCGCTGGCCGGAGCAACCGGTACTGCAGCGCAAGCGTCATTGACGTCAATAGGTGGACAGCAAAATATCGGTTGTCGCAAGGAATCGTGGGTTACCCCGCTGTCTGCTGCAACTTCCGGCTCGAGGCTTCGCGCCGCCGCCACATGCCGCCGTTGTTTCGTGGTTGGGAGTCGCGATTCTCCGTTCACGTATGCGCTTGAAGTTTGATTCACGACGCATCTTTGGTGAAAAAGCGCAATGCAAGCATCGCTCGACAGTTCCGAAAGTACATGTGAGCTGTCAATGCTTCGTAACCCTCCAGGACTGTGTTTGTGTGGTGGGTATGTCCCCAAGGAGCCACGTCGAGTAGTCATAGAACGTTTACGATTAACTATGGCTAGGTTCGGCAACATATGTAGCCTCTAATACATTGCAAGTCAACCACAGAAGTGGATGACTTGTTCTTGCAACGATCGCGATCCCGACAACGCCGATCGCGAAACGTGGTTATGTGATCGGCGAATGCCGACGTGAATGGGCAATCGATTTTGACCCTTGCGTTCGCTGACACACATGGTTGCAATATTACACTTGGCCAAGGATGTCGCGTGCTAGACGTTCCGCAATCGCAGTTATCAGTATGCGCGGCAGTTGTACATTGAGCATACTTCGTTTCAGAGGACGTACCAAGGCTCCGTAATATCACAGCGGCTCACAAAGCGCGCATTGTCGTCCGCTGCTGTCCCCTATTTGCTGCCTCCCGTTTTTTCTCGAGAGATAGGTGCCTCGTATCACTGCACATAGAAGGCACTTATTGCTTTGAGTACATGAAAAGCGCATGAATAAAGTTGACCTCACCTCCCTTCTCTCTTTCGTGCAGCCTCACTAGTGTTTTTTTTTTTTTTTCATTGTACCGAAATAAATACGGCACATAATCGATGTGCTGAGGGTCCTTGCTGGGCGCACTTGTTTGTATGCAATTGTTTGTTAACTAAGTTATTGGCACTAGAAATCAAATGACTCAAGTTAGTTGCCAAAACACTTGCCTGTGGCGAAATGGTCTTACCATATTCTGGCTCCTACATTCGGAACCCAGAGCTCGCCTGTCACGGTCGTTCGTTAGAGGGCAACTGCCCATTTATACTTGCGCGCTTCATTCCCAGGAAAACGAAACATCTTCTTTCCTTTCACGGAAGAATTCGCGCATCCTAATGCCGAGCAGCAAACCCTAATAACTTCACAGAAGCGTGTTTTCTCTGCGAGCAGCGGAGTCGTGCAGCAAGAACCGACATACAAGGCGAACGAAGGAACCGGGCAACTAAGCGTCGAACCGGAAGTCGGGCGCAGACGAAAACGTCATTTTGCTATCCACCTATTGCTCACGTCATGTCACGTGTCAAAAGTGGGCGGAGTCACGACGGCGCGCCGCGCCTACCCTCTCCTCTGCAGAGAAGGGTGGGGAGGCCGACCGAGAAATCGAAACCGACGCAAGCGGCCACTTAAACCCGTATAACTTCTTTATTATTGCACCTATTCGCAAAATTCTTGCGGGAGAATGTTCACATCGCACAGGAGCGCAGTTTTTGGACCTCGGGGTTGTTTAGGGGCCCTTTAATGGGTTGTGTACGAAAATTGGTATGGCACAAGACTGCATGACGATCATAAATGACAGGTCATAACGTGAAAATCTTGACATGCATACATGAGCGGCATGATTTACATGCCACGCGTTTCGTTAATGGGCTGTATACCAAAATTTCTACGGCACAACACGACTGCATGACGAACGTAAATACAGGCCATAACATCATGAGCGGCATGGTTTACATTCCACAGTCTCGATACTCTTCGGCCGTTTCGTTAACTTCATATGTACCAAACTCGGTATAGCGAGACAACAATGCAAATACATCTTACGATCCTGATTCGTGCTTCGCATTTCCTTGATTCCCACTGCACGTGGGATCTGCCAATTTTTTTTTTTCCACGTATCGTCACTCTGTCAGTGGTGTGATCGATAGAGCCTCCAGCTCCTAGCGTCGCATCTCGGGTGGTTGTGGGTTCGAGTCCTAGAGGTTGTTACTCTTTCTTGTTAACTGTGTCTTTTTTTCTTTTTTCAGACATCCACTTCTGTCACGGAAGTACGCCAGTGATTTCTTGGTGGACCCCGGTACAAAACATTTTCGTGTTAAAATGCGAAAACAAGTTTCGGTCGTCATGAGCATAGAGCTTTTCATGAGAGCCAAATCATCTTCCTTAAGTGAATGTCGTCACGAGTGCAATACAAGTTACAGCGCGCAGAAACCAACTTGGCCAAACTGCACCGAGTTGCCCGTGGCTTTCCAAGCCGTGTTATGGGGAACCAACCCTGAAGTTTCTACGGACATCAAGCGCCGCAGTGTCGTGCGCGGCCGGCAAAACCTGGTAACAAACAAACACGAATGGCTAGCGGAAACCATGCCTCCGTGCGTGTTAAAATTAAGCGAGTAAGAAGGAGCCGTGAGACCGGCGTTTTATTTTGTGAGTCGATGCAACAACCAAGAAGGATTTTATTATCAGGGGAATGATCTAGAATACATGTTGACTCCTTGCGGAGTTGCTTCCCGCGAATGCACACACGTTGATGCTCTGCAAAACACCACAATTAATCATTTACTTCAATCTGGTGTTTCAAATTGTTCAAAGAAGCACTCATCCTAAGTTGCGTAAAAATCGCGTTACTTTACACATTTTATTCTACATCGTCACGACTGTTATACAGAAACGTTACCAAAGTTCTTCGCCATCACTGCTAAAGAGTACTATGTCGTGGGCAAAGCGTAAGTTACTCAGATATTCGCCGTTAATCCTAAGCTCTATTCCGTCCCCGTCTAATCTTTTGAAGATTTCTCCCAAGCATGCACGAAATAGCATTGGAGGAATTGTATCTCCTTGTCTGACACCTTCCTGTATTGGTATTTTCTTGCTTCTCCTAAGGTGGAGTAGGGTGGCTGTAGAATCTTTATAGATGTTGGCTACTGTATTGTCGTAGTTATCACATTTTCCTTGACGGTGCAATGCCTCCAGAACTGCTGGTATCTACCGAGTCAAAAGCCTTTTCGTAGTCTATGAAAACCATATAAATGGGTTTGTTGTATTCATCGGATTTCGCGATTTGCTGATTGATGACATGAAGGCAGTCTATGGTGGAGTTTTTTTTTATTCTTTTTTTCTGTCGGTTAGCGCGCTCAAATGGTGCCTACCCGAAACAAAGGGCATAACCACAAATCATCATCATAAGACAGGGTGTCTCGATGCCAGCGCCGCCCTACAGGGTGGACACAACCTCCTGCTATGTGGAATCACACAAGCCCTGGGACTCAGCTACGCTGGCTTTCATAAACAAGCTGCAAAAGCAGGCTGCGTCCCGAACGAAGCGCGGACACCAAACAGATCCGCAACTGCTCGCTGTGATGCAAAATGGCGTTGCAGCGGCCAATGATTGTCTCCACCCTGTACGGCGGCTCGCATGGAGGCACACTAGCCTAAGGGCCTAAGGGAGCACGACCTGGAAATACAGGGACCGAAGTGCCGCCATCGTCGTGAGGCTTTTGCGGGAAACTGCCGTACCGCGCCACTGCTACGCCGGGCCTGTGGGCATTACAGTATTCGAGTCACGGGAACTGCGCGGAAGCTGAGAGGCGTCTGCTGCTTCGGAAGGCAGTGCTCTAAAGTTATTCAAACGTGTAGGGTGAGCGAGTGAGTGGAATAAGTTTATTTTGTCCACAATAGACGCGAGCGAACTCAACATCACCTGGCTAGGTCCACTCGGGGACCATCAGATTAGAGTTACTGTATATGTTCCCCTCGGGGAACAGAGTTGCGTCTCTGACAGAACGCGCCGCTCGCGCCCCCATTCGCCAAGAGCGCTCACATGCGCAAATTGTATCCTTTTAGGGGCGAAGCTCCTTAGGGTGTGGGTCGTTCCCTCCTTTCTAGTAGTAGTAGTAGTAGTAGTAGTAGTAGTAGTAGTAGTAGTAGTAGTAGTAGTAGGTCCGCCGCGGTGGTGTAGTGGTTACGGTACTCGGCTGCCACCCAAAATACGCGGGTTCGATCCCGGCCGCGGCGGTCGCATTTTCGATGGAGGCGAAAATGCCAGGGGCCCGTGTACTGTGCGTTGTCAGTGCACGTTAAAGAACCCCAGGTGGTCTAAATTTCCGGAGACCTCCATCTCGGTCGGGTGCCGGGCGCCCCGCTCAACCTCAACGAGATCGCCCACGACGCAGCGCGCGCGCTTACCGACCGCGCCGTCCCAGGGCAACCCCATCTCGTCGAGTTAGAGACCAGTCGGGATGCACCCATCACGTACAACGACATCACAAAACACTTCTACCTTGGACGCCGCATTTTCCCGCCCCCACACCCCAAACTTAACAGACCGCAGGCGCTGACCCTTCGCTTACTACAAACGCAGACTTACCCAAACCCCGCCAAGCTCCATGTTTTCTATCCCGACGCGTACCCCAGCGACACGTGCCCCTCGTGTGGATACACGGCGACACTCGCGCACATGCTCTGGGAGTGTAGAAACGCTCATCCCGACTCTACTTCAGACAAGTGGGAGAGGTCCCTCAAAAGCTCGCTCCTCGCTGACCAGCAATGGGCCGTCCAGAAGGCCCACGAAGCGGCCGCCAGATACTCACTGTCGGTCCCTACGTGGGAGATGCCCGCTATGCGCTAAGCGCGCCCTGCAGGACATAGTTTTTCCATTCCATTCCACTACGGCCTTCCTCTCTCTATCTCTTTCACTCCCTTTCCCGCCACCCCCACGGACGCTTAGCTGTGCTCCCTACATGGGCTGCAGAAATTAGCGTCCTTTCCTAACCGAACCACAATCAATCAATCAAGTAGTAGTAGTAGTAGTAGTAGTAGTAGTAGTAGTAGTAGTAGTAGTAATATGTATGTATGTAGCCACCTCGCGCCGCCGGGAGGCTCGCGCTCGCCCTCGGCGCGTGCCTTCCGGCGCGCGAGCTCTCTCACTCTTCCATCTGCTGTCTTGTGAGAGAGAGAGAGAAAGCGAAAGGCGCGCGTTGACTATGGAAACGCTCTTTCTTCGATGAACGCTCTACCAGCTCGCAAAGAAGGAGAACGCGCCCTCACCCGCGAGAGACAACGTTGGCGCAGGCAGCGTCTTCTAGCAAGTTTCTTGATTGAAAAATACCGACTGCTCGCGCTGGAGAACCGTTCGCCGGCCACCCATATATATATATATATATATATATATATATATATATATATATATATATATATATATATATATATATATATATATATATATATACTTGTGCTGCTCCTGTGCATCGTTGTGCCTTGTGCCTCGTTGATTACGCGTCGTTACACTGGTGGAGGTGCTGGGTATCCTTCATGCTTGGCACCCCTTCGCGGAGCGGACGTTCCAGCCGGGAATCGCCATCTCGCGTCGAAACACCGGTCCACCGGTTCAGTCGCCGCCTGCTAGGCCTGTCTCCCGAGCCCTTGCAAGGAACTTCCCGAGCTCACTCGCCTCCGTCGACAACCATGGCCACTACAGTCCCATCGCAGGTAACACTGCAGAATCCCATGGTTCCGGAGAATTTTCATGGTGACGTCTTTGAGGACGCTCAAGACTGGCTAGACCAGTTCGAGCGCGTCGCCAAGTATAACAATAAGACCAGCTCAGAAGATAAGCTTGCAAGTGTCTATTTCTACCTCAAGGACAACGCTCGGACGTGGTATGTGAACCGGGAGAGGAGCTTTGCTACGTGGGACGATTTCCGCACACAGCTGCTTGACACTTTCACCACTATCGATCGAAGGGAAAACGCTCAGCGTCTCCTTGAATCTCGCATTCAGAAACCAAATGAGAGCGTTGCTATGTTCGCGGAAGACATGACCCGTCTTTTCCGTAGGGCGGACCCCGACGTGCCAGAGGAAAGAAAGCTGCGATATCTCTTGCGGGGCGTGAAAGAACAACTGTTTGCCGGCCTAGTGAGAAATCCGCCCACAACGGTAGCAGAGTTTGCAAGAGAGGCTACGGCCATTGAACGGGCACTACAGCAACGATACCGCCAGCATGACAGCTACTCGGCGGCGAACACTTGCGCACTGACTGCGGGTAACGACAGGTTGCTGCGTGACATTATAAAAGAGGTGGTGCGCGAAGAGCTCCGGCAACTCGGATTTGCTATTGCGCCGGCGGAACCGGCATCATCTTTATCTCATGTGGCTGAAGCGGTCCGCGAAGAAGTCCGACAAGCATTCGCGTCGCCAGGAGGCGGCGACGTGCCGCGGCGCCTCACGTATGCGGAGACAGTTAGCCGGCCATTCGACGCAACTTCGGCAGCTCTGACAACCTCAACTGGGCCGTCGCCTACGCTGCAAACAGAGCCGGTACCGTACCCGTCGACCTTAGCGACTCCACCGATCACGCCGCCAGCGCAAACAACGCCGTATCTTCGACATGCGCAAGCCCCTCCACGATTTCCTAGAGAGTTCACCCCGAACTACCAGCGTCGGAAAACCGACGTGTATCGCACCTTTGACCGCCGACCAGTGTGCTACCATTGTGGCCAAGCAGGGCACGTCTATCGGTATTGCCCCTATCGCGTTGACCAATACCCGAACCTTCCTGCTAACTCCGGCTATGCACCCTATGACGGTCGACGTACCTATAACGACGCTTACGCTTCGGGGAACACTCAGCCGCAAAATACAGTGACGCCGCGATCACGTTCTCCTTCGCCATCCCCTACTGCGCGCTACAACTCGCCGACTCGCCGCACTTTTGCCGACGTCAATAGGGGCAGGTCCCCTAGCCCGCGACGGGGAAACTAGACGCAGCGACCTCCGGGGGTGAGGTTGCCAGTTACCGAAATTCCCAAGAGCCCCCGTTATCGACGAATGACGACTTGACGAAAGTTGCGACGACCTTGAATACGCCTGCTCATTGAGTTGTTTCTAACAAATAAAGAACGAGCCCTTGACCCCTTCCCTTTCCCTATTTCAATGAGGAACACGACGAATGGACGACCTACTAAAGCCTTGAACGACCTCGTTAGCGCCGACCTGAGAGTTCGCATTGATGGCTACGAAGTAACCGCTTTGGTTGACACTGTCTCGCATTATTCAATCATCAATTTACAGCTCGCCGACAAACTAAGAAAGGTGAAGACGCCGTGGCACGGGCCAAGTATAAGAGCTGCTGGAGGTCAGTTAATGACGCCTCTTGGAAAATGCACGGCCAGACTGTTAATCGCCGGTTCAACCTTTGTCGCCACCCTCGTCGTTCTTTCCGAGTGTTGCAAAGAGCTTATCCTGGAAATGGATTTTCTCCTTGAGTACGGTGCCGTGATTAACATCCGTGGCCGGAGCGTCATGTTTGCCACGAACTCGGACAACACCCATGAGGAACACCAACGACGACCCCGCTTGCGTATTGCTGCCGACGACGTCATACTTTTGCCGCGAAGCTGCTCCCTCGTACCCGTCTATTGTGACCGCTTGCAGATTGGTACTGGCGTCGCGGAACACATCAAGACGCTTGAATTGAATTGTGGCGTCTCCTTTGCGAGAGCACTTATAAATTTAATCGACGGAAGAGCTGAGCTCTTGCTGACAAATTTTAGTAAGGAGCGCCGACGTATTGTTAAAGGCACTGCTATTGCTTATTTTGACGAAGTAGCCCAAACAGAAGACTGTCACTTAGCTGAAGAGGCGGTCTCTATAATCCCCACAGTTGCGCCTCTTGTGGACGTAAGTCCAACATTAACTGCAGCCGAGCGAGAACGTCTTGTCGAGCTCATCAACCAGTACCGTGGCTGTTTCTCATCTGCGTCAAGAGTTGGTCAAACGCCGCTCACCAAACACCGCATAATTATTGACGACGAAGCCAGACCAATTCGACAGAACCCGTATCGTGTGGCCCCAAAGGAACGCGAAGCCATACAAAAGCAAGTGAAGACGATGCTGGAAGATGGCGTTATCCGACCATCCAATAGTCCGTGGGCATCCCCTGTAGTTTTGGTGAAAAAGAAGGACGGTAGCCTGCGCTTCTGCGTCGACTATCGGAAGCTCAATCAGGTCACAAAGAAGGACGTTTACCCATTGCCGCGTATTGATGACTCCTTGGACAGGTTGCGAAACGCACGCTACTTTTCGTCGATGGATCTAAAAAGCGGTTATTGGCAGATCGAGGTGGATGAGAGAGACCGTGAGAAAACCGCATTCGTGACAATATTCACTGGATCTTGCAATGAAGTGCCGGTGGGAGATTTCACTTGTGCGTAGTTGAACCATAAGGATTCGTAGCGTGCGCGTTAACTAAATCCGGAACTCGGCGCGATCTACGATGAACCTCCGGAGCTTCGCCCACTCATCATTCACTCCGTGGATATGCTGTGAATTTTTGAGGGGAAGCCAACTTCACGGATGCGCATGCCCTGACGCTCGCCGCGCCACCGCGGCCGCGCCGCCGCTGTACCGAGTCCGGCGCGTCCGACGTTGGTAGAGCTCAGCTGGTTCACTTGTGGCAGCGTGGGAGGCCTAGGCCCCCACCTAAACCTGCTGGTTTTGAAAATAAAGTTCATTCCTCCTCCTCCTCGACGCAAAACGATTGACTGATTTCTGGGGTTTTACGTCCCAAAACTAGCTATGAATGCTCGACGCACAATGATGAAGTCGTCGTGGCCGGGCGTCGATATGGGTACAGCTGGTTATGTCGGCAGCTCAATGCGACCCCGTACTTATTTCAGCTTGATAGTACGTTTCAGAATGCACATCCATACGCCAAGCCATGCACAAAATCTGATTATATGAACAATTATAACTAACAAGCACTATTTTTGCAATAGAGTAGGCGTAAATTTTTAGGATATGTAGACCTTCACGCCCACATAGTAACAGCTGGCTAGCCGGTGGCAAAAATAGACCGGAAAGAAAAAAAGGTGCGCGTGTGAATATGCATAACGATTCACGTATACGCAGCGCAGGGCGCTACGCAGCACAAAATTTTGAAACCGTATCTAGTTTCTGCTACGCAAGATATTCCTAGATGTGCGTAGAATTCTCCGTGAAGATAATCTTTCTAACTTGTTTTATGCCTGCTTGTCGTTTTTCAGTGTATTTATTTTCCATCAAGAACGACCTGAAACGATCGATTTGTTCAACTTATCTTGTCCAAGGTGGCGTTTTCATTTGATATTTAAAAAAAAAGCTTCTACCGACAGTGAGGGTCATCGAACAATTTATAACACCACTATTGTCTAAATTGATAAATCAGTTGTTTGTTCGAGTCACCTCCCGCAGTTGTAAGCGAAAGTCTTCCTGCCAGCGACGCGCAATGAACGAGCGAGACGCCGCCGCTGAGCCGCGCCGTCTGCTATGCTGGAGGAGCGGCTTTCCTGCTTAACGTGAATGGATATGCAAGATGGCGGACCTATGCGCAACTCTGCTCCCGTAGGGAGCATATACAGTAACTCTACAGGACAGAAAGTTGAGCGAGTTGGTAACAGTCCATAACCAAAATATTAAGCGCGTGGTAGGCGCGGCCAAGGTACAGACAGCTTCCATAGGCAGGCAGGCAAAGAACTTTATTTAGGTCCCAAGGAACTGCGCTGGGACGTCTCCTTCTAGGGGAAGCTCGTAGATGTTGCGCGCCACTCCTATACGCAGAGACTGGGAGACCGTGGCCCTTTCGTATATAGACCTATTCCATGTTGGTAAACAGTCGTAGGCACAGTGATGTTCCGTCCTGCGCCGAAGAATTCCCTTTCCGAGACATGAAAATTCCTGATTTCAGGCATTTTTCCCTGCATGCATCGCTAAAGATCCCAGCATATTTCCCTGTATATACATATATGCGTATTTGACGTGATTCCGGCTCTCGCTGTCGTTCTCTCTTTTCGCGCTTGTGCTCCTGCGCAACTCAAAGCATTGCCTCCGAGATTACGCAGAAGCTGCCTTCGAGCTGTCTTTAAGGGGTATGCGATGCAGAAGAAATGCCGTACATACCCGTTTGTGTACACACGGCAGCTGCATAAAATGAAAAGTGTGCTATTATTATTGTTTTTGCTACTGAAAGCTTCTGGCTTGTTGCACACATAGTTACCAACTTTTGGTGAACAAATAATGGCTTCCACTAGGGTGTGCTACGATGGCGATCTACAATCTCGGAGCTCATGTGCTATAAATACAGAGCGCATATGTGGATTTCGAGCCTACCGCCAGAAGGAAACAAAAAGACACTTCGTGAAACAGGAGCGAATCTTAAAGGCTATGATTTTGCGTGATAGATGCGCCGGTAACGATTGCGGAAGCCGAAAGTGCCCCGTAACAGAAGTGTTTCGAACATTATAAGGATATGTCTTCACCTCCAAAATTCCCTGCAATATTGTGAAGATTCCCTTTTTCCCATTCGTCCAAAATGACGGTCGAAAATTCCCTGAAAAAGGGAAAATTCCCTGCACGGAACATCACTGGGTAGGCACCGGCGATATAACCAGGGCTTGTGTCGACGTCGCGGCGCGGAGGCCCCCCCAACCGCTTGCCGCGGCCCTGCACGGTCGCGCCACCGCCGCCGAAGAAGCGCGTGCGAAAGCTGCCTCCGAGCGCGGGGCGTCGGAGCGCTGACGGCGTGTTTACAACAGTTTGCGAGGGGCAGCCGCGTGAGATGAAGTTGCGTTAGCTCTGTAGGAAGTATTCAATGAATGTAGAAAAGAATGTGCCGACGCCTAGCTATGACAGGATGCGAGAAATTGATTGAAAGGATAAGCACCTTGCCACATGATGCGAACGGTCGCGAGCTATCATGTCGGAATCGCTTCATGCGTATGCTTTAATTCGGTAACTAGCGCAAGGATGGACCACTTGCAACAGTGAGACTTGTTTAAATACGACTTGAAGATGCCTCAGCTAAAGTACTGTTTCAGACTAAAGTCTCTAATCCCCACACGAAATCCTTGCGCAAAAACAACTGTAACGGAATAGGTACTCAAGCATGCGATATTGGTGACGCTATAACCTATGTAAATACGGCTGTGATAACGCACACACACAGAAAAAGCAATAACGTACCAAGGACAAGGCTCTCAAATAACTGCCAGCAAGGCGCATAACCGCGGCTTGCGGCTCTGCCCATACGCTCGGTCCCGATCGTGAAGGCGTACAGTCCTGTAACGACGCGGCAAATTTCAAGCGTGTAGTTCATCGGAGCAGTCTGACAATCGAAAAAAAAAATTTAAAGTGCATCGTAACCACTACAGCATTGCCAAAGACAGTTCTCGTGTGTATGCTGTCGCAGCCACAAGCAATTTGCAAAAGCGTCGCTGTAATCGGCCTTTCGCTCACGGCTACGTGAATTAAGCTCTTATATATTTGTTTCATTTGAGTGATTGAAATTCGTATGACGTATGTATAGCTTCCCCACTTCAATAATACACGGCGACCACGATTACTCCTACACATCGAGCTAAGCTAACGTCGTGCGCGCTTTGCGGTAAGCGTCATCGCTGTGTCCGCACTTTGTTTATGCCAAGAAATTTGTTGTCGAGCATTACGCTTGACAAACTTGTGACAATGCTATTTCTCTGAAATGAAACAAGCCGCAGTAACGCCAAATAATTACACATATGCGCATACACCTTTGGCGCACAACCGATGCGCCAAACAGCCGGCATTACAGGTTCGTCCCTTTCCTTAAGACAGACATAAGCAGGAAACCGATAAAAACCTATCGCACATATCTTGTGCATTGCTGAGCAACCAACCCACGGCGCAGGTCATCGGTGAACACTTTTTTCTTCATTTCACGGCGGTGAGAAGCGCCCGCACCAGTGAAAACGCAGCGGCTGCTACGGTAGGCGCGCCGGCGGATGCCTACCATGCGAAACCAAAACTCCCGACGACAGCGCCACCGAATCTTCGTGACGTAGGCCCGGTGGAATAGGTCTATAGGCTCTCTGGACAGCCTGGAGTTGAACCGGAAGGTCGCCGCTTCTAGGGGCTTCCTCCCAGTCCTCTTCTTTGTTGAACTCTGAGTCACGTAACGCAGGACATTGCAAGAACACGAGAGCTAGCGAGCAGTAAGCCTCTCCACATTTCGGTAAATGCGTTTCGATGTTGGGCGAGCACTGCCTAAACCTGCCTCTCGAAAGGAAAGACCCCGTTTGGAGCACCCTGAAGGCCGAAGACAGTGGTCGAGTGAGTTTAGAGTGATGAAATGGAAGAACCCTCCGATAGAGGTGATAACGAGTCATAATCTCGTGGAAAGTGAGGAGCGGGTCCCTGTACCTTCCGGCGTCCCCGCCTGGGGAACTGCTGGGACCGCCGCGGTGAGTGAAACCTCGCGCACGGTCATGTGCAAACTCATTGGTGTTGAAAACATCGGGGTGTACGTTCGCCCCTATGTCGGCCGAGAGCCATTTTATGGTGTGAAACCCGGCAGCCCCCTAGCTGCCGAGGATAGCTGCTGCCTCCCGTGAGATCAAGCCCGAGGCGAAAGCTCTAGCAGCGGACAGCGAGTCTGTGAATACATTTGGACGCGATGGGTTCATCATTGCTATAGCAATGGCGATTTCCTCAGCCACCTTTTCCCAGACCTTTGTAACCGAGGCAGCACATAGAAGCTTGCCACTATGGCCGACTGAGACCACTGCGAAGCGGTCAGAACGCTCGTACTGTGCTGCATCGACAAACGTAGCGAGGTCCGGGTTGTCTACGACTGATTGCAATAAGGAACGGGCCCGAGCTATGCGGCGTCCTACATTGTGTTGTGGGTGGACATATCTTGTAAGTGAATCTACCGTGAACGCGTACCTCTGATTGAACACGTTAGGGTCACTTTACGTTCATTAATCTCCGTAAGACCGCAGCCAATGGACTCCAGGATGCGTCTACCAGCCCGCAAGGACGATAGACACAAGACCTGAGCCACCTGCTGGGCCTGGATCACCTCCGAGAGGGAGTTATGCATGCTTTTCGTGAGCTTTTCGGTGCTGCATGGTGCTGATAGGCAAGCCTAAAACTCGCTTTATACTTTGGCGCTATAGTGCGTCGATTTTTGCCTCTTCCCTTTTGGACCAGTGCAGCGCCGCGACTCCGTACCTGCACTTACGGAAACACGATGAAGATTTCTTGGAGGCGACCCTCCGCAAAATCATCAAGCGTGCCCTAGATTTCCTTATTTCTACCTCTAATGCGAGACTTCTTGCTTTGGGGGTAGTCAACATTTACCGGGAGCTTCGGGAGGCCCACTTAACAAACCAACACAGCCGCCTGGCACAGACACCGTCAGGCAGACGACTCCTAGATCGCCTGCACATCAGGCATGAATTCCACGCACAGGATCGGGAACGAGTGCCCGAACACTGGAAATACGCGATCCATGTTCGACCCCTCCCTACCAATGTCTCATGAGTCACACACCGGCCGCCGCGAGGCACGGGCTCTTGCTCTCCGGCGCCTCTACGGCTCAAAAAAAAAAAAAAGTCTTTTATACTGACGTCGCCGGCCCTTACCACGGGGTTTGGTATACTGCCGCCGTTGTCCACCAATACAGGCAGGTGGATGGCCTCTCCTTCCGTGCACACAATGCCACCCATGCCGAAGAGGTGGCCATAGCCCTAGCCATCTCGCATGACAATTCGAGAATTATCATATCAGGTTCCAGAGGAGCCTGCCGCAATTTCGAACTGGGACGGATTTCACCCCTAGCGGCCAAAATTCTTCGATCCTGTCCGCGGGTAGGTTACCCCTCTTCCCGCTCGTTAATCTGGACTCCCGGTCATCAGGGCCTACCAGGCAATGAGGCAGCTCACGCTGCTGCCCGCGCACTCATTCCCCGGGCCACTGCCTCGCCCACCGATGACATACCGATCCAGGCGAAAATTCTCCTCTACTCACCTTCAAAGATATAAGTGCCCATTATCGGGACTCCCACCGCCGCTTTCCTGCGCCCTGCAAAGGGTTGAAGAAGGCGGACGAGAGAATTCTTCTGCGCCTATTCACAAATACGCTTCTGTGCCCTGCAGTGCTTAAGCATTTTGACTCTTCCTTTCCTCGCCTCTGCCTGTACTTTGGGGAGGTAGCTGACACCTACCACACGGTATGGGCATGCCAGCTCGATCCTTCTATAATCCCCAACCTAAACCCAACCCGAGAGGACTGGGAGGCGGCCCTGCTCGGCTGCCTGGACCTTCCGGCCCAACAAGCCATGGTCCAGCGTGTCAGGACAGCGGCGTCGACCAATGGGGTGCCTTGACAGGGACTCCACCGGCAGGCTCGCCCATGGGCTCGTTTGCCATACAACCTCTCTGTAAATAGCAACTCAATGTTTTTTACCACCACCACCACCACCGCGGTGACGTAACTAATGGGGCTCATGAGAAACGCATGGTAGAGCCAAAGGAGACTGCTCTCGCTCAGCCCTCCCCTGCGGTTCGAGACCCTGAGTATGAGCCTAAGCATGTTCGCTGTCTCGGAGGTGATGAAGGCTATAATCTGTGAGTTGCCCCTCTTCGACTACAGTAGAAATGATTTCTGTGAAATCCGCATGGATTTCCTTGTAGCCTTGTGCTACAAAACGGGTGGATGCTAATTTTCCCTTTCATAAAACGTTACTCCACCTTGCGGGTTTCCGCAGAACTCATTTTCCATATATTCTCGCGCATGAGCTTTGAGTTATCGATGGATTCGCCCTCGCGCTGTCAATCGCTAGCCTCCTGGTTAGCTCAATTGGTAGAGCGAGCGCCCCGGACAGGCGTTGGTCCCGAGTTCAACCCCCGGACCAGGACGAATTTTTCGGCAACTAGGAAGCTTTCATTTCTGTGAAATCCGTATGGATTTCCTTGTAGCTTTGTGCTACAAAACGGGTGGATGCTAATTTTCCCTTTCATAAGACTGTCAAAAGCTTTGGCCAGGTCTAGAGCTAGTATGCTCTAGCAGTCTTGGGCAGTAACTAGTTCCTAGCCACGCGTTACCGGTAACTAGTTACTATTTTCAGTAACTTATAACTCGAAATAGTTACTTTTATTCCGCCTTTTGCATGTCTGCGTGGCGGCCTCTCGCGGATACGGCACGAAACAAGCTGTACGGCGTCGCGCGGAACCTGTCGTGCGCTACCGCAGCGTTTCTCTACGGCACAACGTGGTCGGGCAGTGACACACACAGTGATCGTTGCGGTTT
This sequence comes from Hyalomma asiaticum, assembly GCA_013339685.2. Lineage (NCBI taxonomy): Eukaryota > Metazoa > Arthropoda > Arachnida > Ixodida > Ixodidae > Hyalomma > Hyalomma asiaticum. The sequence goes on from CM023483.1 coordinate 39,666,388, forward strand.
CTTTCGATTTGAAACGCTGTACAAATTTCTGGGAGGCCTCTCCGGCATGGTGAACACTTACATCGAAAAGAGCAGACCGTGAGAAAGCCTTGGGTGTCTAAAAACGTCGCAAAATGCCGCCCGAACGGGAAAGGCACGTAGGCCACAGTGTTCTAGCTGTACGTAGGCTAGCAGACGCCGCTCGCCTCAGTTGAGGGGTGGACTCCGGTTTGTTTGAGACCGCGCGCGTAAAAGAAAAAGAGGTGGGGGGTGACTTCTCGTGAAAGCGTACGGCACCTGCCCCTGCCACGCTGTCTACATGTTCGAGAGACTCCAGGATCGCTTTTGCTGACGTTTTGTGTTTTGTTATTTGTTGCTCTTCTCTACGTCCCCTTTCCGTTTCTCCCTTCGAAAATGAACCAGTCGTCTTGGTGCGCTCGGTTGAGGTGTCCTCACTGACAGTTACCGTGCACTCTTCTGGTGCGCTGAAAGTGAATGGACGTATCGTGCCTTTTTCAACTCTCCGAAGTTTCTCTCCGATTAAGCATAGAGAGAGATAGCTAGAGCTCAATCTGCGTAAGGTTTGCTGCAAGTAGTGCTCGTTCAAGTCACGGAGCACCAGCATACCTGGCCGGAGTCATGAACGGATGTACAACGAGGCCAAGATCAACGGAAACGCTAAACGAAGCGCAAGTGAAGGAATTCATGGCAGCAACGAACGAGGAATGTTCGGGGATGAGGTGTGTGTGCGCGATCCAATGTTTAATGAGTTGAACCCCACGTAAACTCATGGACTTATGTGACGTATTCGTCCTCCATCATCCGATACAACAGGCAACGTGCTGGAATAACACCTCTATCTTGCAGGGTACGATTTCGTTATTGTGTTGATCCGAGTGACCATGTGCATTGCCGGATGTCTGTTTTTGCCTATCCGTGTCGTTCTTACAAAAAAAAAAAAAAGTGTTTGATTACGGGAGTACGAAGCAATGGTTTCACTGAAATACAAGTTCTGATGTGTTCTTCGCGCGTTCTTCGCGGCTAAGGCCGTGTCAGATACGCGGCATTTGCCTGCCTGCACCGTACGATAATGTGAGAGAACACTTCATGTTACCAAAAATGTTTCTCTGGATGGCGTACTGGCCTAGCTGGCGCCGGGTATCATTACTTTCGGTAACGCGTACACCGTTTCGCACTGCGCGCCGCTTGCGTCGTCTGCTACGATGCCGTACGGGTCGTTTGCGCCGGATGCGGCGCATGCGCCCTCGGACCATGCCAAAGGCGGATTGAGAGGAACTTGTAACTGTAACATTGTTACTTGTTACACAGTAACTGGAAATACCATTGCAGTTACTTCCTTTTTCAAAAATATGTCCTGCAGCAACCCCCGCAGTATCGCGATGTAAGAATATCGCGATGTTTCTCGTAAATACTTTCGACTATCCGTATCTTTATATCGAGGTATATTTGCAAAATGTACTAGTATCTCACTAGTGGAATATTTTTACTACCTATTGCTTGTTTCACGATGCTATGCTGGACAAGGACGTCTCCTCGCTTTTTCTTTTTTCGGAAATGGGCTGACGTGCTTCCAGGGGGAAAATAAGTTTTTTCTATGAAGCCAAGCAAAGCACCGCAGGTCGGCGACACAAAAAGGCGGCGAAGGGTCCTCCCCGCCCCCATGCAGAGACATGTGCTCAACATGGCAGTATGGTCGGCATGAGTGACGAAAGACGCTCCTGTTCAGAGGCTGGTACAGCATCGTTAATTTTTTTCGTGCGCCCAGCCGTTTCTTCATGACAACCCATGCGGAAACCACCCAGAAACAGACGCTTTGAAATGCTTCGCACACCTTCAGTTCACAAAGCGGCGGTATTTTTTAAAGAAAAAGCACTTCCCAAAATGGCGGCGGCAATGTGGCTCGAAGGGGTCTATCCTGTGTATCGCCGTCTCAGAATGAGCTCCAATTTCATTTACTAGCGAGCAGCAGTTCTTGTCGCACGAGGCGGTCCCAACGGATTTTGTAAATGAATTACCGACAATCAATAAGAAAGTTACAGCAATCAATAAATAGTTGTTACAGCAAAGTGGATTATACACAGCGATTGCTGGCGCTGGGCTTTTGCGTTAGCGCCGTCCCATTCCGTTTATCTGGCATTTCTTCTTTTTTATCTGGCTTTTAGCTGCATTCTAGTTCGTTATCTGGCATTTTACTACGAGAAATTGACTAACCGCATGCCTTCATACCTTTCTATTAGAAAACTGTAATTTGGTCTGCGATGTACAGTAATGAAAAAGTAACGACGTTACTTTTTAACAGTAACTGTAACCGTAACACGTTACTTTTGGAAACTTAGTAACTGTAACATAGTTACTTTTCTGCCTTAGGTAACTGTAAATGTAACACTGTTACTGTTTAGTGGTAACGTGCCCATGACTGGCCTCTAGTATCTATGGTGTAGTTGTCAATAATTTGTCCCTTGAAAAGGAGCATGTCGTCCTGTGTATAGTGCAGGTCTAAATCCTACCATGTTGCACGGAAATAGCAATTTACTTTCTACGTACCGAGACAGCCTTGAATCGCATTTTCAGCCATCTTTTCCACGCAGTACCTGAGCGAGATCGGCCGCATGCTCTCCGGCGATATAAGCCTTGGGATTAGCACCACCGAGGCAATCTTTCAGGAATCAGGGACAGGCTCCGTCTCCCAGATTTTGTTGACTTTCTCTGTTAGCTTGTTGATGGATTTACCGTCCATATTACGTAAGAGCTTATTTGAGATTCCATCCGGGCCCGGTGCAGAGGGTCCGTTGAGCTCCTGGAGACCCTTCCAAATTTCGGGTTCAGCGAAAGGTGCGTATCCAACAACAACACGCCGAGGGAGTCATTATCGAAGTTTCCTAATCACCATCTATCCACCCAACCTTCCATCCTTTATTCAAGATACACCCCACTTTCTGCGGATTATAGAATCTGTTAACAAAATACAAACACTTTCGGATCAAGCAGTTCTGGTAACGCTAGATGTCACCTCCCCCTATACACGAATATACCTATCACAGAAGGAATCGAAGCGCTCTCGAAGGCAATACAGAATAGCAAACGTGCACACGCCGCTGAAGTTTACATCGCGTTACTAAAATTAGTACTTACACTTAATTACTTTCAATTTGACTCGACCAACTACCTACAAATTTTTGGCACCAGCATGGAAACTCTTTTTGCACCGGCCTACGCCAATATCTTCATGGAGCAGCTAGAAGCACAGCTTTTGGAATCGTCGCCGCTAAAACCTCGCACCTATCTCCGTTACATAGACGATATCTTTATTATTTGGGAACATGGTGTAAATGCACTAACCACATTTTTTGAGCATTTTAACAACTTTCATCCCAGCATTAAGTTTTCCATGTACCACTCTTCTAGTAAAATTGATTTTCTCGACACGACAATATTGTAACACACAGTTTAAGGAAACTCTTTAATAAATTAAGTGAAATTGGACGAACTTGTGTCCAGGAAGAAAATGGTTCAGCCAGCGTCTGCCTAGTCTCTGTCGAGAACACCGTCTGCACGAGCTGTGTGTCTCGTCTTCTTTCTCCTTTTCCCTCTCCAAAGGCGCGCGGCTTCTCAGCACGCACGTGCTACGAAGAACGCTGCTGCTCTGCTTTGCACGTAGGCCGCAGATGAGTGGCAGGGCTTCAGAAACAGCCAGGGCGCGTAGTTTGAAGACGGGTCGTGTCATTACCCCCCTTCCATGAGTGCATCGTCCCGATGCTCAAAACACTCGCCTCCAGGCGGTCGTAGTGCTCCTTGGTTCAGCCAGTTATCATCGACCGGGGGTGGTTCCGCGATTGTTCACTGTCTGTCATAGTAAGGCTTCAGCCTTACGACGTGCACAACTTCCGTAGGATGCCGTCGTCTTGATGAGTCTCCTTGGCCCTCTGGGACCACTTCGTAGTTCAAAGGGCCAACTCGGCGAAGCACCCTGTATGGTCCAAAATAGCGGCGGAGAAGCTTTTCCGAGCGTCCGCGTAGTCGAATGGGAGTCCATACCCAAACTCTATCTCCCGGCGCATACTGTACGTCTCTTCTTCGCAAATTATAGCGATGCGCGTCGGCTCGTTGCTGTTGTTGAATACGATACCGCGCAAGCTGTCTCGCTTCTTCGGCTCGTTGTATATACTCGGTAGTGTCACAATCATTCTCGGATACGTGGTCTACAGGAAGCATTGCATCTAGAGGTGTGACCACTGCACGGCCGAAAACGAGCTCGAACGGTGTCTTTCGGGTCGTCTCTTGCACTGCGGTATTGTAAGCGAACGTGGCGTACGGTAATATGTCGTCCCATGTTCGGTGCTCGATGTCCACGTATATTGATAACATATCAGTCAGCGTCCTGTTGAGCCGTTCTGTTAATCCATTTGCTTGTGGGTGATAGGCCGTGGTCTTTCTATGACTGGTATGAGTAAGTTTGACAATGGTCTTGAGCAAGTCAGCCGTAAATGCGGTTCCTCGGTCTGTGATTAGCACTGCGGGAGCGCCATGCCGCAGTACAATGCTGTTAACGAAGAACTCGGCGACTTCAGAGGCCGTTCCCCGAGAAAGAGACGCTGTTTCGGCATACCGAGTTAGGTAGTCAGTTGCGACTATGATCCATCGTTTCCCTGACGATGACGCCGGAAACGGGCCAAGCAAGTCCCACTTGTTCGAATGGGGCTGCCGGCGGTTCGATAGGCTGAAGAAGACCTGCTGGTTTCCACGGTGGTGTTTTCCGTCTTTGGCACTCCCGGCAAGTTTTGACGTAATGCTGCACAGAACTCAACAACTTGGGCCAGTAGTATTTGGTGCGAATGCGCGCTACTGTTCTGCTCACTCCAAGGTGTCCCGCTGATGGGTCGTCGTGGCACGCCTCCAAGATCTCCGGTCGCATCAGTGCAGGGACCACAAGCAGGAATGTCTCCGCAGTCTGCTCAAAGTTTCTTTTGTAAAGGACGTTGTTTCGCAGGACGAAGGACGACAAGCCACGGACAAACGCTCGGGGGACGTCGGTAGATAGTCCTTTTAAATACTGTATCATGAGGAGTAATTCAGGGTCGGATTGCTGGTGATGAGCCATCTGCGATGTCGTAACAGCTCCCAAGAATGGAAAGTCTTCTCCGTCGTTTGCAGAAATAGGGTCAGCGCATTGAATCGGTGCCCGTGACAAGCAATCGGCGTCACTGTGTTAGCGACCAGACTTGTATACGACAGTTATGTCGTATTCCTGCAACCGTAGGCTCCATCTTGCAAGCCGCCCTGACGGGTCCTTGAGATTAGCGAGCCAGCACAGTGAGTGATGGTCACTAATAACTCGAAAAGGTCTACCATAAAGGTATGGGCGAAACTTGTTGATTGCCCATATCACCCCAAGGCATTCTTTTTCTGTCGCCGAATAGTTCACTTCAGCTTTAGAAAGAGTGCGACTGGCATACGCAATGACTCGTTCTTCTCCATTCAGCCACTGCGTGAGCACGGCTCCAAGACCTAAATTGCTTGCATCCGTATGGATATCCGTCTCGGCTTCCTCATCAAAATGTGCGAGAACTGGATGGCTCTGTAGACGCCTCCGCAATTCATCAAAGGCATTTTCCTGTTCATCAAGCCAAACGAATGGTGTATCTTTTGTCAGCCTCGTTAGCGGTTCGGCAATCCTTGAAAAATTTTTGACGAAACGTCTGTAGTAAGCGCACAGTCCTAAGAATCGTCTAACGGCCTTTTTGTCTGTGGGTTTAGGAAACTTCTCCACGGCTGCGGTCTTCTGAGGATCTGGACGAATGCCTTCCGCACTGATGATATGGCCGAGAAAGAGGAGCTCGTGGAAACCGAAATGACATTTTTGTGGTTTTATCGTCAAACCTGCTGCACTAATAGCGGCCAGCACATTTCGCAGTCGTTCCATATGCTGTTCAAAGGTAGTAGAGAAAACCACAACGTCATCGAGGTAAACAAGACAGGACTGCCATTTGAGTCCGGAGAGCACAGCATCCATCATCCGCTGGAAAGTGGCAGGCGCAGAACAAAGGCCAAACGGAAGCACCTTGAACTCGTATAGCCCATCCGGAGTCACAAACGCTGTCTTTTCACGGTCCCTTTCGTGCACCTCTATCTGCCAATATCCACTTTTTAGGTCTAGTGACGAAAAGTACTTTGCGTCTCGTAGCCTATCCAATGTGTCATCAATTCTGGGCAGAGGATAAACATCCCGCTTAGTGACGGCGTTCAGTTTCCGGTAGTCAATGCAGAAGCGTAACGTTTGATCTTTTTTCAAGGACCACAGGGGATGCCCATGGACTTGCTGACGGCTGAATTACATCATCCCTAAGCATTTCTTCAACCTGACTACCGATAGCTTCTCTCTCATTTGGTGACACTCGATAAGGACGCTGGTATATAGGCCTCACTGTCTCATCCACAATTATCCGATGCTTGGCGATAGGGTGTACGCCGTACTTTAGAGGACATCGAAAAACATGAGGCGAATTCTCTTACCAGGCTTTCTATTTCCTCCCTTTGGCTGGGCAGCAGTCCTGTTTCAATGTTGATCGATGCGAGGACCGAATCCACATCTTGCAAGTCAGGTGTCGGGGCCTCAGGGATGCTCAGCTCAGAAATGTGGACGAAATCATTCAGGCTGGCGACTGACAGTCCCCTTCGCAAGGTGCTGGACCTCATTTCCGAAATTGGTGAGCAGCACGTTCGCACATTCATCACGCAGCTGCACAAGGCCTCTTGCCATGCAGATCCCTTTTTCCAGTATCAGCCTGGTGTTGCTGTCTGCAATTCCTTCTAAATCACTGAATGCCCTGTTTGTTACCGCGACACACATGCTTGATCTCGGGGGTAGCGTGACGTCGTCGTCTGCAATGCAGAGCTCATTGAAATCTTCTTCGGTGTCGAATGTCGAAATAGCCTGCCTCGTTGAGAACGAAACACATGAGTCCCGCAGGTTGATTACAGCACCGTTGGAATGCAGCAAGAAGTCCATACCAATAATTAATTCTCGCGAACATTCAGGCAGTACAATAAAACTTGCAACGTACGTGAAGCCCCGTATGCCAATTCTAGCGGTGCAGATGCCCCTCGGGTCGATGAGGTGTCCGCCTGCGGTGCGAACTTGTGGTCCTGTCCACGAAGTCAGCACTATTTTCAGCGTTTTGGAAAGCTCGTTGCTCATTACCGAATAATCCGCACCAGTATCCACCAGCGCCAGCACTTGGAAGCCGTCCACAAATACACGTAAATCGGAAGTTACATTGTTATTACAGCACCGATCACCGCGTCCTTCGTCGTTTTTCGGATTCAGCGATGGAGGTTCTTCTGCTTCAGCGTCGACAGCGGCCTTGCCTCCACAGGTCGCTGACTCTAGTTTTCCCGACGCGGGCTTGGCGAACGACGCCTGGGAGAACTTGCCGACGGACGAGGACTCGGCGACCTATATCTCACTGGCGTTGTCGACCGAGGCTGGTGCTGAAAATCACGGGAACTCTGACGAGTAGAAAGGTACTCCTCGATCTCGAAAGGACGCTCACCACTGCGCGGACGGGGTGCGTTTATGGGAAAACCACACGAAGTCCCACCTGGCGATACGGGCACATCCGGTACAGGTGGCCAGCCTCTCCACAGTGGTAGCAAAGAGGTACTCTGTCAGGTGTGCGCCAGATGTCGCTCTTTCTTAATCTCCTCTCTGGCGGTGGCTGCCGTGTGCTAGGGTACATCGGAGGCTGCATAGGGGCAGCCGCTGCGACATCCGCACGTACAGGAGCTCCTCGCTGCAGCGCATCGGCATAGGACGCAGTCGTCGGCTGTCGAAGCAGTGGTACTTCTGGAAGTACAGGATGCTGAGGTTCGCGGACCACTTGCCTAACCTCCTCGCGAACCACGTCGGCGAGTGACGAAACCATCGGAGTATTCTGGTCAAGCCGTATCCTCTGGATCTCCTCTCGCACCACGGAGCGCACAAGTTCCCGTAGCACTTCCATGTTGCTCCCCAAAAGCTGTTGGCAGTGCTTCCAGAGAGGCGACGCTCATGTCTCTGTTGTAGGCTCTCGCTCGTTGTTGTAGCATCCTCTCCATTGTAGTTTCCTCAGAGCGAAACTCGGCGACTGTGCGCGGCGGGCTCCGAGCCAACCCGGAAAAAAGTTCCTGTTTTACGCCCCGCATTAAATGGCGCACCTTTTTGACCTCGCTCATGTTTAGATCCGCCCGTCGGAATAGGCGGGTCATGTCTTCCACGTACATCGCTACGCTTTCGTTGTTCCGCTGGTTTCTTGTTTGCAGGACAACTTCAGCTCTCTCTCTGCGGTCCGTATTTGGGTAAGCGGCGAGTAGCTCCCGTCGGAAATCGCTCCAAGACAGGATCGAAGCTTCGTGGTTTTCAAACCACGTTCGTGCGCTGTCCTCCAAAGCGAAGTACACTCTTCGGAGCTTGCGATCGTCATCCCAGCCGTTTACTTTCGCGACGCGCTCGAAGCGTTCCAGCCAATCCTCCGCATCTTCGAAGGAGTCGCCGTGGAAAGGCTCTGGCGGCATTGGTGGATTCACTACGATGTGAGCTGGCGCGACTTGGGATGTCATGTCGGCAGAGTTCCCGTTCATAGGTGAGGAGGTTCTGGCCGGATCCGATAAAGCTGAGAATTCTGGAGCCTCACCACGTAGGCGACGACTGCAACGCTGGTGTACAGGAGTCAGCTCGATGGGATCAGGTCGTTCTTCTGGACTGCGTTCAGTGACGCGAGAAGGGCTTGACATAATACCCCGCACCACCACCAGAAATGTAACGCACAGTTTAAGGAAACTCTTTAATAAATTAAGTGAAATTGGACGAACTTGTGTCCAGGAAGAAAACGGTTCAGCCAGCGTCTGCCTAGTCTCTGTCGAGAACACCGTCTGCACGAGCTGTGTGTCTCGTCTTCGTTCTCCTTTTCCCTCTCCAAAGGCGCGCGGCTTCTCAGCACGCACGTGCTACGAAGAACGGTGTTGCTCTGCTTTGCACGTGGGCCGCAGATGAGTGGCAGGGCTTCAGAAACAGCCAGGGCGCGTAGTTTGAAGACGGGTCAGCACGCACGTGCTACGAAGAACGGTGTTGCTCTGCTTTGCACGTGGGCCGCAGATGAGTGGCAGGGCTTCAGAAACAGCCAGGGCGCGTAGTTTGAAGACGGGTCGTGTCAATATCCATCGGAAGAGGAAAACTAAAGATGACACTTTAGAGAAAGCCAACGGACAGCCTGCAATATCTAGATTATAATAGTCATCACCCGCGACACTACAAAGAGGGTATATTTATAGGACAGGCAAGGCGCATAAGAAGGATTTGTAGCAACGACGCGGATTACGTTCACCAATTAAGCAATTTAAAGGCAACCTTAGCTGAACGAAATCATCCGCACGACGCTCTCAAAGGCATACAATGACGCGCGAAAACTAGGTAGGACACCAGCACTAGAAAAAAGAGCCTCTAAAGCGCAGGCCAACTAGCCGCTAGCATTCATAACGAAATACTCCAATGCGCTTCCAAGCATAAATAATATTCTTCTCAAGTACTATGGAATATTAACAAGCAACGATCGCCTTAGAAAAGCGTTTCCGGAAATACCAAGAGTCACCTACCGCCGTAATAGAAACTTTAAGGACCTGTTAGTACATGCCAAAGTAAATCCTCGGCGCACCGCCTGCGTAATAACTTGCTCCCGTCCCAGATGTAAGACTTGCAAGCATATTCAAAACGACCTTAAAGTTAAAAGCACGGGAAGTGACTATGTTCATCATGTAAAGTCAAGTTTCACTTGCAGTAGTTCAAACGTTATTTACATGTTGGAATGTTGACTCTGTCACAAGCAATATATCGGCGAAACTCGTCAACCAATTAATGTTAGATTAAACGGGCACCGCGCGGACACCGCGAATAACCTGCCCAAGGCAGTGGCGCAGCATTTTAATATGACAGGTCATAATTTCGACGAACTAAAGCTCTACGTACTTCAGGGAAACTTCCGCTCGCCGAGGGACAGAAAATACAGGGAATCGTATCTCATGTACAGGTTCAGTACTCTCCAGCCTACAGGCATAAACCTTTCAAAGGGAACCCTTGAGTCCATTAGATACGGTGGGGCGTTAACAAAGACGACGAAAGGTTAAGGTATGCACAAACTAACAATGTTTCTCCCAGAAAGTCTACTTTCAGGTGCGGAGCCCCCACCCAGTTGGACGAGAACAACGGCGTTAAATAGCGTAGTTACATTTTTAGCCACAAGCTTTGGGTGAAATGCACTGTTGGTGCGGCGCATGTGGTGTGGGGTGGAGAGGGGGACACATGCCATAGGAGCAACTTCTGTTCCGAGCGTGTGTTCCTTTTTTCATCCTGCTTTCTAGCACTGCGCACACAATGCATTTGCAAGATATGTACAAGGAGCGGATTCTTAGGAAGCTTTCGCTCTTGCCATTTATAGGTCTGTTCGATTCAGAAAAGGTGCGCGGAACCACGCACAAAAAGGTGCAGATGGTGTCGACACCCGGTGCAGCAGTTCCCAGCACCCGTTTTCGCGGTGCAGATGGAGCACCGTCCCCGCCGCCCAAATGTGTGAATCGAACGTTGAGGTGCGGCCTGTCGTCTGCTGCAGGACCAGCTCGAGGAGTTATTGTTTCAAGCAGCCTGCTTGTGCTCGCTACAACTATGGATGGTGATATGCTACAACAAAACCTGCGTTCGGGCGCGCGAAACAAGACGTGATACTTATATTATGCGCATCCACGCATTTGCCGACACGAACGACGGTTACAATCTGCATCCTACCATTTGTGAAAAGAAAAAAGTGAACGTGAAAACAAGCCGTCATCGTGCACGTGTTCAGAGAAAAATGTCAAACATTTATCACTTTCACAGGATTACTTCCAGTGATTTCGTCGCGGCGTACGTCCTAACCATCTCCATTAGGCTAGCCGACGCCGTCGTCTGCACGCGTCGCCTGACAGGCTAGCGAGGCTGCACCGAAACGCTGCACCCACAATCTGGGAGGTGCAAAGGTGCACGGCACCGCGGCGGCACCTTGGCTGCACCCCGCCACAATCGAGGACGGAGGTGCAGTGGGCGCCGCTGTACCGCGAGGAATCGAGGACGATGGTGCAGCGCACCGCGAAGAGGTGCACAAGGTGCAGGGAACCTTGGCTGAATCGAATAGACCTTATATTAGTCACCCTAACACCTGCCACCCAACTACCCCTGCACCCAACCCCCCTTTTCTTTTTGTTATTGTTCGCACGTGCTGCTCTTCCTCTCCTCTCTTTCTGAGGACGGGGGAGAGTGTGAAAAGGCGTACATAAACGAACGCTGGAGAAGGCAGTTGCCGCCCCGACGAAGACAAGTCCGCTTGTCGAAAAGTTGGCTCCTGGGACATTCCCTGTTCTAAATCATATTTTGCAATTCGTTCATCGATTCTTTAAGACCAGACACATAACTACCTCTTCAGAATTCTTGATGACAAATGGGTCGTTATTTGACAGACAGACAGACAGAAAAACTTTATTGCGTGTCCGGCGTGTTTGTGGACTGGGCTTCCGCCTAGGTATCGGCCAGGAGGTCTTGCCTCCTAGCGGCTTTCTCGGCCCGCTGGACTGCCCAGAGTTGCTCAGTGAGGGCTGAGCTGAGTAGCGCAGCCTTCCAGGGATGCAAGTATTTTTTGGAGAAACCCCGATACAGGAAACTGCCACGAATTGTGCTCCGACACTATTGCTCTGAACGGAACATCTTGCTTATGCGTCTTTGCCGCGAAGGACACTTCCAGCGTTTGGCCCTTTTTTCACCAGTGAAGCCAGCTTGTCTAATTCATACTTTTTCAACAATCCCACTGCGCGTTTCTTGAGTTCCTGCGGCATCACTTTTACTTCCTCGAAGCATTTGTGCATAACATCCCAAGCCTTACCAGAATACATGTTATCTGGCTCTTCAACTATCCAGCCTTCTCGACGCTATACGAGATCTACGACATGCTTTTTATGCTGACGACATTACGTTGTGGACGCGCGCCTCAAATACAGGAACGCAAGAAATGCGCCTGCAAGAAGCGATAGACACGATCGAGAGCTACTTGCAAAACTGCGGCTTCCGCTGTGCTCCTGAAAAGTCGGAACGCCTCATCCTGAAATCAAGAACGAGAGGCCGACCAGCCGCCTACAGTGAACCCGATCCCAACGTCACCCTCAGCTGAAAGCCCATCCCTAAAGTGGAAACGTTGCGTGTGCTGGGGCCCCACATCCACAAGGATGGGTCCGGGGCGGCCACCCTCCCTCGACTGCAGCGCATCTCGTCAGAATTGCAAACCGTAGAAGCGACCTTAAAGAACAAGATACGCTACCTGTGATGCAAGCTCTCAGCAGTCGAATAACCTACAGCACGCCTTATCTGGCGCTGAAGAATGCAGAGGTAGAAAAGCTCAACATCATAATTCGTAAAGCCACCAAGCTCGCCTTAGGCTCCCGTTGACAGCTTCAACTACGAAAATCCTCAAGATGGGAGTACACAACACCTGGCAAGAACTAGCCGAAGCACGCAAGGCTAGTCAACTAGCGGCTCAAGCTCTCGCGCACTCTAAGATCAGTGCTTCAACGGCATAGCGAGGCTTTTGTAGCTGATACATCCACGGATCGAAAAGAACGAATTCCTCCGAACATCCGCGAATCCTTCAGCATTGCACGAATTCCACGCAACATGCAACCCACACAACAAGAAAAGCCCGAGTGAATGCCATGCGGCGAAATTACAGCCAAGATCCGGACGCCAGATATACCGACGCAGCCAAATACCCGAACAGAAACGCTTTGAGCGTAGTAGATTTCAAGTTGAGGCGCAGAGCTTGCACCTGCCACAGTCCGCGCCCGAAACCCAGAAACTGCAGAAGAGGCAGCAATCGCGCTAGCAGCTACCACGTGCATAGACGCAGCTGTCGTGTTCACAGATTCGCAAACAGCCATGCGAAATTACTCCAAAGGTCGCGTGTCTACAAGCGTCGAAGCACTTCGATGCCATACACCTGTGTGACATGGGCTCAAGGGGAACGAGGCGGCAAACGCCGTGATCACACCTATATCCCCTCCCACTCTCAAACCTGCCAACCCCACACTTCGCAAAGTACTACGGAAGTTGCCAAGAAATACTAAAAGTGCATACAAGAATACTAAAATACCGTTTTATTTCTCAGAAACTCGCTTAGCTTTATGAAATGCATAAACATATCACAAAATAGGCACAAAACGTCCTTACATCTTTGAAGTGGAAGGCTGGGATAGCACAGAGGCCGTTGCAGCCTTGGCCTTCATCAGAAAGCCTTTATCAAAGACCTGTTCGCGGCACTTCTCTGAGTAAGGCTGTGCACATCTTGCGAAAAACAACCGCTCCGAAGTCTCTTTAGACAGTGGAGGCACGAAACTGTGTGCGTGCCTTTCTGATTTTGCTAAAGGTTCTTTCACATTCAGCGGGACTGTCAAGACGCCCAACATAAATTTTGAAAGTTTAGCATACTTCAAACTACCATCGACTTCTCGAAAAGCAGAGACCGCCCGCCACTGTTTATCGATCCGTTCTTCCTTAGTTACTTCAGCGGGTAATTCTTCCGACACAATTTCATGAAAAGGCCAAAAAGGTGGAGTTGATTGTAGGTAGCAACGTTTATTTTGCGAAGTTTTCGTCACGAAACATGAAAAATCGTAAAAATGCAGCTATCATTACGATACTCGTAAGGACGTGCTGAAAATCGGGAACTTTACGATAAAATTGTAAAACTTGGCAGGTCTGCACTCTCCAGACGGCAGTCCGCGGAGGCCCATCACCTACTCTGCGATACTCCAACTTCAAAGGCTGGAAAGTACCCCCCCCCCCTCAAAGCTCAACAAAGAGGGCAGTACCATGCAAAGCAACACACATACATACACGGGATACTCATGCACAGACTTTACCCGACGCTACACGAGTACCTCTGCCCAATTTGCGGCGTGCCTGACACCTTAGCCCACCCGATACTAGCGTGCCCGTGCCATACGGTTACCGAAAAACATCGCCTTCACCGAATGGCCGTAACAAAAGCCAAGCAAGCGAAGACCTTCTCGAAACGTGGGAGGCCAAGCTCGCCTCAGAGGACCTCGACGAATAACATCTCGTCACCAGGGCGAAGGAGGCAGCGAAGGCCAGAGGGTTCCAGGAATGAGGAAACCTCCCACGTATGGTACAGGCGGGACTAGTCCTGCAGTACCGTTTCGTATAACAAACGTTCATTCATTCATTCTCATGCAATTCCTTTCCGCGTAAATTCAAAGGCTATCCACTAATAATTACTGCAATAATAATAATAATTACTGTAAAGCACGCTTAGTGGGGCATCCAGAACTAACTTCGACCCCCTGGAGTTCATTACCGTTCACATAAATCCACGTGCACAGAAGTCATCGTATTTTGCCCCCATCAAAATGCGCGGCGACGGGGCAGTGGAATCGAAATCGTGTCCTCGGGTTTAGCAGCGCGACGGCCTACCTGCTGAGCTACCACTGTGAATGAATGGTCACCTCCTGGCGATAAGCACATTAGGAAGGCATGCACCATTAGAAGAGAAAGAAAAGAGCACGGCAAGAAACTGTGCATAACGTATGAGAAGGGGGGATGTTTAGACCGCACGTGGTAGGTGCCAAATAAACACACTGCACCACTTTAGCACTTTCTTGCCTCAGAACAAGAACTGCTAACTTAGTACACGTACATCTACTAAACTACATGATCATTAGGAGATTTTCCTGTTTACATCCTACATCTGCGCGTGGGGCGCTGAGTTCGAGTAGAAATTACATCTCAGTGATTACATCTTAACTTCGGTTAACACAAATAACGGACTGTTCATCATTTAATCAACTTGTGTTGCATGCACTCTATGCAGACACATCCACCCTTGGTAAATTGTCTCTACAAAAGCACACGCTTCTCGTAGGCTCACGTACGTGTGCGCGTTTCCGGGAGGAAGCGCGTCTGTAAATACTCGCACAACGCCATGCACCCGTGCGTGGGCACGATCTTTCGAGTGTGTCGATGCACCTGCGAGGTTTCTATGCTTACACTTCTCGTTGCGGACACAAGGCACAATTGCTTAATTATCCACGAAGGCGCGCCGTATAATTTACTTCAACAGCAATATTGTTACGGTTGAACAGTGGGCGATGTTTATTCACAGGGCGAGGTTGGCGATGATCAAGCGATGATGGCGTCGATCCGCTGCACACCAGCTCACGTCGTCTTCCTTCTCTTCTGACCCCGGCTCATATCTTTACCGGCTCTGTAGCATTCCCCCGAAGCCCGCCGGGCAAGTCCACATCAGTTGGGAAGTGCACGATGAAATCGTTTGAGCCGCGCGACATGGACCAGTTGTGTTCGGCTTGACCGGCGATTAGCGGACGTCAAGCGTGCTACTACGTACGTCGTCACTCAAACGATCGACGATGACGAATGGGCCACTATTGTGCGGTAGAAACTTCTGGCATAGGCCGCGTTTGCGTTATGGCGTCCACACCCACACAAAGTCTCCTTTGGCGTATGAAACTGGTTGATGGCGACTGTCATAACGCTCCTTAGATCGACCTTGAGAAATCACGGTGCGCAGTCGAGCGATACGACGGGCTTCCTCAGCAAGGCACAGCGTTCTGGCAACAGAGTATATACTCGCTGTGGAAGTCGAACGGTAGTATTGTGTCAATACTATTGATCGGAGTACGTGCGTAAAGCAGGTAAAAGGGAGTGTAATCGGTGGTCTCATGCTTCGCGGTATTATACGCATAGGTGATGAAAGGTAGAACGTCGCAGTCTTTGTGATCGGAAGATACGTACATCGCCAGCATATTTGTTAGTGTTCTATTGGTACGCTCCACAAGTCCGTTGGTCTGACGGTGGTAAGGTGTCGAATGGCGTAGCTGTGAACTGCAGAGACGAAGCATTTCTTCAACGACGTCCGCAACAAACTGGCGACCACGGTCGCTTATGATGACACGAGGGGAACCGTGCCGAAGAATGACGAATCGTAGCAAGCACGTGGCGACGCATGCAGAGGTTGAAGATGGCACGGCAGCCGTTTCTGCGTAGCGAGTCAGGTGATCTACACATACGATCACCCATCGATTGCCATTAGATGATCGTGGGAACGGCCCTAGGAGATCGATACCCACTTGTTCGAACGGCAAACAAGGGGGCGGCACAGGTTGAAGACCTGGCGGAGTGGTCGTAGGGCGCTTGTAGCGTTGACATTGCTCGCAACCAGCGACGTACTGCCTGACTGTATCTCGCATTTGGGGCCAGTAAAAACGCTCCTGTGTCCGATCGAGCGTTCTGGTGAAGCCTAGATGGCCAGAGGTCGCGTCATCGTGCGTGGTTTTTAGTATATCCAGACGCAAAGTATGCGGAACCACCAGAAGGAAGCGTGCGCCTTGTGCCGAATAGTTGGTTTTGTACAGCAAGCCATCCCGCACGCAAAATCGACCGCTGCCTTGAGGACGCAACGCGGCAGTAAAAAGAGGCTCCGAACTAACATCATTTTCTTTCTCAGCCCTAAATGTCGTCAAGTCTGGGAACGTCGAAGAAATAGATGCAAAACAGTCCTCGAAATGGTCTTCGTCACACATCGTTGTCGGCAGAGGAAGGCGGGACAGACAATCTGCGTCTGCGTGGCGACGATCGGACTTGTAGGAGATGACGAAGTCGTACTCCTGAAGTCGAAGAGCCCAACGGGCCAGTCGACCACACGGATAGCGGAGATTTACCAGCCAGCACAAAGCATGATGGTCAGTAACGATGGTGAAGGGTCGTCCGTAGATGTAGGGCCGAAATTTGTGGACAGCGAATACAACGGCCAAGCATTCTTGCTCTGTGACGGTGTAATTACGTTCCGCCTTGGTCAGAGAGCGACTGGCATAAGCCACAACGTGTTCAGATCCTTGGCTCATATTGCTCATTAACAAATCAAACATTGGTACGTTTATGCGATTAGTATTGCGCCTTATATAAATGCAACTGAAGCAGAATTTGACTTTCTGCCTCACTGAACAATTGGTAAGCTCTGAAAACGAATACCCAGAATAGTCACTTCTACTGAGCTGCTGTTACATACTGTGTTGTGTTGTAAGCACAAATACACACATGATACCGATATGAACGCTGATTACACCATCCATGCAATAAAATTTGTATCCCCGACTGCGTAAAATATTATATACAATATTTTCTCCTGAGCTTAACTAGCGAGTGTTCCATCGCACTGCTACAAAAGTTAGCACTAAATAAACGTTACGTGGTGCACTTTTCACTTGCCTGTATGCCAGGAAGAAACAACATAGGCAGGGCATTTGGCTCCAGATGAAAACGTGCCCAACTGATTCCTTCACCCTGTGCCAGTTCGGGATCGTGATGGGAGGCACCATGGCGAAGTGTCTGCCGCAAAAGTGTAGGTTGTTTCGCTTCTCTGTGGGTGGGAGGCCAATACGCTCGCTGCAGCCATGCACACCGCAAGGCGTCATCGCGAGGCAGCGTATACCAGGACTTCATGCCTTTCCTGTCGCTGACTTTGCAGCCGACGGCAGCACAGGGCACTGTTTGTTCTTCGCTCGTTACTGCCTGGGTTAGATGTGTGCGCAGTGCGCGCTCGCTTGATGACGCCGACTGCGGTGCAGAGTTAGATACCAACGGACCCCGTATCTTCTGCTGGCCCTCCTTTCGGAACATTGGTGGCAGCTCGGTCGGTACCAACGTAACCCTGTACCTTCCACCAGCTCATCCCCGCCCCCCCCCCCCCCCCCTTCATAACACCCTGCACTAAAAGAAGCGAGCGAAAGCCCGTTTGTTATATTTAGAAGACACATCTACCTTTTACGTACTTGAAAATGTCAGCACGTCACTTACAAGAGCAAAAATTTTTAAGTTCGAACACAACTACATCTGGAACTTAAACCTGTATGGACACTGCTAAATCTGGCCACAAGCAGCGGAGGCAACACTGCCATATCATACAATATTGCTAAATTTCTGAGCGTTCAGTATTTTTCTAACCACAAAAAAGCAACTAGTACCAGCACATAGTTATTCCAATATCTTCCGTTCTAGCGCAATATTTTGTCATAAACAACCTATTTTTTTGAAGTTGCAAAGCGATATGAAGCCAGAAGAATGAAGACTACGCAATTCCATGTCATATCCATCATTCCCATGCTGGCTCAACTGCCTCGTTTGAAACTCCAATAGACACTACCGCCAGTTTTCCCTCTAGTATTTTGGTAGGAAACTCTATGGTAAGAATGAATCCTTTAAGGTGTCGTTCCCAAGAATGAACCATGACTAATAGATTACATCAAGATGTTATTACCTCAAATGATGCTTTTTTTTTCTCATCTTTATAATTATTCTGCACATTTATATTTTGAATGAATAGTGCTCTGCTACAAAAGCAGGTTAGTTTAATTACTGTATCAGTGGTAGATTATTTTTTCTTTGCGCAGTACCCCCTCCCCCTCATCGTTCAATGCCTGCGGCTGGTGTGGGTAATCTGATAAGTTTATGATTAAAATAAACTTGCCTGACCCCTTCCTTGATCAGACGCTTTTTTGTTTTTCTCGTGGAGAAGAGCATCTACACAATCTTTGGAAATGTTAGTTATAGTTTCCACGTATTGACGCTGAGGCTGCTTGAGCGTCGATGGTAGCGAGCGAGCCACGAAGAGCGTCTGCTATCTCGCGTTTCATATCCTTCTCCGTGGTGGCGGCGCAACGCGTGCCTCTCGTGCACGCGCACGAGACACGAGCCCTGGAGTTTGCCTGGTAGGCTCAGTCAAAGAAGAGACGCCAGTGTGTGTGTTGAATGCTCTTAGCGACTCGCTTTTTGTTAACCCTATTTTCGGGCAGAACTTCGCCCATAATAAATCTCTTCTTATACCCTCCTACCGCTACAGTATGTCACAGGTACCCATCGTCGTCGTGAGGCTGCTGGAACTGCTTATATTTCTATTGAGTTAAATGCTTTTCATAGTCTATAAAGGGCTTGTTATATAGCAAATTTCTCAATTTGACTGATAATATGGTTCCGGAGCATCCCTTGCTGAAACCAGCTTGCTACCTAGGTTGGTAAGGCGAGCGTTTGTTATCCTGTTCAAAATTACTTTTGTGAATGGTTTATGTATGCTCTTTGGTCTAATTGTTGAGGGATCTTATGTCTCTTTCTACTGTATGGCTTTTCAACCACAATCTAGCAGAGCACTACTGACATACAATTCTTCACAATAGCCTTGAAAGGCCTTGCATATGAACAGAATGATTACGTGGATGCCAGCCACTTCTCGCATACAAGCCATGCTCATCGGTTTGGCACATGAGTTATGTGGCAATGAGACACAGTGTGCATTGCTGAACAATCTCATATGAAGTGGTCGTAAAGAACCACTTTTCTATGTTAAAGTTGAGAATTAAGTGCAATGAGATGTAAATTTACAATGGCATTTGTTCAGTTCTCTGCAACTCGATGGCCTGCAAAACTGTAGCACAGCTTGGGCTGATCATGATATTAGCAGAATGGTTTGGACACATACCAGGCAAAACAACGTCGTACTCTACTGTCCCTCTTTTAAATCTTTCAAACGATGAGTTCATATACATCATGTTCTTCCTGTACATTTTGGGTATGGAGGAAGCAAGTGCACAGTCTGCAAATACTAAAACAGGCATTTATTCTTCTTAGGAAAGTCATTTTATACAATGGCGTGCAAAAAGGCTCTACCACCCAATAAACAAGGTTTGCAGCCTGGCGGCGCCAGGTTGGGTCTACAAGGCACACAGTAATTTCTCACAAAGCTCCGGTGCGCTGACGCGGTGGTGCTGGCCTCTCCACCTGCAAATAAGCGGTGAAAATGAAAGGCTACTGTTAACAAGTACTTCCAAGTTAAGGAACTCTGCACGAACAACTCAATGAGAAATTTTCACAGCAGTATCAGCTGCAACTGAGAAGTTTCTTCATTCTACCACCCCAAGCTAGCACAATGACACAATTCACTCATGCTGACCACAACAGCCTAACTCAGGCATTCCAACAATTTGACAATCATCCGCTTTCGGTACAGATGCTACTGGAACACTATCCCCATTGCTCGTTGGCCTAGAAGACTGTGAAAGCGCCGTTTTGTTTCTTGAGGATGACGGGCTTGCGGGAATGCCTTTGACGGAGTACCAGTGCAATACCTCACGTGTCAACGCATTATCTGCCATCCCCGGCCACCTTTTTCATTCGCTTTTCATCTTTCTATTCCCCTTTCCCAATCCCCAGAGCAGGGTAGCCAACCGGACGCTTTCTGGTTAACTTCCCTGCCTTTCTGTCCCCTCCCCTTTGACAACAGGGTTCGTACAGGTCTTAAAGAAAAAAACAATCAATGGTTTTCAAGGACTTTCAAGCCCCTCTCGGAGGATTTTCAAAGCCCTATTCAAGGGCTTTTCTTCTTCCACATTGTAAGATTCTCAGACAATTCTTTAAAGAAAATGCAAAGTAGTTTCTATTGCACACAAAAAAATTTATGAAGATTTACCAAATGTCACAACACAGTTTTGTTCGTATCACCAGATATATCACACGGAATAGAAAATAGCTCCATTCGTAACTCAAACTAAAGTTCACTGACAAAAAACGCCTTTATGATGAGAAATACCAATTAATATTTAGCACAGCAAAACCTTGTTAGTTCAATCCATGTACGCACAAACTAAAAAGCAGAAGACTTCATGCATATTTGCGTTTACCACTGCATGTCACAAAGCATTGGTCACATGCCTTTGGGAGAACATGGGTGCCACCTACAATATCATGTCGGCGATGAAGGGTTCATCTGCGGTGTACGCGGCAAACTAGTTTAGTTTTGACAGCGCAGTTGAACTGGGCAATAGTGTAGGTAGCTGTCGCAATGCGAAACAACTGCATCGATGTTATCTGATGAGCACAATGCTCATCGTAGATGGCGTCCACAGTCACATTTGCAGCAGGCGTGGCATTCAGCCAACTTTGCTTTGGCTCTATATGCGTAGCGGCGCGTGTTTGCATTAATGTGCAGATGTCATATTGGTCCCATTGACACCAACCACGGTTGCGTCCACAGGGTATTTGATGATCAGTAGTTTCGTTTTTACTCTTGGCATTTTACCCATAGCCTAAATTCTGCGCTGCATAGACGCTACATGTGATCGCTTCGCCTGTGTCGACGGCCACCATGGTTTAACTCTGCCCCATATAGTAGTTCATTCGGTGCAATGTGTGCACGATGTCACAAAACTCAACTTAACGAAAGCTGTTGAATATTATCAATTCTGCTGCGCTCTGTACGATGGTGTCAAACAACAATTGGTTTACAACCAAACAATTTACTGATGGCCATTTTATTGATGAAAAAATTATCATGTGCACATGGTGGTGGTAGTAAAGCCCCTCTACCTCCGGAAAAGTACAGCCTTCTCTTGAACTATGCTGCTTCCTCCTCTTCTTGCCTCCGATAGGGTGGCTTCACTCGCACGGTAGAGCGCACTTCTCTTTTTGTTTTGTATTTTGTTTTCTCCAATACTCGGCGCCATGTTTGATGCGCCAAGTGCCACTGTGCTGTGTGTTTGCCAGACGCAAAGTGCACAACGTGCGAAGTGCATGCGTGCGTCTGGCTCGTTTTGTTGCGATGAGCGGTCGCTGTGTCTTTGGCTGCCATAACCATGACACCTAAACGAAAAAGCTTTCTTTTTTGTCATTCCGCACAAAAAGGAAAATGAAGACCGTCATTTGTACCCCGAGGGTATTTTATACAAATAAATCTTTATGCACTTTTTGATTTCTTTGCTGTCTTTTCCTTGGTCATTTGCTTTACGGGTCATTTTTATGAATATGATATTGCCCTGCCCACATTGTGTTTCATTTTTGGTGTAAGATATCTGTAGATGTCTTATATCACTTGTTTTGTACTTTTGCAAATCTTCTATTGCATAGAAGTATGGAAATAAAAACGTTTCGGAAAAATATGCTCACTGAGCGGGATCTTTAGCGAAGCTACAGCCACTGAAGACGTGTATTTAAGACGAAACACTTCTATAGATGAGTGGTATGAAGCAAAAATATAGTTAGAACTATTCAGAGAATACTGAAAACACCCGCCTACTCATAAGTGTCGCGTTTGAAACGCGACACTTATATAGGAGTGAGTGGATGTTTTCGGTTTTATCAGAGTAGTTCGCGATGCTGCCGCACTCTGTACGATGGCATCAAACAAAAATTCGTTTATGATCAAACAATTTACTGATGGCCATCTTATTGGCAAAAACAAAACTCTCTTCTTTCTTGATACTATAGGAAGAAAACAGATGGTTTAATAACCATGCATAGAACGAACAAGGACCATTATAACATTCTGGATGTGGACTTCATTAATACGTGATAGGGTGCGCTGGCCTAAAATAGAAGTATGCATTTAGCCATTTCCTGCATAGCCATTTCCCATATGAGAGCACTTCCTTCAAAAGGGGGTCAACATTTCAAATTTAAAGATTCTCGCGGCCTGCAAGCGCAGCCCATTTTTTCAACAGTAATGCACGCCACGTGCGCTTGTTTTGGAATGAACCGCTGGCACTTACAAAAAGGGGGCTGTGTGGCAATACACGTGACGAAGTTTTTCATTGCATCAGTGTTCAGAGAATGCATCACACCCTGTCCAACAACGAGCGGTAATTTCAGCAGCAGTAGCGATGCAACTGCTTTCATCGACTTCTACATTTACAATGCACCAGCAAATAGAAATAATTTCCGTATGTAAGAACGATAGTGATAACACCTATGAAGGCACGCAACACCTCATGACAATGGGTGCAAACTGCGCCTCACGGGCCAAACATCCCAAAACGGCGTACTGCTTGCACAAGCCATTAGGCAGGCAGAGAAGAGGTAACATGTGAAACATCATGAAGTTTTGAGCGAGCACCTCCATCGGCATTATTGGCGGTGCTGCAGTTATAGACGATCGAGATAGTTTGTAAGCACAGGAACTATTTCCTTCCCAAACAGCGTGGCTTGACACCACAGCTGCGATTTAAATATACACAAGGAAACGCTACGCTCAGAGAGAAAGCATAAACGACGTGCAATTCGCTAGAAATTGCGCATGGCTTGCAGCAGCTCTTCTGCCACGATACTTCATTAAGGGAATCGGATGGTGAGCACACCCACTCCTGCTGAGCAAATCAATGCAGAACAGTGAATCATTACATAAAGCCGTATGCACATGGCCACGTCTGGGTAAGAGAGGCCGGCTCGAAAGCTAACCGAAAGCTCGTGGCTAGTTTGAGGGGGCGCCGCTGTCGTGAGAGAGAGAGAGAGAGAAAAAAAAAAGCAAGACAAGAAGGACAGGAGGTGGCGGAGGGGAGAGCAGATGGCAGTACTTTTACGAAGTAGAGGGGCTTTAGGTGGTGGTGGTGGCAGCAGCGACAAATGGGACGGGGGGAAGTCACGTTTCGGATTAATTAGTCTTTCACCACAGTTGCTCGTGTCATTTTCCTTTCTCTCCGCCCTTGTGTGGGTGCTGTTTCAATGATGAAGTATTACCAACTCGCCCAAACTGCCACCTTGCTTGCATTGTGAATACAGTCATAAGATTAAGCGAATAGCGGTTTTTACACTCACTCTGCAAATTAATAAATAAGTGCACAATATTTGATGGCACATTCATTTCTACATGTCGGGGTGGAAAGAAGGACACTCATCGAGTGCAGCGAGTGACAGGACTGTGGACGATTCGTCACAGGCTTGCTCACGATGCGTGGTAGGCAGGGAATGTCGGAAGGTGACGGTAGCGGGCAACGACTGAGGGCATCCGCATCACTATGTTTCTTGCCGGATTGGATTTGTACATGACGTTGAAGTCATAGTTTTGAAGACGTAGTATCCAGCGGCCTAGACACCTGGATAGATTCTTTAACGTTGACAGCCAGCACAAGGCATGGTGGTCGGTGACGACCATGAAGCAGCTGCCATGGAGATAAGGTTGAAATTTCTGTATGGCCCAAACAACGGCAAGACATTCCTGTTCGGCTATAGTACAGTTTTTTTCTGCTGAAGTCATTGTCCGACTTGCATATGTCACCACACGTTCTTCAGAAAGTCTCTGTCGCTGTAACAGAACCACGCCGATTCCATGGCCACTGGCATCAGTATGGAGTAGAGTGGGTGCGGTGTTGTTAAAGGGACAGACAACCACCCAAAACTTGAATTGAGATGAACCCACTGGCGGAAAGATTGTGTGTTGCATTGGCTCAAACGACGCCACTTTTCTTCAATAAACACAGGTTTATGTTTTTATTTCTTCATGCAAACTCGCGAAAACTGACGTCTGGTAACTCAAGCGGCAAACATACGAACTAGAGTTAGAGTGCGGTCACGTGACCTTCTACAAATTTACGCAATATTTTATCTGTTTATTAGTATTGTACGGCATGAAACTTTTGATATTATAAGCTCTTTGTCACTTACAATGTGCAGATAGCCCTTCGTTTGTAGCGCGCATTGCTATTGCACGCTTCTGTCATCACGTGCGAAAACGCGGTTTCGGAACTAGCTGGCTTGGCTTGGCTATCGCCAGAGTGGTGGCACCAGAGCCCGGCCATTCATGAAGTAGGCGCGGACATGCGAAAGAACGCTTTACAAATACAAGATCGGCCTGGCAAGCAATGCCAGCTCGTCGCACCGTCTTTTTGTTTCAAAAAGTAGTCGAACAGGTCAAAGTGTGGGTGGTTAATCAAAGCTACGTTCACTCCTGCGAAAGCGGAACGATGTCCGAAAGCGAGGCAGATTATCGGCATCGCGATCACTTTTCAACGTTGCTAGAGTGCGCACTCTGCCTTTTTTAGAGGCTTCTCAGATCGAAAAATTCTGCGTGCGAAATATCCACGCGCTTTTGGAAGTAACCGCTGCAAGTGAAAACAGTACAGGGGGCGAGCTTTCCATTGCGCCATAAAAAGAAGGGTCCTTAAAAATGGGTTGTCAGTCCCTTTAAAATGACAAAGGACCGGTTCCGATGTGAGGGCACGCTTCAAAGTGTCAAAAGCCATTTGGCAGTTGTCGGATCATACATACGGAGTTCCCGAAGGGAGTAGACGGTGAAGCGGGGCCGCAATCATAGCGAAGTCTTGGATGAAGCGGCAGAAGTATGAGGCGAGGACAAGAAAGCTGCACAGCTCTTTGAGCCGCTGAGGCCTCGGAAATCGGAGGACGGCGGTAATCTTATCGGGGTCAGGCCGAATGCAGTCTTTGCTGACAAGGTGGCCCAGTACTTTAATAGGTCTGCTCGCAAAGTGGCACTTCTTGGTGTTGAGCTGAAGACCGGCTGCAGAAAGACACGTGAGAACTTCGTCTAGGTGCTCTAAGTGCTGTGCAAATGTTGAAAAAAATATGACTATGTCGTCAAGGTAACATAACCAAGTCTTCCACTTGAGGCCTCGCAGCACAGTGTCCATCATTCACTCAAAGGTTGCGGGGGCATTGTAGAGGCTGAAAGGCATAACACTGAATTCGTAAAGTTCATCAGTTGTGGCAAAGGCAGTCTTTTCCTTGTCGACCTCATGTATGGGGATTTGCCAGTAACCCAAGCGTAGGTCCAAGACTGGAAAAATATTCCGCTCCTTGCAATGAATCTAATGCATCACCAATGCAGGGCAATGGGTGTATGGGAATGTGGTCCAGCAATGTGGCCCGTTTGTCAAGCATAAAAAGAGCGTGCGATAATAAACCCAGGTTCTTATCACCTTGTCAGTCTCCGGCTCTCTGTCATCAGTCGAAACATGGTGTCAGAAGTGACTCGCCGTCGATAGGCTGGTGAGTGTGCAGTCAAGGGAGTGACATGCCCATAGAGCCAATGGGGACGTTTTTTTGTTTTTTCGCGACGGTGGCGGCACCTGGGAGTCGCGGCAAGCAATTGGATTGCTAAATCTCTCTTGAGGCGAGCCAATCCAAAAGGGAGTCGTCTAATATGGTAGTGCCATGGTGCTCGCGAGCTCGGGTCGGTTGCTCGCACTACTTCAATCGCCGATTTCTGCATTCTGGTGACTAATTGCCGCAGCACTGCTTTCCCGTGTAATTGCCTGTTTATTTACTGTGGTGCGTGTGTTTGTAGCTGGATGAATTGTGGCGAGGGCCCCTCGCCTTGCCCTCACGGCTGCCTTGCTTGTGAACATAGTAAGTACATAAATACCTGTTGTCTGCTGGAATGGTGTAGAAGTGCTCGCCGCTCCTGCCAGATGCATCACACGATTTCGTGCAGCAGAACACAAGCGCCATAATTGCTGCCAGTAGTTCGTGCCTTCGTGTTTCTACAGCAGCGCCCGCTGTCGTCGAGTTGTCTGGGAAGATCGCCTGCAGCGAACGAGCGAGCGTCGGCGCTGGCGGCAGTGGCGGAGACGCACCGAATCATGTTTGGAAAACTTTTATACAAAATGGTAATTTATAATGCTCGTGGCTGATAATAATTTAACTCAAGAACAAGTTTTTCTTTATTACTGTGGCTGAGTGGTTTACTTTTTATTAGGGTTAGCTAACTTTCGTTTGCCACCGATACCAGGTTCGCTGCAATCGTTTCGACGGTGGCACCATCTGATAGTGCGGACGCGCAACTCAACACATGCCACAGGCTTGGCACCGTTGCGCAGTGTTCTCGTCGTCCAGCAGTCGCCAGAGCTGCCCCAACATGGAAACACTTCCGCCCCCCCGACCGACTCGTCCTCTCGGATAACGCCGCTGAAAATTGGAAAAGGTTCAAGCAGCGCATCCAGCTGTACTTCAAGGCGACAGGCAAGGACAGCAAGCAGAGTGCGGAGAAAGCTGCTGTATTCCTACATGTAGCTGGCAACGAGGCAATAGAAGTGTACAACACATTTCAGCTGTCTCAAGCAGAACAAGAGGATTACGACGTCATCGTCAAAAAGTTTGAGGAGTACTGCACACCACAGCGCATTGAAAGGTACGAAAGGTATGTTTTCCATTCCCGCCTGCAACAGCAAGACGAAACTTTCGAGCAGTTCCTCAGAGATGTACAAATAGCAGCGCAGACGTGCAGACGAGCGCAGATGTGAGGGATTCGATGGTACGTGACCAACTCGTCTGTGGGACGAAGGATAAGAAGCTCAGGTCACGCCTCCTAAGGGAAAAAGATTTGAGCCTATCCAAGGATTTGTGCAAAGCAGCTGAACTTGCAGCCAACCAAGAACAACTCTGGGACAAGGACGAAAGCACAGCAAAGGCCTGTGTCGTGGAGAAACGTGACCGACGTGAAGCTCGAAAACAGTCAACCCGTTCATGTATCTACTGCAATAGGTTCCACCCACCTAGGAAATGTCCAGCGTGGAAAAAGATGTGCGGAAACTGCTGGCAGGCAGAACCATTTTGCTGTTTGCTGCAGGGCGAAAAAGGTTAATGAAGTGGAGCGTGAAGCACGCGAGGAGCACGAAGACTCTGAGCAGGACTTCCAAATTCTGGCTGTGCAAATAAGCGGCGTGAAAAGCACGGTGGGTCGAGACTGGACAATTGATGGAAAGGTGGGCACGAAAACAGCGATGTTCAAGGTCGACACTGGTGCACAGGCAAACTTGCTGCCTCACTCTCTTTTCGTAAGGTTAAAAACAGCTGCGAAGGTGCGCCCAAGCAAGACAACGCTGACAAGCTACGAAGGAAACGTGATTGAGCATTTTGGCACAGCATCGTTGCCACTGCGCCTGGACAACAAGGAGCAGCAGATTACGTTTTTTATAATCAAGGAAGGCAAGCAAGCATTGTTGGGACTGTCGTCCTGCGAGTGGTTCGGCCTAGTGAAGCACGCCCACGCCATCTCAAGTCAGCCAAGTGTGGGAGAGCAAATAACAGAGGAATTTCCGCAGCTGTTCACGGGACTCGGCTGTGTCAAACGTCCCTTACCGGATCACAATGAAAGACTGAGCCAAGCCTGTAGCGGTGCCAGCAAGGCGCGTGCCCCACGCGAGGCAAGTCCCTTTGCGCGAGGAACTGGAACGCATGGAGGCCGAAGGCATCATCGTGAAGATGGAGGAACCGGCAGAATGGGTGAGTCCACTGGTCATTGTCAAAAAGAAGGGCAGGAGGAATCCGAGCCTGCATGGATCCGCGGCATATAAACGAAAACATCAAACGCGAGCGGTACGAGCTTCCTAGAAGGGAAGACATTGAGGCAGAGTTAGCGGGAGCCAGATGGTTCAGCAAGCTGGATGCAAATCGAGGGTTTTATCAAATATCGCTGGACGACGCATCATCAAGAATTTGCATGTTCAGCACCCCGTACGGGCAATACAGATTTTTTTAGATTACCATTTGGTTTAAGTTCTGCTTCGGAAGTATTTCAAAGGGAAACCAGCGACGCATTAGACAGAATTCCTGGTGTACGAGTCTACATAGACGATGTGCTAGTGTGGGGAACGACCAAGGCAGAGCACGACAAGCGCTTGAGGGCAGCACTGGCAGCGATAAGTTCAGCCGGTTTCACGCTTAACGCGGAGAAATGTACATTTGGCTCGCAAGAAATCAAATTTCTTGGAGACATAATTTCAAGTGAAGGAATCAAGCCGGACGAAGAACTCGTGAAGTGTGTTGCCAGTATGCCAACCCCCACATCAAAGCAGGAAGTAAGAAGAATGTTAGGCGCAGTGAATTACCTTGGAAAGTACATTCCTTGTTTGTCTGAAAAAACGGCGGCACTGCGTAGTTTAATGTGTGAGAGTGTGTGTTTTGAATGGAGCGGCATTCACCAGAAAGAGTGGGAAAGGATTCGCACATTGCTAATGTCAGCACCCGTCCTGGCAGTGTTCGACCCACACAAAGAAATCAAGATTAGCACCGATGCCTCCAGAAATGCGCTGGGAGCCGCGCTTATGCAGCTTCACGATAAGGGCTGGCGGCCAGTGGCGTATGCGTCACGTGCGCTCACGGAGACCGAAAGTGGATACGCGCAGATAGAAAAGGAGGCACTGGGAATCACTTTTGGATGCGAGAAATTTGCAGAGTTCATCATTGGAACAAAGATAGCAGTAGAGACTGACCATCAGCCTCTACTAGCGATCACGAAAAAGGAACTCTGTGAAATGCCTCCTTGTCTGCAGCGATTCTTCTTGCGTCTAATGCGTTTTGAACTTGCCTTGCAGTTTGTCCCAGGAAAGAAACTACTGCTGGCCGATGCACTCTCTCGGATCCCTGTTCAAGACAACACGAGGACAAACGAAGATGAGGACGTCAACGTACACGCTGCCCAAGTCCTGGAACGCCTCGCGAGTGACAAGATGAAAGCGAGGTTGCAGGCAGCGACGCAACAAGACGAAGAGCTGAGGCAAGTCATAACATACCTAGAACAGGGTGAAATGATTGGTCCATTTGCGGCAGTGAAATCGGAGCTGTCATATGTGGATGGAATATTAATGAAAGGCTGCAAAGTGGTCATTCCAAGGCCATTGCGCAGGGAGATGCTGGGACGCCTGCATGAGGGGCATCTCGGTCCCCAACAAAACAAAAGCAAGAGCATGGCTTCTTATGTATTGGCCGGGCATGCAGAAACAAATTGAAGAGTTACATGCAAAGTGCAGCACGTGCTGCCAGTTTGCTTATCGCCAACCGTCGGAGCCGGTAATCAGCAGCCCTGCCCCAAGCTTTCCGTGGGAAAGGGTCGGAATAGATCTATGCGAACACTCGGGGACTTCGTACTTGGTCGTGTACAATGCGTATTCGAATTATCCGGAAGTGGAGCGCCTGGTGCAGACATCGAGTGAAAGTGTCATCAGGAAACTTGAAATGATGTTTGCAAGGCACGGCATCCCGCTGGATATACGCACCGATGGGGGTCCGCAATTCACCTCCAGTGCTTTTCGCAATTTTGCGTGAGTGTGCGATTTCTAACATGTGATTTCCAGTCCCAGGTTCCCGAGAGCGAATGGTCTGCGGAAAAGGGGGTGCAGGTGGTCAAACGCTTCCTGAAAAAGACAAAGCACGCCAGGGAGGCGTTTTGGGTGGCTCTCCTAAACTATAGTCTGTCGCCCCTGGAGGGCGTCATGAGCCCGGCTGAAATGCTGATGGGGAGGCGGCTCCGCGGACGCCTACCAGACTTCGCTGTTCAACCTGCAGCAGAGGTGAAGAAGCACATGCAGAAACCCAGAGCTGGCACCTCGCTCCCGGTCTTGGCCAGGGGAGACACCGTGCGCATTTTGGATGACTCCAGGTGGACAGTCAAAGCCACCATTCAGGACCGCGTCGACCCCCGGTCTTACGTGCTCAGGACCGAAGAGGGGCACACCCGAAGACAAAACAGGCAACGCATCCGCAAAACAGATGAAAGGTTCATGCTGCGTGACAGGGAAGAGGAGTATGAAGACAACTGCCTGGCGCGGGATGCAGGGAAACCACAGCCAACAGAGGACTATCCTCCACCAAGCAGTGTCGTCCAGCCAGGCTCAACCAGAGAAAGCAGGGATAACCATGCAGAGATAATGCCAGCTGCCGAAAATGCCACGTCATCAACCGCTGTTCACCATTTGACTATGATGCAGGCGATGGCACCCGAGCAAGCTGGAAACCAGGCCAATAACCAAGGAGCAGTGGACAGGTGCAATGATACAGGACAGAGTGTTAGCAAATCGACTCGCAACAAGCGCCCACCAGTGCGGCTTTCATACGCAATGGACTTTCAACAAATTGTGTAGCTGTGGGTGTTTTTTTTTTGTTGTTGTTTTGTATTAATAGTTTTTTTTTGTTCTATTTGCTGTTTAATTGTTTCTTTTTCCCTAAGGAGGCATGATGTATCGGAATGTGGTCTAGCAACTGTGACCCGTTTGTCAAGCATAAAAAGAGCGTGCGATAATAAACCCGGGTTCTTATCGCCTTGTCAGTCTCCGGCTCTCTGTCGTCAGTCGACGACAGAGGCACGGTAATCCACACAAAAGCGTACTGAGCCATCTTTTTTCTGCACCAGGACAGGTGATGACCGTGGGCTTGAGGAGGGGCGGATGACATTTCGCTTGAGCATGTCGGCGACGTGCCTGTCGATGATTTCGCGTTCGGTGGAAGAGACGCGATACAGTCAGCGGCGCACAATAGCAGTTCCATCGACGTGTATGCGATGGGTTGCCGCCGAGGTCTGTCCAAAAAGTGGAGAG
The DNA here is from genome assembly GCA_013339685.2 of Hyalomma asiaticum. Taxonomy (NCBI): domain Eukaryota; kingdom Metazoa; phylum Arthropoda; class Arachnida; order Ixodida; family Ixodidae; genus Hyalomma; species Hyalomma asiaticum. Next base: position 39,697,612 of record CM023483.1, read on the forward strand.
TCTACATCGAAGGAAGACTTGTGTGTCGACAACAAGGCAAGCAATTCATCTCTCTGTGGTGGGGTCAGGTCCGTACTGATTGCGCTAGTAAGGGTAGAGGCAGGAGCACGATCTGCAGCTGGGCATTGTGGCTGCCGCACCAGAACTCACGGTAATCACACAAAAAGGATGGGTGTCGGCACCGGAAACCACAACAGCATCTTTAGGAAGCAGAATTGGTTTATTGGCAACGTTGAGTACGGCGAGAAGGGCCGTGCCGTTGATGAATCGAACAAGACTGGAGGCTATTGCAATGCCTTTGGATAGGTAACACGCTGACAGAGCTACGACAACGTCACCGCTGTCGATTACGTCAGAAGCAACCATCAGGAGTTGCTCGTGGCCAGGTTGCACTACGCGATCAGTTATGGTTTGAAGACGGTGGCGAGACTGGACTTCTGTGTCGACATCATGAGTCTCCCGCATGTGCACAAGACGTTGTCAGCAAGAGATGAAGGCCGCAGCGTCTGAAAGAAAGTCCCATCCTAGAATGAGCATATAGGCGCAGGAACGTAGCATGACGAACTGAATGTGGTGGCGGATCCCATCAATAAAAACTCGGACGGTGTCATGAGTCAAGGGGCCCAGGGCACGCGCCACATAGCGAAGAAAGAGAGATGGCGTGCGAAGAAACGGAGAGGCGCCAGAATGCACGCGCCGGTGACAGGTTGGTGTTCGTGGTTGGTTGACGACTGGCTTTGTGGCACGCGACCCGCGCCGCCATTGGAGGTGCAAGAACGCTGAGCTGGCAATTGTCTGAGTGGCGACCGCTGAGGAAGGACGCACCGGCAGCTACGCTCTGCCAACGGGACGTGGTGTTCGGTTCGGGAGCCGGGACACTGGTACCCCATCAGGTGGCCATGGACCTCGATTACGTTCGGGCGAGGCTCCTTGGAGGTTTTGCAGCCGCCGGTTCCGGACGCACCATCAAGAATCCCCCTTCAAGGGTCGGCCAGCAGCAATTCACCGGGCCGTCACAGTCGCTACGTCGAGCGGAGGACCGTACTTGTACTTAGGCCTCCGGCTAGGCTTAGCTCAGGGAGACTAGCCATGTCACCACTTGAGACTGGGCGTCGGCTACGGCAGCAGGTGGTACCCTCTGGACGATGTAAGGGAAGCCGGCAACAACTTGGCGTCATCAAAGTAGCTCCAGGCCGGCAGTGGACTTTGCAGCGACGGAAGAGCAGCGCCGACACCAGTAAGAAGGTTGTACATGTGCTAGTTGTGACCGCGTCGGCCGCGTCAGAGTGGCCAGACTTAGGACTAAGCGCTGCGCCAAAATAGAGTTGGAAGGATATTATTAATCAGTTAATTTTTATTAGTAGATATTTCTCGGTGTTAGTTTTTTTTCTGCCTGTATATACATTTTGTTCATTTTTGGTTTGCCGTGTGCTGTGTCATAAAGGTTTGGTTTGCCGTGCTCACAAAGCTACAGTCGTCAAACGTCTCTCTCGCTCTCCCTCTCCCACGCTCGGTATTAACCCTCCGAGATCCGCATACGTGACACGGGCACGGAGTGTTGCCGGTTGCTAGTGATCGGTAAATCAGCCAAGCCTCGCTGTTTTAAGGGCGTGAAGACCTTGCCAGTCAATTACGTCGCCAACAAGAAGTCATAGATGATTATGGATATTTTTTCAGACTGGGTGCGTACTCTGGACAGAAAGTTTGCTGCTAAAGGCCTGTCACGAGTGCGAGCGTGGATCTCGGGAGCGCTTGCTCCAATGAACTGAGAGAGAGTGAGGCGACGTAAGCGTTGAAGAGTAGACGACGAAGTGCGCGTGTGGTGTGCGTGGCTCGTGCTAGCGTTCTAGCCCAGGCCGAAAACATGGCTGGACGAACGACTGGGCGTGCCGCCCCGCAGATGGCTGGCCGGGACTGAGTGACAGCGGGCCGAGGCGCGGCCATCTCCCACAATGGCGCCCAACGTGGGACCTCGGCTACATTCCGGGTGGACCCTTCCCGTGGGAGAACCCGTGTCGCCCGTTCCTCAAGTCGCAGCCCCACCGCCGGCGGGGCTGCATGATCTCCAACCATGCGAATGCGCGCTGGTAGGCCACGGCGGGCAACAGACCAGTCTAGGCGAGTGGCTGCGTCGACTCTCCCGTATAGCACACTGGGATACCACGAGTTACGCTGACAAGCAAGCCGACATCCCTACGCAGCAGACCAAGGAAGCCACTTTGGCGAAGAAGGCACCAGCAGCACAATTACGCAGAAGCCTTCGCAAAAGCAGACTCCGGCCGACGTGTCCGTAGACGATATCGCGAAATGAAGATTTTGAAGATGAACTACAGAGGCAAGAGCATTAAGACTGAGATGACAGAGTATGAATGGCGCCTGCGATGACGGTGCTGATAATGACTATGATATTGTTCTCAACAGAGAGGACGGCGGTGTGGAGCTGGAGGACTGCAAGGGAAGCGACGATCCCGAAGGTCAGACTTTACAAGATGACGAGCTGTTCGCCGTGTTTTGAGTTTAGCAGCGTTGTTTAAAGGGGTACCGAGGACGACGGGAAGACGGAAAGGAAGACGACCGGCCAGGACGTCAACAGTGAGTACTCGGCGACACTCCGGACGTCTCAATGCTGCTTCGGGTGCCTTACCCTGTGCTACAAACCTGAGGAGACTAGTAGGCCACGCTGCGGATGCTTGCCTGTGAGTTGGCGGCAGAAGCCCACTGGTGACCTGCTGGTGCACTCTACGGAACGAGGTTGGTGGGGTGACCAGTTGCGCGTCCACGCCCGGGTTCGGCTGAAGACTCGCGGGACTAGAAGACCTTGAAAGGTTTAGGACCGCGGCATTCTGGAAGGCCTTATGTCTGGAGCTGCGTGACCTGGTCTCGTTCGCCATTCCTCCTTCGGTGCACTAGCTGTCAAGGTTCTACCGCCGGTGGGGGCGCCGTTTCATCGTGCAGGCTGCAGCTGGCCAGTGCCATCGCCTCTGCAGAGGGAGGGGCAATATGGGGATCGCCGCCATAGGGACGGGATAATGAAGAGTAGACGACGAAGTGCGCGTGTGGTGTGCGTGGCTCGTGCTAGCGTTCTAGCCCGGGCCGGGAACATGGCTGGACGAACGACTGGGTGCGCCGCCCCGCAGGTGGCTGGCCGGGACTGAGTGACAGCGGGCCGAGGCGCGGCCATCTCCCACAGCGTCAACAGAACAAAGAGACGTTACTTTATAAAACGAACACCAAGACACGCAAAGGACGAACAAACATCAAACCGCACACCAAAAGAAACTACGAAAATCTAGGTGAACATGCTGCTTAGCAAGCCTACAAATCCTCCGCGTTGGGCGCAGTTCCAACGGGAGTCTCTCAACACTGTGTCCGCGGCCGCTGCTCAAACTGATGTAGGACTCTCTTACATTGAATTCGGTGTGGTGCGGTTCGGAGTCTGTGCTCTCTCGGTGTGTCGTGTCCCGTCGCTGTCGTCGACAGATGCTACTAGTGGTGGCCGCCGCTCACGTAAGGTCAGTCCATGTCTGCCGCGTTGCTTCTCCTGTGACGTGGCGAATCACCGATTAGGCCTAGCCCAGGCCTCCTTCCTAAGTGCTGCTCGCTCTCCCACGAAGACCGGCCCTCTGCGGCGATTCTTCTGCCGGTCGTCCCGTTCTGCTGGCAAAGGTGGAGCGCTGCGGGTACGCCGGGAACTGCTGAAGTTCGGCCGCTGCCACTCCGAAGTCCGTGCTCGATCGTAAGCCAGATCGACGGCGCCCCGGAGCCCGACGCCCTCGTCTCCTCGTCACCAGTCCGTAGCCGGCAGGACACCCTTCGTCGACCGGTGCCACGCAGGGAATGCCAGCTCAGACTTCCCCATCACCGATCTCTCCTCGGGTCCCGTGCCGCGAGCCCCCTGATATCCAATTATGAACACCGACGTGTCCACGGCGCGTGCTTTCCCGCGCCACTTCGCCGATCTCTCCGTTTCGCCTAGTGGCCTACGTTTGTGGGGCCCCTTACTCATGACAGGCCGGAAGGTACTCTTCGTTGACAACTGCATGGCGCGCTGCGACGTAGAAGGCCTGCGTGCAATTCGCCTGGTTTTTCTGCCGAAAAACATGACGGCTGTGCTCCAACCCATGGTTTCCATCGTGGAACGGCTTCTATTGTGCATGGACAGTGACAAAACGTATGCCGTCGACCTCCTCAGCGCTATCCGTATCCTTGCTGCTGCGTGAGTCTCCATTAAAGGGACACTGAAGCGGTTTTAAATTTTCGAATTTAATGAAGATTTGGAATCCGCGACCTTTTATAACATACCTAAGTGGTTTTTTCCGCGATATTTAATTAAACAACAGCGATATGAGCGCCCAAACTTGGTCTGACAGAACACCCCACGGCAAGCGCGGAGAGTAGGTGAGCAGGATGACAGAGTGTGAAACGCGAAGGAGTGACGTCATCGTGAGGGCGAGCAGCGTAGCTGCATTGGTTTGCGGCTTTCGTTTGCGCACAGCGCAGTGTCAGTAGAGGAGCTTGTGCTGGTTTTTGGGCACCGCACTGCCTTTTTGTCATGCTTGGAGATTTTTCCAGTAACAAGGTCCCCAAGTAGGTTACAATATTGGCTTTGCTGCGGCCTATGTACTGATTTGACGAAGTGGACTTGCCATACCGAGCTTCTGTGCATCCTTCAGCTGCGACAACATCTACGTTTGCGGAGCAGCAGCATTTCACAAATTTTCTCAGGATTAGATATCCACTGAGTGGGTCATTGCTGTTAGAAAAGAGAGGAACTTCAGTCCTACAAGAGCAAGTATGCTATGTTCGAGGCGCCTTCTAGACAGCGACTACGTACAAAAACAGTCTTGAATATAATCTGTACGCTCGCTGATGAAGTTATACAATACTGAACCACTACGCGGCCCCTTTTGTGTGTCCGCATATAGAGGATCTCGCCGCAAGAAAAACGGCGGGGGAAATGCTTCACGTTCCCGTAGAGACAGATTGCCGACCGGTTCTCACCACTCCGATCCCGTGGCCTACCTCGGCCGACCAATTAAGTGACTATATATTGTGGGAGATTGCCGCGTATCGGCCCACGGCAGCCAGTCCCGGCTGGCTAGCCAGTTCAGGGCCGTCACGCCCAGCCGCGTCCGCCAGCGTCCCGCCGAGCTCCGGCCCAGCCTAGCACGCTGGCACCAGCGCGCGCCACGCACTGCCCAGTCACCTCGTCCTCGTCCTCCACACCGTCATCGTCCTCTCGCAGCGTCCCTTGGCGGCGATCCCCACACCCACAGTATATATATATATATATATATGTATATATATATATGTATATATATATATATAGCAGAAAAATACAGGGACACTGGCTGTGCTGGTCTTTTTTTTTTTTTCGCATAAAAGCTACACTGAGGAAGCCAAAACTATCACACATACCGACGCACAACATGAAAATTTGAGTTAATCATGTTGCAAATGTACGCGCTGATAGGTTTTTGCCGGATTGAAAACAGCGTTAGTCGCACCGTATACCTAGCTACACCAGTGTCATATTCGTGGGCTGTCGGGGAAGCCTTCATGACGGCGCGCTGTTCCGGTGTGCTTGTCGCACGTGAAGGGGTGCTCTTATTTAATCATGTTTGTGCGAAACAAAAGAGGCTCATGAAAAGTTACTTGTGTTGTAGATCTTGTCTAGAATGCGAGGTCTTGTGAGTGTATGTACCACATGATGAGCGCTGTTCCTGGGCAGAACCTACATGCTGCTCACTCGATGAGATGCTTCATCGCATGTTTCTTTAATTACGGTGTGTGGCACATTTTCGAACACACGGCACCGCACGTGGACCGGTGTGGATACCAGCCGTTCGTGATCCGTGTATCGCAGTACGGCTAGTCAACTGCGATGGTAGCCTGTCATCTGCACCGTTTTAATGCAGGCTACCACACGTAACTGTACGAAAAACGCATTGCGATTGCTACATTTAGCCATAATAATAACGATACGCTTATATACAGCAAGAAAAAGAACATAAAACGCGCATGGTCGGTCGGGGCGGACGCACTAGCACAGCCGTGGCAGTCAGCTCCTCCGAGGCACTCACGATGACGTCATGAAGCTCCTCAACCAATAATAGGCAGTGACACGGTTTTCGTTGCCGCCCATGACGCCCGCCGCGCGTTTTTGACTAAATAGGGTCATTCGTGTTCATCGTACGAAAAATGATTAAATAGAATGATAACCTCAACTTTTTTAAAAAGCGCTTCAGTGCGCCTTTAAGCCAGACACCATCAGCAACTGTTTCCGGCGATGTGGGTTTGGCAAACCCACTGGCCAGTGGCGATGCGGATCAGGCCAATGATGGGGCGGTGCAGACTTCGTCGGACGATGATGACAGCTGCGTGTTCGAAAGGGGCAGCACTGTTCTTCTGAACGGCGTGGCCTTTGAGGGCTACGTGAATGTGGACGTAGAGGACACGGGTGTAGAGGTGTTGTCACTGAAGCCGAGATCCTACAAGCCACGTGCCCTCAACAGAGTGCTTCAGGGGACCCTTCCACTCCCAGTGGCGAGGACTCTGATGGCAGCGACGAAGTCCCCCTGCCCCTTCGACAACACCACATGCAAGTACCACCGGCGCTGGACTTAGCCGTGCGCTACTTCTCTTTCCACCAAAATGCAGGTGCTGGTTTAAAACTCGTTAGCCAGCTTCAAGCTATCTTCATTGACTCATTGCGGGACAAACGTGTGCAGACGCGCATAACAGACTACAGTAGAACACCGGCGATACGATCTCGGCTGGTACGAATTTCGGTGTGATACGAATTCGTAACATTCCCCGGCCGAAATGCATTGCGTACAATAGAGAAAATAATGGCTGTTCCGAACGCGTTGGCATGCCTGTGCGGTATATACGAACGCCGCCGCGAGCAACAGCGTCGGCGACCTTGCCAGCGGAGAACCGGAGCAGAGATGCGGAGTGAAAAAGCCGGCGCCAGCGCGATGGCCGCGATGCCACAGTCGCCAAGCAACCGGTTCCGTCGCTCCGTCATGCAGACGATGCGCATCTGCGCGGCCCCCCCCTTCTCCCCGTTGAAGAGCGGACCGGACCATTCTCCGCATGCATGCGCTTGCATGAGGTGAAGGCGGGGGAAGCCGCCCACGACCGCTTTCACCCCGCACGGAGAGGGAGGCGTCGGGAAGCCTTCGACAACGCGCCAGTTCCTCCTCACTGTGAAGAGAGAGCTACGCGCGCCTACCCCCATGCCTGTCGGACTGACCCTTTTTTTTTTCTTTTTCTTTACGGGCGACTCTCGCAGGGCTGGCCACGTGCGCACATCTAGTCTGGCCCGATAAGTAGCGTTGTTTGTAGGCTGCTCTCCTAGTCCGCGTATTTCTTTGTGTCCTTACTCATGCAGTGATCGCAGACATGTCCAGAAAGCGGAAGGCTCTGTCCTTTAAAGAGAAACTGGACATATTGCATGAAGTGGACAAAGACCCGAAAAGGAAACGAGCCGACCTCGCCAACGAGCTAGGTCTAGCCCCCTCCACTTTATGCACGATTGTCGGTCAGCGCGACCAGATCATGCAAAATGCGCAGCGATTCAGCGTCAACGCTAAAGAGGCGAAAACTGCGCATCACGTCCAGCTCGAGGAAGTTTTGCTGACGTGGTTCAAGGAGGTGACAGCGGCGGGAGTGAACGTCGATGGCAAGGTGCTGCGTGAAAAGGCCGAAGACGTCGCACTTTCGCTTGGTGTGACCAACTTCCAAGCGTCCGGCGGTTGGATCCATCGGTTTAAGGCGAGGCATGGTCTCGTCTACAAGTCCGTGAGCGGAGAAGGGAAGAAAGTGGACGAGGCCTGTCGTGAACGACTGGATGGGCACCACCCTCCCTTCACTTATCGCGGGGTACGAGCCTCGCAATGTGTTCAATGTGGACGAAGCTGGATTATTTTATAACTTGCAGCCTGAGAAGAGCCTTTGTTTTAAAGGCGAGGCGTGCCAAGGTGGCCAAAAGAGTAAGCAGCGCATTACAGTTCTGTTTTGTTGTAATGCTGACGGTACAGAAAAGGTAAAGCTGACGGTTATTGGCCGCTACCAGAAGCCTCGTTGTTTTAAAATGTCTGGCCGTTTGCCTTGCATTTATAAAGCCAACCGCAAAGCATGGATGACGTCTGCATTGATCACCGAGTTTCTTACCTACCTTGACCGCAAAATGGGCTGCCAAAACAGAAAAATCTGTTTGATTTTAGATCAGTGTGCCGCCCACCCAAGGGATGTCACCCTTCAAAACGTTAAACTCATTTTCTTGCCGTCAAACACGACGAGCCACCTCCAACCGCTGGACGCAGGCATAATACGAAACGCGAAGTTCCATTTTAAGAATCTTTTGGTGCGTCGTCTGCTGGCGAAGTTGGAGCGCAAAGACACAGAGCTGAGCATCAGCGTCCTAGACGCGATACATTTCATCTCGATGAGTTGGGATCGCGTCTCGGCGAGTACGATAGCCAACTGTTTCGCGAAATGCGGCATTGGCAAGCCATCTGACGATGCGCAAGAGCCAGCTGTCGCAATTCAGGACTGGAACGACCTCGGACTTTCCACTTGCACAGAGGACGATTTTGTCACTGCTGACGATGATCTCGTCACTTGCGGCCTGCGTAGCGTAGAGGAAATTGCTGAAGAAGTTTCCGCGTCACAGCCTGATGCTTCGACAAGCGATGAGGACGACGACAGCGGCAGCAGCCACGACGCCGGGCAGCCCACGACAGCCGAAACGCTTCTCGCGCTTGACGTGCTGCGACGTTCAGTGGCGTGCGAGAACATTAGTGAGGTCACGTGCGCGAACTTTTATGCCTTCCAGAAGTCGATCATGCAGGATTTAGGAAAGAAAAAAACGCAGACTGACAACAGGAATTTCTTCTGCCGCAAATAAATTCACTTTTTTCTTAATTTTGTGTACGATTTGATGATACGAATTTCGGATGATACGAATTTTTAACGCAACCCCGTGAAATTCGTATCACCGAGATTTTACTGTACTTTTCTTAATGATGGGCATGGTGTAGTTGGAAGTGAAAATACGTGCAAATACAGTTAAACCTGTTTATAACGAACCTCCATATAAGGCATTCCTGGATATAACGAAGTTTTTCTATTTCTCGCCATTACTCCATAGAAGCACATGTATTTGAGACCGCTATGTAACGAAGTGACAGCGAGAGACAACCTCGACATAACGAATTTTCTCCGCCGACGACCTAGAGATTTTGCCCCGAATTTTGTCACTTTTGCGCGAGCAACAACCGGAAGCACCTTCTCCTCCGCGACGGAATGCGAAGCAACGGCGTCGCGCTTGAAGGCACGGCGACTGCGAAGTGAGAGCGAGTGCGTGCGAGCGTGTGCAAGGCGGGCCTGCATCCCTCTGCGATCTCGCCGCCACGGGCGTGTCCTTTACCCCTCACTGCAGCTGGCCTAGCGCGCGAAGCCGGCACCCTCCTTTTCAAGTTGATGTTGCCGAGCCAGCCGCGCCAGCTTAAGAAAAAAAAAAAAAAAACGAGGGTTTTCGTTTTTTTTTTTCAACGTGCTGGCAGCACCGCTCTTTGGTCACTGCCATTTCGCTAACCTGACACTCCGTGACAGCGCTTGTTAGGCCTAGCTCGCGTGGTCGCGGGCGGCGCGCCTCACGGGAAGCTTGCCCTTGACAACACAGGGATCGGGTGCAGAGGAAATCACGCCCACGGGGTGGTTCAAGGGCAGCACGCGTGAAATGTAGAAAAAAGAAGAACTGGAGACAAACAGCGGTAAATTGGAGGTCACGGGTGCGTGCGCGTTTTGTGCAGGGAGTTCGCAGCTGACACACAGCCCGTAGCAGCATTCTCCGTCGCCTTGGAAATCCTATCCTCAGAGGGAGCGCGCGAGACGCGCTGCTGCTGCGGCCTTTTTTTTTTTTCTTCCCTCCGCTCATTGTTCATTCGTTCCGTGCTCCTTCCTCCTCCACAGCAATTCGCTGCGCTAGCAACGCACTTCCTTTCTGAAGCCTGCTCGCTACCTCCATTGCCCGCGGGATTTCCTGGCAGCGGACCTCCCGGGAGGGGGGGTCCGTTGCCAGGAAATCCCGCTCATTGTGGGGACCCCTGGGAGGGGGCGTCCGCACAACGAGGGTCTGCACAATGAGCGGGATGGGAGGGCAAACGGGGGTAAGGAAAAACCGCATTATAGCCGGCCCTTCACTATAAGCTGTCACATAAGTGGTCTCAACTGTAAATGTTTTCGGTGAGCTCTGCAGTCTGTTACTTTTCTGCATACTTAAGCGTTTCTTTTTCGAATTTTCGTGCCGAACCTGCATATAACGAAATCTTCTTTATAACGAAGTTTTCCGGGAATTTGTCAATTTCGTTATAGCCCGGTTTAACTGTAAACCTTTGTGTACTTCCCACTCGTGTTTGCTCATTGCAAATGTGCCACTACAGGTGAGTGCTCAACGCAATGAGCTTTCTTTAATTCGAGCTCCTTTTAATTCGAACAAATTTTCGGGCCCCTTCAAGTTCGAATTATTGAGGTTCGACTGTACTACAGCGGGGCTAAAGGGCGACGGAAGGGAGGGGAGTACTAGCAAGGTGCCCTAGAGGAACCAGCAGAAACGCGGCTTTTCCTGATCATTAGAGTACTTGCAACGCCATCTCCCTTCACCCTAATGCACTTCACTACACCACCGCTACTCTTGTGTTCTGCAGTGGAAGGTACAGTTTCCTTTCTCTAAAGCGGGTACATATATAGGTGTTCTCTGGCATGCGTTTATGGGCCGAGGACATCCTTGGACGTGGGTATTTATATTTTTCTTTGTTGAACCGCGTGGCCTAACAGGGATTAATGAATGTAAAATGCGAATTCGCGTGTCGAACCAATAACAATGCCCCACCATAGTCATCACTTCCTGTAACAAAATTCACCATTGTGCACCACCACGGTTCAACAAAAACTCTGTGGAATGCGGTTTATTCGTTGAAATAGGATTACAGTCGAGCCCGTTTATAACGAACCTGAGCGTGACGCGGCGTCCGTTCGTTGTACCCGAAGTTCGTAATAAATGAAAAGACAGCTTTTAAAAAGTTACAAGTGAAACCCCAAAATTTATTTTTTCGCAAAATGTCCGTGATGCACGTCTGCTTCGAGAGTGCCGATGCGATAAGGGTGGTCTCCAGTTTATTTAAAGCGACAGCATGCTCCTCGCCGAGGCCCTTGGCATAGACAAGTTGCCTGAGGCTATCTATGTAGCCAACTGCTACAGGCACGCTTGTGGGCGCTGGCTCCAACGTTTCATCGTCGTCGTCATCTGATTCCTCCGAGTCGCTCTTGCCACGCACTTCATTGACAATGCCCTCATCCGTGCACGGTTCTGCGGTGTCGGCATCATCATCGGCCGTAACGAAATCATCCCACCGGATGTCCCGCCCTCCCATGTCGGAGTCGACAACACGCTGCCACAAATCGCCGCTCGAGTGGTCCTCTTCGGAAACTTCAGGGTTGGCATCGGGTCCGACGTCGGCTGAAGCCGGCCTTGCGGAAACAGTTTTGCACACATGTAGCCGTTACCTCCGCTCACGAAGCCTTTACCATCTCCAGAGCTGAGTACAGCGACACCCGTAGCGGCAGGTTGGCTGCCGGCCGGTCAACAGCTATGAGCATGCGCTCCACAGCGCGACGCCTATAATAAGCCTTAAACGCGCGGGTTATGCCCAAGTCAAGTGGTTGCACTTTCGACGTTGTGTTGGGCAGCAGGAAAAGCAGGGTCACTGCCGTCAGAGAGGCTTGTACGTGGTGCGCGGAGCAATTGTCAACCACAAGCAGCACATGCCTGCCTTGCTTGTGCATGTCGCGGTATAACTCGCTCAGCCACTCTGCAAATAAATCGCGCGTCATCCACGCTTTAGCACTAAGCCTGTAACGCACAGGCACATAGCCCCGAAAGCAATGCGGCTTCTTCGACTTGCCGATTACAAAGGGCACGCGCCGGTCGCTGCCATCCATGTTAGTGCACAAAAGCTCTGTGATGCGGACTTTACTGTGCTTGCCGCCAGCACATGTGTCGCCTTTCATGGCGTGCGTTTTTCCCGGCAGCATCTGGTAGAATAACGCAGTTTCGTCTGCGTTATAAATGTCTCGCTCCGCATAGCTTAAAATAGTGTCTCGATTTGCTTCAAGCCACGAGGCAACGTCTTGGTCGCTGGCCGAGGCCACCTCACCGACAGTCGATTTAAAAACAATGCCATGACGCACCTCGAACCAATGTAGCCAGCCATTTCCTGGGCACAAGTCGGGAAAATCCAACAGAAATGCGAAGTCTTTCGCTTTGGCCAGCATCATAGGACCATTTATTGGAATGTTCCGAGCCCGCGCGTCGACTAACCATTTCAGAAGCGCTTCCTCCACGTCCGCGTAAGTGGTCCTCCGCAGGCGCTTTCTGTCCGTCGAGTTGGCATCGGCACTGATTATCTTGTCCTTGTTCTTTAGAATCGTCGATATCATTGACTTGGACACGCCTTACTTCTTAACCAACTCGCAGTTTTTAGCGCCTTGAGCTAGCTCATTTAGAATGACTCGTTTGATAGAAATGTCCAGCACTTTTCGCTTCGTGCCATCTGTTTGCGCGAAAGGCTTCCTGTCCGCCAATATGACACACACGCACACCAACAACGAGCAAGACGCGCACGTGCGACACACAAGCAAGTACACGTAGAATGGCTCTGAGCCATTCCACGCGCCTTGTCTGAGATCGTTTCTACCCAGGAAAAGAAACTTAGGAATTCGAGCCGGCGTGGAGACAGGCGGAGGAGTTGCGATAAAGGGGGAAGAGAGGAGAACGGCCTTGGGATAGAGTCACTGTACTTGGGAGAGTGGCTTACGCGCGCTGCGGTCAGAGAATCTCATTGGGGCGCCGGTTGTTCGCGGAAGGGTGAAAACGGCTGTCACACGGGACGAATCGTGAAAAGTCAAACTTGCGCAGCCCCACCGACTTCAATAATTCGCACTTCGTTCCGCGTAAGCCATTTTTACCCTTCCGCACGCGTGCAGGGCATGCTGAATGAAGTGCAAAATGAGCGAGAACTCGGAATGAATCGTGAAATATCGAAGTCAGTGAGCACCCCGCACCCACTGGCGATGTGGGCTGCTCGGAGCAGCAGGGGGACAAAGGACGGAGGGGTGCGTAGCAAAAAACTGTCCGGGAGAACGACAATGAGAAGCCTGCGGAGGCAGGGTCGGCGTTTGGCTCGCCGATGGCTTATAGGTGATCGAAAGGGGTGTCTCCGCAGTCGCCGGATCACGGACTCGCTGTAACCGATCGGCAGGGTTCAAAGGCGTTTGTTGTAAGTGTGATTTTGTGCCATTGAAATAATGTATATTTCCACAGTCACGCGGGTATCGTTCGTTTTAAGTGGGGCCGTTATATGTGGGCTCGACTGTATAACCACATTACTTGTGGCGCTCCCACTCTCACTGTGGTATCCTTGCATGCCGCAGTTCTAGAATAGGCGATAAAAACGACATGCTCATTTGGTGTCGTAGGGCCCCTTAAAGGAATTCTGCTTGGCAAATTTTTTAAGATAGTGGTAAGAATGAGCAGATCGTGCATCACGTTTACGGGAACGAGCATGCGTTCACACCACAAAAAAAGGAATCGCATTTTTTAATTTTGCTCTGAAAGTGGTGCAAAAGAACCCGCTAGCGACACCCAACAGCATTTGTCAATTTCCAAGTGTACGAGAACCAGCCGATGCAGGCATGCATATTCTGCTGAAAAACAATTATGTATGTCTTACAAGCATACTTCAACCTATGAGATGCCTTTCTATAGGGTGCAAGAGCAATTCATTCTTTTTTTCGCTGCTTTAGGGGCGGCGCAGGAGGTGCTGTCTTCGAATTCGTCTGCCTGCACAGGCGCGTAGTACTGTCATGCATGCGGTGCTGCATGTCTGAAGCGCATCCCCGCGCTCCGACTTTCCCTAGCGTCTCCTCCTCGTGACCTCTGGAATGTCGACCTTGGAACCAGTTCCTGCCGAGAAAAGCCTCCCGCACCCGAATGGGCTGCCAGAGAGATGACGACGCATTGTGCCCAGTACCATTGTTGTCTGCATCTGTACATGTAGGAAAGGAGAGACTATGTAGATGAAAAAATCCATTTTAATAATTTCTACTCAGTTTCTAGAGAAACCACTGCACGTTGGGACACTTCAAAAGGTATGCTTTCTATTGAGCCAAACAACGGTAGCGCGATGAAGAACGGTAGATAGTCCATTTAAAGGGATACTCAACAAAAATCTGAAAATATCGCGGAAACGGTGAAATTTGACTCTAATTACTCCCTTGATTCTGTATGTAATGTTCATTTCACGTATTTTTGAATGGATGTCTGTATACTTGGCGGATTGTGAGCGCGTGGCGGCTGCACGTCAGAATGAGCGTCGAGGACGTGACGTCACGTGTCCCTGAGCAGCAGCAGCACCGACAGACAGGGGAAGCGACCCGGCGGCACCGCACACCTTGCTTGTTCCACGAGTTCTTCCCTCTCCCATCGGGTTCCAAGTAACACCGCGGCATTGCACCTATCCTCCTCTCCTCCACTTGGCACACTGGAATGGGTAACAAGCTAGGTTTGGCACTGCACGCGTTTGCATGTGTGTCTTTTTGCTGAGGAGTTCCATTCCGTTCCGCGGAAGAGAAAGGAGGAGAAAGCACGAGTTGAGGGAATGCGCAGTGGCAGGGGCCTTGATGCCGGTGGAGAGAGGGGGCAGGTGCATTCCCTAACTCGGAGCAACAACACTGTCAGGCACACGAAATGTCAAACAAGCATCACTTCCTCTAGTTCACAGAGTGCTTGCTAGGTGCGGTACTTTGCAAAAAATGTATGAATTTCATTATTTTCCAGCAGTTCCTGCCTGAAAATGAGGTCATGCTGATTTGTCTCAGCACCCAATCTATCATTTGGGCAAATAATCTCGGCGGCAAAATTTTTGTTCAGGAAGACGACAAGACTGTCCCTGGACCTTGTTGTGGTGTCACTTGAACTGTGCTACCTTTCGCTACCGAACTCTACTATTTGACGAGTGTAGTACACCTGAACACTCCTCAATAATTGGTGGAGGTGCAAGGTACCTTTAATGACCCGATACCTGGAACTATGAAGCCGCACAATCCCATTAAAGACTACCATGCCTGAATACGCTGGGCTGTGCCAATTCTCCCCTAGGCACCGCCATCGCCTGCAATCGTTTGTTCAGGTACCCCACACCAGCAAGACCCTCCCATATTTATTCAATTTATTTAATAATTACTGTAGTTGCATGGGCCAAAGCCATGGCATGATGATGAGAAGCGCCGTAGTGAAGGGCTTCAGAAATTTCGGCCAACTGCCCAGTACATGGGCCTCTAGAATTTTTGCCTCCAATAGAATTCGACAGCTGCAGCTCTGCTCGAACCTGCGTGTTTGGGGTCAGCAGAAAAGCGCTGTAACCACTGTACCATCGTGGTGGCCAAAACATGCTGCATTCACATGGAGTTCACATGCTGCGTAAACGTGAGACCTGTGCTGTATTTCCTCGCTTCATTTCTCTGTTGTATGCACGAGCCTGCTTTTACTCATTGCGAAAATGGGATCCGCAAGTGCCCTATGTGAAGGGCATGATAACACACACCTCTCGCTTCAAACGAATATTCGTATGTAGAGTGGACCATGGTCTGCTTAACGACCAGGCACTGTCCGAGTGGAGCCGTGGAGCACCGTGCAGCACAGCTAGACGTACCACGAAGATGCCAGGTACATGTGCTGCCAAAAGATCTTACTGGAGCTCACCAGCATGCATAATAATTTCTGGGGTTCAATGCCCTAAAACGAGATACGATTATGAGAGACGCAGGACTAAGGGGCTCTGGAAATTTCGACCAGCTGGGGTTCTCCAATGTGCGCTGAATACCTCACAGTACACGGGCCTCAACATTTCGCCTTCATGGAAATGCAGCTGCAGTGGCCGGGATCTGATAATGCGACCTTCACACCAGCAGCCTAGTGCCTTAGCCACTCGAACATTGGCCGGGGGGGGGGGGGCTGTTGGCATGCAGGCGCACAACTAATCACAACACTTCGTCTAGGTAGCATGATGTGCAAAGGAGCACTAGAAGCCTTGTTTGTTCAATATATCTTTACTTGTTACTTTGTTGTCCCCCTCTCCAGTTTCCTTTTCTCTTTAGAATAACAAAACTAACCTGGATGCGTTCATAGCGACCAGACGCCTCAGGAGACAAACTTTCTTTGCAGATGGAAAAACGACAACACTGTCACTTTTCCATCTACATGCTCAATAAAGAGATCGCTTACTCTAACATCCGGAAGTCATACGACAAAGCCAACCCATATTTCATATTTGGAATCGTAACAATTAAGAAGGCAGAAATGGTGATTAGACTCTTCAGATAATTAGGGATACTAGATCAAAAAAAAAAAAAAATAGAGGAAGAAAGAAGGACAGTCTAGCAAACGATTCCTAGACCAACTAACTCCCTCCTGGTACTACCAATAAGAACCCATACTGATCTGTTTAGTTCGTTTTCTTTTTTACTTACAGAATGCAGTAATTGATTAATCTGCTGTCACTTGTTAGTTGAATGTTGTGAAATGTCTGTTGGTGGCACTTTATCGTGGCGCACAGGAGAGCTCCCCTGGAAAGGTCTATAGGCACATCTTTGCAGGGGTGGCAGGAGTTGATTACCTCTTTGTTGGCACTGTTCTTAGCCTGTTTGTCAACAGTGCTCGCGAGGTATTCTTGCTCTCATAGTTTACAGAGTTTAGTTCGAGTTCTTCAGGAGCATGGCAAAGTGGCATTGTGAACAAATGCACTGCCTGTTGTTCTGACACACTGGGCGATGACTCTTCAGAGCCAGACTTCCGAGCTGTGCGCTGTGTGGACACCCATATTTCACAGAGTACAACACATTCAAATACTGCTGAACATATTGCAGTTCTGAGTGATGTTGACGCCAAAATACTCTTCCCGATTTTTGTCACAATTTATTCCCAACTTTACATATTGCTACGGCATCAGACGGGCAATTAAGTATGAGCCAGGCAAGGGTAGAAGACGACGAGGACAATATCTTGTCTAGCGGTTGGACGCCATCTTGCCTCGGCTGTACCAGCTACCTAGCGCTCCGCGCTCTCCTGTAAATAAACCTTCGCTCGACCTTTCAACCGTAACAGTTTTGTGGTGGAAGTGCTGGGTACGCTGACCACGAAGATGGAGCTGCTACCGGGGATCCTACGACGAAGCCGACGCCTCGCTCAACTGCCGCCGCTGGAGATGTCTCAAAGCGACAACGACCCGTCACCCCTGTCCTCTCCGGCGCGGTCTACTGGCGTCTGGAGGCACACAATGGAGCCGCGCTCTTTTTCGGGTAAATCTGGTGAGGACGTAGAACAGTGGCTCACACATTACAAGCGTGTGGGCAAGTACAATGGATGGAACCTGTCCGCTCAGTTGGAGAACGTCGTTCTTTTTCTCACGGATACCGCGCTTCTGTGGTTCGAGAACCATGAGAATACACTAACGACGTGGGACCGCTTTGTTGCCGACATCACAGAATGCTTCGGAGATTCCACCGCGAAGAGGAAACGGGCGAAGCAGACGTTGCTTCAACACGCGCAAGTCCCAGGTGAGACCTGTACGACCTATATAGAGGCGGTCTTGAAGCTGTGTAGGACGGGGAACCCTCTTATGTCTGAAGAAGATAAAGTTGGGCACCTTCTCAAAGGGATTGCTGAAGACGTCTATAGCTACCTCATTGGAAAAGAGAGTCTTAGCTCAGTCGACGACCTCATCAGGCAGTGCCGAACGTTTGAAACTTTGAAGCTGCGCCGTATCACGCCAAAGTTCGGAAGGTTACCTAACGTTACCACTGTTGCAAGCGTTGACGACAGCTCTGGCTATCAGTTCGACCTTGCGACCACTATACGGCAGATAGTCCGCGAAGAACTCGAGCGACACACTAAAGGAGCAGCGGGTGTCGAACAGCTCGGTCGTCCCAACCAATCCCATGAACCTGCGTCCACTGTATCCTCGCTGTCTGTCATGCCAGAAGCTCTAAGCTATCCTGCCGATCAGCGGCCGCAGCATCGATCTAATTTTCCCAACGATGTGACGCACGACGAGCGCTCTTACGGACCCGTCACCACGTGCCGGCAATGTGAAAGTCGTGCTCACTACTATACGCAACAACCCACGTTTGACCGCGAGGCCTACAACCCAAGTCGCACATCGCCGGTTTGTTATAGATGTGGTGCCACGGGTCACATCTCCCGATTTTGTCGCAGATGCCGACAGTCAAGATACGGTGCACCACCAGGTTGGGCTAATTTTGATCGCGACGTCTATGACAACCACTGGCAAACTGACTTTGGCGCTACCCGAACCACAGGCTCAGCACACAGAAATGCTTTCAGACAACATAACAGGAGTGCCTCGCCAGCTTCAGATCGCAGCCTGACGCCACCAGCCCATCGACAACTCCGTTCACCGTCGCCACGGCGACGCCTTACGTCACCACCGCCGTTGGGAAACTAGCCGACGCGGCCAATGGAGGTGCGGTTGCCGGACAGCCTGGATCTCTGCGAAATATTCCTCTTGTGATGGTGAAAAACAAAGTGCACGTCTTCGTCGATAGTATACCTACAACTGCGTTAGTTGATACTGGTGCTACCGTATCCGTCATGAGTGCGACGTTCAAAGAGAGGTTGGGGCAGAAAGTTATGTTCCCGTGGAAGGACAGTGTGACCTTTCGTGATGTCAGTGGAGAGTGCCTTATTCCTCTCGGTATTTGTGTTGCAAGTGTTTTGTTCTGCGGGGAAGATTTTAAAACAGAATTTTTAGTGTTACCGCGTTGCACTCATGATGTCATTCTCGGTATTGACTTCCTTAAGGATTGTGGCGCTTCTGTCAATTGTGGTACGGGTGAAATAAGTCTGGATAGTGCACTTCTTGCCACCCTCGCAGACACATCTCCGAAAGAGGAACAGTACTTCGTTGTGTCCGATGATCTACTGCTACCGCCTTGTTCACTCTCGTGTGTCTGTGTCAAAGTCATTACTGCCGACCATTCTTCATTCGATGCACAAGTTTTACCGCTAGCTTCGCGCTGCGCCAAGAAGGATGTCCTCATTCCGCGTTCTGTCGTAAGTGTAGTGCAGGGTGCCACGAATCTGTGAGCTTTCAATTGTTCATCTGCCCCTGTTGTTCTCCCGCGCAATATGAAACTCGCCACTTTTGAGGAAATTACTTAAAGTTCCATTATGGCTTTCAGCGAAGAGGCGCAGTGTCGAACCTACAACACCAACCCATCTGTGTCTGAACAGCACGTCCTCCGAATGATAAACAAGTCTCTTCCCTCAGATGAGCGCCAAGCTTTTGCGCGAGTTCTTCTGGCGCATGTGTCTGTGTTCGATTTCGTACAAGGCGACAAGCAGGCCTCACTCCCTCGTTCTCGTGCTCACCACCGCATTGACACCGGCTCGGCACACCCCATTCGACAAAAGCCTTACCGTGTGTCTTCAGCAGAGAGAACAGTTATCGCTGAACAGGTCAAGGACATGCTGCAGAAAGGCGTCATTCAGGAGTCCTCAAGTCCGTGGGCAGCACCGGTGATCCTAGTGAAGAAAAAGGATGGATCATGGCGGTTCTGTGTTGATTACAGAAAGCTAAACGCTGTCACCAAAAAGGATGTGTATCCACTTCCTCGGATCGATGATGTTATCGACTGCCTCCATTCTGCCGCTTACTTCACCTCACTGGATTTGAGATCAGGTTATTGGCAGATACCAATGCACCCAGACGACAAAGAGAAAACAGCCTTCGTGACATCTGATGGTCTCTATGAGTTCAACGTCATGCCCTTTGGTCTTTGTAATGCACCGGCGACGTTTGAACGATTTATGGACACCATCCTCCGTGGAATGAAATGGGAAATTTGCTTATGCTATCTGGATGATGATGTCATTTTTGGAAGCACTTTGGATGAACATAACTGACGTCTTAGCCTCGTCCTTGATTCTGTCGAGAAAGCCGGTCTGGTACTGAACTCCAAGAAATGTCGCTCTGGAGAGACTGAAACGTTGGTACTTGGACATCTAGTCGACAGAAATGGTGTGAGGCCCGATCTACGGAAGATTGAAGCAGTAAGTTCCTTCGAACCACCGAAGTCACTGCGGGAGCTGCGGAGTTCCTTGGGCTTATGCTCGTATTTTCGTCGCTTCGTACCAAGATTTGCCGATGTGGTGTACCCCCTGACCTGCCTTCTCCATAAGGATGTTCCTTTCAACTGGACGTCGGCTTGCGACGAGGTGTTCCGCCAACTAAAGTTTCAACTGACATCGGGACCTATATTACGCCACTTCGATGCTTCCTCGCCTACAGAAGTGCACGCTGATGCCAGTGGAATTGGCATTGGAGCTGTGCTAGTACAGCGTCATCACGGACCTGAGCACGTTGTGGCTTATGCCAGTCGATCTCTGAGTAATGCGGAACGCAATTACACCGTCACGGAACAAGAATGCTTAGCAGCAGTTTTCGCGGTTCACAAGTTTCGGTCCTACGTCTACGGGCGCCCGTTCACTGTAGTTACGGACCATCACGCTCTATGCTGGTTGGTGAACCTCCGTGATCCGAGTGGTCGACTGGCACGTTGGGCTCTCCGACTTCAGAAGTACGACTTCGTCATCTCTTACAAGTCCGGTCGTCGCCACGGAGATGCCGAATGCCTTTCCCGCCTTCCTCTACCGACTACGGAGTGTGACGAAGACAACTTCGATGACTGTTTTGCTTCTATTTCGGCCACATTCCCGGACGCCACGAGATTTAGGGATGAACAAGCCAGTGATGTTAGCCTGGAGCCCCTTTTTACTGCTGCGCTGCGTCCTCAAGCCACCGGTCGATTTTGTGTACGCGATGGCCTCCTTTACAAGACGAATTATTCGGGTAAAGGCGCACGCTTTCTCCTGGTGGTTCCGCAGAATCTGCGACCAGACATACTGAGTGCCATGCACGATGACGCAACCTCTGGCCATCTAGGCTTCATAAGAACACTGAACCGAACACAGGAGCGTTTTTACTGGCCCAAAATGCGAGACACTATCAAGCAGTACGTCAGCGGTTGCGATAAATGCCAACGCCATAAGCGTCCTATGACTACTCCGCCGGGTCTTCTCCAGCCTCTGCCACCACCTTGTCTGCCGTTTGAACAAGTAGGCATTGATCTCTTGGGGCCATTTCCACGATCTTCTAATGACAATCGGTGGGTTATCGTATGTGTAGACCACCTGACCCGTTATGCAGAAACTGCGGCCATACCATCTTCAACAGCTACGTGCGTTGCCACATTCTTGCTGCGGTTTGTTATCCTCAGGCACGGCTCCCCCCGTGTGATAATTAGTGATTGTGGTCGTCAATTTGTTGCGGATGCCGTTGAAGAATTACTTCGTCTCTGCAGCTCGAAATTCCGGCATTCAACACCTTACCATCCTTAAACCAACGGCCTTGTAGAGCGTACAAACAGGACTCTTACCAACATGCTGGCAATGCATGTCTCGTCCGACCACAAAGACTGGGATGACGTGCTCCCATTCATCACATATGCGTATAATACGGCAAGGCATGAGACGACGGATTACAGTCCTTTTTATCTGCTGTACGCACGTCTACCGCTAAGGAGTATTGATACAATACTGCCGTTTGGCTTCCACAGTGAGTACTCGGTTGCCAAGACGCTGTGCCTTGCAGAAGAAGCACGCCGGATCGCTCGACTTCGTCCCGTGGCCTCGCAGCACCGTTCTAAGGAGCGCTATGACAGCCAACACCAGCCTGTCTTGTACAGCAAAGGGGACTTGGTATGGGTGTGGACCCCACAGCGTAAACGTGAATAATGCCAAAAGTTTTTGCCCCAGTATACTGGACCTTTCGTGATTGTGGATCGGTTGAGCGACTTAACGTACGTGGTGGCCCGTTTAACGTCAGCTGGTCGTCGTTCCAGCCGAACGCAGGGTACACACATCGCGCGTCTCAAGCGGTTTCATCCTGCTGTTTTCCGGTGATTTGGACTTGCCCCGCGGGCTTCGTCTGTGAGCCGGGGAGTGCTACGGCATCAGACGGGCAATTAAGGTAGAAGACGATGAGGACGATATCTTGTCTAGCGGTTGGACGCCATCTTGCCTCGGCTGTATCAGCTACCTAGCGCTCCGCGCTCTCCTGTAAATAAACCTTCGCTCGACCTTTCAACCGTAACAATATGTTGTACATTCAAAATCCACAATAAAATAATTTGACCACCCGGAAAGGCTTTATTTTTTTTTTATTTTTTGGAAGAACTAGACCTTCGAAGGGTTAAGAAAACGCATGCTTTCTTTCACGCACCTTACATTATTTAATGGCTACTTATATACCCTGAAAGAAAGTGCTCTTTACCTTGACACACATTTGTTTTACCCGACTTGCTCAACACTGGCACGTCCAGATATGACGTAATCCATTATAGCAATCAAATTTTCCAGTGTTCTCAATATAACTTTAAGGAGGAGATCACATAGTACAACCCCATTCTCCTCTAGGTACCTCCATAAGAGCCTGAGCATGTCTAGAAAGCACACACAAACACGTAGTAATAGTGTGCGACCCAGCACCTTCACCAAGCATGACGTCTCGGTAGCAACGACGTTTATTAGGACCTGACACTCAGCATTGAACCAGCCAAGGCCCACACACACGATAATGATGATGCCGAGGCACTGAAGATGAAGATCCACCACAGCAGGATGATGATGATAATGTACAGATGAGGAAGAAGTGCATAGTAAATGCCCACAACAGTAATAATAATAATGATAATAAACGCACCTCAGACTATTGTCCTTCAATTACAAATGCTCTGGGGCCTCTTGAAGAATACAGTAACACCAACAAAAAAATGTTGGCCGGGCTTTGCCAACATCATGCCTTTCCATTTTCCAAAAACGGCATGCTCACACCGCAGAAGGCTAAGCATGGAGCCTAATCATTATGTACTGCTCACGTCTATCCTGAAGTCATCGATGCTGCGGTATCCCTGCAGGAGAGATTCCAGCCGAGGCTCGACAGGGCACTGGTGGCTGAGGCGGTAGTACTTGCGGAAAGCCCAGAACTTCTCCAGGCCGTACAGCTGGCCCTGTTCGCAGTCACGCAGTGTCTCCTGCTGAAAGTCCCCGTACAGGTCTGGCCGGAAGTGTTTTTCCAGCCCGTAGCTGTAGAAACGAAACAGACACTCCAGGCCATACCGGTAGCCCGCCCGGGCATCTTCAAGGGCCAATCTCCGGAACTCCTCGTACATCTTGCGGTTGAAGTGTTCACGCAGAAAGAATGACCAGAAGCGAAACAGAGTGTTCATCTCCTGGCTCTGGCCCGGTCCAAGCCGCTTGCGCTCTGCAAGTTTTGAGGTTCGACAAGTTTTAGCTCCACATTCCTAGCACTGTGCATTCTGTATTCAGCTGCCCTTGACTACACTTTTAACAATGACAAAAAGGCACTGCATGATGCAAGGCGTCTTACTACTGCAAAGAAAGCTTCATGCAGCAGCTTTGGTGCACATAAGCCTGACAGATGATGTCACGTTTCAGGATCTACATATATCCGTGTTTTACCCCAGTGGAAACCTTTCTTGTCGACACGCAACCGATCTCCCTTTGGTTGCACCACTTACAGTATAAAGGAATGAAACATGCAAAGGAGTCATTTTTCAGCGTGAAATAAAGCCAAATAACATTCCTTCAAAATCATGCAAGCAATTTCTCTGTTCTCTCTTCTTTTTCGAGAATGTGCCTCCATTCTAGTTCTCACATAGAAAACAGGGTGCTATTCGTGCACATTGCTTACTTGGTGGCGGTTTTGTCCATGGGTCTTTCTCAACCCTCCTGCTCCCTCTCTTATTTGCATTTTGCTTTCCCTCCAGTAGCATAAACGCATTGCCAAGACTGCCACAGTCACTTCACAGAATCACCAGCAGCAGCAGTCATTGCAGAAGTACGAAAAATCGTCTCAACCATAAAGCAACTGTCACCAACTTCATCATAAAAGTTTTGTAGAGTACAAAAAGCCAAGCAAGGCCTCCTATACAGTTCCCTATATGCAAGAATTTTGCTTAAAGGGCCAGGTCTGGCCCTTCAAGCTGACAGGTGCAATACCAATACATCCACAGTGTTCTCGTGATGGCATCTGCTAAGAGTTACGATGCTGCACACTATGGGAAGAGTTGAAACCTCAAACTAAACACGGCTTGTCCTTCTCCTCGCAGGTGAAGCAGCCGGTGTGGCTATGCATTTGCGCTGTGGAGTTGCTCACAGTGATACGTGACACTTTCAGAGATGAAGCAAGCACGCTATTTCGCTGTGTCATTCATACCGATGCAGTGCTCACTCGGAGGAGACAAGCCGAGGTGAGAAAGGGGTGGCTGCTTTGCCTATGATCAAAGGCCTGTAAGTTGTGGCATCCCTGCAGACAATTCTTGAGGCCTTGCATTCCTCGCACACTGGTGCACAACTGCAGCTACATCACAAGCTTTTGAACATGGGCTGGGTGAGGGGTCCTTCAGCAGAGTTCATCTTAAAGGGCCTCTCACCACGCCACTTGGGGAATTTCGGTTATACACCGGAGGTGCCCAGTTGAGATCATACTAATGCAAGAACTTTTCAAACTGGTCCATTATTAGCAGAGATAAAAATGTTTCAGGCAGCATGAAACCAGGATTCCAGGAGGCTAGAGATACCGCCAGTACGACACTCGTCACATGCCAATGGTGCAGGGACAAAGCAGCAAAAATAAAAGGGCAATGTGCACACTTTTGTGCTTACAACTGGTTGTCCTCTTCGAGGAGCCATCTACCAGAGACGGTCGGCCCCAGTGCCGTGCACTCTTAACGAGTGTCACGGTGTACAGAAACGCAGAGGCGTTTTGTGTTGACACAGCTTGCCTTGAGTGGTGGTGCAGAGCATCATCTCCTCACCTTGGCGCATGAAGCTCGTGAAAAGAGAGCAAACGACACTCAGTTTGAAATTTGAGGGCCTTCTTCTTGAAAGGCATTAGTGTGAGTGATCAATGTAAGCGCAAAAGAAAAGAAGAGGGGGACTGAAAATGTCCAGACCCCGTGAGGGGCCTTTAAAGGGGCCCTGAACCACCCCTCGGACTTCTAGAAAAAGCACATTCTATTGACAGTGTAGGCTGCGATAAACAGCTCAGCTCTACAGTTGTGCGCAAAGCGTAGAGTTAACAGGGCAAGCACAAAGTTGTCCTGACACCCGATGCATGTTGCATCGGGTTTCATAAGGAGCGCGTTCATTTGCCTCTGTGAATATCGCGCGGTTAGTTTCGCAAACATGCAGGAATGGGCCAGCTGGAAGCTGTTCAATAACTAATGCATTGCACGCTTCTCAGGACTTCGTCAGACACAACCGCATCTTTCAATGAACGTGAAACAACAGCTACTGAACGTTTAGAGGCACATTAGCTCTTGCATCTGAAACCATCCACACTGACATGCATACCCCCCCCCCCCATATTCTTCGTAGGCCATGGCATGCCATTTTATTTTATTTTTAATTTTATTTAGAAAATAACGCGGTCACTAAAGCCCAGGAAGGTGGGGAACATAACAACAATAAATAATATGCATACATCGAGAAAAAAAATCAAAGGAATAATCAAATTTACAAGAATACAAAATGGATGATACAAAATACATAGCAAAAATGTAACAAACCATATATAAGAATAAACAACGGCAGAAATGATGTCCCTACATATATATACACACATATTTATGCACACTGAACGCTTCAAGAGATGTGCTAAAACACGCTGTCCTACATGGAAATGCAAAGTTACTGCTCCATCGCATGAAGACTAGTTGTATTCAAGTACAGTAAAAGCCTGTGTAAGGAAGCACTGGAACCTTGTAGTGGGCCATCCTCTCAGACTGTTGCAAATGGGAGCAAGAGACCTCTCCGAGTTAGGAAGCGGTCGGAGGGAGACAACAGTGCCACACTGTCTGAGGCTGCTGCAGTACATGGGCACAATTGTTGCTGCTTTCGGAAGAACGTGGGTGTCGGCTCGGATAAGCAGCTTCCTCGAAAGGGAAGAATTCTCCGTGAAAGGTAAATCTAAAAACGGCGAGAGTGCAATTTCAACCCATGCGCAACTGACCACAGCACTGTGGCGTGAGAGGAAATCCCAACCTAGGATCACATCGTGAGGGCATGAGAAGGTGACGACGAATTCTATAGCATATAGGACGTTGTCGATGAGAACACGAGCAGCTCAAGTTGCTAACGGGTGAATATTGTAACGACGCGTAATCGACGAGGCACAAGGCACAACGATGCACAGGAGCAGCACAAGTAAAAACACTTTATGCTCGTCCGAGAGAAAGAACCGAACGTCCTCTTCGTCGCCACGATCAGCTCGAAAGCGCGTGCAACTTCAACTTTGTCGGCGTTGGCACATACCCGCGGCAATATGCTGAGCACTGGCTGTTCTTAGGGACAGTCCAGACTTTCCGAAGTGAGTGGCAAAGCGCAGCGTCCATAACACGCAAGGCGGCTCCTGTGTCTACTAGTGCAAATGCGCCAACACCGTCAATAAACATTTCAATAATGTTCGAAGGACTGCGATGAGGACTTTCACATTTTGATGGTATCGCAGCCCTCGCCTCGTGGACAGCGACGACTAGTTTTCCTCATGCCGAATCGTGCAGCAGTATCGAAGTATGAAGCAGCAGAGTAGAAACGAGGCGACATCACGTGTTGTAGCTGCGGGGAGGGCGGCAGTTTCGGTGTATCGCACGAAGTGGTCAACAGTGACGATGGCCCAGCAGTTACCAGCCGATGTCAGCGGCAGGGGCCCATACAAATCTATGCCGACGCGCCCAAATGGCCGGATAGGGCAAGGTTAGAGGTTGCAGACCTACTGGAGACATGCACGGCGAATATTTCCTATGCTGGCAATCGAGGCAGGAGCGAACGAACTGCTGAACGTAGTGGTACACCTGTTAATTTAGACTTCACGGGAATGGAGAAAATGTTCGAATTAATTGATGGTCTGAATTATCACGACCACAATCAAAACATGTTTTTGGCATCATCAGACTTTTATAAGAAGTCTGTGATGGCGGTTTCCTTGCGGAGAAAATGTGCGAGGAAATAGCGACTTTGCGATGTTCCTGTAGGTGCTCAGTCCTTATACACTGTCCGAGGACGCCATGCAGATGTCCTCCAAAACAGCCAACACGTGCGCAGCCTCTGTCATTGTGTGCTGTGGACACTCGTATGAATCGCTTGGGCCTTTGTCAGCCGATTCTTCTTTGCCATCCAAGACCTAAGCGACTACATCGCGGTCTGTAGCTCTGCTGGCAATGGCAACATCATTGTCTATTGTGAAGTAATCCTACAGGGACACATTAGCTGGCACGATCTTTACACAGCGCCCCTCTTGCTCTTTGCAGCTTTCAACACCGGCCACCACATCTAGGCCAACAGTGTCGTGCACGAAGCCGTTATGCCTGAAGCAGATGGCGACTACATTGGGCATCGTGTTGTTCTCCACGCACATGAGCATGTGGATATGGAGCATGTGAGCATGTGGAGAAGCACCTGATCCACACAAGAGGCAGTGAAGAAGATGACGAGAGGCGGCACACGGCCCCGCAAGGAGAAAAGACGGAGCGTGGCGCGTAGAGCATGCACGTGAGGCACCATGGTGGAGGGGAAGCAAGGTGGCGTTCCACCAGCGCAGACGTGGCATGGGAGCTCTCCGCCAGAACCACGGTCGAGGCGTAATCCCGAGTGGCTGGTGGGCACCAAGAGTTGGAGTGAATGGCTCCGCTTGGCACCGAGCTCCCGACTGTGTCCACGGACGCCTGACGAGCCGCCCGTGCCACCAACAGCACCGTCGTGTGTAGGCCCAAGTGCTGCACCACCGGCACAGAACCTCCTGGCCATGTCCATCGGCTCTGTGGGGCCTCAGCTCCACTGTCTCCTTCGTGGAGCTAAGGAAGGCCACCGCTACCTGCAGCACGGTCAGGCGTAAACCGAGTGCTGCTTTGTTCCTCCGATCCCCAAGCGGCAACGCAACGCTTCTCGTGACTCCGGCGACCGTCATCCTCGTCACAGTCCCTAGCCCGCATCAGTGCTGACCACCACTTGTCAACGAGCTCCCGCGACGACCTCCCCGGTTCGCGCCGACGCTTCACCTGCGTGGACTTCTCACGCACCAGTCGACCAACCTCAGTGAGACTGTTTCGAACTGTGACTTTACTCGTGTGTTCTTTCGTGTTTTTCTTTCATTCTGTTCCAAAGCGTTGATTTACTTTTCTCATTTATTAGTTTCTTTGGTCCATGTCTTTGTTTGTCATTGGTTTTGTTATAAAGCCTCGCCATTTTTCTGACGATGCAACGTGCGTTCATTTTCTTTTCGAAGAACCCCATCACAATGGTGCCCAACGTGGCGCGGGGCTGTTTTCTGTGTGGATCAAAAGGTCACAACAACTGCGACATGAATTTAGACGAGCTCACTATTCTCGGCAAGAAACTTGGTTTATCGGTAGACACATTTCGGGCATGGATTGAGGAACAGAGTGCATGTGAGAGGGAGGAGCTCGTTGAGGAACGCGAAGCGCTGCGCATGGAGGCTGAGTGTAAGAAGCGTTCACTGAAGGTAGAGCTGACGTTAGAACGTTGAAGGCGCGAGTGCGAGGGAGGTGGAGCTGAAGTTAGGATGTGAAAGGCGCGAGCGCAAAGAACGTGCCTGGCAAGCGGAGCAAGCACTAGCGCGTGAAGTGGCGCCTCTCAAGGAAAGGAACTGTCAACTCAGACTGCGGTTGCTGGAAGCGCAAAATGCTGCCAGAGCGCGCGAATCCATAGTTGCCAACAGTGTCAATTGTATGGAATAAGGCACTTGGATTTCAGACGAGCTGAACGAGGCAGAGAGCAGCTTCACAAGCGTGAGGTAGAACACCAGTCAGAGTGAGATAGACTCTGGAGCCCCTGGGAGGCAAGATACTGTTAATAGAGTAACAGCAGTTATTTTAGGGTCATTCCACGCCAAACATCCCAGACAATGCGCTCGACCCGCTCCAATTCTATTGTAAAAAATTGTAGACGTTCATATCAGTGCACTATTTGCCCTCGGAAAGTATTTTTCGGAAAAGAAACTTTTTTTTTTGTCTATTACAGTTATTTGAACTTTGCCGCTGTGGGTGAAACCTAGGTTGCGAAAAAATACTCTAAGAAGTACAATACTTCACGGAACACCTTAAATATCTTATTATCACCCATTGACGACCACTACTATGTCTCACGATGTGCTTTGTGCTGAAGCAATGCTGCAATTCTGCGCCCGTTTTGATTATTTTTTAATCCTTCTACAAATATTACAGACACAATAGGACTGTATTACATGGCTGGATAGTTGGCAGTAAGCGTGTCAAAAATGTATTGAAGTCGATGACCGAGTAGTTTCGAAGTAGGAAGGGCGCAAACATTGCAAAATGTGTGAAATGCCTCGTGTTCAGGCACCTGTGGGGTGGTGATGTGGTCCAAGTAAAAATGCACGCTTGGTGTCATTTGGAAGAGTAAACAAAGGAGACTTATTTGTAAAAGTTTAATCGGAGTGTTCTTGTTTTAGGCGGGAAACAAATTTATGTTGAGCGTTCGCAGCTGGCCTGGGCGCGGGCCCGTAAGTCCGCTTCACTACGTCGCCACACTTCCTCGGGGAAACGGAAATATGCGGCGCCCATGCGGGTGGCAAGATCGTGTGCTACTGTGAGTTTTGACGTTGCTGAATACTTGCAAACAGTGTACATGGCTGGCAGAAGTTTTCGAAAGGGCACTAAAGGCTGCTGGTTAGTAGTCGGAGCTGAGCGCTATTTCATTGCCACGGCACTACATGCACATGTACGACAGACGCAGCACTTGGGTTGTGTGCCCGGTTTTCGATCTCTGCAGAGGTTGCAGTTCTTACTTCCGTTGCCAACGTATGGTCTTCGCCACTTGAAATGCCTGTGTTGCTGAGTAGGAGGTGAGCCCGACATTAAGAGTGGTCAGTGAAGCTGGCACGAAATGGTGAAACTTGCACGTGTACTTTGAGGTAGATTGCAGATTCAAACCTTGCCGAGAGCTCAACTTTCTTTTTTTCAACCCTAATTTCTGGCAATCGGAGCACAAATATACATTTGATACTTTCTTCTCACCAGGTAAAAAGCTCATGGGGTGTAAGGATATGTCCCTTGTAGGGTCTGCGAAAACCTGCCCTGGCTGCGAGCCGCTTCACGGTGCCGCCAACCCCATTGCAAGCGCTCTTACCACGAGAAGCTGCGAAAAAGTTCTACTCTGCAGCTAAACTAACTAAAGTATTTTTCATGGTAGCACAAGTTTCCAAAATTTTTCTTGTTTTTGTACTGCGACGACGATGCACCGCCAGAAAAGTAGTGAAATTTTTTACATCAGGAAGTTCATGTTTTAGGACTGTAGCCACTGCAGCTGTAGTGTGTTCGAGACAGTCCGAAATCACAACAAATGATTTTGCCCAAAGGGAGCCAGCTTCGTTGCAGCGATGGTATGCGACAAAGGGATGTAATGTGGCTTGTGTGTTTACCCAGTGGTATCATTGGAGAGCATCTTGCACAAGGAAACTTTAATTATATAAGAAGTCCAAAATATGAATCAACTCATCGCCCTTGAGGTTACAATGACATTAAGAAATTGAAAGCTGCAGCTTCTAAAACTCACAGGAAAAACAGATACAGTCGAACCTCGTTAATTCGAAGTCGCAGAATTCAAAATAACGGATAATTTGAACTGGCCGGTTGGTCCTGGTAAAGTTACATGTATTTGAATGGGGAAAGACACTCTTTCATTCGGACCTAAAACACGTGCCACGGTTAAATTGAACAAGATTGCCGATCCGCTAAGACTCCATTTTGTGAAAGCCCAAGCCGATAGTCAAAGATTGATGCGTCAGCCGCCATAGCGTCGCAAACCGTACCCATCTGCTCGCTCCGTGGGCATTGGAAGGCCCCATCGGCTGGCAGAAATCATAGAAGCTGATGCAAGCGCGCCCGACGCCATCCTTCTCCTCCTGCAATGCACACGAGGAAAGAGGGTATAGTAGCTCAGCGGCTACGGGCCACCGGGCGAGCGAAGCCGTTGCGGCCGTCCCACTGAGCTACGCCACACATGCACAGGGGCATCTCCACTTGCCCGCAAGCGTGCTGCAAGGCGAAACCGGTGGTGGGCAGCACGGGAGTCACAGTCAATGCGCACAAGTTTCTAATGTTGGTATTGTGCACTAGTACCGCCAATAAAAGGGACCCTCGCTAGTTCGAACAGATTTCCTGTCCCCTCGGAGTTCGAATTAACGAGGTTAGACTGTATTTGTATTGTTTTGAAGCATAATATAATGAAAAATGAATTACACAGTAACAACAAATGCATGGAAAATACATGACCTTTATTGCTCCTTCACTGGCACAAGTTCACACGATGCCCGTAATAAAGCGCACAATTTTGTCGACAATTTTGCCGCGATGGCTTAGGTGCATTAACTTAGCAATACCACTTTGCTCTTTCCTCACCGTGTCGCCGATTACGCATCGCGCACTTATATCAAGATGGGGACTACCTTGAAAATGCCTGCATAGCTGCTAGGAAACAGTAACGACAGGATAAAATGCTTGTCCGAGTGCTATCTGCCAGAATAAAATGGCACTGAACAATGAGATTCTCTATATGGAGAAACTAAATGCCTCTGCCTTCAGTTTCTCCGTACATATATGCCAGTGTTCAGTGTGGTTATAGACGAGTTGAAGCACACTCAGCATGCATGATAGGCTTCGTCTGAGTTGACTGCAAACTGTTAGCCCATGTATGTACTGTTATTGCTTGCACCAGCTTTGGCAGTCTTAACGCAAACCTAACTTGATTGACGCTGTTTTTGCCAGTCGAGGCCTGTTTGGGCACCTGGTGACAAACTACATTAGCTGCGTATGAAATGCAGAACATGAAGGTGCTACTAACTCCCCGTGTTTAGTTTTTTATCTCTTTGCTGGATCAGTTATGTAATATGCAAATTATTAACTAATGTATTCCTACCCTTTATGTAATACTCCTATGAAGGGGTCTCTAAGGTAATAAAGTGAAGTGAAGTGAACAAGAACAGAGAGAAATTCAAGTGATGGCCACAACTCAACTGGCCATGCAGGTACACTGCACAGTGGGGACACAGCTCATGGGGCATGGTAGTTCTCCGTGACAGTGTGACGTTTGCTTTGAAAAACATGCATTCCAGGCCTGGTTGGCAAAAAATTGAATTGGTCAGTTTGGTTCTATGTTGCCGTATAGATGGGTAGGGTAGAGTTTGTATTGGTTTTGTGCGTGTTACCTGGCCACTTTGACATGGTGGTTAGCTTTTGCGCAGTAAGATGTGCCAAACACGCAACGAAAGGCCTCTTTCAATTTCCAAATCAACAGTTGATGGAAAGCGCGGGTGGCCCAGTTCGAGACAAGCACTAGCTGCATGTGGCCTTTCATTGCAAGGCCGTACGTTTGAGCTTAATTGCCTCGGCATTGTACAAGCCAGGTGTGCTCGCGAGGTATACACAGATATTTTCGAATCGAACATTTGGCCAACATTTAAAGTCATTCTACCATTCCAAAGTAGTGTAGGGGCCGGGATACTGCGTTGCACGAATTTGGAGCTTTTCGACAAAGCACTGGCGCGCAATCTCAGGAAGGGACAGCACCAGTGCGTCTAAAGGCTGAGCAAACTGCTGGAAACGGCGGAGCTTTTTGCCAACCACTGCGAAACTGGTCTGTCGCGATGCCGATGCTCTGCGTGACGTCACCTTGTTGATGACCAGGGCCAGGTCTACTGTGCACACGGCGGCACTTAGGGAGACCCTACGAGCTCACGCAGTTAATTGAAAATTACATACCACATAGTGTATCGTTTTGAACAGCAGGTTTAGATGTAGGAGAGCTCTCTTCAAACAGGCCAGTCATGGTCAACATCTCTTTTCGCTGGGCGAAACAACTGTGCAGGGGTTTGAAGGCAACTCAGCAATTACAGGGGGCTGTTCATTAAGGGGGGACGTGGCAATGAAAACTATCTTGGCTATTTATGGGTATAAACTGATGAAATTTGGCACACTGATGTAGTTTGTTGTGATGATATCTTAACAGTTTTAAGCTACCTATCATAGCTTCTGAGTTACACCACTTCATAGAACCTTACAGTTACCCCCTGATTAATTGGTTAATTAGATAAAATCTCA
This sequence comes from Hyalomma asiaticum, assembly GCA_013339685.2. NCBI lineage: Eukaryota > Metazoa > Arthropoda > Arachnida > Ixodida > Ixodidae > Hyalomma > Hyalomma asiaticum. Next base: position 39,730,975 of record CM023483.1, read on the forward strand.
GTACCATTTTTACTTAGGCATATACACTAAGGCCCACTGTGTGCCGTAAAGCTGTTCGTTGATTTTTTTTATGTCCAAATGAGTACAGAAAAAATTTTTGAAATGTCCTCATCATACTTTCTTAGTAACAACTTTTGCAAAAATACAATTATAAAAGTTTGTGTGATATGCAGGTAGAAATGAATAGCTTTACGGCACTCACTAATGTTTCAGGATCTAAATGAAAAAAACAGAATGAATTTAGCTTAATTAGTTATGAAATGGCACTGGGATGACTGACAGCAACTGGTCAAAAAATGGAAGCTGAGAAAACAGAGCTCAATGATTTATTTCATGAAAACAGTCAAATGTTAACTTTGAGCAGCTAAGTTCTTGCTCGCTTTTGCTGGTTGTATTTTTTGTTGGAGAAACACGACGCTGTGACTATCAATCTCTCCTTTTTACGATGATTCCAAGATGGCGGCACTTTCAGAAGCCCGATTTTCTTACGGTTTTGGATGACAACACATAGATAAAGTGGCATTTTCCCTACTACTACCGTGTATTTCATTATAATATTTCACCACATGGTAAAAGAAGGTCCGAGGATCATGAAAAAAAATAAATTGAAAAATGGAAAATTTTGACCAAATTGAGCATTCCCATTGCCACGTCCCCCCTTAACATCCTGGATTGTAGTGCTGTCCTCTAATCTTTCCTCTGCCTTCATAATAGACAATTTGTTGAAAAATCTGTCTCGCAGAGCCCTCTTCATTGGTACCTGCATAAACAATGAAAAGTACGAAACAAAATTACTTGTTTCGAAGTGGTTGACAGTGTGATGACATCCACATCGTATTCTGGCCATATTGGCAGAAAAAAGGTCACAAGGCAAACTTACTACTATACAGCATAATATCTATGGAAATAGCCGACAAGAACACTGTGAATACACTTACACAGCTTCCCGCAATGTAGAGCTTGGCAGCGGCATCCCCAGCAAGTGCTACAGAATTTCGTGCTGCTGTTGGAATTGGGCTGTTGCAGACTTTTTCAGGTTGATGGGCACTCAACATGTTGGCCCGTGGCGGAGCTTAAATCTTCACCCTCCCAAGCGAGCTCGAATATTTCCTGTAAGACTGCCTCACGCTGGCCATTTTCCTCCTCCGTGCCAGACCTAAACACAGACACCAAAGAATCGTGTTACCTACTTTGAATACATTTTTATGTGGTTAGCCAGTAGCACTGTTTTTGGATGTCAATACTCACCTGCGGGGAGCCACGTGGTCTTTTGAGATGAACTGCAGGAGAGGTTATGTGCGCATGCACTTAGTGCGACTTGAGAATGACTGGTTTGTCAAATCCTTAATCTTCGCCACTATGTGTGTTCACTCTTTCAGGTACCGAAGAGTGAACTTCACACATAAGACAGCATCAGTCGCAGGGTTTAACAGAACGTGATTAGATGTGCTGCCTATGGCACACACACGACTTACTCCAGAAGGGGGCATGTTGAAAACTGCTATTTTCTGGAATAATTGGAAGGGTACTTCCAAGAGTAATTGGAAGAGTTCCCGCAGAGATGTAGGATGGGAACGTCCCAAAGGTGGGTGAATGAGAGAGGCAATGAAAAAAGTGACAGTCGCATGATGACGCCACAACACCTCGCAGGAACATTTGTGGGCCATGGAGCAAAGCTGCTGTGTGCACAGAAGACTCAATGCAGCCTTCGAAAACTGATGTCCGTCCTGCCGGCAGCTGCCCACGATCCAACCCTCTGAGCATGCACACTGTTGCCCGCAAGCACATCCTGCGTACGAGCAGCTCTTTGAGATCTCCAACTAAAGCACTCCAATTATGATGTCTTTAGTGTTAAAACGGCGACACATTTACAAAGCATGCTGTGGTGGGGGATCGGGGATAAATTCTGCTGCTGGAGTTTCTTATGTCACCTGCTATTAAACCACTTCGGTGTTCATGCATTTCGGCACTATATAAATGCACTGCAACCAATAATCTTACCACATTCTCAAGCTTAGCAGCACTCCACAATATCGCAATGTGGAACTGTTTCAAGGTATGTACGATGGAGGGTGCGCATCAGCAACAATTATATATGCAAATATATTACTGTTCTTAACCTGAATCATTTCAGCTGCTGTTTTCACTACTCATTAGGAGCTCGAGGCAAGCAATGAAAAATAAATGCAAGCACTGTACCATGAAAATGCAACACCGTGAGCGCGTTTCCTAGACGAGCCGCGGCAGAAGAGGGAGCCGACGCACGAGTCCTTGCTGTGACGCCAGCACGCCCTCCCATCAGGCGGCATCACACCAAATTTTCGGGGCTAATAGGCTCGACATAGAGTAGTGGTAACAGAACCAACCTTTGAGGCAGCGTGACCGGTACTTATGGTAGACCAACTGGGTGAAGCCGTTCTCCTTGAGCAGGGCATGACTCGGGTGCTCAAAGGCGGGCAGCGAGTGGGGTGTGCTGCCGTGCACAACGTCAGCTGTCGTCTCCCCAATGGAGGCCGCCCGTGAACGGTGTTCCCGGACGTCGAGCACCCAACCCACGTGGTGCTCGGTGGGAGGGTTGCTGCTGTGTCGCGTCTTCTGCTTGCGCGGCGTGTCTGGCTTGCCCTCCTTCACCACGGGGTAAAAGCGGGGTGCCACTCGAGGGTCCTTGCGTGGCGTGCGACCTGCCGTGCTGCGCGGAGTGCCCTCTGGTATTGGCGGGGGTGGCGGAGGTGGTGGCGCCTGCCCTACACTGCTCGCCGAGCGCTGCTGGGGACCCTGACGCTGGGCAAACTCCTCCTCACTCACCACTTCCACTGTGCGGTACATCTGCTGCTCCTGCCTATCCACTCGGTTCCACAGGTCATCCTCATAAAAGTAGAGGCCATCATTGATCACCTGTGCCAATTCCTGGGTCATTTTCACACGGCTGACATATTCACCTGTCCGATCATAGCCTTCGTGCTTGCGTGGTGGCGGTGGAGTCTGGGTCACAATCAGGATTTTGTTCACCTCCGTGTCACTGATCTCGTAGTCCGAATCATCGGACCTGCATAGACACGTGTGCACATCAGCGCTTGCAAGAGAATGTTGAAATACAAAATCCAGCACAGATGTCATGACTAGGGTTTAGCCTTTCGCTTAGCAGCACTATCACAATTGCTTGGTGTGCTTGTGTTTTCACAACCATTCTCTTTCCTGAACCTGGCTAAACGAAGCCCTGGTCATAGCCTTTTCCAGCTGTTATGGTCAACCTAACATACACTGCTTACTTATTAACAATGTTCCTGCCCTTGCCAACACCCATCAATAGCTCGCGATCGAGACCTTCATATTTTATTTCCCAGTCATCCAGTGACTAAAAGCAAGGTCTGCCACTGATCCATGTTAAAATAAAGGAACTGTCTAGCATTCCATCCAGATGGAAGAAGCGGGTGCGGTTAACATTCCGTCCAGTGTAGCAGCATTCCCACAAGGTAGCGTATATGAGGAAGTGGCGCAGTGCGCAGATGCTTGGCTCCCTCATACTAGAGTGCCCCAGAACAGCTTGGGTCCCATGCATTGCTGTGATGTTGCGAATGTCGCCAGTGCGAGAGCCTGCTAGAGGCACTACAGTATGCTGCTCCTTGGCCAGGTGGCAGTCGCCCCTGTCACGGTATGTTTTATTATCAAAACACATCGTGCATGCCGTTTTGGGCTCGTAGCTTTGTAACGTATCTCTTATTAGTCCTCGAGTAACATATGGTGTGCCTTCTTTTAATTTGTGAGTGTGTGTGAAAATAAGTGAACGGTGTCATGGCACCGACTCTTTAAAGGGCCCATGACAGCTATTTTTTTGTTGGAGACTTTTATGTTCTAATGAGTAGAACAGTGTCTTGTAATCACGGCATGGAGTGGCAAATTCTTCAGCGTGAAGTCTAATTAGTCACAGCGTCGTTAATTCTGTTCAGTTTTAATGAAGCTTCGAAACGCGTGCCAATAACTGCAAGAAACTAGTGCCGCAGGGCTATCGCAGAGCTGTCGGAAGTGAGCGCATGCACTGATCACTTGAGCTCAAGATTCGGTGATGTTGCGGAGAGCGCAAGCGCCAGACCAGCTCGCCACACTCGCTTTGCATCATAGCGTGTGTACAATGTACGCTTGAGCGACCAACACGGAGAGGAAGCAGAAAAATACGGCTTTTGGCGTGGCCTCCGCGATCGGCTGCAAGAGCCGATCTTGGAAGCCACGCTCGGAGGCCATAGCGCGGCGCGCCCGTGTCCCTCTGTGACGTCACGATATCAACTTACAAAAGTGAAACGTCACATATGGCCCACTAACTGCGTCACACTAGTGGCGATGTCGCGAGGTGCTGCAAGCTCGGATGAGCATTCTCGCTTACTTTGAAACCATATTAAAATTACTTAGAGGCGACGTTCGCCGCTATAACTTGGTCAAGATTGCCTTCGTATGCAGGAAAACTAATTAGCGCAAGCATCTCGCGTTTGAAATTTTGGTGTCATGGGACCTTTAAGACTAAGTGCAGTTTACGAAGATTACCTCGAATGGGCCCTTTATTTTATTCTTGCTCACAAAGAGAAGAGGTGGATGCAATGAGAAAAAAAATTAATGTAAAAAGCTGTAATTTATACAATAGCTGTAATTTCTACAATTGCACTTGTGTGGTGTGTGACCTGAATTTACAAGCAATGCGTCATTCAGAATAATGTGCACATGACCCACAGATAGGAGATCATGCATGAGGAGGGCACTGCACGAGAAAAACCAATGTGGATTGCTTATGCAGTCACCAAAACTGTCACAGAATGGCAATGCCTCGGGAAGGACTGAAGCTGTAGGTTCATGTTATCCCTGCACATGCAACGTAAGAAGCGCTTCGACCGATCCAAAGACGTCAGAAGCCCTCGGCATTTCGAAGAAAACAAGGAGGAGATCACTTTCCGAGCTGAGAAACTCCGACTTAGTGCTTTCCCACGCGAGCCCCCAGCGTGATCCTTGAAATACCGAGACGACCTGCTTCAGGTCAGCAATGCAGCTGCAGTCAGTGGGGCACCGTTTCGCGGGCACTGTACCCGGGTAGGCAGTACGCTATTGCGTTGTCGGCGGCCCCTCAGTGTCGAAGTAGGCGACTAAAGCATATCTTTGTCATAACTGGCGAAGCAGGGACCCCCACGTCTCGGACGCTAATGGCCTGTAAATCAGGCAAGATGAAGGAAGATGCCGACTCAGCGACCACAAGAAAAGGTTTGGACATCGCTCTCTGCAGTGTATTAACTTAGAGACGGATATTTTTGGGCAGAGCCAGAAGTGCAATGCTAGAGTAATTGTCTATTGTAAAGAAGCATTGGAACGTTGTAGTCGGCTGTCATCACCAGCACCTTGCAGTGAGCGAGGTTTGCTCTTCAGCGCTCCACCGAGGAAGACGCCGCTCATACTCGAGGTCCGAGCTCGTTGAGACGCGCTTTGCTTGTGTGGTCGCCGCTCGCTCCAGGGATCGTTACTTGATTTGTTGATCAAGCTACCAGTCGGCCCTTACGCCAGCGTTGAATAAACGCTTTTACAATTGGTGGAAGTGCTGTTCCATTAAAGGGCCCCTAAACAACCCCGAGGTCCAAAATTTGTTTTAAAGATGTAACTGCGCTCCTGTGCGATGTGAACATGCTCCCGCAAGAATTTTGCGAATAGGTGCAATAATAAAGAAGTTACACGGGTTTAAGTGGCCGCTTGCGTCGGTTTCGTTTTCTCGGTCGGCCTCCCCACCTTTCTCTGCCGAGGAGAGGGTAGGCGCAGCGCGCCGTTGAGACTCCGCCCACTTTTGATACGTGACCTGATGTGGGCATTTGACGTCATTGACGCTTGCGCTGCAGTACCGGTCGCTCCCGTTCTAGAAACATTGGGTTGCTCTTGTGCTCACGCTGGTGGGATGGCCAGAGGATCTGACAATAGACGTTTCGACCAATCAACGAGATACAACTACGCAAGGTTGTTCACGGTAGAACGTGACGACACCTAGGATGCAAGCGTGACTGGTCAATCGCAGGAAAGAGGCGCGGGAATTGTCTTTTGAGATACGGCGTCTGTGTGGCGCGCAGCACTGTCATATTCGCAGAATGTGATCGCCGCAACCTTCTCTATGATTGAGTTAGCTTGTTTGGGCGGCTTTAAAAAAAGTAGGAGCCTGTTTAGTGGCCCTTTAAAACAACTGTGGTACCCTTCTATGCCCCTGGAACTTCGATCCTGTACAGTGCCATCCACCATGCCTCGAGAAGCCGCCCAGCAAATGCCACTGCCTGAACCGACTGCCTGTCGTGGTGTCCCTCGTGTCCGTGACCCGCCTGTCTTCACTGGAGCGGATGGCGCCGACGTGGAGGAATGGCTCGCGATTTATGAACACGTGAGCGTACGTAATAGATGGGATGACGCAGGCAAGCTGTGTAACTTGGTGTTCTACCTCGAGGGTGTGGCAAGCCTCTGGTACAACAACCATGCATCAGAATTTCCGACGTGGTCAAACTTCAAAACCGCAATTATCGACGTGTTTGGCCGCCCTGCCATTCGTAAGTTGCAAGCAGAGAAATGTTTACGCAAATGAGCTCAGCAGGCCGGTGAGTCTTTTCACAAGTTTCATCGAAGACATCCTTGACTTGTGTAAAAAAGCCAACTCAACCATGTCGGAATCTGACAAAATCACGAATGTCATAAAAGGTATTGACGACGATGCCTTCACCATGTTACTCGCCGAAAACCCTCGCACTGTGCCTAAGGTCATAACGTTGCACCAAAGCTACAAGGAGCTGCGCCGACAGCAGTCCATGACCTGTCGACTTCCATCACGCGACGCAGATTTCGCTGCCTTGTCGACCATTTCAGACCACGTTCCTTGTGGCAGTCAAGACATTCGTGCGCGAGGAGATTGCCCGTCAGTTCTCGCTGCTGGCCTTTGCACAACCGCAGCACATCCAACAGCCGTCAACCACAATACTGCCTCCCTTCCGCCGAGCAATTGAGCAGGAAATCGCCGAGGTAATACCTGAATACCCCCAGCACCCTCCGGAGCCTGCAACCCTGATTTATGCTCCAGTTGTAGCCGTGCCGCCCCATCCGATTCCTGCGGCTGCTCCATTTAGTCATGCCGAAGTCACCGCTAGACCTCAGACCTTCGAAACAGGGGTGCCGCTTACATACGCCAACGTCGTTCCAAGAGCCCGGCTGCAGCACGCCATGCAGCCGTCTCAGCAGCAGCCCCTTCCATTGTGTCCTGCGACATGGGTGGGTCCTGCACCAGCAAACCGATGGCGCATTTCTGACAACCACCCAATCTGCTTTACGGGTGGTTACGCACGTTACTGCAATCGTGTGCAGCCGCCTTGAGTTGAATCAGCCGCCTATGGCCGGTCCAGCCGTCCATATTACGACCCACATCCGCCTATGTCCACGCTGTTACGACCAGCTTCGTCTACCCGCCGTTCACCGTCTCCACGACACCGCTCACTGTCACCTATACGGCCACGTGAGCTTGTAGGCGACCAGGAAAACTAGTCGTCGCAGTCCATGAGGCAAGGGCAGCGACTCTATCAAACTGTGTAAGCCCTCAGCGAAGCCCGTCGAACATTATCGACGTGTTTATCCTTGTATTTGCCGAAGGTGTTCCCGCATGTGCCCTTGTTGACACTGGAGCCGCCGTTTTTATGGACACAAAGTTAAGCCGCGTACTATGAAAAGTTACGACGCCACTTTCTTGGCTGTCCCTACATTCAGCGAGCGTTCAAAGTATTCATCCTACAGCGGTATGTACAGCCCGCATCTTATTCGGGACACTATGTACGCCATCGAATTCATCAGAATTCCTGCATGCTCTCATGACGTCCTCCTAGGATGGGATTTTCTTTCGTGCCACGACGCCGTCATTCCTTGCGCACCAGCCGATATAGAACTCTCGCCGTACTCAGATTTGACGCCATCAAGCGAACCATCGGCTTCGAACAAGCTACTCGTCCAAGAAGACACCAGAGTGCCTCCGAACTCTTCAACGGTTGTGTATGGCTACAGTGCTGCTCTCACCAACACCGTTGCACTCCTTTCGCCATCTGAACGTGTTGGCACTAGGAAAGGCTTGCTGGTGCCTTTTGCGACCATACAATTTTCTGAGGGCAGCCCCGCTATCTTCGTAACCAACCCATCCCCGTACACAGTCCCGTTGATGCGAGGTGAATGTCCCAGTTCCAGTGCGCTCAGTGCTGTTTCCATGTCTGATTCGTCACCCGCTGATGTATTTGGTTCCTCCATCGTTGACAACCTTACACTCGTCCTACGTTCCCAGTTTCTGTGCCTGCTAGACAAATTTCGTTCTTCTTTCGATGTCGTGCAAACTTCTCTCGGCAGCACGTCCACTGTGACACACCACATCGACACTGTCAGCCAACCGCCACTGTAGCAACGTCCATACCACGTCTCTCCCTCAGAACGTCGAGTAATTAACGAACAAGTCGATGACATGCTTCAATGCAATGTTATTCGCCCTTCAAACAGCCCCTGGGCGTCTGCTGTTGTTCTTGTCGCGAAGAAGGACGGTTCTGTGTAAACTACCGGCGACTGAACAAGATCACACGTAAGAACGTTTATCTGCTACCGTGAATTGATGATGAGACTGATAGCCTGCAAGAAGCAGAATTCTTTTCATCCCTCGATTTGTGGTCAGGGTGCTGGCAGGTACCCATGGCTGATGATGCTCGACCGAAGAAGGCTTTTGTCACGCCTGATGGCTTGTACAAATTCAACGTCATGCCTTTTGGACTGTGTAATGCGCCCGCTACCTTTGAGCACATGATGGATACCGTTCTGCGCAACTTGAAATGGCACATGTGCTTGTGCTACATTTATGACGTCGTTTTCACTCCAGACTTCTCCACGCATCTTCAGTGCCTGCAGTATGTTTTGACGCGTTTGCGGGAAGCAGACTTCACTGAATCTCAAGAAGTGCCAATTTGCAGCATGGCAGCTAACAATACTCGGCTACATCGTGTCCAAGGACAGAATTCTCCCCGATCCAGCCAAACTTCAGGCAGTGGCCGAGTCCGTCAAGGAACTATGCAGTTTCGTAGGACTATGCTCCTAGTTTCGGCACTTTATTAGGAACTTCACCTTTATTAGGAACTTCACCGCTATCATATCGCCACTAACAAAGCTCCTTGAAAGTAATGGGGCCCTCGATTTGTGCGACGATGCATTCGCAAAGCTCCGTCGTTTGTTGACGTCTCCTTCACCACTATGATTCTACGGCCCCTAGAGGAGTACACACGGATTCTAGCGGTGTTGGCTTCGGCGCTGTCCTTGCGCAGCGCAAACCAGGGTTCCCTGAGTATGTCGTTGCATACACAAGTCGTACACTTACTAAAGCCGAACCCAACTATACTGCGACGGAAAAAGAATGTTTGGCCATCATCTGGGCACTTACTAAGTTCCAACCATATCTGTATGGCCACCCATTTGGTGTCGTCACAGATCACCATGCACTTTGTAGGTTGTCGTCACTGAAGGACCCCTCCGGCTGCCTTGCACGTTGGGTACTTCGCCTACAAGACTATGATAGTCGCATAGTCTACCGCAAAGGGCTGACGACGCCAACGCTCTCTCGTGATCTCCCTTGCCCAACGACGATGGTCCCTGCTCGGTATCTCATATTGCCATTTCTGCCATTGACCTTCACACCATCGCTACCACGCAGCACAAGGATCACTGGATTGCGTTGTTGATCGACTTCCTCTCTGACCCATCGGCAAAACCGACCACACGCGCGTTGCGCCGTCAAGCCCACCACTTCGCCATTCGCGACGACCTACTTTATCGATGCAATTACAATGCCGACGGCTGCCAATAGTTACTAGTTGTACCCTGGAGTCTGTGTTCCACTCTGATCCTCAGTGTGCACATTCTGTGGTATACAAAACATACGAGCACATCCGACAGCGATATTTCTGGTGAGGAATGTATCGCTACGTTCAGCAGTTCGTTTGCTCCTGCCTCGATTGCCAGCGGAGGAAGTCTTCACTGCACCTGTCTCCAGTAGGTCTACAACCTCTGCCTTGCCCTATCCCACCATTTGAGCCCGTCAGCATCAATTTGTATGGGCCCCTCCCGCTGATATCGGCTGGTAACCGCTGGGCCATCGTCACTGTTGACCACCTTATGCGATACGCCGGAACCGCCGCCCTCCTCGCAGCTACAGTGTGCGATGTCACCTCCTTCCTGCTCTGCTGCTTCATACTTCGACACGGCCCACCCCAGGAATTGCTTAGCGATCGAGGGTGTCCTCCTATCGGAAGTCGTCGAAGCCATTCTCAAAGAGTGCCACGTTGTTCATTGCACAACTACTGCTTACCAGCCGCAGACGAATGGCCTCACAGAAAGAACGCTTTAATCACACGCTCGGCAACATGCTCTCAATGTACGTCACCCTATGACCAAGCAAATTGGGATGCCGTCCTGCCATTCGTGACCTAAGCTTATAATACCACCCCTCAGAGCACCACTGGGTTTTCACCCTTCTTTTTATTGTACGGTCGGCACCCATCGCACACAAACGACACAATCCTACCGTACATGCCGGATGCATCTGCGATTGCGCCTATTTCTGCCACAGCCAGATGTGCTGAAGAGTGTCACGATCTCGCCCGGGCATTTACTACCAGTGACCAAGATCACCAGAAGAGCACTCGCGGTGACACCGCCTCTGCACCTGCGTTCCTTCCTGGAATGCTTGTGTGGCTCTCGGTCTCCTGCACTACACCAGGGCTCTCTTCAAAACTACTGCCCAAGTACGAGGGACCCTACTGAGTAGTCGAGCGTACCTCCCGGGTCAACTACCTCATCGGGCCCGTTGAGCCATCCTCAGACCTACGCCGTAAGGACCGCGACATTTTAAACATCGAGCGCCTCAAGACCTACTATGACCCACTCACAGCAACCAGCTGTTAGGTCGCCAGGTGGCTCCCTTTATGTCCCTGGGGGTAATGTACAGAAGCATAGGAACATCCATGTTGGCGACCCGTCCATGTTGGCTGCCAGCAGAATGCTCACGCGAACTTTACTCATTTTGCCCCCGTGACACGTGCTACCGCGGAGGTCAAGAGTCTTGCTCGGCAACATTTGCCAAAAGAGACCGGTCTCGTCGGCGTTGAAGACCCGCGGAGGTTTCCAGCCACTCCTTCATCATCCACTGCTGGATGCCCTGGCTGCTGACGGCTTCGCTTTCGCCAGAAGTGGTTTCGCCAACGATGTTGTAGCGCTGCTTAAATCGATGAAGCCACCCGGTGTTGTCGGCGAAGTTGTCTTCACCGAGTGCAGTGGCAAACCATTTGGCCTTGGCCATCAGCATCGGGCCATCCACCGGAATGTTCTTCGCACGCACTTCTAAAAACCAGGCATAGAGTGCCTTTTCTACATTCCCATAGGCAGGAGCGCGCACACGACAGGCTCCCGACATTCGCTGCACTGCCGCCTTTGCCTTGATATCTGCCTTGTTCTTCAACAAGGTACTCAGAGTGCTCCGTGGTACCCCGAAGTCATCCGCGACGGTCGAACATTTCTCGCCCGCCTCAACACGCTGAATAGCCCTCAGTTTCGTCGCAAAGTCAAGGGTCTTGCGCTTCTTGACACTGGCCATAGCTACACGAGAAGTCGACAATTCAAGGAGTCCACAGCGGCTTTGCACACCATGCACGCAAAAGAGGAATGCTGCACATGCGGTGGTACATAGGCGACGCGACAATGGAAGCGGACTCTGCCAACAAAGCACTCGCGAGGCGATGGCCACCTACGAGGGCAACAGCAAAAGGTGCGAGCTGTGGTTGGCTGATAAAAACTCGCCAAACAGCAACAAAAAATAAAAGGCGAAAGAAGGAGGACGTCGGCTCCTTCGTTCCTGCTCTCCGACCAATGGTTATGCGGAGAAAGCATGAGAGAGAGAGAGAGAGATAAATGAAAAAAGGGATGAAAAAAAAGCCATTCCGCAAGTTTTGGAGGCCGTGCAGTCCGAGCCCTCTCGCCCATGCGTTTTTTCGAGCGTTTCGGGTGTCGGCGGAGGCGTGGTGCCGCGCGGAGGACACCGGGCGCTGCGAGTGCCAAAGTGCACCTTCCAACTCGCGCGCGGAGCCGCGCTGCCGCAAAGGTCGCGGGGCGCAGCGAGTGCCGAAGCGCACCTTCCGGCTCGCGCAGTGTTCGATATATCCGAAGGTGAGTAAAAATACCGTTCGATTTAAACGTGCGAATTTCTATACTTTTACAAAGGATTTTCAAGGGGATAACTTACGAGTTTGCTATACTCGAAAATACGATATAAGTGGGTTCGATATATCCGTATTCGACTGTATGTGTACTCTTCCGGAACCAAGCGTAAGATGCGATTAGATTCAAACGCATTTTTCCACTTGTAAGCACGCAGCGGGAGTCTCTTCATGAAGTGAAAAGGCTCAACTTTTCACCAGGGCACGCGCCACATGGCGAAGAAAGAGCGATGGCGTGCGAAGAAATGGACAGGCGCCGGAATGCACGCGCTGGTGACACGTTGGTGTTCGTGGTTGGTTGACGGCGGGCTTCGTGGCACGCGATGGCGAAGCGCTGAGCTGGGAATTGTCTGTGTGGCGACCGCCGAGGAAGGACGCATCGGCAGCTACGCTCTGCTGACGGGACGTGGTGTTCGGTTCAGGAGCCGGGACGCCGGTACCCCATCGGGTGGCCGTGGACCTCGACTACGTTCGGACGAGGCTCTTTGGAGGTCCTGCAGCGGACGGTTCCTGATGCATCGTCAACAATCCCCCTTCAAGGGTCGGCCAGCAGCAATTCAACGGGCCGTCACATCTCTACGTCGAGCGGAGGACCGTACTCGTACTTAGGCCTCCGGTTAGGCCTAACTCAGGGAGACACCACGTAGCGACTGGAGACCGGGCGTCGGCTACGACAGCAGGCGGTACCCTCTGGACGACGCAAGAGAGGCCGGCGACAACTGGGAGTCAACAAGACTAGGTCCAGACCGGCCACGGACTTAGCCGTGAAGAAAAACAGCTCTGACCATGTAAGAGCGTCCCATGTACTACTCGCGACAGCGTCGGCGAAGCCAACGTGGCCAGACTTACGACCAAGTACTGCGCCGAATTGACAGTTTAAAAAGTATGGTTGAGTGACTAGTCCATTTCAATTGATTGATTTGTGGGGTTTGACGTCCCAAAACCAGTTCTGATTATGAGAGACGCCGTAGTGGAGGGCTCCGGAAATTTCGACCACCTGGGGTTCTTTAGCGTGCACTGACATCGCACAGCACACGGGCCTCAACATTTCGCCTCCATCGAAATGCAGCCGCCGCGGCCGGGATTTGATCCCGGCCATTTTCAATTAATAAGCAATTCCGTGTGTTAGTTTGTTGGCAGATATTTTGTTCATTTTCTTTGGCTGGCCGTGTGTTGACAAAAATTTGGTTTCCTGTGCTCAAAACGCTACCGTCGTCAAAAGTCGATGCTCCGGAGTCGGGAGATATCGTGTTTAGATTTAACAGTAGTCCGATCAGCTGAGTCTAGTGAATATGAAGGGGAAGTTAGCCAATTTCAGGAAATTAAGATCATTCAGGAGGTTGTTGCACTCGGGTCAGAACAGTTTGTCGAGAATACCGCTAGGCCAGAGGAGACTGATTTAGGACCAGATGACCAGACGGATCCAAGAGACCTTTTTGGGAGTAGTTGTGGTAGAGGACATGAACTCGGCGCAGCACCTACGTGAGAGTAATGTAGGCTGCTGTAAACTCGGTTTTCAAGTAGTATGTGCGGACGCGCACCCCACATTGGTGGTTATGAGATTGGATTACGATCCACACGACGACCGCACAAAGTTAGAGCACGAGGCGATTCGAGAGGTGGTCACCAATGAGAACGCAGTATACGAGAAAATGCTAGAAGGCAGTGAGAGTGAGGAGGTCTCCGTAAAGGGAAAAGCAGCCGTAGAAGCTGTGAATGAAGAACCTAGCTAAAAGATGTGGCTGAGAACACACATTCACAGGAAGCGGAATGCGGATGAACACAGTAGGTGCTCACGTTTAGGATCACATCGAGTGAGCGGGTACGAGATGAATATACATTTCAAGAGGCTTTTCACGAGCATAAGGGCGATCACGAAACGCAGCAGATGGGCTAAGCGTTCGCGAGAGCATGGTTTAAGCAGTCAAGCTAGAGAAAGGCTCGTGAAGGCGCATTTGACGAGACGCTCGAAAGACGATGTCAGGGACAGGCGTACGAAGTGCAACGAGAGGAAATGCAGCATTCTTGGAGAACCATTGAGAGAGCTGTCAGTAGCAATGTGCACGAGAGTGTTGCGCGAGACGCTGGGAAGGAGACGAGCTAGAAATAAGGCGGAGAAATTTTCATTGTGGCCACTAAAGAAAAAGAAGTAGATTCTATTGGAACGTCGGCTACTGACGGAAAATAACAGGGACAGGATCAAGGACATAGATAGATGAACGAAAAAAAAATATATATCAGAGACAGAAGGTGTCATGAGTAGGACACAATAAGCATAGCCAGAAGGTATAAGTGTAAAGTGGAGACAGGAGGACGTGCTAGTCGGAGCACTTAGTGATTTAAAAGGAAGATATTGGAGTTGCCAAAAGTGCATAGAGAAATAGTAGAGAAAGGCCTAAAGGCGTGGATATAGCAAATTAATTAGATTAGCAAAGAGTGCTTAGTAGAAGGTGTAGATATTGTTGAAGTGTGTTGATAGTGAAGTGGTGCATTGTTTAGTGGACGAAAACCTGAAGAGAATATAGAGATACGGTTGCAAGACATGAACATTAAGTGAAGTGTTGTGATGAATATGAGTGCAGAATTTGCCAATTTTATGAGCAGAAGCTGTTGACTGGTGTGTAGAGAATCGAAATGTACCGGAGGCTGTAGCATGCACAGTGATGCATGGATGTTGCTCAATGCAGAGAGCTTTTTCATAATGTTCATTCAGTGATGGTGTTAATGGAATGAACTGGAAATTACAGTGATGTTATAAATATGCACCGATGTTTTGGAATTGATCCTGATTTTGCGCAGCTTATATGCACTGATGTATTTAGTGGGACGTATTATAAGTGAGGTGAACAGCAGATGCGCATAGAAAGTAACGCTGTAGTGAGAAAGGGTAGATGCATCTAGAAGTGTGCTGGTAGTGTAGTGTGGACAACAACACGGACTTATAGTGAACATTCTCTATGCTCAAAAGTGAACACTGTGTGAGGTGCTTAAGTGTTAGTGTTGTGTATGGTGTAACGTGACTTGTGAAGTGCGCGTGACAAGTGCGTGGTGTGGCGCCAAATAAGCAGCAACGTCAGTTTGTGTGCCGTAGTGCATCAAGACGACACGCACTACGGCACAACAGAAGAGTTTTTTTTAGAAAAAAAAAGCTTTCAAGAAAGGGGGCCAATGTCATGAGTAAAGGGGCCCAGGGCACGCGCCACATGGCGAAGAAAGAGCGATGGCGTGCGAAGAAATGGAGAGGCGCCGGAATGCACGCACTGGTGACACGTTGGCGTTCGTGGTTGGTTGACGGCGGGCTTCGTGGCACGCGATGGCAAAGCGCTGAGCTGGGAACTGTCCGAGTGGCGACCGCCGAGGAAGGACGCATCGGCAGCTACGCTCTGCCGACAAGACGTGGTGTTCGGTTCGGGAGCCGGGACGCCGGTACCCCATCGGGTGGCCGTGGACCTCGACTACGTTCGGGCGAGGCTCTTTGGAGGTCCTGCAGTGGACGGTTCCTGATGAACCATCAACAATCCCCCTTCAAGGGTCGGCCAGCAGCATTTCAAGGGGCCGTCACATCTCTACGTCCGAGCGGAGGACCGTACTCGTACTTAGGCCTCCGGTTAGGCCTAGCTCAGGGAGATGCCACGTAGCGACTGGAGACCGGGCGTCGGCTATGGCAGCAGGCCGTACCCTCTGGACGACGCAAGGCAGGCCGGCGACAACTGGGAGTCAACAAGACTAGGTCCAGACCGGCCACAGACTTAGCCGTGAAGAAAAACAGCTCTGACCATGTAAGAGCGTCCCATGTGCTACTCGCGACAGCATCGGCGAAGCCAACGTGGTCAGACTTACGACTAAGTGCTGTGCCGAATTGACAGTTTAAAAAGTATGGTTGAATGACTAGTCAGTTTCAATTAATAAGCGATTCCGTGTGTTAGTTTGTTGGTAGATATTTTGTTCATTTTCTTTGGCTTGCCGTGTGTTGATAAAAATTTGGTTTCCTGTGCTCAAAACGCTACCGTCGTCAAACGTCTCTCTCTCCCTCGCCCACGCTTGGTATTTCGCCCTCCGAGATCTCCGGCGGTCGTGACAGGGTGACAGCATTTTGTCAGAAACTGTAATAGCTGTCACAAGTCATGTGCAGAAAAAGTTAGAACTTTCAAATCTCCTAATGTGATGAGTAAAGGGGCCCAAAACACAGGCCAAAAGGCGGGATGGAGCGATCAGCAAAGTAATGCGGAAAAGCGCGCACCGTGGACATGTCCATGTATATACAGCGAACTCCCGTTAGGACGAACTCAGTTATAACGAATTCTCGGATATAACAAACAAAATGGATATGTTTGTTTGGTTTCCCATAGACTCAACGTAAAAGAAATCCTCTTAAGACGAACCCCCTCACAGGTAACCTTGTGTTAAGAAGAACTTTCCCAGTGCTGTGGACAGCCTCCCCAAGTTTACTGTAGAGGGCCCCAAGCACTGGGCACCTGGGTTCTTTTGTTGTCTCCCCCACCAAGGAGAGTACAAAAGAACCAAAGACTAAGTAAGCAAAGCCACTTAGGTGCCAGCAATGAAACTACAGAGTTTTATTGTTGGGGACCCCAAGTGCTAGGGGCACCCTGCCTTCTTGGGCCCTTTTATTGTCTCCCCGCCTCCTCTCCAGCACCTACAGGGAGAGTACAAAGGAAAACAAGGCAAAAGAATCCAAGAAGGCTTGCACAGAGACTCTGGGTACTTGAATAAAGTTGCCCCCACAGTAAAGCAGAGGTAAAGCAAAGCACAACAAAACAAAAAGGGAGGACCTGGGCTCCCACAAAGGGGCAAGAAAAAGGGGGCAGATATAAAAAAGTGAATGCTGCTTCTTATCCACAACAAAGTGTACACATTAGACGTTTTGGCTGATCAGCACTTCCTGGGCCAAGTGCAGGAAAACTGCCCTGAAGAAAGACAGGCCTAGTTTCTAGTCTGGGCAGTAAAGGAGTCTTGGTGGACATGAATGCATATGTGCATATCCTCAAATATCCGTCCCAATGCTTAATGCATTGACTGGCAACACAAGCGACATGCTCACTGAAGAAGTGCTTGAAGTGCTTTCGAAGAATATGGGAGGTAGCTTGTGCCTGCTTAAGTTCTCTAATAAACAACCTTTCCTAGCAGCATGGAAATACTGGAGGATACTTAAAATCATTAGATGAAATGTTATTTATGGCTGCTTGCCAGTGCTTGAAGAAAGCTTTCAAGTTGGGTAAAAATATGGTTTCATTTTGTCATGAGTAAAGGGGCCCAAGGCACGCGCCACAGGGCGAAGTATGAGAGATGGCGTGCCAAGGAACGGAAAGGCGCCAGAGTGCACGCGCCGGTGACACGCTGGTGTTCGTGGTTGGTCGACGACGGGCTTCGCGGCACGCGACCCGAGCAGAGATCGGTGATCGAGAAGGCTGAGCTGGCATTCTCTGCGCGGCACCGGTCGACGAAGGTTGTCGGGACAGCTACGGTCTGGTGACGAGGAGGCGAGGGCGTCGGGCTCCGGGGTGCCGTCGATCTGGCTTACGATCGAGCACGGACTTCGGAGTGGCAGCGGCCGAACTTCAGCAGTTCCCGGCGTACCCGCAGCTCTCCACCCTTCGCCGGCAGAACGGGACGACCGGCAGAAGAATCGCTGCAGAGGGCCGGTCTTGGTCGGAGACCGAGCATCACATAGGAGGAGGCCTAGGCTGGGTTAGGCCTAAGCAGTGACCCGCCACATCACAGGCGAAGCAAAGCGGCGGACAAGGACGGACCTTGCGTGAGCGGCGGCCACCACCAGCAGCATCTTCGACGACAGCTACGGGACACGACCCCTAGAGAGCTTCGACTCGGAACCACACCGCGTCGAAGGCAACGTAAGAGCATCCATCTGCACTTTGACCGGCAGGAAACTAACGCGCACGTAAACGCGAAGCACAGTGTTGAGAGACTCCCGTAGGGACTGCGCCCAACGCGGAGGATCTGTAGATCGGCTATTTAGTTCGTTAACATAACTTGTTTTACTTTTCTTTTGTGTGCAGTTTGAATGTTTGATGTGTCTTGGTGTGTTTTATAAAGTAACGTCTTTGTTTTGTTAATGCTTTACGCCTCTCACCTCGTCACACTCTGTCAATCCATCGGAGCAAGCGCTCCCGAGATCCTCATACACTAACTCGTGACATAAATTGGCGAGCCTATGCCAGGATTTAACATCTTCCGGCCCAGTCACGAATGATCGTCGGGGGTTGCGAAGATGGATTGGGAGCGTTTGGCGGCGATAGCCAAGAGTAGAAACTTACGTGGCAAAGACGCGTTGAGATTTTTTGAGGAATGTTCACGAGAAAGGGATAGAGAACTTGAAGCCGTATGGAAAGAACGTGAGCGAGAACACGAAAGAGCAGTGGCGAGACTAAAGGAACAGATATATGAGGCTGAACAAAAGTTGATGCACCGGAGTCTGGAGGTATCGTGTTTAGAATTAACAGTAGACCGGTCAGCTGAGTCTAGTGAATCTGAAAGGGAAGCTAGTCATTTGCATGAAGTTGAGATCATTCAGGAGGTGGTTGGCACTAGTACCAGAACAATTTGAAGAGAATACCGCTAGGCCAGAGGAGACTTATTCTGAGCCAGATGAACGTACGGATGTAGGCGCCCGAAATTTGTTGAGCGAAGTGGGAGCCGAGAACGCGTCCTCGGTGAAGGACCGCCATGAGAGTAATGCAGGCTGCTGCAAACTCAATTTTCGAGAGGTATGTGCCAATGTGTACCCCACAGTGGAGGATGTGAAGCAGAGTTACGATCCGCGTGACGATCGTGTCGAGCTCGGGAGCGAGCATGGTGAAATAAGAGTCCACAATGAGAAAGAGATAAATGAGAAAAGGAGGAACAGCAGTGGGAGTGGGGACGTCCCAGTTGATGAAAAGGCAGTCGCGGAAGCTGTCAATGGAAGACTTAGAGAACTTAGTTGTAAGACGCGTCAAGGAACGCGAACTAGAGAGAGGCGAAAACGCAGGAAACAGCGTTGGCGACAGCATGCGTTAAGTAGATGCACCAGAGAAGTGGTTCAAGAGAGGCGTTCGTGTCTGAACGAGGACAAACGCAGGAGCCGCGCAAGGCAGTCGCGACGGCGCGCAGTAAAAAGACGAGCGAAAGAATGTTGTTTGAGGAGGTGTTTGACCTGGAAGGATACCAAGTGTATCGGCCACACCAGGCGTTCGCGAGCAAGTTCAGCAAGGAAGGGACGCCTGAGAATGTTTGGCAATGAGAGGAAACGGCGCGGTCGTAGCGAGCGTTTGAGGCGAAATGCACAAGCTAGGAGACGCACGAGTGTTGTTCTCGGGTTGCTGATTGAGAGAGGGCTCATAATTCAGGCAGAGAGATTTTCATTGTGGCCACTAAAGAAAAAGAAGTAGATTCTGTTGGAACGTTGGCTACTGATGGAAAATAACAGTAATAGGATCAAGGACATATTTAGATGAACGGGCACGATAAAGAGTAGCTAAATGGTTAATAAGTAAAGCGTAAAGTGGCTACTATGAGGAAGTGCGGGTCGGAGCACTTATTGAGTTAAAAGAAAAGCAACGATTTTCGAGTAAATGTTTATTTATGAACAGTAATGAGTTGGGCTAGTTATACCACGTTGGAGAAATCAAGGTAGATAGGAAAAGTAGAACAAATAAGCAATCGGCTTAACAGGGAATGAAGTGACGTGTTGTGTTGAGGATGAAAGCAGATGCCGTTTTTTTTGAGTAGATATTGTTGAGTGGCGTTTAGAGGATTCAAATATGCAGAGGTGGGAGCATGTACAGTGATGAACTGATACTGGTGAATGGACACAGATTTTTGTGAATTATATACACAGTGGTGATGCCAATATATAGTCTGGAAGTGAATGTGTTGAACATGCACAGATGTGTTGGAATTATTAGCACACACACAGGGTTTGGATTTTGTGCTGTTTATGCTCAGTGATGTAGTTATAGGGTGACGATTTGCAAGTGAAAGTGATGTGAAAGTGGTGTGATGAATATTCTTTGATGTTATGGAGTTATCACTGATTTCTTTTGTGCAGTGTATACTAATTGGGTGTTAGCGTGGTGAACAGACCAATAGAGGACAGAAATATGAACTTCATGAACATTCACTGTGGTTGAAAAGTGAACAGTGTGCAAAGTGCTTGGGTGTTAGTGTTGTGTGTGGTGTAACGTGCCTCGTGAAGTGTGCGTAATAAGTGCGGTGAGACAGCAAGTATGGAGACACCAAGTAAGAAGCACTGCGAGTTTTCAAGATGTCTTCATTATGACACAGAAGAGTTTTTTTTTTTTTAGAAAAAAAAGAACTTTCAAGGAAGGGGGCCAATGTCATGAGTAAAGGGGCCCAAGGCACGCGCCACAGGGCGAAGTATGAGAGATGGCGTGCCAAGGAACGGAAAGGCGCCAGAGTGCACGCGCCGGTGACACGCTGGTGTTCGTGGTTGGTCGACGACGGGCTTCGCGGCACGCGACCCGAGCAGAGATCGGTGATCGAGAAGGCTGAGCTGGCATTCTCTGCGCGGCACCGGTCGACGAAGGTTGTCGGGACAGCTACGGTCTGGTGACGAGGAGGCGAGGGCGTCGGGCTCCGGGGTGCCGTCGATCTGGCTTACGATCGAGCACGGACTTCGGAGTGGCAGCGGCCGAACTTCAGCAGTTCCCGGCGTACCCGCAGCTCTCCACCCTTCGCCGGCAGAACGGGACGACCGGCAGAAGAATCGCTGCAGAGGGCCGGTCTTGGTTGGAGACCGAGCATCACATAGGAGGAGGCCTAGGCTGGGTTAGGCCTAAGCGGTGACCCGCCACATCACAGGCGAAGCAAAGCGGCGGACAAGGACGGACCTTGCGTGAGCGGCGGCCACCACCAGCAGCATCTTCGATGACAGCTACGGGACACGACCCCTAGAGAGCTTCGACTCGGAACCACACCGCGTCGAAGGCAACGTAAGAGCGTCCATCTGCACTTTGACCGGCAGGAAACTAACGCGCACGTAAACGCGAAGCACAGTGTTGAGAGACTCCCGTAGGGACTGCGCCCAACGCGGAGGATCTGTAGATCGACTATTTAGTTCGTTAACATAACTTGTTTTACTTTTCTTTTGTGTGCAGTTTGAAGTTTGATGTGTCTTGGTGTGTTTTATAAAGTAACGTCTTTGTTTTGTTAATGCTTTACGCCTCTCGCCTCGTCACTCTCTCTCAATCCATCGGAGCAAGCGCTCCCGAGATCCTCATACACAAACTCGTGCCTTGGGCCCCTTTACTCATGACACATTTGTATTTTTTTCTCATTTGCAAGTCTACTTGATTGACTTTTTGAAGTAAGATGTCTGGATCCACCTGGGCACGTGGCCAATCCATTCTCAGAGGCACTTCTGATAAGACGAACAAATTCTCATGGTCCCCTCGAGTTCGTCTTAAAGGGAGTCTACTGTAATTGGTGGACAGCGAGCTCACGGCGCGCGACTCGAGCCGCGAAATAAGTTGGAAGAGGTTGAGCTGGCATTCTCTATGTGGCACCAGTCGACGAAGGTTGTCCAGCCAGCTACGGACTGGTGACGAGGAGCCGAGGGCGCGAGGCTACGGGGTGGCCGTCGACCAGGCTTACGGTCGAACGTGAACTTCGGAGTGGTAGCAGCTGCGTTTCGTGGTGTATCCGCAACGCTCCACCTTCACCGGCAGCACGGGACAACCAGCAGAGCAATCACAGCAGAGGGCCAGGTCCCTTTGGAGACCAGCCATAACTTTAAGGGAAAGGCCAAGGCTGCGGCTAGGCCTAGCGAGGGACCGGTGACTGCCACGTCAGCTGGGACGGCAGGCGGCGGAGATTGAAGGACTCCACGTGAGCGGCGGCTACCACAGGACCCGTTTGTCAACAACGGCAACTCTGACGCGGCACCGCCGAGGGGACTCTGTCTTCGAACGTGCACTCAGACCAACGTAAGAATGTTTGACATTACTCAGGCAGCTACTGCGGATATGAACCCGAGATCCATTGTTGGCGGACTCCCATTGGGACTGCGCCTAACGCAGAGGGACTTTAGAGACGAATTAGGTTGTGGGGAGAGTTTACTTAACTTTTTTCGTTTTTCTGTGTGATTTGCTTACGTTTTCTTCTTTGATGCGTTTCTTATGTTTTCTTGTATTGCTTTTTCCCACCAACACCGCCACCAGCGTGTCTCTCTCAATCCATCGGAGCAAGCGCTCCCGAGATCACTCTCATACATCTTCCAGCCCAGTCACGAAAGATCGTTGGGGATTGCGAAGATGGATTGGGAGCGGTGGGCAGCGACCGCTAAGAGCAGGAACTTATATGGTAAAGACGCGTGATGTGTTAAGATTTTGTAGCGTTAGCTACACTGGCCTAGCCAAGCCCGTTTCACGCGACACATCAAGAGCCATGCTGCGCATGCGCAAGGATCAGTGATGTCACACAGCTTGCGCACCGGAGCCACCGGAGCCGGCACCTCTCGCGCAGTCCGCCGCCGCTGGTCTGCGCATTCCAGAGGAGTGACGTCGTAGCCGTGGTAGACGCACTGGCGCCGGTGCGCGCTCGCTATGCAGTTGCCGTCTGACACTGCGCTGGAGCCGCTGTGCTTCTGACTGGCGTTTGCCAGTGTGGTATAGCCATGGAGAAGGAGAGCGCAAATGCTGCTCAACAGCGCAGAAGAGCGGAGAAGCTTGACTCATCGGATCCCGAAGTAGTTGCCTGGCAATTAGCGGTTGAGCGTATGGGGAAGCACCATTGATCTTGTCTATCAGAGACAGACAGACAACTCCAAATACTGTGTTGGGGCCATAGAGACGGCAGTGTGTTACTTCACTGATCACCGAACCGTCTTTGTGGCAGTAGAGAAGCAACGTGACGTTGAGCAAAAATAAATATACATGTGCACATAATACGTATACCGCGTGTGTGTCATTGGAGCACCAGTAAGCATGACAATCAAGCTAATCCTAGACAATCTAGACAACCAGGAAAGCTAAGAATAATCAGCTGAACCTTTGCTAACGCTACGTATACCCTGGCATAGCCGAGCTAAGCCACTGCAACATTTTTTTTGAAGAATGCCAACAAGAACACGCGAGAAAATTTGAAGCTCGGTGCAAAGAACGCCAGCTCCAACTTGAACGGGAATGCGAGGTAGAGCATGAACGAATTGTAGCTCTACTAAAGCAACAGATAGATGAGGTTGAACGAAAACTGATTTACCAGAACAAGGAGACATTATGTCTAAATTTACCAGTTGTGCAATCAGTTGAACCTAGTGAACGTGAGGGACAAATTAGCAAATTTCAAGAAATTCAGGTGAGCGAAGAGATTGTCTTGGCAGTGTCAAAAGAGCGCGACGCGGTTACCGCAAGGCTAGAGGAGCTCAAGTTGGGGATGAGTGATGCAGGTGTAGGCACGCAAAAGCCGTCAGCGAGCGCAGCTGGGGGAGACAGCGCACATTTGGTGCAGGACCACCGGTAGTGTATTGCAGGTTGCTGCAAGCACATACTTAACGGGGTCTGTGCTGACGCGTGCCCCACAGTGAAGGGGGTAAAAGTTCAAGATCTGGGTGACGAGCCCGCCAAGTCAGAAGGTCAGCATGGTAGAACTGAAGTCCGATATGAGACAAGGAAATATGAACAAGGACTGGCAAAAAAATGAATAAGGCTGTGTTAATCGTGGCGGAGGTAGTCGACGAAGTTGAGGAGGGAGGACTCAGAGCCAAAGCGCGTCCAAGAACATGCGTTTGAAAGGAGCATAAGGCACATGTACGCAACAGGGTGAATGAGCATCGATCGCGTAGACACCAGGGAAAAGTTCATCGCAAGAGGCAAAAACGCAGGGGACTGCATCGACGGCAGCATGCGCTAAGTAGATGCACGAGAGAAGTGGTTAAAAAGAGGCGTGTGTGCCTGAAAGAGGACAAACCCAGGAGCCGCACAAGGTGGTCACAATGGCGAGTGAGAAAATCTGGTTTGATGAGGCGTTTGACCTTGCCAACATTGAATAATGAATACGGTCTGCACCCACCGCCGTTTTTTTCCCATTCGAGAGCACTCTTTTTAATTCATGTAACATTAGTGGACTGTTGTATGCTTCTTGTAGATAGCCATTGGTGGGTAGTCTCTGTTTTTCGGTAGCCTGTTTATGTTTTAGAAATGCTTCGGAATAGTTTTCTGAGCATGAAACATTATAAAAGTGGTCCCCCAGTATGTCTGCCTGTTCTTGTATTGATGTCTGAATGCCCGCATTTGTGAGTAATGGTATTGTGTAGCATGAATAGTCACCCCTGAACTTCCTCAGCTGCTCCCATATTTTTTTAGATGAGACTGTACTATTTATGGATGAGACATATTTTTGCCATGACACTTTCTCGGCCTGCCTCCGCACATACTGTGCCTTGGCCTTCGCCTGCTTGAAGTTGACTAGATTTTCATAAGTGGGGTACCTTCTCAGGATACCCCACGTTTTATTTTGTAGCTTCTTTGCTTCTGTGCACTCCGGAGTCCACCACGGCTTGAGTTTTTTCCGTACGTGACTAGAGGACTGTGGTATCGATTTATCAGCTGCTGCTATCAACATTGCGGTTAGTTGCTCAGTTCTGGCGAAAACACGTCTTCTAGCTTTACGTTCTCGGTAAACATACTCCAATCGGCACGCTGTATTAGCCAACGACGTGGCTTAGTGTTGATGATGGGTGATGTAGGAGATGTTTTGATGAGAGCCGGTAGATGATCACTTCCATAGGAGGTGTCAAGAACGTTCCAGTTAAAATCGTTAAAAACAGAAGGTGAGCAAAATGCCAAATCAAGGCAACTGAATTTACGGGAGCTCGGTGAGAAATATGTTGGTGCCCTGGAGTTTAAAAGACATATGCTGTTCGTCAGGATAAAATCTTCAATAACTTGTCCTCTCTGGTCAGTTTTTTCGCTGCCCCAGAGAGTAGAGTGAGCGTTAAAATCACCGACTAAAACGAATGGCTGAGGCAGTTGTATTGTTAGGCTCTCGAGGTCATGGACGGTTAAAGGTTGGTGTGGCGGTATATACAATGAACAGATGGAGATGGTTTTATGCGCTAAAACGGTGATAGCAATAGCCTCCAGAGAGGTGTTAAGCGTGATAGCTCGGGTTGGGGTGCCGCCTTTTATAACAATGGCGACTCCTCCCGATAGTCGGTTAGCAAGTTCGCGGTCCTTTCGGACTACAGTAAAACCTTTTAAGAAGTTAGTGTTTTTTGGACCCAAGTTGGTCTCTTGTAGGCAAAAGGCCACTGGGGAGAGTGAATTGATGATGCCCTTGATGTCACCTAGGTTATGGATAAAACCTCTGCAGTTCCACTGTACAATAAAAGCCATGATGAGATGAAAGAAGTAAAAGTAAGCAAATATATATATGTGGAACGTGCAGTTATTTAAAATTAGGTGACATGGAGGGATTGTGATCTATTTTACAGTGCCTTTACCAGGCCCTGTAATTACGGTTTTGTCTTTTTTGGAGCGGTCGGGAAGTCCCCGCCGCTCCTTTGGCGCAGCCTGCGCCGGTGGACATGAGGTGTCCATCGCCTCTGTCGAGACGACAGACGGTCGCTCTGTTGAGCGGTGTGTGCTTTGGGTAGGCTTCGTCACGGCGGACGAGGCCTTTTGCCCCACCGCGCCAGAGGTCGAGGGGACCTCTTTGGCTGCTGCCAGGGCTTGCAGCGGCGGCTGGTGTGGTCGTTTCTGCTGTGGGTAGGGCAGCCTTGGCTGCACCCACCATGGGGACAGATAACAGTTGCCTGGGCACGCTGCGCGTGTTCCGGGCAACCGTGAAAGGCCGTTGTGGTGCTGTCCCCTGTCGCACCACTTCAGCAAAAGATGTTTGGGGAAATAGCATTGAAACACGCTGTCGTACTTCGCGGAACGTTATGTTTTCCTTTACTTTCAGTGTTATTATTTCCTTTTCTTTCTTCCAGGCCGGGCAGGCTCTGGAGTACGCGGGGTGATTTCCATTGCAGTTTGCACAGTGTGTCTCTTCCTGAGTGCAGTCTTCGGTAGAGTGGCCTGTTGTTGTGCATTTAGGACAAGTAAGCTGCCCTCGGCAGCTCTGGGACGCGTGACCGAACCTCTGGCATTTGAAACAACGCCGCGGGTTTGGAATGAATGGTCTTACTGCGAGTTTCACGTAGCCAGTTTCTATTGTTTCGGGTAATGTGTTGCAGGCAAAGGTAAGTATCAGATGTTTAGTCGGTATTTCGTTGTTGTCACGCCTGATCTTGATGCGCTGTACATGGGTAACGTTGGAGTCTGTCCAACCTTCCAGCAGTTCATCCTCGCTTAGGCTAATCAGATCGTCATCAGATACAACACCTTTAACAGTATTCATACTTCGGTGTGCGTTCACAGAGACGGGTATGTTTCCAAAAGATACTAGGTGCGAAAGCTTATCGTACTGCTCTTTGTCTTTAAGTTCGAGGAGCAGGTCCCCGCTTGCCATCTTTGTGGCCTTATAACCGGTTCCTATAGTGTCTTTCAGGCATTTGGCGACAAGAAAAGGTGAAATAGTTCTTGCTTTTTCTGATGGTTGTTCGCAATGAAGGACATGGTATTTTGGGAAGGTTTCTTTGTTTTCGGGCCGGAAAAATTCACTTGCATCGGTGCGTACCCTTTTGTGGGTACGATCGGTGGATAAAGGGTTGGAGGGTCCCATTGTTTGTTCGGCAGCGACGGCTACCACCCACCACGGAGCCCAACAAGGGGACGTGGCAGAACATGTAAAAATGTCTGCACAACGCCAGTAGTATGCCGCTACTATAACCTGATATAACTATCCGAGGTTGGATAACTACACAAGGTTAACCCTCGCCGCCACGAAAAAAGGAAGTAAAGAAGAAAGGAGAAGACAGGAAAGATGTAAAGTGAGAGTGAAAGACGAAGATGTAGAGAGATAGGGAGATAGGAAAAGGCGACTGCCGATTTCCCCTGGGTGGGTCAGTCCAGGGGTGCCGTCTACGTGAAGCCGGGGCCAAAGGGGTGTGTTGCCTCTGCCGGGGGGCCTTAAAGGTCCAATCACCCGGCGTCGGCTCAACCCCCAGGATCCCCTTTTCCCCGGACACGGCTCAGCCACGCACGGCTAGGCGTGGGAGGAGGTCGAAACCCCCCCGTTAGCTCGGGTCCGTGGTGTCGCTACACACCAAACGCCTGTTTGCGCAGGCGCCCCTGCGGGGGTTCTTGATAATGTGGCTTTGATCAAAAGTCAGAAGAACTCACCTTGAAGCATAATTTGGTGGGGTATCTGTGTCTGGATTTGACCTTGGCAGAGCACTTCCATCGCTACAACATTAGCCTTATGGTTGTCCGTCACTACACGCACGATTCTGTGTCCTACTTCTTCTGTCTTTCTTATGATGAGCTTTATTGCCTTTGCAAGCACTTCTCCCGAACCTCCTTTGGTGAAGAAATAGACTACAGGAATCATGAACCTACTATGCAGGCCGCTCAGCAAAAAACATAGAAGGGAGTTGGCAAGTTCACTTTTTTCTCATGTAGGCAAAAGGTGATTGAGATCAGCACCAAGATCAACATCTCCCAAAAATGCATCTCTCTGTTTATTATATTGCAGCTTTTGTCGGATGCCCACCTCATCCACGACGTGACTGCAGCGCTTCAACTGCGGAGATTTGAGGCACTCCAACTCGGTGCTTAAAGGAGTACTGACACGAATTTTTGACAATCTCGTATTGTTGCTGTAAGTGAAAGCACTTCCGTGGAGAACCCCAAAAAGAGTATCATGGCGCCTGGCAACGCAATGAATATATTTTTAACACTGCTCCTTTAAAAGCCCACTTTCGGTTTCGATTTCAAGAGGGCGGTTTCCTAGTGACGTGTCAATAGAGTCGGACGTACGTCTAAGTCACGTAGGGACAGCAATTCGTAATAGCGTCGCTGCAACTTTGTCGTCTGTCGTTAGTTACACGTGGGGCACGCAAACAACGACAATTTCACGGTCGTCCAGCGACTCTGACAGCGATTTCAGCGATTTTTGATACACCGTCCTCATACGTCATTGCAGTGTCCATTGCGCTGGGGCTGACCTGCGGTGCTGTTCGACGAAAACTTTAAAACCGAATTAAAATATTTTGTACGTGTTTCCTGGCTACCGCGTGCGGAGGGCGTTAACAATAGATGACTAGAAAACGAAAAATGTATGCTTTGAGCCGCCGCAAAATCGTGTCAGTACTCCTTTAACCTCGCTTTGACAAGATCACTAAATCCTACCTTGCCTACTGAATTTCCCAAGTACTTTTGAAGTGTGGTTTGACAAGGAAGGGCAAGCAGGTCCTCTGACCTAATGTGCTCATAGGATTTTGCAGACAAGTGACATAATATAATTCACTATGTCACTTGTTTCGGACCAAGCAGGTTTTTTTTTTTAATCTTATAGTTAATCACTTGATCTAAGATGAACTTAGCTGTGGTGCTTGGTAATTCGGAGTCCTGAACAATCTGGAGAAACTTGGTAATGTGGCACTCATTTTTTAGGCGTTCAAGCTCCTTCTTATAACTGTCTACAGTACGGTGAAGCATAGGCGGAGAGTACAGGGGGGCTCGGGGGCTCGAGCCCCCCCCCCCCCGAACTTTCGAGAGGGGGCACAGCCCCCGCCAGAGCCTGGAGAGGAGGATCGTTATGTGTAGTTCAGAAGTATAATCGTAACGGGCTGAACGCTCTCAGCAAAGCGTTAATAATATTCATAAATGATGCGCCAATACACGCGAAGATGATGAACTCACTTGGGCAGGAAAGCATGCACTGCTTTCCTCCCCATGTGAGTTGCGTATAGGTCCTGCTGGCAACCACAGCTTGTGGCGAGGCCATGCTCGCCGATCCATGTGCCTGGCGTGTCAACGACCAGAGATGAAAGAAGAAAACCTCCTTTCAGGACTGTTCCACGGGTGTACAAAGGCCGACTGCACAGCTTCGACAGCCGGATTTTTGGCGGGTTTTAAGGGGATAATGGCGGTGCCAAGGAAGCCCTCTTGTTAAAGCAGTTCGCTGCAGCGGCGGCGGAAGTCCAATACTGGCCTATACGAAAAAACAAAACTCTCCAGCCACTTTTCTTAGTATAAGCTTTTAATAATGAAATTAAAAACTGGCCCAACGTTTCGAGACCCATTCGATCTCTTCACCAAGGGGTGACTATCCTGCCGGCTCCGAAGCTAGCGACTTTTCTTTGTGATTGTCCCTCTCTCCACCCTCATTCCTCCCGCCTTTCTTGTTGTGGTATTGTTTTATCCATTGGTTCCGAAGATAATGTATAAACACACTCTGCAGGGTCCCAGTTGAGCTGCTGATATTTCCAGGTGTTGGTTGGACGTGCCACGACTCTAAGAACTGCCTTTTGGTGCGGTTATGTGCGGTTACCTTCCGTGTGGAGGACCCGGGAGTCGTCGAAGTTGATGTGATGGTCGTTCTTTTCGCTGTGTTCTGCGAGAGGGTTTCGCGTAGCGTTAAAGCTATGTACGTCATTTTGTTGTTGCCGCATCCTTTCCGGAAAGATTTTTGTCTCGCCGACGTAAGTGGCGTGGCAATCGGCACACGGAACCTCGTACGCTAGCCCGGGGAATCTTTCTTTTGGCAGCTGGCGTTTTGTGAATCATTTTTTCATTACGTTGATACGTTATATGAGTACTGGCACAAAAATTCTGCATCTTGCTTTTTTTTTTTTTTTTTGCAATAAGTAGTTAATGTCCCGCTTACCTCGGCTGCAAACCTCGAGGGCTCGCGCACGCAACTGTTAATATGTTGTATACGATTTTGTGGAGCCCAGATGCACTTTCCGTTTCAAAGAGCGATGAGTGAGGCGGCACCCAGGATGGTATTCATGTAAACTTAGCCGACTACATGTGCACACAAAGCCGAGTTCACATGAGCACCTCGTGGGCAACTCATTTGAGTGAAGGCTCCCTGGGTGCTGCTGTAATCCCCTCTGGGAAGTTTCAAACATGCGTGATTCTTAAAAAATGCGCTGCCGAGGCGAGGACGACAGTTTGTACTCCGGTGCAATTCTGCCCCATCTTTCCATCGGAAACATATGCTAGGATGAGCGCTCTCCCAAGAATCATGACAGTAACATGAACTCGTCACGCAGGTGGCGGCTGGTTGTTTGCATGAAACACAAAAGCGCGTTTCGCATGCAGTGGCGCGACACGCACGTCAAAATTGATATTAAATATGTTCTAAGCTATATCAGCCGTTGATATTTTGTAGATGATTCGTGTGTGTCGACGCAAATCTATCCCGTAAGTTATCTCGATCGCCTTAAATTTTGTGTCAGTATTCCTTTAACTGGTGTTTAATTCACTGGGTCATGATTGCATGACAATGTGAGTAACAAATGTGAAGTGCAAATAATCATGTAAAGTTCAAAAATTATTTGCACGAAAGTGACTTGCTGTGACGTTTTTTCTTCTCTTGTACTTTCTGTGTCATTTGGAAATACATTGCTATATTTATTGTAAAATAAATATTTCTCGGACAAAAGAATGTCAGATGTGAATTTACAGCGACGTTGATGCGTTCACGGATGGACCACAGAGCGACGCGCGCAAGTGCGTGCGCGCATCGCTCTTCCAGTCCGCCCGTGTGGCAGTTTGTCTTCATCACCAGAAAAAAAAGTAAAATTGCCCGAGTGCCCCGGCGTTTCTGAAAAATATGGGAGACGGTGAGGAGGAAAATTAGAGAAAGAAAGACGAGAAAGGGTAATTGGAGAATGAGGACAGAAGACCGCAGCGAAGATCTCGGCGCCCCCTCCGGAAAATGAAAAAGTCTCCGCCTATGCGGTGAAGCCTTTCAATTTGTGCTTTCAAGCTCTTTTCTTTCTCGCGCCACTTCTTTTGCTGCAAGTAGGCAGTTGATGGCCTTGATTCGTTGGCTTGTGTGGCAAAAGATCTCATAGCACAAGCCGCATTTGCAGGGGGTGGCACACTGCTTGCTGCAGACGTTTCACATTGTTCCGTGGAATCATTATTTATGTCAGAAGCGCAAGTTTGCGCCATCAGAGTCTCTGGTCCTGTAGTGACAGGTGCGGATAATTCTGGGCAGTCAACAGTTGCAGAGCCCAGAGTACACATTTTGGCAACACTTCTTCGCCATCGGAAGTTCGAGAAGACGCGTGTCACGAGTGTATGGTAGGTTCTCGGGAGCGCTTGCTCCGATGGACTGAGAGAGTGACGAGAGGCATAAGGCGTTAACAAAACCAAAACCGTTACTTTATGCAAACAAACACCAGGACATGCAAAGGACGAAAAAACATCAACCTGCACACACACACACACAAAAAAAAACTAAGTGAACAACCTAAACAGCCTAACTACAAATCATCCGCGTTGGGTGAAGTTCCAACGGGAGTCACTCAATCATGGGCCTCGTGTTTAAGTCCGCGTTAGCTGCCCGCCGCTCAAAGTACAGTTGGACACTCTTACATTGCATTCGACGTGGTGCGGTTCAGAGTCGATGCTCTCTCGATGTGTCGTGTCCTCGTAGCCGTCGTCGACAGATGCTGCTATTGGTGGCCGCCACTCACGCAAGGTCCGTCCTTGTCCGCCGCCTTGCTTCTCATGTGACGTGGTGAATCACCGCTTAGGCCTAGACTAGGCCTCCTCTTAAGTGATGCTCGATCTCCAACAAAGACCGGCCCTCTGCAGCGATTCTTCTGCTGGACGTCCCGTTCTGCCGCCGAAGGTCGAGCGCTGTGGGTAGGCCGGGAACTGCTGAAGTTCGGCCAATGCCACTACAAGTCCGTGCTCGATCGTAAGCCAGATCGACGCCCTTCCGGAGCCCGACGCCCTCGCCTCCTCGTCACCAGTCCGTAGCTGGCAAGACAACCTTCGTCGACCAGTGCCACGCAGAGAATGCCCACTCAGCCTCCTCCATCACCGATTGCTGCTAGGGTCGCGTGCCACGAGCCCGCTGACAACCAATTATGAACATCGACGTGTCCACGGCACACGCTTTCCCGCGCCACTTCGCCGATCTCTCCGTTTCGCCTAGTGGCCTGTGTTTTTGGGCCCATTTTACTCATGACAACGCGCTTGGCACAAGTGTCTTTAACAGCGATTGTTAACGTTTGCGTTTGGCGATGCTCCTGTCACTTTGCGGTTTGGGAAGTGTTGGCCGGAGATACGAAGGATAGGATGGACAAACGGTGGGCACGTCACCTTGCTTCAGCATACATCTCTTGGTGTAGTCTGGGAAGTCACTTTCAAGAAAATGGAAGCTGCAGACAGCAGAGTAGTTCGACATGGAATTTGGCTGCCAATTCTTCCTCGATATCAGTTTGAGCCATTGCTCCCTCAGCGTTGTCTCCATGGGTATCTCGTGAAAGGACACGCCCAGTTGCTTTTTGCGTTGACTCGATGTACAAAAAGGCCCGCAGCAATAATGCATTTTTCAAACTTACACAGCACACTGTAGAGAGAGAGAGATGATGGGTGGAAGGTAGGGAGGTTAACTGGAAGGAAAATATCCAGTTTGCTACCCTGCACTGGGGAAGGGGTGAAGGGAGACAGAAAAGGATAGATGAAAAGAATAAAGGGAGAAAGAGAGAGGTCGAATTGCGCATGCGCACAAGCACAGCAGTGTCAGAGACGGTTCATGAGGCCCGTTGCACACGAAAGCTTGAGCACAGCCTTCGTGGCTTTCTGCTTCGAGAGACTATCATTTTCCGGCATTCCAATATGGTTTGCTCAGACAGCGGTCGACCATCAAGGCATGACAATTCTGCGGCGAGAGACTGTCGCTGGGAGCGGTACCCAGGGCAATCGCAGAGGACGTGCACAATCGTTTCCTCGCTGCCGCAGTGAACACAGGCAGCAGTGTCTTCCAGTGCACACGTAAATGAGCGCACTGTAAAGAACATATGAGTCAACAGCCCGGCTACAACGTAGCTGAAGCAACAACGTGCCAGCGGCCACGCTGAAGCGGGGTCAGAGTGTCAGAAGGCTGCGCCACCTTGCAGGCGCCGTGTGCTAAAGAAGGGGAAAACAGGAGAGGGTTTGGGGGGGCACCCCAGCGCTCATGTGACAGGCATCTGCAAATAGAGCCGGCGCTGCCAGGAGAACTCCTCCGCAAAAGAGGAGGAGCACACGTTTGTGCGTTCCAGTCCCTCAAGTCCAAAATCTCCGCTGCGACCGAGTAACGAAGCAAGTACTTCAGATGCTGCAGACATGCCATTGCAAAATACGAAGGGCCTCCGTCCTCTACAACAAGATGGCTGCAACAGCTGTCAAGGAAAAAGAAGAGAATGATGCAGAGCCAAGCGTAGAAGGTCTAGAATCTTTTTGTTTTGCCGAAATGGCCAAGGCATCAGCAGCCGCCTTTGCACTCAGAATCTTGGAAGTGATGGCTTCCCCAGACGTGTACAAAGCAACAAAGTGTGTTCTCGGGCATGAGGTCAGCAGCTCAGTTGTTGAAGCAACTTGCGAAGCCCACCAGACGGCTAAGTTTATCGACACACTATGGACATTCGATAAGCAAGTCATCTACCGTGGAGGTCCCTGCTCGAGAAAGGTTCCCAGACATTCAGTTAGAGAGTGTGCCTCTTGTGACGTTAAAGGGTTCTGGATGCACAATCGTTGCCCTATACTTCTTGATGATGCAGAAGGCCAATGCCCACGATGCAAGACACTGCCCAACACATTGCACATTCACAAGAATCAGAAAGACAAAGGAATACTCCACAGTGCCGTTAGGTTTCACATCAGTGGCCCCAGTGTACCATACAGGCCGAAGTTGGAGGTGCTGAGAACTTATGAAAACAAACAAAACACTGAAAGCTACTCTTGAAAACACATGGAGAACATCAGATCACTTGCTGACAAGCAAGTTTTGAATCTGGTGAAAGAAACTGGCTTTCCAGAAAACCACTGCATTGTTTTAGCGCAGTGTTTGGCAGCTGCAAAGCTTTCGGTGAAGCAACGAAGATGTTACACGGATGACTGGCTTCTGCTCTGCCTGCTGTTACGTATCTGCACACCATCCAGATACACGTTTCTTGGAGACAACAATATCCTGCCATTGCCATGCGTCAGCATAATCAGAAAATACATTTCTACAATAGGGATGAAATGTGGCTTTGACAAAATTTTTTTGCTGCGCTAAAGCAAAAACTGGGCACCAAACCAGAGTTTCAAAAGCATGTAATGCTCCTTTTTGACGAAATGCAGGTCCGAGAATGGAATGTGTCAATTATAAAACACTCACAAGTCGGGCTTGCCGAACACACTCATAGAGAGTTGAATGCTGAAAGTAGTGCTGGTGCTACTGGACTGGCAAATCATGCGCTTGTCTTTATGTTTATCCCCTTTGGGAAAAACTACACTCAACCAGTCGGCGTGTTTGCCTCACGAGGGACAACGAAAGGGACAATGTTAAGCCAGTTGGTGCTGCTGCCAATCATACTGCTAGAAAAAACAGCCGCAATCATCACAGCATTGTTTGCGACCGTGCGAGTACAAACAGGTGAATATGGACAGAACTTGGCATCGATGGAAAGCTTGGAATGTGTATGTCTTTTCTGATCAACCACACCTTATGAAGTGCATCGGTAACTGACTCATGAAGCACCGTTCCTTGACAGTAAATGAAAAATGGGTGCACTGGTTGTGCTAAGTCGCTGTCTACAAAGAGGATTACAAGAATGCCAGAGGATTGAAGGTTTGCCTCAAAGTAACACATCAGCTGGTGGCAATATATACGTGTCACATATGGAGCCCGTATGTGTTAATCTAGCCACACAACTTTTCAGCCGATCCATGGCCTTGGCCCTCAAATACTATACCAGGGTTCGTACAGGTTTTGAAGGAAAAAATTCAAGGGTTTTCAAGGACTTCCAAGGACCTATTAGAGGATTTTTAAGGCCCTTAACTCTCACTGCAAAGCCGAAAAAAAGAAAGGCCTCCGACCATGGCATCTGTCATGAGTAAAGGGGCCCAAGGCACGCGACACAGGGGGAAGTATGAGAGATGGCGTGCCAAGTAACGGAAAGGCGGCAGAGTGCACGCGCCGGTGACACGGCACGCGACCCGAGCAGAGATCGGTGATCGAGAAGGCTGAGCTGGCATTCTCTGCGCGGCACCGGTCGACGAAGGTTGTCGGGACAGCTACGGTCTGGTGACAAGGAGGCGAGGGCGTCGGGCTCCGGGGTGCCGTCGATCTGGCTTACGATCGAGCACGGACTTCGGAGTGGCAGCGGCCGAACTTCAGCAGTTCCCGGCGTACCCGCAGCTCTCCACCCTTCGCCGGCAGAACGGGACGACCGGCAGAAGAATCGCTGCAGAGGGCCGGTCTTGGTCGGAGACCGAGCATCACATAGGAGGAGGCCTAGGCTGGGTTAGGCCTAAGCGGTGACCCGCCACATCACAGGCGAAGCAAAGCGGCGGACAAGGACGGACCTTGCGTGAGCGGCGGCCACCACCAGCAGCATCTTCGACGACAGCTACGGGACACGACCCCTAGAGAGCTTCGACTCGGAACCACACCGCGTCGAAGGCAACGTAAGAGCATCCATCTGCACTTTGACCGGCAGGAAACTAACGCGCACGTAAACGCGAAGCACAGTGTTGAGAGACTCCCGTAGGGACTGCGCCCAACGCGGAGGATCTGTAGATCGGCTATTTAGTTCGTTAACATAACTTGTTTTACTTTTCTTTTGTGTGCAGTTTGAAGTTTGATGTGTCTTGGTGTGTTTTATAAAGTAACGTCTTTGTTTTGTTAACGCTTTGCGCCTCTCGCCTCGTCACTCTCTCTCAATCCATCGGAGCAAGCGCTCCCGAGATCCTCATACACAAACTCGTGACATGTCTTTTCTGATCAACCACACCTTATGAAGTGCATCGGTAACTGACTCATGAAGCACCGTTCCTTGACAGTAAATGAAAAATGGGTGCACTGGTTGTGCTAAGTCGCTGTCTACAAAGAGGATTACAAGAATGCCAGAGGATTGAAGGTTTGCCTCAAAGTAACACATCAGCTGGTGGCAATATATACGCGTCACATATGGAGCCCGTATGTGTTAATCTAGCCACACAACTTTTCAGCCGATCCATGGCCTTGGCCCTCAAATACTATACCAGGGTTCGTACAGGTTTTGAAGGAAAAAATTCAAGGGTTTTCAAGGACTTCCAAGGACCTATTAGAGGATTTTTAAGGCCCTTAACTCTCACTGCAAAGCCGAAAGAAAGAAAGGCCTCCGACCATGGCATCTCACATAGGCGCATTTCTTCTCACCACAACAAAACGCCTTTGCTACTTCACCGTCCGGGAAGATCCGCCGGAGTAACTTCCCTGCTTGGGATGACGTCCGGTATGACATATGGGACGTAACCACCTTCGAGTAACCACCTGCAATGGAGGTGTTGAAACGCACTGCTCTGTTGCGACAGGAGTCACGCAGCGTTTTAGTGTGCTCCCTTGCGCTACGTTCATTGCATGAATGTGCTTCGCACTTTTCATACAACTTTTCAAAGCCGATTCACCCAAGCCAGTCACATCGAAGACTTTGCCGCAAAGCTTGCTTGCACTTGGCCCGATGCGGACTTGTGTCGGGTGCAATCCATTGCTAGTAGTCCTTGTGGTATAGCCACGTAGGCTGGAACTTGCCTTTTCTGGGCATTGTTGATCAACACATCATATTACAGAACACACGATTATTTAGAAAAGCGCCGACACCCAGGAGGCACGATAACAGTAAAGCCAGCACATAGGCGTGACCACATGACTCGGCAGGCACTCGCACCGATCGCACCGCACGACCAGTGTTGCCAGCCGCCTATTGAGAATCGGTTATATAGGTGTAAAAACCGAGACTTCTTTTTCGCTGCAATTCAGAACTGTTTTTTAAAAGAAAATTTCACCAACAAAAGCCATTTTGACGCTGATAAACACAAATTAAAATTTAATATTTATGATATTCAAGGTTTTTCAAGGACTAGTCAGAAATTCGAGATTTTTAAGGGCCTTGAAAAAGCACTTTCAAAATTCTAATGTATTCAAGGTATTCAAGGACCTGTGCGAACCCTGTATGCAGCATTGTAAGCGGTTCTGTCACTGTACCCACGTGCACACCCTCCTATCTTCAGTGCATTAATCTTGCGCTTTTATCCTACAATAGTTGTGAGCAACATTCTTCAAAAAGGCGATATTGTTATAATGTGCTGTGCGCACAATTGGTATACGCGAGAAACACTAATAAAAAACAGTGCACCATGCGGTGGCGAATCATCCTTGAATGGTCGTTGTGCTGGGGTGAATTCTGCTGGACAGTGTATGTGCCACGCGGCGAAGACAAAAGCGATTTGTTCGGTGCGTGCATCAAATAACCCCCGTGGCATTGGCAGTGTGCGAGGCTCGGTGTTCCAAGGCAGTGGCCTCCTTTGCTAGGCGTTGTCCATGGGAGAAACTGCCACCCTTACATCCTAACGCCTCAACGTGTGTGTATGTGGTTACTATAATTTGCTCCATGCATGGTGTACTCTGATGGCTCAAAACCTTTATTTTTCCTACTTTTACACACGTATAGATATGTACCCCTCTAATTTCATCTGCACATTTACATTTATGTTAGGTCGAAGAAAGCAACTTGTTCCTAATTTATTTATG
The DNA here is from genome assembly GCA_013339685.2 of Hyalomma asiaticum. Taxonomy (NCBI): domain Eukaryota; kingdom Metazoa; phylum Arthropoda; class Arachnida; order Ixodida; family Ixodidae; genus Hyalomma; species Hyalomma asiaticum. The sequence goes on from CM023483.1 coordinate 39,768,900, forward strand.
AATTAGTATGTATTATTCATGTTTCCTACCACTTCTTATTGTATACAGTTGATCCCAGATATATCAAACTCAAAGGGGATCGCAAAATAGTTCGATATATCAATAATTCGAAATATCTTTGTTTGAAGCTCGTCTTAAAACAGTGCACGTCTCAAATTTGTTTCCCGGGGAAGTAACATGCAATAGACCACCAACTTACCCACAATATGCAACGGAATAGTGTGAAAACAGTGCAATTTAATTCGTACGAAAGAAATATGTAAGCTTCTTTTAAGCCATTAAGTTCCTTGAGCCATCCTGGGGCCTTACAGCTCAGCAAATTCAGCACACTCCATTGCGCCACAACAGTAGCAAATGACTGTGAACGCTGACGCAAGCTTTCAGAGCACTATACAAAGTCGTCTATCAGCGGTATAAACATTCATCACTGGTCGGGTCTGATCTCCCAGCACCGGCAATGTCAGCTACGATCTCGTGATCAGAGCGGTCATAACGGCTCACGCGTCGTCATCGGTGCTAATGAAGTTGTTGCTGTAAGCCGTCTGAAAGGACGCCCAGGATCGCTGATACCTCATGAGATTCATCGAAGAATCCAATGCCGTTTTCAGCAGCAATGAGCCGTGCGACGTCACAACTTCTTGCCACAAAGCCCACTTACGGAAATATTTCACGACAAAAGCTTCACTTGACTAGGGCTGAAGCACCAGTCATATTCGCCTCGTCCCAATAAAGTCCACCTTTAGTTCAGTGGATTTAACTTTCGAACAGCTTGTAGCAGCTTGACACTAACAAGAATGCCAAAATGCCAAAACAAACATCAACTTGGCGATGGCGATCGTATTTATGGATTAGCAGCAAATCCATACCTGCCAAGTTTAGCACTTTCATGACTGCACCTATTCCCATCGATAGTATGTTATTGATGAACACAAGTTCAAATTGTGGCACTCTCCGAGCGCGTCTGGACAACTAGCACCATCTGAAAAGAGGAAGCATTTTGTCAGTTTCGATTTTGAGTTTCTTTGTCCCGCCACGTCGGGAATTTGAAAGCTCCTTCACAGTCAGGGAGAGAGCGCGTGCAGTTTCAGTTATGGCATCGACAATGCTTGCCGATGCTCCACGAGAATGGCGAATTTCGACGGATTCCGATGAATATGAGCTGGAATCTCTGGATGATGGCACCGCCACAGACACTGAAGACAATGTAGATTCGTCGGTTTTCAGTTCAGACGGTGAAAGTGCATGAAACCGCCCCGGAACGTCAACACGTGTCCGCCGGTAAGTTTCTCTGTCTCCTCAGGCCGTGTTATCACTGCTGCGTGTTGACGTAAACATACCTGGCCTGTTCTAAAGGTCACAGTTCTTATCTGCAGGGTGCCGACATCGTTCGGGAGGGATCATATGGCACCGACTGTACAAAGAGTGGAGTTCTCTCCGTGAAGATGCCCCGGTGTGGACTAGCACTTCGGAGCGCTGCATGGCGGTTAGTCAGAGCTGTCGATTTCTTCGTGCTATTTTTCACCACCAAGGTCATCAGACAGATATGCAACCACAAGAATAAGTATGCGTGCAATACCGCAACTGAAAACTATGCTAAGATGAAAGGAAAGCTGAGCAGAAAACAAATGTTTTCTGAGAGCGTCGAGAAACTGCTTCGCATAGCGGCATGACAGGCACTAGTGCTTATATTTTTGTATGTATGTAAATAACTTGTGTACTTACAGAGCTTATATTTACGGTATTATTCCACTAGGGCCTTGTATTCAAAGCGTATATTTCAATTTTTTTTTTGTTTAGCCTGTGCAATGTAGTATTGATGTTTTTATTTTTTTGCTACATATTTGTTAGCTTTCATAATTTTATGATAATATTCTTAACAAATCTGTTCGAAATAATTACTGTTGGCAAGATCAATCTTTCCCCTATCATTTGATATCTTGCACTTTAGCATCAATAATTTCTTGTGGCAGGAAAAAAAAATATTTCCTTGACTACCCAAAAACACCTGATTTTTCCACAGTCACGAAAGCGTTAAGGAAACAGAATTCAGGAGATTTTCTCAACTGGGGGGTACTGAGATAGCAATTGCACGGGCACTGTCAGCAGGTTTTTGCAGTCGCCACTTTGTACAAAGTCAAAATCAATAAAAGTGCTTATGCATCGTACGTCTTATGCACGAGTAAAAGCACGCTAGTGCTGGGGGAGAACGCGGCTGAAGCAGGGATGAAATGACCCAGCCGTCTCCAACGCACGAACAGCTCATGCGATGACATCACTCCGCATCAGAGTCCTGTCAGCTTGTCGTCGCCTACTTTTCAAGCAGAGAGGAGATGCCCAAACCGTCTTTCGTCGGGCGAAGGACCATAAGGGGTGCCAGAGGGAGATGGGCGGTCGTGCGCTATACATTTGAGTGGACATAAACACATCATCTAAGAAATATAACCGGCTAGTATAGCCTGTAACATACTTAAAATAAACGCGTCATCTACAAAATATAACCGGCTAATATAGCCTGTAACATGCTTAAAATCAATGTTTAAAATTTTTTAGGCAAACAGAAACGGGGCACAACTGAATTTCCAGGAGTCTGAATATCCAGAAGCCTCCCGGATACAGTCAAACCTCATTAATACGTAGTTGGCCGGGAATGACGTTTGGGTACGCACTAAGCAATGTACGAATAGACCTGTCCCTGTTTGTCAATGTGGTGGTTCGTGGGCCCAGGACTCAGACACAGACAGCTAGGTCACAGACAAGGAGAACATTTATCGACAGGACGAGACAGCACGTACCTTTCACAGACAAACAACGCGACACAAGCAACACAGTCTGAATGCTACGTTCAAGCAACTAAACGGCGCGTCCTGCCTGACGTGACGTCAGAGGTCCGTTGACACCACTCACGGTACCGGTGTGACAGAAGCGGCGCACGCTGACATCAGCAGGGGAGGTATGATGAGTCGTGCGCGGACACAAGCCGATCCCGAGGCACTCGCTCAGGAGCGCGTCGGGGTAGGATTCATATCTGACGTGGCACCGAGGCCACGCCCTCAGCAACACTTGCGCCAGACGGCAACGCGGCACCGTGACCACGCTCTCAGCACGCGGTTGTGCGGCACTGGAACTTGCGCGGCACCGTGACCACGCTCTCGGCAGGTGGTTGTGCCGGACTCGAACCTGCGTGGCACCGTGACCACGGTCGGTAGATGGTCCCGGCCACACCACTGCTCCAGCCGCTCGTACTGGCCCGCTCGCTCGTCCACCCCAGGAACAGCAAGCAAGGTCCAGGACACCTGCCACAGGAGAACGCCCGGTACGTCCCGGCTGGTCTGGTGGCACCAGCTCGGTGCGTGTGTTCTCCTGGGCCGAACGTGCCACCGCTCGGTCGCTGGTACGCTCGATCCGCCGTCGGCGTTCCAAAGCACCGAAGCCACGCGGATCACGTTTCGCGTGCTCAAGCGCGCACTCTTCGTCGTCGTCTTTGTTCCTTTTTGCGCGCCGAAACAGACATTCACTACAGTCAACAATGTGATGTCACGCAGAGCATCGCCATCGACATCGCGGTGGACCAGTTTCGCAGTGGTTGGCAAAAAGCTCCGGCGGCTCCAGCAGTTTGCTCGGGCTTTGCACGCGATGGTACTGTCCCTTCCCGAGGTTGCGCGCTGGCGGTTTGTCGAAAAGAAGCTGCAAGTTCGTGGAATGCAGTATCTATACCCCTACACCCCAGGTGAAAATGTGTAACTGGGAATCCAACTGGTTTCAACTGGTATAAGCTGGGATCAACTGGTCCCAGTTAGAGGGCAACTGGTCCCAGTTAGAGGGCAACTGGTCCCAGTCAAGAGGGCAACTGGTCCCAGTTAGAGCTCAACTAGTCCCAGATAGAGCTCAACTGGTTCCAGTTGAGGGGCAACTGGGATCAAAGTGGAACCATTTCCAGTTTCACTAGGAGCAACTGGGAAGTAACTTGTTCCAGTTGAACCATTTCTAGTTGTAGTGGGAGCAACTGGGAATTAACTGGTTCCAGTTGATGCTCAACTTTAACCACTTCCAGTTATACTAGACGTAAGAAAAAAAAAGAAAAAGAACCGCTTCGTTATTGAGTTCGCGGTATGTTAACGTTTCTTAATTGTATGTGCGGCGGTTCGGCAACATCTCGCGTACGCACTCAGTGACCGACCGTTTCGCGTACCCGAATCGTGTAGTATCCCGTAGCGTAAATGCGCTACATGGTGCAAAAATGTGCGTACGCTGGCTTTTTAAAAGCTTCGGTGACAGACTGTTGGCAAGTTGGTCTTACATCTTGAAGGGTTGAGCTTGCACGAACGAAACACATATACACACGAGACGAAGCGGACAAGGATGCTTCATCTACACGGCGAAAGTGCCACTGTTTACTGTAAAAAATGCTTGTCCTTGTCCACTTCGCCTCTTCTTTTATGTGCGTGTGTTTCACACACTCTATGCTCAACTTTTTGACCTCGGTATCCGCAGCATCAATCTTTTTACGTCCATCTTGGCGACGAAGTGACGACAAACGTCGCTGGCAAGAAGCGTGCCTGACCGACGTCGGGATGTTAGCACAGTGTTAGACCAACTTTGCTGCGCTGACGCCCTTGTCCAACGCGGCGATTCTAATTCCGTACGACAAAATTGAACAGTCGAAGGAAACAGCCAGAGAGCTGTGGCGGGACGCCGGTAGTAGCACCACAAACTCTACCGCCGGCACCAGCGCACTCGCGATTCGGCGGATTCGGCCGCATAGGAGCTTAACCGTCATCGATGCGTATACATATGATATTGAAACAGTGAACTAAAGCAAAAATACATTTATATATAATGAACTGAAATTGTACTTTGCGCAAATGCCGCAATATTTATTGGAAACAAGAAGTTTCCTGCAGAGCAACGCTCCTGTAGAGGCCGGAAACACCGCGCTAGTTTCGTAGATCGCACGTGGAGAGGCATGGAGGGCCCTACCGACGCTGCTGCGCTGTGCTGCTGGCCTCCACGGTTGGTGATCATGTCTCGAAGACGGAATTGGAACGTCACTGACTTCTTAATATAATAATTGCTCACCTAGTGTTCGAGAGTTACTTTCATATCTGGAGGACGTTCCGACTTCACGCCAACGGTGACAGTTGTTTTCGCCCATGTGGATCTATCGTGTGCGGCGTGATGTGTGCGTGGAAGAGGAGGCACTGACCAGGCCATGATGCGGCTATTCAGAGGTATTTCACTTATGTTATAAATTATAAGTTCTCTGCAAGTTAGAGAAACTGGAGGTAAAAATACTGCAGCATAGTTTTATGGGTTCAGGTTTGCTACGATGGAATGTTGAGTTGAAAGCAGTGCGTTCCGCTCGGTGTTACTTGATGTTGCTTGTTTCCGGACCCTCACACGGTTGCAGTGCTTCGAAAAACTTATGCAGAATAACAAATATTTATGAAGCGAATATACTCATGCTTATACCTTCAGATCTGTGCTATCTGTGAGAAAATACGTCTGTATTCAGGGGCCAGTTGTGTATTCTCGAACATGCAAGTTTTGCAGGCATATATGATCTTGAGAATAGAAAAAAAAAAGCTTGACAGAAGCAGTGTGCTGCGTTTTTCCCTCCTTTCTTTATCAGTTTAGGTCATAGCAAGAACTCTGCAGATAGTGTTTGCTGTATGGACTTTATCATAATTGGAAGCATGATTGAGCATCAGTTGGGATCTGACATTAAAATCGTGTCGCGAATGATTTATGCGAGCACAGAGTTGTGTATATATGCAGGGTATGCCTATTGATGGAGTGTGTACTGTGTAGGCCGGTTAGTACAAGGCTACGATCAGATTAGTCAAGGGCACATGAGATAATGCTTAGAAAAACATCTTGGCTTGAAGGTGTGGTTGAAATTTACGTTTGCATTTGAGCATTAGCTTAATTTATAATCATGTTTGGTGCAGGTATTGACAGCTATATTTGCTTAATTAGAAAAGCATTTCATCGTCTATTACATCATTTCTACAAGCTATTCCCTTTTTTCAATTCCATCTGCAGAAGGGCTACTGTGTCTCAAAGCACAAGCTGCCAAAATATTTGGCAACAAAAAGGGCAAGCTCGTGAGCAAGGACACTGCACAAGCTCTCTAGAGCAGCAGTATGCTGACCACAAGGAGTGTCAGTGGCAACGTCGCACCAAAGAAGAGGGCATTGGGCGAGCTGCCGAAGCAGCAGCTCACTCCTGAAAAAGTGAATGTTGTTGCGGGTGTGTTTCCACAGTGTACATGTCGTCCTTCTGGTAATATGCAGCCATAGCTTTGAACGCCCTAGTGTACTAATATGCATTTGGAAGAACTGTGGTTTCACTGCTGTGGTGGGCAGTGACAATACTTCTTTCGGTCAGATATGATATTTAATACTGCCGCTGCGTTACAGTCCAAGGCAGCAATCTCATTATTTTGGAATGCCATTCTCTGTAACTTTATCACATAGCTCCAAAGGTAAGCCATGTAAACTATGGGAATAATGTATCATGTTACTGTATTACATTTAATCAAACCATGAAGTTATAACAATTTACTTCTAGATGCTTATCTCTGAATGTTGCAGACCAAGCCGCACTGGAGAACTTCATGACATTGCAATTTATTGGTTAAATATTCAGGGTGTAGTGATCCCGAGTGTGTGTACTGAGCAGTTGTAGCCCTGGCATTCGTACACATACTTGTGCAGCTTCAGTGCACTGCAATTGGCAGACTGAAGCGCAACTTCCGTGCATACAAGCTCAAGGTGATCCTTTATCGAGGATGTTTCAATGCAGAAATGTATCTGTTTAAACTTTATCAAGGGTGCCTACATTTATTGTTCTGATCTTCTGGATATTTAAAAAAATTTTCATTGATATCATGGAATGAGCAAGGGTGGTACTATGGAGAACCTGTCAAAGACCTTTATGAATTGCAGAGTGGTTGATGCTGGTTATGAGTATCAATATGTCATACAAAAAAATAGAAACAGTGGGTTTTCATTACGCATTTTATCATGCCCGATTTCTTGTGCTGTGTCCTTACTAATATATAAACAAATAATTGTTTACAGCAACAGTTCAGCACAGGGGTCGAGACACAGACGTGTCTGAGGTGCCACAAAATGTGCTGAAGCTACTCACAGAAAGAATTCAAAATGCAGCCAAGGCTATGAAAAAGATTGAATCAAATAAAGCTTTGTAAATCAAGCTTCTTGTGTAGTGTGAAACTTTTTCTGCATCAGGGCGACAGCCACAATGGGGACCAATTGGGACCAGTTGAACTGGAAGCAACTGGGACCAGTTGAACTGGAAAGCAACTGGGACCAGTTGAACTGGGAATCAACTGGGACCAGTTGAACTGGGAACCAACTGGTCCCAGTTCAACTGGGAATTGTTCCTTAAACCAGTTGAACTGGGACCAGTTGGTTCCCAGTTGCACATTTTCACCTGGGACCATTTCGGAATGGAAGAACGACCCTAAAACCTTGACCAAACGTTCAGCTCTGTGTGTACCTCGCGAGCATGCCTGGCCCGTACAATGCAGAGGCCATGGAGCGTTACTGATCGCTCAAAGCGTACGGCTTAGTGAAAGGCCACGTGCATCTAGTGCTTGTCTCGAACTGGGGCACCAATGCTTTCCGTCGACTGCTGTCATTCGGAAATGCAGAAGAAAAAGAAAACGTTGCCGCTGCCTTAATTTTGTCGCGCGTTTGGCACATCCTGCAGCGCAAAAACTAACCACCATGTCGAAGCGGCCAGGTAACGCGCAAAAAAACCAGTACGCACACAGTCGATCCGTACGGCAGCATGGAACCACGCCGAACACTGCAATCTTTTGCCAACCAGGCAAGGAATGCATGTTTTTCAAAGCAAAACTGTCACGGAGAACCACCGTCATGGCCAGTCGAGTTGTAGCGCTCATTTGCACTACCTTCTGTTCTTTCTGCTCAGGAACTAAGCTTTTATACGGTCGAGAACAGGCGAGACTGGTACTGTCTATCGCGTCCGAAAACGCAAACAAGATTTTCCTTTGGAGTGCTATAGCCCGAGGCAAGTTGCAGTGAAGTGAGTGCGAAATGAGAAAATCTGCACAACGTTCGGAACCACCGCTTACTGGAGGAATGCTTCCGTTTCAAAGTGCGTTCAAAACGCTCATACTCTTTTCTTCGTGTTTCAGGGCAAGTCCTCTTGAACGCAAACACGTTAGCTACACACTCCGGGAGCTCATAAAATCGAGACGGGGCACCCGAGTTGATAAAATATACATGCTCACAAATGCTGCGGAAGCACAAATAACAAAACGCCCAGAAGCTCTAGGTTGCAGGCTAGCACTTACCAGCGATGAAATGTAATCCAAAAATCCTGTTGCTGTCCGACGGCTACTGTTTTACACAGCGCACAGCTCGCACCCAGGCTTTCCATCACTGTGTCGGTTGGACTTCGGAAATCGAGAAGGAAAAAAAAAAAGCGAGGACCCGATGCCGCTGCCTTTTATCGCGCGTTTGGCATATCCTCCATCGCAAAAGCTAACCACCATGTCAAATCAAACACGCACAAATCAAACGAGTACGAACTCGGTTCACCCGTACGGCAGCATGCAACCACGCCGAATGCTGCAATGTTTTGCCAACCAGTCCGTTCGCACGTGCGCGCTAGGATCACGTGGCTGACGTCACGGCCCTTTCGTGACGTACCCCAGGACAGGTCTATTAACCGTCAGTGCCAGTTTAGCGGCTACTTCCCAGCCAAAAATGAACGTCACGAACCCCATAAACACACTCACGCACACACAGGCATGTAAGCTTTATTCAAGGGTGGACAGCAAAAAAATCTGTTATTTTCACTTGCCGCCGTGGTGGCCTCACCGCGACGATGGCATCTTCAAAGGCAGCAAGTCCAGCAGCGAGCTTGTCCATTAGGCCGCGCTTCTCTGCGAAGGCTCGCATCACTGCCGCAGCGTGCGCTGCGTCGGATGTTGAAGGGCCGTCGTCCACTTCGACATTGCTGTCCTCCTCGCTTTCGCTTGAAGCTGGGCGAGGTGCGACGACAGCAACGATTTCGTTGTCTGAAAAGTCCGGGGAGGTAGTCACGTCGCCGTCGACATCTCGGAACGTGCAGAAGTTCACCTCCCCATCTGCTACACCTTGCCACTTGAGCACCTCAACCAAGAGGTTCTCGCAGTCCTCGGTGTCTTCATCGTCCGCATGGTCGTCTCCTTCAAGCGTCTTGAATTGTGCTCGCGCAAAGCAATTCTGTATCGTTGCAGGCTGGAACTGCCTCCATGAGCGCGCGAGTAGATGTATAGCACCCAGCAGGTCTATCGTGTATGTTTTGCCGCTATCCATAGCGAGCAACATCCTCCGTAGCAGATTTTTGCAGTATGTCTGCTTCACCGAGCGGATGATGCCCTGATCGAGGGGCTGGGCGAGTGCTGTCGTGTTAGGAGGCAGAAAGAGCAGCTTAATTGCAGTCAGGTTATCCAAATCGACATGCGCCGACACATTATCGAGAATGATCAGGACATTCCTTTTCTTGGCAGCAAAATAGCGGTCCAGCTGAGCAGTCATCCAAGCCTTTTTGTTATGCTGGTAAATGACATCAGATGGCAGACGGGCGCCTTTGAAGCACCGCGGGTTTCCATATCTGCCGATCATCATCAGCGGCAGCTTCTCACTACCGGTCATGTTCACGCCGAAAGCGACCGATATACGATTTCTGGCATGTTTTCCGCCGGTGCACCTTTCGTTCTTAAATGCCAATGTCCTGTTCGGAAGAAGGCAGTAGAAAAGTGCCGACTCATCAAAATTGAATATGTCGGCGGCATCGTAGGCTGCCAAGGCTTCCTGCAATTCTTTGTTCTGCCACTCATCAGTGCCTTCTTTGTCTGCTGCAGCAGCCTCACCGCAAACAGCTTTCCCCACTATGCTGTAGCGGGCTTTAAATCGCGACAACCAGCCGTTGCTGCAGGCAAAACCTGTGCAATTCAGTTGAGCTGCGAAAGTTAGCGCTTTCTCAGTAAGAAGGGGTCCAGTGACTGACAGGTTCATGCTCCGCACCTTCTGCAGGGTGTCTACCAAGTTGACATTGCTAAATTCCCTGAGATTTCCAGGATTTCCCTGAGTATTTTTGCGAAATTCCCTGAGTGGCACATAACTTTCTTCATGTCGATGCGGGTAGGCACCATGTCACCCAATGTCATCACTAATAAGGATTTTGAGCTCTTTCAGGGTCAAATAAAGAAAACCAAAAAAAAAAAACCAAACAAACAAAAAGAAATAAGCTTTCCCAGATGGTCAATTTGTGAAATTGCGGATTTTGAATGTACGAAATGCATAAGGTCTGAAAAACATTGTTTTTTAAAAAAAGAATCAGGAGCTATATTTTCGTGTCAGCATCACTTAAACCGTATTTACTCTAATCTAATGCACACTTCTTTTTCTATAAAACGGGTCCAAAAATCATATGCGAACGAGTGCGAACGAACGACGCCGTTACCATACCGAGGCGCGTAGGAAAATGGCCGCCTCCTACGCGCTTCGGGCACTGAACGGTTACTGCCGAAAAAACAAACTAACGGCGCGGCGGTCTTTGGCGCGCATAGTTTCTGTAGTTTCTATGTCGCCGCCGGTCCCCCACGCAACGTTGCCATGACGCACATTACGCGTAGGCCATTGATAATCGCCGCGCCATCTTGGCCATTTTGCGGCCAACCGAAGTCTGAGATGCCCAGCGGCGCGAACTTTCAGTAGCGTTTGCGGGTGGCCGTAATGGGAGAATAGATGTTTCCCATCGCCATATGCAAAACGGCTCATCATCGCATTTCTCCCTCGTATCCGTGCTGAGGCAGAGCCTCTCAGCCGTGCATGCTGCTTGATGTTCGAGATAACCGCGATGCAATCTCAGAGATCGCGCCCCGACCATGCTTAGGCTTAGCTGCGCCAGCTTCCGCAGCACGCATGGCAGCATGCGGTAGCAGGCGTGAGGCAGGGGTGGGCAAAGATACCTTGAAATTGTATCGCGATACGATACAAGATACTCGGGCAAGAAGTATTTCGGATACAGATACAAGATACCACCTCAATAATTGTATCCGATACGATAGTTGCCATTTGTATCTTAAGATACTTCGATACATTTATAAATTTCATATTATAGACATATATAATGCAGCAGAAAACGCCTATGAACAGGAGTGTTTGCTTTAGAATTTCAGAACTGCGGCCAACCAAGTTTAACTTGAATGAAACATGTGTTAGTATCTCAACAACTGTTGTTTTCTGGCTATAATTATATTGTTTTCATTCCCAAACAACTGATTGGGGCTCTTTTGGCTGCTAAACATGACAGCTATGTATAAGCTACGCTGTCGGCGGTTTTTTGTGGTTTTTGTAATTCATGGATGTCGATGCTCTACTTGCCAACCAGGTAGTGGTTTTCCATCTAATAACAAAAATGGCGATGCAAAAGCTCGGCACGATGCCGCAATTACGACTTTGAGTTTAACCTGGTCCGTACGCGTATACCGTTTACGCAGTACCGGACCACGGGACAAGTGTACAGGAGTAACAACGCTCGTAGCGACATATTTTGTGACGGATCTTCTATACAGAAAGGACATAAAACCGCAATGACTTCCTAAATTCTAGTTATGTGCTCGCGTAAAGCGCTCGTCATCGACGGATTCACGAATGTGCAATTTTTGTAATTATTTCTCTCTACGAGAGAATTCCAGACATCGTAGCGGTATATAGTGTCCAGGATAACTCCGCTACTCATACTCTTGACATTGATTGCGCGAATTATCTTGTGATTTTTGACAGCGAAAAAAACAGTGTGACTCAGATAGATAGATAGATAGATAGATAGATAGATAGATAGATAGATAGATAGATAGATAGCTAGATAGGTAGGTAGGTAGGTAGGTAGGTAGGTAGGTAGGTAGCTAGCTAGCTAGCTAGCTAGCTTTAGTCTAGAGATATAGAGCGAGCTAAAGCGAGCTCGCTATATCTCTAGACTTTAGCTCGCTTTGACTTTATATCTCTAGACTATAGCTCTAGACTTTATCTAGCTCTAGATCTAGCTCTAGCTAGCTAGCTAGACTTTATCTAGCTAGCTAGCTAGACTTTATCCGCGTACTGCCGCGGATACAGCGGACTTTACATGGAACAAGACGCGACAAGCAAAGCCAATAATAAAAAAAGCAGCCGATTCACGCGACGAAGAGCGATGAGGAAAAGGGGGGGTGGGGGGGGCACTCTTCCCTTCAATTACTGCGAGTTGCGCTATAAGCTCAATCGCAAGGTGCATTGTTAGAGCCAGCGTTACCGCGACTTTCGTACTTGAGCCGATTTTCCCTGAGAGAAGCCCAAATTCCCTGAGTTTCCCCGGAGATTTTCCAGACTGATCATATTCCCTGAGATTTCCCGGTTTTCCCGGTTGGCAGACACGCTGTTCTGTAACCAAAGAAGCAGGGCCTCTTCCATTTCGGGAAACACAGAGTCTCTGATGAGGCACCTCTTCAGATTGCTGCCTGTGCCGCCCCTCAACTTTTCGCGAGCATTCCATACCCCGCACACAGTCGTCAGAGGCAAGTCCTTTTCATGGGCTACGGCAGATTTATTTGCTCCATTTTCAATGATGCGAATGATTTCCAGTTTTTCCTTAACACTCAAAACGCAATACTTCGGCATAGCAGTCCTCATGTGCGAATTAAATCGCACAACACGCGCACCAAACAATAGAAAAAATATGCTGTGCAAGAGAACATTGTTAAAGAACACACCACTGCACAAAAGCATACCACCACCGGCGGACACGGGAGAATGAAAGAAAATAAAAGAAAGAAACATGGCTGACACGGCGTTCGAGCCGTTACAATGCTTGGATTGGATTCCAAAGTGACAGCGGATTCCCCTACCGTCAGCCACTGCAGACTAACAAAAACCAATCTCGTAGGCCATACAAACAAAAAAATATGTCAACGTGACGATCTCGAAGGCCATGCTTTTGCGTGCTTCGATAAGCAACAGCCGTACAAATAGAAAACAGGTCAACGTGGCCATGTTTTCACGTCACTATCACTGCATACGTCAATATGGCCATGTTGTGACGCCACTATCGCTGATAATTGAAGTTTGGTCGTTGCCGCTCGTGAATCGAACGTCTGCGCAAGTGAAATTTTGCCGAGTTTCTGCCTGTGAACATATAAAACCAAGAAAATGGTACGTACTAACTGTATGTAATGATGCAACAAGTGACTATGGCTTAAGCGGCCAGCCAATACATGGGATTCAATGGGGACTGGGTGAGGGAATCTTCGCGACTACATTTAAACCGGAGTTACACATTAAGCGGGCACGTATTAACGAGGTTTGACTGTAATGTGGGAGACTTGACAGGTATGCAAACAGCAGCTAAAAAAACCATGGCCTTCGAGGGTGGTATCATAGAAATAACATAGATGATGTCATGAGGCCGCAAATCTCGAAGGCTAAACTTTAGCGAACTACCAAGCGGTAGTGCGTGGACAACCACTGGAATGCACACATCACGTTGATGCAGGTCAACACTACCGGTGCAGCCTGCCGGAGCCCCAGCCGCTATCTATACAGCTCATTTGATGCCTTTGCGTGTCAGCCTTTAATGTTGCTACTGCACGTTACAATCTAAAATTGGTGCAGCACACTAGTCAGTGCACTGACAAGTGGCGCTGTACAACCACCCAAAGCAACATGACACCGTGTTTTCAGCATCATGCGCTAATATGGACCACAACACGTTAGATCGCAGTTGAAACATGACCAACTTATGTAAGGAGGAGCACATTTCAGGGGTTCAGCACGGGTCGAAGTTCGATATACCAAATGTGCTGGTTCACGGGTGTTCTATACGCGCGTGACATCTCTATACTTTAGCAATAAATTTTGAAGGGGATTTTTCAACTGTTTGATATAGCCAATAATTCGATATAACCAAGTTCGATGTATCCAGGATCGACTGTACCTCCTCATATTATTTTCAAAGCACTGCCATGTGTGGGTACAGCTTGCCAGGGCCTTTGTAAAGCTGTTCTCACAGCTTTTAGCCCTGGAAACCTCACAGCTTTTATCTGGTAAATAAAAAAATTTGATTTCATTTGATTTGAAGGCACCCCTGCCTGTCGGTCCACATACTTGAAGACTGACCCTGGAGATCAAACGCTGGGTGTCCGAGCCTCGCTACTGTGTGCAGACGGGTGCAATCAAGCCGTCGCCTACCAAGCCCAGGAACAGCAGCCACGGGGTCATTCAACGGGTATGCAGAGTTCCGGGATCATCCACTTTGGAACAACCCCATCAGTTTGACGCGGCCAGGGCACGCGCCTAACTCTGGCGCCAGCTCACAGAAGCTCGTTATGTGTCGTGTAAGTGTTGCAGACAGTTGACCTTTGTGTGTGTGTGCGCTTGCATGCTGCCTCTGTTTCTCTCTGGAGCGAGTCTTGAACCAGACATAACATCACAATCATACCAACAACAAACTTGCATTTCACATTGACAAGCCAGGTAATAAAATTATGAACATCACCATCACTTCAATACAACAGCCTGCTGTCACCCTGCAGGGTGCCACTGCTGTCAGCTAAAACTGATGGCTTGAGATCACATAGACAGCCAAAGGACGCAATATTGACTGTTTGGTAGTACAGCCACACCCTGCAATAATGAAATCTCACAATGAAAAAACGAGAGCTGTTATAACACTCAGCAATTAATGTAGAACATGCACTGCAACTGTGAATTACTGCTTTGGTGACTGATGCCATTTGTAACAATGCCCCGGAATCAGTAGGCACTTGGAGTTAAAGGAGTTAAAGGAGTACTGACACAATTTTGCAGCGGCGCAAAATAGACATTTTTCCTTTACTAGCCATATATTGTTAACGCCCTCTGCACACGGAAGCCAGGAAACACGTACAAAATATTTTAGTTTGGTTCTGAAGTTTTCGTCAAACAGCACTGCAAGCCAGCCTCAGCACAATGGACATTACGATGACGTATGAGTACAGCCTCTTAAAAATTGCTGAAATCGCTGTCAGAGTCCCTGGACGACCTCAAAATTGTCGTCGTTTGCTTGCCCCATGTGTAACTGACCCCAGACGACAGAGTTGCAGGGACGCTATCATGAAATGCTGTCCCTACGTGGCTTAAACATATGTCCGACTCTGTTGACACGTCACTAGGAAACCGCCCGCTCGAAATCGAGACCGAAAGTGGGCTTAAAGAGCTGTATTAAAAACATATTCATTGCGTTGCGAGGTGCCATGATACTCTTTTTGGGGTTCTCCCAGCTGGCGCTTTCACCTATGGCAACAATACGAGAATGTCAAAAATTCGTGTCAGTACTCCTTTAAGTGTGTTACCCCGGCACCACCTCAAAGTATGATGTCGGTGTATTATGGACTTGAGATAAAAAAATAAGGACACCAGCTGTCAGATATAATCAGGGCCTGCTGTAACGTGCGTTGATCTTGTGCTGCACGTGCTTCTTGGATATTGCATAGGCCCACACATCTTTACTACAAGCTGCTTGACAATTGGCGCACAAGTGAATACGAAAAACAGCCTCACCAGTCGGTGAAGGTGTTGTTGCGTCCATCAGGGGCTCGCTGTAGCTCTTCGTCAAATTGGAATTCAAGCTCCTCACGCTCGGGGGCCACTTGGCTTTGAGAGGCTGTGCGAACTCGGTGCACACGGTTGCGGCGCCGCACTTCCTTCCAGCCCTCGTCCTCGGGTGGTTCCTCAGTGTCGGCCTCGTTGCCTGCATCCGCCACGGGTGGGTATGGCTGGCCTGGCACAAAGGCGGGCACATCCGGGTGCAGTGGTGCCTGAGGCAGTGGCCAGCGTGTGGGCTCACTGACTGTGCGCACCTTAACATCGTTCAGCTCCAGTAGAGGGCTCTCGCGCACCGCCTGCGTACAAGTCATGTGAGGTCCAGCACCCTGGCTCCTCCCAGTGCTCCCCCCACCTCCATCACAAGGCCCACATCCTGGGTCAGTGCCTGTATCCGGTGGAATGACGCAATCAGGCTCAATGGCAGGTACCCCTGGGCATCCATCTGCATGGGAAGAAACGGTCTGATGCAGCACCCTTCGAAGACACAGCCAAATGCTGCTCTGGCAGTAACCAGTCCTTCTTTTTAAGAGCAGAGCTCTTCAAGCACTCGGTAAACTTGTGCTCCGTCGGATAAAGCTATCATCATCAGGAAATAAGTGCATTTCATGGACGGCACGTGCACTTTTTCCTTCTCTTGAGCTCGTGCCCCAGTCCATTACTGCATAAACGCAGAGGTGTTCCATAGTGTAGCGTAGCTTTGTATAGTAGTGAGGTGGTGGGAAAGGAATGTGAGGAGGAAAGAAAGGAGGAGGGAGGGAGAATCATGGCATATGCATGTACAGTATAGTATAGCAAGGGTTGGAAGGTGAGACTGAATGGCGGGGGTAAAGCATAGCACAGCCTTGTATAGACCCTTTCGCCGGGGGGGGGTAGCTGACAAGCCACACACCAGTTCGCGCCCCTAAGATGCTTCCAGTCGCAGTCTCCTGGGGAATGCGAGGGACATGTTTGTAAACAGTGCCAGGGTCTATAGGATAGCGTATAACAAGGGGGTCCGAAAGGAAGTGAGGGTAAGGAGAGGGTAAAGCATACAGTGGGCATGTATAGTATAACCAGGGGTGGGAAAGAGGCGACGATAAAGAAAGAAAGGAGGAGTACATCAGAAATGCACGCTGCTTGCCAAGCCAATTTGAACACACGTGTGGCCCAAATCACGTAACATGACCTCGCAGCGAGTTACAGTGACATATTCCCTCCAGAACCATGCAACAGCCAGTCACATGACAAATCACGTAACTTAGCTGAGCTTGTGGAAGCCTGAAGAAGCTAGACTGGCCACAAGCTTTGCTCTTAATCCAGCCTTGCACCCCTAGTGCAAGCTGTCCACTCTTTATTCCTTCACCCTCTTCACCCAATGGTGGCTGGCACCACTGATGGCTTAACTGCTGCTCTGAAGTCGAGAGTTGGATGGAAACACGTCTGGTCAGGAGCATACACAAAGACAATTAAAAATAAGACACTGACCATGATAAAAGCAAATAAAAACGACGTTTCGGCTCCCGCACGGCAGCCTTGTTCACGAGTGAAGAATTTGTGCGCGAGCAGTCCGGTTATGTAGGTTTTAATATGTGGCGTAAGCAACGTGTGTACATTTGTGGGAGGTTCCCGTCATTGCAACTAAGCGTGCGTGCTGTTGTTTGGATTGTCAAAGATTCCAGATGAAGCCGCGATGACCAGTTCTTTTCTCGTTCTATTATTCTTGCGATATCCCAATCTATTTTGTGGCCAGATGCTTTTGTGTGTTATGCCAATGCATTCTATGAGGCCTTCTTTTTTACGTCATATATATGCTGCTTTAGTCTTTGCGGAAAATTGCCTGTCCTCGCCGACGTAAGTGCCACTACAGTCTGCGCACAGGATGCTGTAGACAACGCCTGGAAATTTTTCTTTTGGCAGCTTGTCTTTCACCCTTACAAGGGCATGCCTCAACTTGTTTGTTGGCACGTGTGCTGCCTGTACATTGTAGAGACGTAGAGCATGCGCAAGGTGCTCACTGATACCAGGAACATACGGCACAGAGGCACATTTTCTTGGGCACGAGTTGTCAGAACGTGGCGAACGTGCTAGCTGACATTCCACAGAGTGCACGAACGAGTCATGGTAGCCACTTTGGGAGAGGTTCTGATGCACATGCTGTATGTCGGCAGCGAAGTCCTCTGATTTTCGCAATGTCTCTTTGCGCGATTCACCAGCGAGGCGATCACAGACCTTTTATGGGAACCGGGTTCACCGAATTAAAATGCAAATAGTGACCCATGTGGGTGCTTTTTCTTTAAACGCTGAACGACATTCCTTCTTCACACTTGACACGAAGAGACTTCGCACAAAATCATAGGAGAACTTAACTGGCGCCGTGACCAGCATCGTCGGTCGACTTTTTCTGTATCAGGGCAGGTGAAGGCTGTTTCTTCCCGCTGGAAGAATGGAAGCGTTAATTCCATGAGAAACGGCGAGAGCAACTACTCGGGACTTCTTGAAGACATCAGTGTGAGCAGCCCGGACCGATCTCGTGGTGGCCCGGAAGACTACTGCGTACTATCTTCGGGAGAAGACTCAACGAGGGAGAGCTGTGGCCCTATATTAATCGACGAGCAGCAAGGGTGTGACCATGACGACAAGGGGCCACGGACATTGGTGACAAGCGATTGAGCTGACCAAGAGACATCGTGGCGGATGACTTTGGAGGACGTCAACAGGCAACACTGCAGGCAACGCAAGAGTGGCTTCCACACAAAGAAATCAGGTAGGCCCTATCCCATTTTCTCCGGGAGCACCATGTTGGTCACCACGCGGGCGCAAATGCAGCACGTAGCAGCTCAGGGAACCGATGGATTGGCCGGTTCGGAGACAGGCATGGAGAATGTGCAGGCCTTGGAAGGGCATAGGAGTGCGCAGGAGTCCGCTAGTTATAATGCTGCCATGCGGCTGAAGGAAAACGAGCTGGAGTTGGAAACGCTTAAGCTGCAAATCCAACTTCAAACACTAAGGCTGCAACAGCAGGCTATGCATGTCAGTGAGAGTGGAGGGAGAGCGCAGCTGCGTCTAAAGACTTGCCGGCTGTACTAGCACCAATGCCTGACTCAGACGACTTGGCTCCCGCTTGGTTTAAAAGCGCGGAAAATATCCTAAGGAATTGTAATGTCCGACCAGATGTGGCAGGAGCAGTCATTGTCCCTTTACTCAATGAAAAAACTCGCGCCCTCGTAGCCAACAGATCAAATGACAGGGTACTGTCATACAACGAGATCCGGGAACTGGTACTGGCGGAATTGAAGCTGACTCCCGAAGAGTACAAACGCCGCTTTTGCGCCATCAGGAAGGGTAATGAAAGCTGGGGTCAGTTTGTCACCAAATTGGACATAGCTTTGGATTACTATTTGTGTAGTCGGAATGTGAACACCCTAGAAGAGCTCCGTACCCTCTTGATCTCCAACCGCGCGAAACACATGATGTCGCACGAGCTGTGCGCATATATGTTGCAACATGTGACGGGAGAATGGCTGAAGCCGAAACAAATAGTGGACCTTGCGGAAAAGTTCAAAGCAAGTAGATAGGTACACTGTGCGAGCGAGGTCGAGAAACACAAAGGTTGAGCCAAGGCCGCATGTGGCAGCGTATGAAATTGGGGGTAGAAGTAGCGCGTATGAGCCCCGGCCCCCTCCAAAGTGTTACGGATGCGGGAGGTTTGGTCACATACAGTGGAACTGTACCCAGACTACACCTAAGACAGTAGCAGGCGGTCAGGGCAGCACGGCATCTCAGGAAACAAAGTTTGCGAGAAGGGTCGCGTGCATGTTCAATGAACGAGAAAATAGAGTTAGCAGGTTAGGGCCGGAATAGAAAACAGCTCCGGTCGGCATTGTATGTGGCACAAAGTCTGTTAAAGCTTGTCTGGATTCGGGAGCAGACATAACCATATTGAGGAAGAGCGTCCTGCCACGGGAAGTAAAAGCGGACAGCAATGGGAAAGTACGCTTGCGTGGAGCATTTGGACACACTGTGGTAGCGGACCTCGTGTACGTGCCTCTGAGCATAGCTGCGGTTAACGGTGAAACAAGCCCACATTTGCTGACCCTATGTGCGATAACCGATCAGCTGGTACAGGATGTTGACGCCCTAGTACCTCCCGATGTTTTTAAGCAGCTGAAACAGGCGAAAGCAAATGAAGACACGGAGAGACTACCGCAAATAACAAGCGAGACACAACACAAGGGGGGTGCCAACGGTGCTCCAAAGTTAAAGTTAGACTCGGCCGAATGCGCAGGCAAACGAACGATTAAGTCAGCTGGAGTTAGGGAGCGAACTGTAGAGCGCAATTGCACTGGCAAATTCGAAAGATATGTAGGACGGAGCACTCATGTGAATGAATTAAGGAGACATCACACCCGTGTGAATAGCAGAACGGCTCTCGCGCGCGATGTTGAGTTCGACAAATCTAGGAGGGCTCCGCATCCTCCCCAGGTAGAGGTTAGTGTTCAACACATGGTTCGAGCGAACTCGCGCTCATTGCCAGGACAAGCGAGATGACGAGTGCAAATGGCACATCGCGCTTGCAAAACCTGTCTCCGTGTAGAGCCTGTGCCTGGAGGTGTGACATGGTGGGCCAAGGAATGTATGGGGTGGTGGCCTGACCTGCAAGGCTCCTAGTTTGCGATGTCATGTGATGCAGAACAAACTGCCAGTGCTTGTGTGGACTATGTGTGCAGTCGGAACTGTTCTGTGCCATTGAATTCGACAAGACACGTGGTGGCACCTTAGTGCGCACAAAGGGGCCAGACTGACTTTATTGAGCATGCTCTAGTATACTCGGTGCATGTTTCATATTTCTACAGTGTAATTGTGTAAAGTGTCCGTTACCCTTGTCCGTTAGCGTGTTGTTGTGTGTACAGCAAGTGTACCACAACATTCTGGGTGGGCAGGAGTTAAGTTCGACCATCCGAACTTCGACATGCGAGACGACGCACGTCAAGGTCACGCCGTTATTGTGCAGTACGCGGGACGTCCACGTCCTCCATTTCACTGCGGTCGGCAATACGCAGCTATGTGCATGGGACGGAACAGAAGAAACGGCCATCGTCCCACTCTGAGCGCACCTGAGAACCCAGCGGGTGGCCAGTGCAACTGAAAGGGTCTGAGTGGTGTGTTGTGGTACACGCAGCGTGAGCATGGGTCGCAGTAATCGGAAGAGACCGTGCAGTATTGCCGCGAGTGTTGCAAAGTGTTGACAGAGGAGACGGGCAACCCGCCTGCCTGTGTGATTGGTGTATGTTGAGTGAGGGGCTTTCGAAAAGAACCCCGCCCCATATCGCGAGTGTATAAAAACTGTGTTTTATGTGGAGAAAGGGGGGAGCGAGTGAGACGTAGAGCAGCCGCCGCTGATCTGCTTGTGTGCCTTTGGCCTGTTTCTTGTCTTTCTGGCTTTGCCTTTTTTTTATTAAACCTTCATATTCGGTAGTGGCCTCCCTGTTTGCAAAGTGTTGCCGGACGGTGATGAAGAGACGGACTCTTCGTCTGACGAAGAACCTGGTGTTGGGGTTTGCTGGTGTGTTATTGCGGCAAAACACCACCCCACAACATAAGTCCTGAGGATATCCCAACTGCAATGAAACTTGGCTGTTCTACAAGCTGCTGCCAGAGAAAATGCTTACATCCGCTGGTGACCCCTGCCACGGTGGCAAGCACAGCAAAAAGTGGCTCACTGCCCTCGTTGGCAGTGAGGAACTCTGCCTGTTCTGTACGAGGTGAACAAGAAGGTGTGGGTAACGCAGCAGTTATCTGGAGAATACCTGTGCAAGCTGGATAGAAGGTTCGAGCAACATAACCAAAAAGTTCTGCTGTTTGTGCTTAACTATGCTGCGCATCGCCACATCAAGGACCTAAAGGCTATACAGATAGAATTTCTGCCACCGAACACCGCAGTAATCCTGCAGCCAATCGAACAAGGCGTTATTCCTAACTTGAAACATCTGTACACATCACGCGTGCTCAACCCCACTGGTGCTGTGTTCCAACAGCGGGAAAAGTTACGCTGTTGATCTCAGGTCTGCCATCAGCATGCTCGGAGACTCGTGGAACACTGTAAAGCAAGAGACTCTTCGCAACTGTTTTTGCCACGCGGCCTTCACACTGAACACCGAGACGGCCAGCTCACCAGGAGTGGACAGCGTGTGTGAAGAACTTCCATCCGCCAACTTTGCCTCTGGCGACCTGCGCGCTGCCGGTGTTTCGATTCCAGCCAGGATACAGGATAACCTTTGAGGGCTCTGCCGACGCTGATAAGATCTTGGGCTCTGTGCAGAATTGACTGATGACTAAATCATCCGTCAAGTTACGGAGGATTCCGACAACTGACACCGAGAGTGAAGAGCCAGCGCCAACACAGTCGATGAGCTCGGAGTTGACACGAGCACTGATGACACCGTGATCGGTGTACAGTGACATGACCTTAACCGAAATAGACCTGTCCCTGTTTGTCAACAATGTGACGTCACGCAGAGCATCGCCATCGACATCGCGGCGGACCAGTTTCGCAGTGGTTGGCAAAAAGCTCCAGCGACTCCAGCAGTTTGCTCGGGCCTTGCACGCGATGGTGCTGTCCCTTCCCAAGGTTGCGCGTCGGAGGTTTGTCGAAAAGAAGCCGCAAGTTCGTGGAATGCAGTATCCATACCCCTACACCATTTCGGAATGGAAGAACGACCCTAAAACCTTGACCAAACGTTCGGCTCCGTGTGTACCTCGCCAACATGCCTGGCCCGTAAAATGCAGAGGCCATGGAGCGCTACTGATCGCTCAAAGCGTACGGCTTAGTGAAAGGCCACGTGTATCTAGTGCTTGTCTCGAACTGGGCACCAACGCTTTCTGTCGACTGCTGTCATTCGGAAATCCAGAGGAAAAAAAAAACGATGCCGCTGCCTTAATTTTGTCACGCGTTTGGCACATCCTGCAGCGCAAAAACTAACCACCATGTCAAAGCGGCCAGGTAACGCGCGCAAAAACCAGTACGCACACGGTCCATCCGTACGGCAGCACGGAACCACGCCGAACACTGCAATCTTTTGCCAACCAGGCATGGAACGCATGTTTTTCAAAGCGAACATCGTCACGAAGAACCACCTCCATGCCTTACGAGCTGCAGGTAGCGTCCACAATGCGCACTGTACCTGCATGGCCGGTTGAGTTGTAGCGCTCATTTGTATTTCGTTCTGTTCTTTCTGCTCAGGAATTAAACTTTTATACGGCCGAAAGCAGGCGAGACTGGTACTGTCTGTCGCGTCCGAAAACACAAACAAAATTTTAGTTTGGAGTGCTAGCCCGACGCAAGTTGCAGCAAAGTGAGCGCGAAATGAGAAAATCTGCACAACGTTCAGAACCACCGCTTACTGAAGGAATGCGTCTGTTTTAAAGCGCGTTCAAGACTTTCACACTTTTTTCTTTGTGTTTCAGGGCTAGTACCCACTCCGGGAGCTCAGAAAATCGAGACGGGGCACAATATGCATGCTCACAAATGCTGCGGAAGCAGAAATAACAAAACGCCTAAAAGCTCTAGGTAACAGACTAGCACTTACCAGCGATAAAATGTAAACCAAAAATCCTGTTGCTGTCTGACGGCTGCTGTTTTACACAGCGCACAACTCGCACCCACGCTTTCCGTCACTGTGTCGTTTGGACTTCGGAAATCGAGGAGGAGAAAAAAAAGGACCCGATGCCGCTGCCTTTTATTGCGCGTTTGGCACATCCTCCATTGCAAAAGCTGTCCACCATGTTAAAGCGGCCAGGTGCACGCGCACAAAACAAACGAGTACAAACTCGATCCACCCGTACGGCAGCATGGAACCACGCCGAACATTGCAATGTTTTGCCAACCAGTCCGTTCGCACGTGCGCGCTAGGGTCACGTGACTGACGTCACTGCCCTTTCGTGACGTACCCCAGGACAGGTCTATTGAGGCAGACATCATTGTGGGCAAGCGCAATACCGTGCAAAAGAAAATAAGTGACTTTTTTTGCGCCAAGGTGCTGACCAATGAGGTAGTGCTGGCCATGTCAGATTTTTATATATATATACATATATATACAGTAAAAGCTCGTTAACTCGACACCCGTTAATTTGGAAATTGGGATAATTCGGACGGCTCTATTGGTCCCGGCCAAAGTGCATGTTAATCTATGGGACCAAACCTTCGTTAATTCGTCAGAATTCGGCTCCGCACCGCTTAATTCGGACAAATGCTGACGGCTGCTGCTACACAAAAGTGTGATAAAGCAGCGCTGGCACCACTGGAGTGAAACCGAAACCTGAGAGGCATCGCCATCATCATCAACTAGTGGGGGCGATCGCAGCGTCACCGAACGTCGGCGTCTTATTTCTTCTCCACTGCGTCTCCGACGCCATTTTCCCTTGTGTTGTGTCAGAACCATCTCTTCTTGCAGAGTTCTCTTTTCCTTTTCTTCCTTTGTGACCGTATTTGCATGCCACCACCATCGTGCGCTACAGTGATGGCAACGCCGAAAAAGCGGCAGAAGTACGAAGCGAAGAACTTGGCGAATAAAGTGGAAATTTTGGAAGCATGCGGCAGTAGCTGACGATGGCATCGATGAGGTGTCAGCCGAGTCCACCGACGATGACTGCCCGACCTTCGATGCTGTCCTTCCCACAGATGTGACCCTTCAGGACTACATCGCGATTGATCATGGTGTCGCCACGACTGGTCTCCTGACCGATCAAGACATTATTAATGATGTCACGGGCGCCCAGGAAGACCACGATTCCGACGAAGAGTCATGCGAGGAGATGCAGCCGTGACCTCATCGCACCTCACGGGAAGTCTCGGAGGCACTTTTAATATTAGACGACGTTTGCCTGAACACTCCCGACAGCTTGCGTGCTGTTGGCCATTTGGAACAGTTACAAAAAATTGTAATGTCAGCCGGAATCTGCGCGAAAACGCAGACGACAATTACAAGATACTTCAGCAAATAAAGGTATGCTTCTGCAGCTTGATTTTAATGTTGTTTTTCCTGTTCATTCGTTAATTTGGCATTCGGTTAATTCGGACATTTTTTCCGGTCCCGTGAAATCCAAATTAACGAGCTTTTACTGTATATAAACCTAAACGATACATTTGCTAAGTTTTAGTGTAAAACTGGTAGTCCGGCCGTGACCCTCTCCTTCAGAGAAAAATACAAAAGGTGCATTTTCATATGCATTCGTTTCTGGACTGTCCGATTTTCCGGACGTTTTCGCGGTCCATTGGGGGTCCAGGAAATCGGATATCGGCTAACTATTGGTTAACTCACAGAAAAATGGCGACGCTGTAGAACGGTCAACAGCGAAAAAACGACCGGCACGGGGCGGTCTTTGGCGTGCATATAGTTTCCACAGTTTCTGTGTCGCCGCAGGTCCCTCCCGTAATGACGCACACGACGCGTACGCCAACGATTCTCGCGGATGCAATCTTGCAGACGCCCAGCCGCATCAGCTTTCGGTCGCGTTCTCGAGTGGCTGTAATGGGCAGATGTTTCCTACAACAGCATGCAAAGTGGATCACCATCACTCATATCTCATCACTTATATCGATAGCGCGGAGGGATGCAGCAGTGTGGGTAAATGATGTTACTGCCGCTTGCACACGGCTACACACGGTAGTTTTATCAAGACGCGGAAGTTTTTCAATAGCCACGCTAAAAGGCGCCCGAACATATCGGATCGAGTCAAGTGGGAAAGATACTGCGTGGCCATTCACGGGTCTTGAGGGGTGCGTTTCTTAAGCGAAAGAAAAAAAGTTTGCAATGGCGATGCACATTTCGTTGTCCATGATCTCATGCCAACGCGGGGACGGCAAAACACACATGACCACGCCTTTTCTTTATTTTTTCATAGAATGGAAGAAATTCAGACTCTTTCGTCGAGTGGGCCGCCTGATGCGTGCGCCGTGCAGAGCCGCCTTATATGGCGCGAGAACTGGCGCCCTTTGTGGTTTCGTTATCAAAATGTAGTCGATGCCGCATGAAAGTGGTCCTCCCTGCCTGCGGTCACCACCATGGAGGCGCTTGTACCGTGCGCGCTTCCTTGTGTCGGAGCATTCTTCGTACCTGCTCTTCTGACTATGCAGGACTGTGGGACTGCAGCGAGTGTTGGGTTAGATCAATGCTTCCGTTTGATGAAGCACCTCATATCGCCGCAATGTACTTCACGTCCCCACACGCACGAAAGAGCGGCACGCTTGGATCATGTACTACACTTAGAGCAGCAGTGTTTTACACGCGATGTCGATCAGATAGGTGAAGATCTGTTACCATGATCAGTTGTCGTTCGGTACTGGTGTGTTCAAGCTTTTGTTGCCATTGTCGAATAATCGCCACTTTTGCCGAATATACGGCCAGTTTTGAACATTCGAGCATGCATTTTTCTAATCGAATACGTTTCGAATATGGAAAATATTCTATTCATATTCAAAATTTCAAATATTCGCAAACCCCTAGTATATACTGCAAAACAAAGCGTCTTGGCTGAAAAAAGCTAAGAACGGGGAAACCGCCAAGTGCTCATGCATTTTGAATGTGTGGGAAGCATTCCGTGATGTAGATCTTGTGTACGGCGTTGGAGCTAAAATGTTCAGTGAGTACGGCATGAACTTTGTTGGACTGTAGGCATTCAAACATATTTGCACCTGTAGAGGAACTATGTCTTGTTCCCGGAGCAGCACCATCGTAAAACATAACAGGATGTTTTCATTTTTTCATCAGTCAAGATACATGCCCTGTGCGATACATGCACAAGCGCGATACATACAACTGCATACACGAATTTAAGGTATCACCAGTGATAAATAGGCTCGTCATAAATCATTGTTCCATAATAACACTGGCAAAATGCCACACCGCGCGTGCCGTGATGAATGCTACGAACAGAACTTTTATGCCGCCACATGCCTTATGACCGTCATAAATGGACATGCAGGTTTAATTAGTAAAATATCAAAACATCACATATCGCGCGCTTCATTACACACCAGACACTAGGGCGAAAGAAACACGCATCACTGTCAACACGAGTCGAAATGTCACCTATCAGCCGTGTATCGTCCGCGCAAGTGGATGAGCTAGAAGAGCACATTCACGCTCAATAAGTAATTGTACGTGGATCTCATGAGCATTTCCAGTGATACCTAACTACAGTTCCTGATCACCTTTTACGTGACTGATTGATCCGTGGGGTTTCACGTCCCAAAACCAGCTACGATTATGAGAGATGCTAGTTGATGTCTCTGGTAATTTCGACCACCTTGGGTTCTTGACAAGCACTGACATCGCACACTACACGGGCCTCAACAATCCAGCCACCGAGGCCAGGATTCAATCCCATTACCTTCGGATCAGCAGCCGAGCGCCACAGCCACTAGACCACCGTTCATGCAAGCGCCCTCGTCACTTTCGCCGTGCATAGCACCACGTGTGCACTTTCCGAAAAGTGTGGACGATGCGGCGACGAGTCTTGTTCGATCGCAGAATACTTTGCTGACCTGTACAACAGGTTCCTTTGCTGCTAATACACACATAGACAACGCTTGCAACACGAAACAGGCGCACCTGAACGAGCTGCGACATTGTAGAAGTT
Organism: Hyalomma asiaticum; assembly: GCA_013339685.2. Lineage (NCBI taxonomy): Eukaryota > Metazoa > Arthropoda > Arachnida > Ixodida > Ixodidae > Hyalomma > Hyalomma asiaticum. The sequence goes on from CM023483.1 coordinate 39,796,178, forward strand.
GTACACTTCACAATCGGTATCACGTGACGTTTTCTACATTGCAGAGAGCTTCTGGCAGGTGGCACAACAGTATGTCCTCGAGGCCAACATACTGCAACGAAGCTAATGCTCGTGTACTGCAGTGAATCTAACGCCTGTGTACTGCGGCAAGGTTAAACACTTGGTTACTGTGGTGAAGCTAACATCCGTGTTGTCATGAGTAATGGGGCCCAAGGCACGTGCAAGATGGCAAAAGGAAACGGTGGTGTGTGAAGAAAGAAAGATGCGCAAGAAAGCCCGTGCCGCGGACACGTCTGTGCATGTAATTGGTGGATAGCAGGCTCACGGCGCATGACCCGAGCCGCGATCAAAGATGAACGTTGAGCTGGCATTCTATAGTTGGCACCGGTCGACGAAAGTCATCCTGCCGAGGGGCTGGGGGTGCCAGGTTCCGGATGGCCGTCGACCAGGCTTGCAGTCAAGCAAGATCTTTCGGAGCGGTAGCGGCCGAACTGCAGCTGTTCCCAGTGCACCCGCAACGCTCCGCCTTTGACAGCAGAACAGGATGACAGAGAGAAGAGGTCACCTTGGGGGCCATGTATAACTTGGAAGTGGCAGGCTGTGGCTAGGCCTAACCTGGAAACGGCGACTGCCATGTCAGCCAGGAGAGCAGGCAGCAGAGACCGATGAGTCAACTAGGCTCTACCTGAGCGATGACCGGGGTGTCGAACCAATAACAAATATGGGGTGGGTTAGGAATCGGGTGCAACACGCACCACTTCGCTCCTGTTCAGAGACGATGAAGCTTTGAAGCAGTTCCTGAACCGGTTGACAATACTAAACCTGTTTATGAACTGGTTAGGCACAGTAAACTTCACATTTAACTTTGATGGCACTGTTTATGCTAGCCTAAAAAAAAAATAGCAGATCCCATGTGCAGTGGGAATCAAAAACACGCAAAGCATGCATCAGGAGCATAAAAGGGATCTGCATTGTCATCTCTCTATACTGACTGTCGTACATATGAAGTTACAAAACAGCCGCAAGAGCACCAAGACTGCGGCATGTAAACCATGCCACTCATCGCACACATGTCATGCTTCTAATGTTATGACCTGTCATTTACGTTCGTCATGCAATCGTGCTGTGCCATAGCAATTTTTGCTATGGTACAGCACCCATTAACGAAACGCGTGGCATGTAAATCATGCCACTCATGACATTCATGTCACAATTTTCATGTTCTTAGAACATGTCACCCGTGGTCGTAAGATTGTTACCTCGCCATACCACTTTTGGTATATATCAAGTTAACGAAATGGCCGCTAAAGCACCAAGACCACGTGGCACGTAAATCACGCCGCTCATGACATGCATGCCATGATTTTTGTGTTATGACCTGTCATTTATGTTCGTCATGCAGTCATGTTCTGAGATACCGATTTTCGTACATCCCATTAACGAAATGGCACAGGAAAGCACCAAGACCGTGGCATGTAAATTATGGCGCTCATGACACGCATGTCATGATTTTCATGTTATGACCCATGATTTATGTTTGTCATGCAGTCAACAAAGCAGCCAGGAGAGCACCAAGACAGTGGTATGTAAATCATGCCACTCATGACATGGTTTTCATGTTATGATATGTCATTTAAAGGGCCATTAAACAGGCTCCTACTTTATTTTTTAAGCCACCTAAACAAGCTAACTCAATCATAGAGAAGGTCACGGTGACTACATTCTGCAAATGACAGCGCTGCACGCCACACAGACGGCGTATTTCAAAAAAAAAAAAAAAATACCGGCGCCTCTTTCCTGCGATTGACCAGTCGCCCTCGCATCCTAGGTGTCGTACAACTTCGAACAACTTTGCGCAGTTGTAGCTTGTTGATTGGTCGAAACCAGGTCTATTGTCAGATCCTGTGGCCATCCCACCGGCGTGAGCACAGGAACAACCGGAACTGCAGCGCAAGCGTCAATGACGTCAATTGCTGACGTCATGTCACGTGTCAGTGAGCGAAGTCTCGACGGTGTGCCGCGCCTACCCTCTCCTTGGCAGAGAAGGGTGGGGAGGCCGACCGAGAAAACGAAACCGACGCAAGCGGCCACTTAAACCCGTATAACTTCTTTATTGCACCTATTCGCAAAATTCTTGCGGTAGCATGTTCACATCGCACAGAAGCGCAGTTATATCTTTAAAACAAATTTTGGACCTCGGGGTTGTTGAGGGGCCCTTTAAGTTCATCATGCAGTCATGTTGTGGCATACCAATTTTCGTACGCATCCCGTTAACGAAACGGCCAGGAGAGCACTAAGACCGTGGCATGTAAATCATGCCGCTCATAA